>JANBXA010000190.1:21977500-22577500 GCA_030556225.1 Cricetiscus sungorus | reverse complement strand
GCAGGCACTTTTAAGATGCTGTTCTGAGTTTTTAAAGAGATCCCTAAAAAAAAAATGATGAAATTTGCAAGGCAAAAGAATAATACAAGAGACTACCCCGTGTAAGACAAACTGCAATATCTAAGAATATCTTCAGAGCAATCACTACAGAAAGTGTTTCTTGCACCGTTTTTAGATGATTTGGAAATGGTACCCATACCTCTCCTTTGTATTGTCGAGACATTCAGAGCTACATCACTAACGCCTCATAGAAATGTCAAGAGTTCTACAGAGCTCACAAGCAGTGACTAAAAAGCTAATTACTGCAGGAAGCGCTCAAGTAGGAACTTAGAGAAGTCAAGTATAGTCACATTCAATTGTGTTTATAAGAAAACAACGTACTGGCCCCAACTTTGCATGAACGATGAGAGGGTTCCTTTGGGGTAAATGCAGTTATTGAAATGAGTGGTGTGATCTCAGCTAATGCAAGGAAACCGCACTGAGTATATTACCTCTTCAGGGCAGGCCTATAAAGAACGTCCACTCACACATAATCACCTCTCCTAGAAGATCCATGGGTGACAGTGTTGAAAGCACTGAGTACAGCCACCAAGGCATGACCATAGGGGCCCTGATCCACAGAGGATGCACCAGCCAATGGTTGAGTAATGACAAACTGGTGTGGGTGGACAAGAGTTACGGAGCAAAAGGCAAAAGCGGTAGGCGTCAGGGGAGGAACTGGAAAGAAAGCATTTGGAGCATACGGGGCGCAGTGGGGTGAGAAGTACGGGGCTAAAATATGTAGCCGTCAAGAAAGGCGAGGAATAAGGAATAAAGGGGCTGTCTCTGATAACTGGACCCGGAGAATCAGGAACGCAGGCTTTGTGGCCAGGGTGGAGACAATCTCAGGGCGAGGATCCAAGAAAATAGGAAGCAATGGGGAACGTCCTGGGGTTAAGTGACGATGTAACTCGGCTCGTCATCTAGGGGGCGGGGACGAGGGCTGCTATCAGGGTGCATTTTTGGGCCAAAAGGTTTGCGGGCTGGAGGGGGCAGATGCATCTTGAAGATTCAAAGGGGTGAGCGGGAGACGGGAAACCGAGGCTCTCTCTCACCCGCGCCGCTCCCGGGCCTGTGAAAGCCCATGATGCGGTTGATGCGCTGCTCGGAGTTCATGAGCAGCTTTCTTCTCCGCAGCTCCGCTCGACGCTGGGAAACCGACAGGCCCGAGGGGGCGGCGGGCCTGTCCCCGCCGTCGGTGGACGCGGTCGCCGGCTCCATGCTTTCCCCGCGGGCTGCAGCGGGTGGCGCCCAGGCGACGGTGACTTAAGGAAGGGCCCGGAGCTCCGTCCCACTCCCACTGTGGCCCCGCCCCCGGGGCGGGGACTGAGGACTGAGCATGCGTCCAAGGCCTCCCGGACGCCATGCTGAGTGAGGGCATCCCGGCTGCAAGGCGTCTCCCGACCTAGGTTGGCCGTTCCCTGGTTCCTCTCCACCAGGTTACCTCTCAGGCGCTCCCGAGGCTCGCGAAGGGACCGACGCCCTCCCGGCTGGTGGAATGCCAATGAGGCAAGGTCCGTTTCATTCTCTGCCAGGAAGCAAGATGGACGTTACAGCGACAGGCGTCTTTGCTCCTAGGATACGTAACTGCGGGTGCGACGCTCGCTCTCCGCGAGCGTAGCCCTGGGACTTGGTGGTTGGTGGTGGTGATTGTCGTTGCTCCGGGCTCTCCCGGTCGTTTCTTCTCACTTGCACTCTTACTGCACTCTTACTGCATGCTCACATGTCCGTGTAGACTTTGTGTTACATTATAGGGAGGAACCTGCAGCATGCACTGGCAGCTTGTGCTGATGCGTGCACGTGTTATTAATAGCTGTTTGTTGAGTGCAAAGAGTTAAGACCGTTCGCTATTAACCAGACTTAGTATTTCGGGAAGTGCGAGCTTGAGCGCTTAAAGTTAACTGTTTCATTCCCTGTTGCACTGTTTTCCTGCCAGTTTGACATGGGGTGTTAAGTCGGTTTTTTAAAAAAGATTCTAGCCCTCGATGCTCTCGGATCTCTGGCCGTTAGAATAAAGCACACCTCGCCACCAAGTGCCTTCTGTTCTCCCATAGGTGAAGAGAGCCAACACCCTGGTGAAATGCAAGGAAGGACCAGGTTCGTTTTATACCGATGATAGGAAGCACAATGAAACTTGCAATGGCAGACATTTGTTGCCAGAAACTCGCCCCTTGGGGCGAGAAGGGGAGGTGGTCGAGACAAGGCTTCTCCCTGTAACAGTCCTGGCTGCCCTAGAACTCGCTTTGTAGACCAGGCTGGCCTCAAACTCTGAGACCCAGATCCACCTGCTTCTACTTCCTGAGTACTGAGACATGAGCAAACACCATCCAGCGACTCTCTCCCTCTGTGTGTGTGTGTGTATATCCATCCCTCTCTCCTCCCTCTATCTTTCTCTCTGTAGCAGGTTATACAGTGATATACTGTATATTGAGATATATTGTCTCAATATAAGATAAAAATAAAAGTAAAAATTAAAAAAAGGACACACACCCCCAAAGATCAAAACAGAGCAAGTATACTGTTCACCTAAATTTTCTTGCTATCTAAAAGACCTTTTATTACATGGGACATCTTGTCATATCACACTTGCAAGGAAGTTTTCAAATGTCAGAATGACCAAGGAACCTAACTGGCTCCTACTACCCAAAGGTAGAACAATTTAAACAGAAAAAATTTCTGTGAGTTCAAGGACAACCTGGTCTACAGAGTGAGTTCCAGGACAGCCAGGACTTTTACACAGAGAAATGAGAGAGAGAGAGAGAGAGAGAGAGAGAGAGAGAGAGAGAGAGAGAGAGAGAGAGAGAGAGAGAGAGAGAGAGAATATGAATACTGGGATTAGACTGGAGGAGTTCCTATCTGGGAGTATGACCCTGGAAAATGCAGGTGGCTGGGCTGGAGAGATGTTGTGGAGTCAGAAGACTTTAAAACCCAGTAACAGGAGGAAAAAAAAAAAAAAAAAAAGGCAGGTACATCTGTATGAACTGCTGCCTTGCTGCCATGAACTGTGGTGCAGTTTGTGAATTCTGGGCCAGCCGGAGCTGCACACTGAGACTTGTTTCAAATGAGTCTGGAAAGGTGACCCAGCTGTGAGTACTGGCTGCCCTTCCAGAGTCTCTAAATAAGTTCCATTCCATGTCAGCTAACAACTGTCTGCAACTCCATCCCACAGGACCCAATGCCCTCTTCTGGACAACGTGGGCAATACATGTACATACTGCACAGACATGCAGGCAAAACACCCTTACACATAAATAAGTAATTGTTAAAAAAAAAAAAATAAGCAATAGCAAAATAAACAAACAAAAACCCTGATAAGTGATCAATCTTAAAGTTATAATATCTTGACTAGTCTTAAAACTATATTTAAAATTATATCTGTGTATCCTTGTGACTTAATTATATCATTTACTTAGAACCAAGTTGGCACAAACATTCATGAATGAACTACAACAAGCTAATAGTATTTCTAGGGGATATCCAGACAATGCAAGCACGCAGTATGCATTAATTGGCCTTGCCTTAGCTGAGTGTCATCTGCCGCCCTGATGAACGTGGGCTGACTGTGCGTGGGCACAGCAGAGCCTTGGGGAATGTTTTGAAGTTGGGTTGTCCGGCTGCTTTTGTGGGGCTTCAGTACAGACCTCTTGTGAAGCAGCAGCTGAGTGAACTCCCCAGAGCTCACCATGGCCAGTGAAAGCCCAAGGAAGGCATCAAGCCTGAGCACAACAAAAAGAGTATGATTTACCCTCGGGAGGCAGAGGCAGGCAAATCTCTGAGTTTGAGAGCTCAGCCTGAATTCTGGTCTGCAGACTGAATTCCAGGACAGTCAGGGCTAAGGAGAGAGAACCTGTCCCACCACCAGCACCAGCACCAGCTGAATGGGGGGCTGAAGAGAGGGCTCGGTGGTGAAGAGCACTTGTTGCTTTTTTAGGAGATTGTCCTTCAGTCCCCAACATCCACATCATGGCAGCGTAAAACCATTTATAAATTTGTAACTCCAGTTCCAGAGGCTCTGATGTTCTCTCCCAGCCTCTGCATGCATGGGATGAACATAAATACATCCAGATAAAACACCCAACACACACACACACACACACACACACACACACACACACACACACACACACACACAGCTGAATGGGCATGCTACTTAAGACCTTTCCCCATACCATATCCATCTGACTTTAGCCAAAACAACTGCGCTGGGTTGAATAAGAATGGCCCCCATAGGCTCCTATATTAGGAGGTGTTACAGGGGCTCTAGCCTACCCAAGCATGGCGAACACGGCTCTGGCAGGCCTTGCCCTTCTCCCCCATCCCCTCTGCTGTAGCTGGGATTTTCTCTAGGAGGTCCACCAAGCACCTCCCAAATAAAGACACAGAGGGCTGGAGAGATGGCTCAGTAGTTAAGAGCACTGGTTATTTCAAGGTGCCTCACAACCATCTATAATGGTATCTGGTGCCCTCTTCTGGCCAGCAGATATATATGCAGGCAGACTACTGTATACATAATAAGTCTTTTTAAAAAATGAAAAAGAAAAAAGGCCGGGCAATATTGTTGCATATCTTTAATCCCAGCACTTGGGAGGCAGAGGCAGGTGGGGCTCTGTGAGTTCAAGGCCAGCCTGGTCTACAAAGGGAGTTCCAGGACAGCCAGGGATACATGGAGAAACCCTGTCTTGAAAAATTATTTAAAAAAAGAAAGAGAAAAAAAAGTAGAGGCTTTTAGTAAACTAATGAAAGCCCATTAGGAACAACAATCTTTGTTATTGAGGCTGGTCAGATTCCCATTTGATAGGCATCAGATCAATGAAACCATATAGTTGGAAACTGAGGCTTAAGATACAATTGATTTGTTCCGTCAGCAGACTAAAATGAAACTTGCTACTTTACTCCAGAATTCTGTTCTATACCAATAGATTATCAGTTAGAAATCTGTAATTTGCCTGACGGTGGTGGTGCAGCTGGGCATTGGTGGCTCACGCCTTTGATCCCAGCGCTGGGGCAGGCAGAGGCAGGCAAATCTCTGTGAGGCCAGTCTGGTCTACAGAGATAGATCTAGGACAGCCAGGGCTGTTAAACAGAAAAACCCTGTCTCAGGGGGAAAAATGTTACTGCAGGTTTTTCCTTCCCGCCTGCTCCATCCCGCCTGCCGCCAGTCTGGGCCCACAGCCGCACCAGCCCCAAATAACACTCAGAGACTCTGTATTTGATACAATCCTGTTGGCCAATGACTATCATTGTTAATGGGCTAGCTCTGTCTTAATTATTAACCCATTTCTACTTATCTAAGTATTTCCACATGGTTATCTTATCCAGGAGCCGCTACCGGCATCGTCTTTCTCTCAGATCTCCATCTTGACTCCTCCTTCCCACTTCCTCTTTCCTCCTTGTCTGCTAGCCCCGCCTATCTAGTTTCCTATTGGCCAACGGGGCTTTATTAATTAAACAGTATGAGAAACATATTTACAGAATAACATCTCCCATCATCTCTTTTCTGTCTAAAATAAAAAGAAGGGTTTAAACCTTAACATAGAAAATATATCACACAACAGTTATCAAATAAGAATTACAGTTAACAATATTTAGTCCATTAACATTTTGTAAGACTTAAAGAAAATATCATTTATCCTATCTTTGTGAGTCTAAAGTCCTATATGTAATTTATCTTTAATCTTACCTAAGGAAATATGGGAAGGAAAAACCTGCTGTAACATAATGGTGTCAGAAGCGGGATTGAGAACTTTCACTTAAAACTTAACAAAAGTTTAAAAAGTAGTTTTTAGAAACAAGGGAACAGAGACTAGCAAGACTTCTTGGAAGCAGCATTTTCTCGGTTGGATTTGTTTTGCTGTAGACAGAGATTTGAGCAGCTCCTTTAAGGGAGGTTTCCAAAATTAGCATAAGCGGCAAAAAACCGCCTTGCTTTTAAAGAGCTCTGCTAACAATTCATTGGTGTGTACGAGAACTGCAATGAAGGTTTACACTGTGTTTTAAAAAAATACGCTGGTTTGGGAGAGAAAAAGAAACAGGATACAATGGTTTAAAAAAGAAAAAAGAAAGTAGAATGGATGGATTTGGTGGCGCACGCCATTAATCCCAGCACTCCGCAGAGGCAAGCAGATCTCTGTGATTTCAAAGTAAACCTGGTATGCACTGAATTCCAGGACAGATAAAAGTTACACAGAGAAACCCTGTCTCAAAATATATAAAAATAGAAGTAGAAGAAAAACAGTAATAAAAAAAAGCCATGTAAAGATGGAAAGCCCAGAGAAATTTTGGGTACTGTACGCAATTCTGTTGTCTTTAAATTGACTGCTGAGAAAATAACATCTGATAAAAGAAATGCTACTGGATTAATTCAATTTATATATTTTAAAAATGCTTTGACTCCAAAATTTAAGCCTAAGGACAAGTTACTGGGGAAAAGGATTTCTATTTTTGTTTCCACAGAAAATGAAAAGCTGTGGATTCTTTCCAGACTTATGTGGTTTGATCAAGCAAGACCCCCTGAAGCAACGTCAATGAGACATTGCAACCTTACAGAACACTACAGCCAAGATTTCTGCATCTTCTTTGGACCCCCATGTCAGCACCCTCTACCAGCAGGAAGTAGTTTGGAAAGAACGACGCCCAAATTCCCAAATATTGTTTATAAATGTTTGTTTTCATTTAAATTGGCTTGGTTATAAATGGTTAATGACCACAAGCAATCTTTTTAAAGTTAAAAAGGGAATTATGGTATAGATATGAATACTTTGCTTTGGAATGGATTTTCTTTTATTGATGCAATTTAAGGTCAATTCTGTAATATGTATATTTCTCCTCTTATTTAGGTATTGTGTTAAGGTCAATTTTATGATATGTATATTTCTCCTCTTGTTTAGGTATTGTGTTTATATAGCTCATTTAGAAATGTATAATTTAGTACAGATTAGAGAGTTACCTATGATAGTCAAGCTTGGAGTTAGGTTTTCTAGATATATAGAGATGTATTTGAGATGGATAGGCATTCTTCAAACCTTTCAAAGGCCTACAGAATATAGCATTTAAAATGGTTTAGGGTTTTTCTTGATAGTGAGGCACAACTGCTCCTGGTAACACCACCTGCATCAGAAAGGAAGATGGACATCGAAGAAACGTGTTATGGAGTTTGCTTCTAATATGGCAATGGCTACTGTTCTTCTGGACTGTTTGACTTTATGTTGTAGAAACTGGACATGCAGGACCCACAAAAAGATGACTGCTGATGCAAGATGGACATTGCTACAGGATTCCTGCTTCATGGAAGAGGCTGCCAGACAGCCAGACAGTCTACAGGACACAGAGAAAAATGACTGACAAACTGCCATTACAGGTGGACAGTTTAAAGTTTCCTGCTTTGCTGAGGAGTCTGGACACACACTATGGCATATGGGCTGAAGATGGAACATTACAGAAGAACTTCGGGTGACTGACCAGGCAATGAGTTGTCTCTGTCATTTCTAGAGTTTATATATTATCCTTCTATGGTCTTTGAAGGAGTTGAAGACAGATAGTTATGGTGATAGTTTTCCTTAGTTAGTATTAAAGATAAGTTACATATAGGACTTTAGACTCACAAAGATAGGATAGATGATAATTTCTTAAAATCTTACAAAATGTTAATGGACTAAATATTGTTTATTGTGATTCTTATTTGATAACTGTTGTATGTTATATTTTGCTATGTTAAGGTTAAACCCCTTCTTTTACTTTAGACAGAAAAGAGGAGATGATGGGAGATGTTATTCTGTATATATGTTTCTCATACTGGTTAATAAAGCACTGTGGCCAATAGGAAACAAGATAAGCGGGGCTAGGAGACCAGGAGGAGGAGAGAGGAAGTGGTTAGAGTCGAGATGTAGACCTCAAGAGAAAGAAGATGCCGGCAGCGGCTCCCGGATAAGATGACCACGTGGAAATACTTAGATAAGTAGAAATGGGTTAATCATTAAGACAGAGCTAGCCCATAAACAATAATGGTAACTGGCCAACAGGATTGTATCAAATACGGAGTCTCTGAGTGTTATTTGGGGGTGGTGCGGCTGTGGGCCCAGACTGGCGGCAGGCAGGATGGAGCCAGCGGGAAGGAAAAGCCTGCCGTAACAGAAAAAAATGCATGTCTGTTTGCATCTTCACAGGAAAATTCATAACACACTTTCCTTTGATTTCATCTCAATATGCGGCACAAGCTGACTTTGAACTTGAAATCCTCCTGTTCCAGCCTCCAAGGGCTGGGGTTAAAGGTGTGCACCATCATATCAGGCTGTCTGCGGAATCATTTTTTCGCAGCCTACTGATAGTGATTAGAGGTACAGCCATTTCTTTCTTAGGGTTAGATAAAGAAGAGACAGTACTGTTACAGCTGGCTGGGCGGGGTTCTCTGTGAGCTCAGGACAGGCAGCCTGGTCCCCTTATCTCATAGAAAGGCAATATCTGCAGGGCTGGCTTCATGACAAGCACGATCAGTAAGCTGGATACAAACGCTGGAAACAAAGCTCAAATCCTGGGAGATAACCTAGAGGGTGTGAACTCCAAAAGGCTCTGTTTTACTAAGATAACGGCAAAATTGTGACAGTCAGCCCTTGCTTTCCTCACTTGGATTTTGTTTTGTTTTGTTGTTTTTCTCCGACTCTGACCTTGAAACTTGGCAAGTTTCTCTCCAGACTGCAGGCTTTCTCTGAGCAGTGCTTGCCTATCTTATCTCTTACCCAGAGTTCCCCACACTCACTCAACTCAGAGCGTCTCAACTCAATCTCTACTTCACAATCAGGCCCAGGTATCAGATTCATAGTGGGGACGGATGGACCCAGTCAAGGAACCAGGGGCAGCTCACTTTCAAGTCCCTCACTTGAGCAGGGAGAGGAACCTGCTTGTCCCCTTACTGTCCTTGCTCACCATTCTTCACCACTGTGAGACAATGATCCTGGAAGCCATTGGCTCAGAATGGTGTGGTGGCTGGTGAGTTTCCTGGACTCTAGTTTTCTCGGCTAAGAGCATCTGAACCAAAAAACAGACTGCATTTCTCTCAGAGAACCCTCAAACACTATGCCAGATTTGAGAATAACACCATGGAAGTGTAATTTATACCATATATCTTATGGTTCAGTGGCTTTTAATGAAGACAGAATTGGGGGGGCTAGAGATTGGGGGGGCTCAGCAGTTAAGAGCATTTGCTGTTCTTATAGAGGACCCAGCATACACATGTCCCTAGCATACACATGATGGCTCACAACTGTCTTTAACTCCAGCTCCTGGGATCTGACACCTCTTCTGGCTTCCATACACATCGGGCACTCAGAGGCAGGAACAGAGGCAGGCAGATCTCTGGGGAAACCAGTCTGGTACACAGTGAGTCCCACGCCAGCCAGAGCTACTGAACAAGACCCTGGCTCAACCTACAAAAGACCCCCCCCCAATCCCAATACAATAAAATTCTCTGATGAAACAAGGTACTCAAGGAGGGTTGGTTTTTGTTGTTGTTGTGATGAGTGCTGGACACTGAATGCCACAATATTGACCTGCCAGGTAAGATGTGCCCACTGGTACAATACTGCCATGACTGTTATGGGGTCACCAGCCACTTTCTGGTTGGATTTGAGGCCTGATTCACAGGAGGGGATGTCTTGCCCTGGAGAAGCCGAAAGCCCTAGGGTTGGCGATGACAGCAGCCAAAGGGAGTATGGAGCAGCGACGGCAGCGTCTTGGCCTTTCTTCTGCTGGTTCTACAACCCCAGTGCAGGTACACAGGACCCTCACTGTCTCAGTTTCTTCTACATGCCAGATAAATGCAGAGCTGTGGGCTTCGCTGTCACATCCCCAGGAGGCGTGAGTTACTGCTCTGCTTGCATGGAGACCCAACAAGAGAGGAGTAGAGCTCACAGGCACAGCCTCCTCTCTACCTCCACGGCCCTGTACTGCAAGCCAGGCAGGCTTTCCCTCAGTGCTGTGGGTGAGGCTCAGTCCCTGGCAGCCTCAATTTAGAATTGCAGTGACCCCCAAGTACACTCTGGAACCTGAAACTTCACCTCGTGTCAGCCTACATCTCTCAACTTGTACTCAGGCTTCACAGCACACAATCCTTCCAACTGCACACAGAGGTCCTGAGATCGCCGAGTCTTGAACCAAAGCTGAGAGTTCTACCCCCTCAACTCTGGAGTAGAGGCCGTCCCCTCCACAGCACTTGGGTGTCCCAGCGTTAAACCAACCACCTTAAGTGAAGCAAATGCCCCTCTAGCTCCTGCTCCAGTGTAGGCCAACCTTGCTGCTAGTGGATGGCACCCATGGACACTCATTTCCTGCTCTTCTTGGTGCTACGTGTGCCAGTAAACATTACGTTTTAAGTCTAAATTACTGAGCTCAAGAGATCTATAACAAGAAATGCCTCTAACCCGTAAGCCCCACTTGCCCAAGGATAGGTAACTTCCTGGAATGCTGTCATGTAAGATAAAAAGCCACATATTGTCACTTCGGTAAACAAGCATGGTTGTCCCAACTGCACAGGATCCGCTTGATGGCACACAGGCAGGACCATCAGGATGTGTGCTTGCTTCTGATTGGACCAAGGCGGGAGTACACAGCCTTGTAGGTGTGTCTTTATAAACAAACAAATGTGATTCTGTGACATACCCTACGAATCCCATGTATGGACCCAGCCAGTGTCCATTGTCCTGGTCAGCATTTGATAAAGCTTGCCTCATATTTGGCTTAAAGAATTGTGGTGATCGCATTCTCTCCCAGTGGGGTTAACACTGGGCTTCCTCCCAGATCACTTCCCAATCCCTCCCTCCACCTCAGCACACATCCTGCATCCCAGCTGGAAATCTCCACGGGAACACTCTAGGGAATCTGCCACTTCTCCTCAGGAACACAGCTCCCTCAGAGCTGCCCTGTCCACCCCAGTCAGGGTCTGTGACTCCCTCCCCAGTTACTGTACTCCCCAGGAAGGCAGCGGGGAGCAGCTCGGGACACAGCTCCAAGGCAGCTCATGAGCTGGAAAGTCGCAGTGTAGGAACCTATGTGTTTGGATTTTCTGCCCTCCTACGCCTGCCACCATCACACCTACCCCAACCCAATGTCTTGCCAGTGTATAACCCCCTCCACCCAGTCAACCAAAGGTGAAAACCAGTGCTCCACAAAACATTTTGATTGGCCTGCCATAGCTTTTTAAAGTTTTAGTTATCTGCCACCATTTAAAAATCAGAAAATTCTCCTTAAGAATCCAGCATTCTAGTTTCTTTTGAAAAGTGAGATCTGGTGACACAAGCACTCCGCCCCACTCAGTTCCGTGGTGACAACCAGCTACAGTCACTATTAGCTGCTCTTTTGCCTAAGGCTCATGTCCTGCCTTCTGAAGTTCCAAGCCTCCTAATAGCAACTTACAAACACATGGGCCACTTGGCTTATAACTACATCTTTGCATGAGGCTGTTGTTCCAAAGGAGCAAAAGGCTGTCCTTTGCCCTGGGCCTCAGTGTGGGCAGGCAGGAAGAGCAGGGTGAGCAGGAAGGCAGGGTGGAGAATCCCAGTCAAAAGCCACACCTCCGGCCTCTCTCTGACAATTTGCAGCAGCATCCCAGGAACTCCGTGTGTCCAGTCCTGAGCCTGGCCCAGGTTGCTATGGACAAGGAGCTGGCCCAGGGTGCTGGGGACGAGGAGCTGGCCCAGGGTGCTGGGGACGAGGAGCTGGCCCAGGTTGCTGCAAACACAGGGCTGGGGCTGACCCAGGTTGCTGTGGATACAGAGCTGGCTCGGGTTGCTACGGATACGGAGCTGGCTGTCTATTCCTTCAGGCCACTCTGCATCCTCTTGAGCTGGGCCTAAGGCCTGAGGTTTCCTGAGCTTGAGCAGCATAGAGGTCTGGAAGCGTAGGCTTCCTTGCTGTTTAGCCAACTCAGCCAAATACACACCATGGGGTGGCTGCCTTGTCACAGTCCAACATGATGTTGAGGACAGTGCAGGGGGCCCCTCCTACAGACAGCGTTGTGCGGGAGGCCACCCGGTACTTCACAGTGTTCAGGCCTCCCTCCCGGTCCACCTTGAACTGTTCCTGGGAAGACACGGAAGGAACACGAACTCACTTCACGTGCCAACTGTTCACCCATCTCCATAAGGGAGAGGAGCCCAAAGCTGACATCTTTCCCATGCCTGCACCCCATCGGGACAAATACACCTCCAGGAAATGGCCTGTGGCACCTTTAGTTAACCCTTCCCACCCCGCCTACCTGGATCAGGTCTAGGCTGATCCACAGGGCCCAGACAGATGCACACAGCAGCCACCAAGCAGGGCAAGGTGCTGTGGAAGATGCCATCAACTGACCATTTGGGCCCAAGGGGACCTTGATGAAATGACCTATTGGCTCCTACCTATCCCCCACCACACAGGACACTAGCCACACCTGTTTCTGAGCTGCAATGCGTTTCTGGTCCCTCTTCCGCCAGGCTGGGTCATGCAAGTGGCGAAATGTCTGGTACCCGGTTGTGATTCCTGAGGGGCGGAAAAGCTAGGGAAAACAAAGGAAGCGGGTGTCAGGCTGCCTCTCCTGTCATCTTGGCCCTGACCACTAACTCCTCGGGCATCCCACAGGCTGCCATTGGCAGGGCCTCTTGCTGCATCCTGAGGGACAGGAGACTAGCAGAGAGCACAGACTGGCTGGATAAGCCCTGAATGTCATGGTGAAAGCGGGGATCAGAACCAGGGACACCAACTGCAAACCCCAGGGCCAGGCAGAGCCAGGAAGGAGTCTTACCTGCAGGCCAGCTCCCTTGAGGCGCCGGTAGAACTCATCATCCTCTCGGCCCCAGCCCCAGAAGCGGTTGGACATCCCATTGCACTGACACAAAGAAGGCAGTGTCTGTCACATGCCCTCCTCCCAGGGCTGCACTGTAGTCCCTTACTGCTTAGGAGAGGCAAGCCTGAGCCCAGCCAGCCAGGCTCCCCTTCCTTCTGCCTGCCCTGACTGTTCTGAGCGACATGGGGTGCTGGCAGGTCCCTTCACTCTGCAACGGGGATGTGGGAGCAGAAGGAAAGGATCAGCACACCTTAGGGCCCCCTTCCCTGCTTCTAGCAGGGCCTTGAACTTGTGTGTGATAAAAGTCTCCAGTGTCAGCTCCCCCAGGGGACAAAAGTGCCAAGTGTAGCATCTGCTCAAGGCTGAAGCCATGGAGAACAGAGAACAGTGACTCTGGCTTCCTCACCCCTCCGCGCCCCTGGGTCCCATCAAGAAACAGTACGCTTTAGTTTGGGACTTCGGGGGAGGAAGGAGCTTCATCTCCCAGCAGCCAGGCCATGTTTTATGGGCTGTGCAGCCTTCTCACATGAGAGGGTCTGGGGACACTGCTGAGATGGAGAGACTGTGGCCATCGCATCTCCAGCTCTCTGGGGCCACAGCAGGGCCCTTCCTAGCTAACACGCTCACTCCTGGTCCTCTCTCATGTCTCTCATGCTGAGTCCCCGTCAGGCTCAGGCAAGACTCCATCTGCTGGGCCCCAGGAAGGCCGCTCTGCCCCGCTCTGCCTAGACCCCTGGTGGGGAAGATCCCCAGCAAATGAGTAGAGCAGGTAGGGCTGGGCCTCACCAGCTGGTAGTGCTGCCTTGAGAGCAGCAGGATGCCGCCCACATAAGTCTTGTAGTGGTAGAGAGGGTGGAGCTCTGGGGAGGCCACATGGAAGGGCCCAGCCTCTGGGAAGCCATAGTCCAGCTCCTCATTGAGAGGGAGGAGGTCCACATCATGCATGGCAATGTAGTCTGTGCTGTTGCTGCTCTCCAGGAAGCCCACGTTGATGAGTGCTGCCCGATTGAACCTATACAAGACAGATAAATGATGCTAGGTAGAGGAAGCAAGCTTGTCATCAACCTAGCTCTAGCCCTAGCTGTGTATGAGTTTCTTCTGTCACCACCCAACAGTGATGCCACTGTGGGGGCACTGTCCTCTCTGCTTGCTGCATAAGTGTTTATGGAGCACCAGAAATTTCAAAACCACACTGGAAGAAGTAGCATCGAGAAGCAAATCCCTGTTCTCAAGGACCTTCCAACACGAAGAAGGAAGTCAAGCAGGACGGAAGGAAACTGGCAGGGCGAGTGGGCAGTTATTCTACACAGGCTGCCAGGACAGCCAGGGTGGCAGGGCGATGCCTAAGTTGGAACTTGAAAGTCTGAGGGAATGATCACATGGAAGCTGGGGACAGGGCTCCACACAGGGGAAAAGAAACTGTCAAGGCCACCAGCAGCAGGCACCAGGAAGCTAAATCAGCACCCTGAGAAGACATTAGGGAATGGGGAGACACTGAGAGGCAAGAGGTGAGGGTGGCCTGGCTCAGGCGGGCAGCAGAGGGAGTGGTGAGGAGTGGGCAGGCTCTAGATGCGATTTGCTGACGGGCTGGTGCTGTGACAATGAGCCCTTTTGGCTTGCTTAACTGCAGAGCGAGTTTTCCAAGGCAGCCTGGGCTACAGAGAAACCCTATTTTGAGAGAGAGAGAGAGAGGAGAGAGAGAGAGAGAGAGAGAGAGAGAGAGAGAGAGAGAGAGAGAGCGCCTTGAAGGAAGGATGAAGGAAGGATGAAGGAAGGATGAAGGATGAAGGAAGGATGAAGGAAGGATGAAGGATGAAGGAAGGATGAAGGATGAGGGAAGGATGAAGGATGAGGGAAGGATGAAGGAAGGGCGATGGGTTTTTAGACAGAAGTCTTTTTCCATCCTTTCTCCTCCCCCCCCTCTCTCTCTCTCTCTCTCTCTCTCTCTCTCTCTCTCTCCCTCTCCCTCCCTCCCTCCCTCCCCCCCCCCTCTCTCTCTCTCAAGATGGGGTCTAACTATGCATCCCTGGCTGTGCTGGAACTCGCTCTGTAGCTGGCTTTAAACTCCCAGAGACTCACCAACCTCTGACTCCCCAGTGCCAGGATTAAAGGAGTGTACCTTCATTCTTGGCTCCCTCCTTTTAAAACATTAATTTCGCATGTATGTGACTCACATAATGGGAGGTCAAGGGCAGCTTGTTAGAGCCAGACCTCTCCTTGCAGCTTGTGGGTCTGTCAGGCTCGGTGGCAAACTCCTTGCCTCCCTGCTCCTTGCCCTTTGAGGAGCGTTCTCTCTGTGCAGCTATGTATGCACGATATGAATCACCAAGACAGGAAGAGCAGACCATGCAGGAGAGGACCCATGGCGGGACAGTCCTTGCCGGGAGGTGGTTGCAGACAGCAGGTATTGAGGAAAGCACTGCTGGGGACCCCGCGTCACTGCTGCTTCTCCTGTCCTTGTACAATTCATTCCACATACAGTGATCTTTCTGGAGGAGACGTTCGATCGGGGGCCTTTGGGGCCCACCCCAAAGGCCCCCACTATTCCCAGTGAGAGGAGCACATCTCCTCCCAGCAGCCCCTGACAGGCCCCAGCCCGCTGAGCAACAGAATAAGCGCTAAGAGCCGCAGGCAGGCAGGCAGTGGGGGCGGAAGTGCTGGCCCGTGGCCGGTCCTCACCTGAAATGATCCACCTGGTTGAGCACGTAGATGTGGTGCTGGATCTTCTTCCTACTCAGGAAGCGGTGCATGTGGGGCACAAAGACCAGGAGCTCCTCAAAGCGCTCCCGGAAGGGCACCAGCACTGCCAGGCGGTGCGGCCCCCAGGATGCGTCTTCTTCCCAGTGCTCAGGGGGCGGCTCTGGAGGGCAAGCCCGAGGTGGGCCCGAGGTCTCCTGCCCTTGTCCCCTGGTCACCTGGGCCATATCTCCAGAGCAGCTGAGCTGTAGCCAGAGCAGGGAGAAGACGACCAATAGGAGAAAGGCAATGAAGAGGTGGAAGATGGAGCATTTCCGGCGGAGGCCTGCAGGAAGCAACCTGGTCCTGGAGTAAGAGCAGGAAGGAGGTCAGGAGGACAGGCCAGCTGAGACCTCTCAAGACCATTTCTCTGGCCTCCTCCTCTAGGTCCAAATGACTGCCTTCCCTAAATACCTGGGAATTAGTGCAGAAGCAATGTTTGATGTTTTTGCTCATGCTACTGCCTTATCAATCCACCCACTCACCTCTGCAGGCCTAGCCTGTGCTACCTGTGGGACACTCAGACCACTCATAGCTGACAGGGCTGCCCTAGTTCTCGGTGATTTTTCACATTCTGTGGAACTCTGATCAGAGTGCTCGGGGAAGGGCAGGCTTATTGTGTCATATCCGTTTCTCCCTAGGAAAGTGTCTTGAGGTCCTTAGCCAGTGGCAGGGGTTCCAGTTCAGAAAGATACAACCCACTAATTTCCAAACTCACTCCCCAGCAAATTCACCCCAGTGGAAATGTAATTTTGTAGTGCTGGTAGGTTGCCCAGAGAGCTCCCCAAGGAGTGTGCTGACATAAGCCCCAGGCAAAACGGCCAATATTTAGTCTAGGAAGCTTAAGACTGCCCAATGTAAGGTCCAAAGAGACAGTGTCAGATCACTGGGTAGCCCATAAGACAACAGATAAAGGCAGGCGGAGGAGACAGGGCTGGGTTCAGCACCTATATCCTACATGTAAAAAACTGGAAAAACAGATGAATATCTCGGACACTGGGGTGATGCTGAGAAACTGCCCTTTAGTGTAACAGTTACAAAACACATGGAAAGCCTTTCGTGGTGGCCATGGTGGATTTCAAGGTCAAGGGAGCTTCCTCTATCAGGAACTGGTCATCAGGTCTTTTTTGCGGGGGATGGTGGGTTTGAGACAAGATTTCTGTGTAGCCCTGGCTGTCCTAGAACTCACTCTGTAGGTTAGGCTGGCCTCAAAGTCACAGAGATCTGCCTGCTTCCGCCTCCAGAGTGCTGGGGTTAAAGATATGTGCTACCACCACTGCCTGGCTGGTTATCAGGTCTTGTAGACTCTGTTTTCTAAATTCTCCTGCGATTGTGGTTTTGACTATTGGTCTTCACTTTCAGGCTCATGGCTACTGTGTCTCTGCTTACAAGATAAAGCTGGAGTCCTTGGTCTGGCCTTCAGACTCTGATGACAAAGTCCTCTGTGATTCTGTCAAATCTCCAGTTTCTCATAACCATTCATTCTCATCCTGAGTAACCAGGCCTTCCCACTTACCACATTCCTTCCTCCTCCAGCCCTCTCTCACCTCACCTGTTTCTCCCACTCGACACTCCCTTATTTTAACTGCTTAGCAGTTTTCGAGCAATCTTTCTAGGCCATGATCCATGTCATGGCCATCATTGCCCCTACCAAGTTCCCATGTCCCCTGCTTTGTGCTTCCAGAGTATCTGGCACTTCCTCTTCATATCACTATGTGTGATGAGCTGTATGACCCTACTTTCAGAACATGTCACATTCTTATCTATGGCCTCGGGCCCAGCAAAGAGCTTGCCAAGTGAGTTAAGGGAAGGGTTGAAGCAGTTCAAGCATGCTTTAAGTCCACTGGAGCCACATCCAAGCCTCTTTCGCTCTAAAGACATAACTGCAAATCTGGAAGCCGGCAGCGCTGAAGCCAGGCCCAGGTCTCACATGCAGCTTCAGGGTTGCCCAGTAGGTCCACCCTCGAGGCTTTCCGACTTACCCCCCAACATCTTGTGGTGATGGTTTCCACTGTGGAGCAGTACAGCTCAGATCTGCAAGTGGCCTGACAAGCCTGTAACCTTTACAGATTCTTTCTTGCACTCTGGGCTCTTTGTGGGAACGGACCTGAGACTTAGACGATGAACAGTGGGTAACAGACCTCCTTTAGGGGAATAAGCAGTGACCATTATCCATGGATTGGACGTCCATGCAATTCCTAGTGACTGTCTCTTAGCTTCCCCTTTCTATAAGGATTGTAGTGCCCAAGGGCACTGTCAATCTTTGCTCTAAAGGCCATAACCACGGAGGGTCCCAATTTTATCAATAAAGCTCATGATAGTGGACATTGAGAACAGATATTGTTTATGCCACCTGGTGGAGGTCTCCAGAACTGCAGTCCTGGATGCTTCCACACCCAGGTTCTGAGGAGCACTTTTAAAAAGGGTTGGTCTCCTTTATCAATCAAAGCCTAGGGCTAATTAGAAGTGCTTCTTACCCAAGGAGACTTGTTCTATAGCCAGTACCCAATTACTAGAGTGCTTGGTATTGGTTGCATGGATCTTTGTCACTGTGTCAAAAGCACAGAATGAACATCAATCTACTTTTTCTGAGAACACAATAAAAGGATCTGGAGATGGAAATTCTCCTGTATTTCCTCCATATATGATCTTCATTAATCTCCAAAGAGCCCTTCCAAGTAGATAATCTGAGTCCTCATTTCAGAGATGAAAAACTGAGGTCAGAAAAATTAAGTGATAACTGGGAAGTGATGGCACAGGCCTTTAATCCCAGCACTTGGGAGGCAGAGGCAGGAGGATCTCTGTGAGTTTGAGGCCAGCCTGGTCTACAGAGTGAGTTCTAGTTCAACCTCCAAAGACATACAGAGAAACTCTGTCTGGAAAAACCAAAAAGAAAAAAAAATTAAGCAGTTTGTTTCTGGCCTTCACTGACAAGGTTTATTATATTACTGTCACATTTTAACACCAAATCTGGAAAAAACAAAAAACCCACCAAAAACAAAAAACCCACTAAACTTGAGTCTTATTGAAACCTACTAAACATATCATTCATTAAGGGAACATCCACTAACGTATGTTTTGGGGAAGAAGGATGGGGGAGGGGAGCGCATTTCAAGTCTGAAGTATAATGTCCCCATAAATCTAGGCAGAGAAATCATCTCCCCCAGTCTGCTTCAGTGAGGAATATCTTAAAACTCAGATCGGGCTAGACTCACACCTAACATTCGAGGCTGGACCCACGCAAGTATAACAGCACAGGAAATGAACGAACGGGTGTGTCTAGTATAAGCCAGGCAATGGCTAACCAACAAGACAGAGAACATAGGCAGCTTCTGTCTGGTGTACTCTTCCGGGCCAACCGCAAAGTATGAAGAAGCATGAAGGAATAGGGTAGGATCTGAAGTCACATGCGTGCGATGGTTCAGACAGAAAGGAAATAAAGACCCTCAGTGTCACAACATAGAGAGATCCGTTGTAAGAAGTGAACGGAATCAGTGTCCCATAAGAAAACAGACGAACCAGTGAGGGAGAAAGACACGGGAGAAAGGGGACTTAGAGGAACAAACACAGAGAGATCAATGCAGAGAGGAAGACACAGGGACCGAGAGGCACGTGACGAATGGAAGCTGGTAGAAAAAGAGTCATGCAGCCAATGTCAGTGACCCCTCCCCGAGAACCACAGACCCCAGGTGACCCCCAGAAACGCGGACGCGACGGCGCCAGGCTCCTCGATTCTGCGGGCGCAGAGGAAAAGAAAGGCACGCAAGAGGGCGCGGCCCCGACTGGCCGCCGCCGCTCACCTGCCATCCTCCCAGGGCAGCTGCGCCGCTTTCCTCCGGGAGGGCAACATCGTGGGGAGACTCGGCTGGACATGGAGCTCCCGCTCCTAGCCCCGCGCCCGGCCTGCCCGGCCTACGCGGCGTCTCCGCCCCCGCCCGCCCCGCCCCCAGGTCCATCGAGTCCGTCCCTCCGGCCGGGCCGGCTGCACCCCAGCGCCGCCGCCTGGAAGGTTCCGCTGGGCGGAGAAATGCGCACGGGACAGTCTCACACTGTCAGTAGGGACCCGCTGGATGTCACAAAAGAGGCAGTTCCCTCCCCTCATCAAGGTCAAAGGGCCCCAAACCAGCTGAGCATAGCTGGGACAAGACGTGCGCTCCAGAACAGCACTTCTGGGATCAGGTGCGGCTTCCTCTTCTTCCCCAGTGAAGGCTGGCAGCATCGCAGAATTCAGCCCAGCAGAATAAGCGCTTGAACTTGGAGCAGGAGATCCAGTTCAGGGTGCAGGGCTGGGTTCGGTAGACTCCCCAAATAGTAGTTAGGAGCTGAACTCTGAAGACTGACTGCGACTATGTTCTGAGGCGAGTTACTTTTTTGTGACTGTTTCACCGCTTGGGTATATAAATTGTTCTCATTATATGTGGTCATTGTAGAAAATGTAAACCGATTTGCTGCAGTGCTTGGCACAATCACCACTATATAAATGCTGTTGTCCAGTATTTAGAAACCTGAAGCAATGAATAGGAGACCAACCTCCCTGTCTGCCCAGTCTTTGTGTGAATTTATCCACCCCCTTGCCCTCACCCGTTGCCAGTTTCCCCCCAGGAAGGGAGAGGCAGGAACAGGACTTGACCTCTGCTCTTCTTTCAGCAAAATTTAATATTCTAATAAGTACTAATATCTAGCAAGTCCTACTTTGTGGCACTCATTATTCTAAATTCTTTACTACTGTACTTTTATTCGGTCCATAGGAACAGGCATTATTTCCATCGTGTAGGTGAGGGAACTGTGGCACAGGCAAACTAGGCAGTTAGTGTGCATAACCTTTTCTCACCCACAATCTAGTCTCAAGCGCATTGTTTCAAGACAAATCTCCACTATTGGTGAGAAGTTATTGTCTTTAATTCTCCTTCCCCTCTTAAACCCTGACACATACAACACAACCCTTTCCTACCCTGTGGCTCTTTTGGGTCTGCATCCTACACCAGAAACTTAGTATGTCAGCTCTAGATGTGGTAGATCAAAGACAGGACTGACTTCCTGAGGAGACCAGTTAGGTAGGGCCAGGGAAGAGATTGTGATGTGGGGCCATGTGTCCTGTCCCTCTAGGGTTATATCTCAATCTCAAAACACTAAATTTTACATAAAAACCCAAATTAATTTTTTTCCTAAGTTTTTCAAGAAAGGATTTCTCTGTGTAGCCCTGGTTGTCCGAGAAATCACTCAGTAGACGAGGCTGGCCTTGAATTGAAAAGGCATCCACCATCCCCACCCCACAAGTCCATGTACTGTTACATTCACCAAGAGTTAACTATACACAGGACAAGTCTTTTTTTTTTTTTTAATTGGGAAACCAATGTAACAAACCCAAACTTCGCTGGAAATAAACTCAGTAACTAAGACTGCAGGCTGTGTCTCCAACCAGCACCAAAGTCTCTGCTTGGCCTGTTACCAGCTGCTCAAGTCCCAAAAAGAACAACTAAAGAAACCCAAGCTCTGGGCTCCTTTCCTGTACTACAACCCCTCCACCCCACCCTTAGATTGACACACATACACCCTAGACCAGCAGGCTGGTTCTAAGCCAAAGGCAAGAAAAGCAAGGTTCCAGGAATAGCAAGGAGTCAGGGATACACCCTGACCTGCTCAAAATCCCATGTTAACAAAGGAAGACGGAAGGAAAATCAGCTTGCTGGCCCACCCACTTCCCTCCCCAAACCCACCCCAGACAGCAGCCCCATATCCCTGATCAGTAACACTGAGAAACTAAGACACCAAGGGCGCGCCAGCTCCTGAGTGATTACTGCAAACGGTGCAGAGGTGGGAGGTGGGAGGTGGGAGGGCCTGTCCCACTACCCACTCAGCATTAGGCAGCCAAGTTGCTGTTCTCGCTTGAGCCTGAGGAGCGAGGCATGCTTGCAGTCCTCTCCCCTCCAGAGCATCTCTGGCTGAAAACAAGTCCTCCTCCCAGAGAGGGACCAGTTCCAGGACGTCCTTTTCCTGCAGCCTGGAAGAAAGATTGCCTGGGAGGCTTAGCACAGCTACACCAACTTCTTGGCTTCAAAAAAACTCTTGAGGTGCCGCATCTGCCAGACACCAATGGCCACAAGGATGAGCGTTTGCAGGATGGACCACCACAACACTCGCTGGTTGGTGCTCTCACTGGTTTGCCGGAAGCGCTCTTCCCGCCACTGTGGGGGAATGAATGGCAAGGCTTAGTACAGGATTGCTGGAACGGATGGATGGGTTCCCAGCTTGCAAGGATGTCCCAGGGCCACCCACTCTGCCCACCTTCCAGCCAAGTGCCTATAGGGTCTACCTTCATCACCAACTGTTAGCTGACTACGGCAGACTACTCATTTCTCCTAAGTCTGTCTGGTGTCTGTCAGGCACAGTCCTCACTTGACCCTTCCTGACACCTAGAGAAGAAGTGAGGTGGTGGTGACAACCCCAAGGGACAGAAGTGTCCTAGAGAGCTTAGTATAGACTTCCATCCAGGTTTTTCAATCTGCTCCTTCAAGATCATACAGGCCACATATTCAGACTGCAAAGTGGTGGGCCAGATACATTCTGTTTAACTCACACAGTAGGTGTGTTTTTTGGGGGGATTTGGGAGGGGCGCTTGTGCTATGTTTTCCTTCAAGACATGGTCTCACTGTGTATCAAGTTGGTCTGGAACTTGCTATATAGACCAGGCTGGCCTCAAACTTCCATTGATCCACCAGCCTCTATCTCTGGACCACTGAGATTAAAGACGTGTATTACCCTGCTTGTCAACATTTAAAAATCAGGGAAATTTCACATAAACATCTGGATCTTTGTTTTTAATCCCGGTACTTGGGAGGCAGAGACAGATGGACCTCTGTGTGTTTGAGTCCAGTCTCATTGGGGGAGAAAGGTGCTAAAAACTCAGGTTTGCATTTTCTGCAAGGGAGGCCCTGGCAGACACTGTACGGTTTCCCCTGCCCCACAACTCCTTAAGGCAACAGATTAATTCACGGGACCTTTCTGGTTCCTAGTCACACAGAATTTAGAGGCTCTTGGTTCAGGCAGCACCTAGAACCTTTAAGAAGCACCTAAGGTGCTGGTGCTAATTACCACGATGTTCTTCTGTATGTGACTGTGTGGCTCCATTACAGGATGGCCCTGTCACACCCACTCACCTTCCAGACCTGCACTCCGGCATAGCTAAGCCCCTGGGGTCCCTTAATGAATGTTCAGTGCAGCTCCTGGCTGAGCCAGCACTCGGAGGAGTTTGCCTCCCCGCCCACGCACGCACCGCTGGTAACCCTGCCACTCCCCGCCCACGCACTCACCGCTGGTAACCCTGCCACTCCCTGCCCACGCACTCCGTGCCCACGCTGCTCACTCACCCGCTGGTAGTCCTCCCTGCCCACGCGCCCTCTGCCCCTGCCCCCGCCCACGAGGCCCACTCACCCGCTGGTAGTTCTGCTCTTTCTGGATCTGTTCCACTTGCTCCACCAGCTGCCGCACTCTTAGCTGCAGCTCACTCAGCTTATCTTTGGCAGCGATTTCTGCGTAGTCGTTGGCATGTTCACCTACTTGGATGTCAAGGTGAACTCTCTGGGGATGAAAAAGCAAGATCCGAGAGTCAGGCAGCCGTGTTGCCTGTGAAAGTCTGACCAGCCGCTGACTCTTCTAATTTCCTTCATTTTTTTATTCAGCTCGCATCCCCAGACCCCACTAGGAGCTCTGGGCACACAGGCAAAAATCAGTAAGTTTACACTCATACTCTTAATGCTCACACGGTTTGTTCTCTGTAACTGTGGCTTCTGCAGATCAGAAGTACTTCAAAAAGCAAAAAACAGACTTTAAAAATACATATATTTGTACCAAGTATGGTGACTTTTCTGGTCATTCTATAAATCAATTCAGTATGACATGTAGATATTTAAACATATATACGTACACATATATATCACTAACATCACATTAGAGATTGTAAGTAATCTAGAGATGATAAAGTATATCGCAGGATATGTATGCATTGTATTAAAATACACTATAAGGGCCCTAAGGAATGGCTATACAAATTGATCACCCACTATGTCCCGTATGTCCACTGGAAATCCAATGGCTTTAAAAGGCACAAAACCCAATACCCACCCCCTCCCCACTCACAGTACCAATGGTCCCTGTCTTCACCAAGGTAACTGGCTGAAAGCCTTTAGTCCCGCATGGATCCACTCACCAGCATGCCTCCAGCAAAGAGGGAGAACTTGGTGGAATTGGAGTGAAGGCAGATCTGGTGTTCACCAGGGGTGTGGGAGGTGAACGTGAACCTGCCCTCAGAGCCATACTGCCGGGCCAGGATGACCTGGAGACAAGGGAGGAGTTTCAGTCAGTGATGCTGTGCGAAGGGACTGGAAAAGAACGGTGATGAAGGCTCCAAGTAGCCCTGGAGATAGCAAGGAGCCCCTCGAACAGGCACATGGCAACACTAAAGGAGCCCAAGTTACTCAGCAGCCGCTGCCAGCAGGGTTTGGGGCTCCAGCCCAGCAAGGGACTGCTCCCCCGAAGAGCTTGACTTCACTCATTTTTGGCTTTCCATGTCGTTTTACTGTCCATTGTTTTGGAGACAGAATCTCATTATGTATCTCTGGGTGACCTAGAACTAGATGGCCTGCCTGCCTCTGCCCCAGGGGCTGGGATTAAATGCACACTCCACCATGCCCACCTTGTTGCAAGACTTTTTTCGTCATGTGTATGAGTGTTTTGCCTGCATGTATGTATGTGCTCCAAGTGTATGGCTATAAGTGGGTGTGAACCATTATGTGGGTGCTAGGAACTGAACTAAGGCTCTCCAGGCCCTTGATGAAAGGTGGCGGTAAGTGACTACTACAACACTATTTTGTTTTTCATTTTAAAAACATTTTGTTAAAATTAAAAAGTACTCCTGGCTGGGCGTTGGTGGCGCATGCCTTTAATCCCAGCACTTGGGAGGCAGAGGCAGGTCTCTCTGCTAGTTCGAGGCCAGCCTGGTCTACAGAGCGAGTTCTAGGACAGGCTCCAAAACAATACAGAGAAACCCTGCCTCGAAAAAACAAAACAAACAAAAAAACCCTCCTTTTTGGAAAGTGCTGTTTTACGAAATTCTGGCCTTAATAAGAGCTTTAGCATTAGCAACTTTTGACATCCAACACAAGTGAACTTCCATTTCACAAGCGGTTCGAGGCCAGTGGCTGACCTGGAGGAATCACCCAGCAGCAGTCACTGCGAAGCTGACAACAGCTGCTACCTGTCCAGCAACCGTGGCCCAAGGTTGCAGTGAAAATCGACATCTTTCCTCATCACCACCAGTCTTTCTCACTCGACCAGATAAGGAAACTTAACAAAGTACCGCAGCTTGCCCGACGCCAGGCTCGGGGAGGAAAGGGCGAGCTCACCTTGTCCTCGGGGTCTTTTACCTCCACGAACATGCCAAGTCCCGGGGTGGCTGGCTGGTACTCCTCCCGCTGCTTGTCATACAGCTGCGTCCGGTAATTTCCTGGAGATGCGGAAAAGGGAAGATGAGAAGGGAAGGGAAAGGCCGAAAGGGCAGAGCCGGGCCAGCTACCCAGGACGGGCGCATCCCCCAGCCCCAGGACCCCCGATTGTCCAAACGCTCCCCTTCGCCCCCGCACCGATGACCATGGTCTCGTCCGGAATTTCCTCAATAAAGCACTTCTTTTCTGTCTCCCCAATGTGGAAATAGAGCGCGTCTCCGCGGGCTGCAAACCACAGCAGCAGCAGGAAGGCCCGCATCCCTCTTCCCAGCAAGAGTCCGGGTGGGGCCCCGACAGCCCGCACGCCTCGCTCCGCAGCCATCTTGCCCCACCTGCCCGCGCAGGCGCAGACTCCTGAGCCACGTAGCCCAGCGGAGGCCACCGCGGTGCCTGCTGGGACTGCGAGTTCCGCCGCCTGGACTACAAGTCCCTAGATCCACCACGCCTCCGCGCGGCAGTACCTGATTGGGGCCGGTCTGTGCAAGACTCCGATTGGGGTCTTGGAAATGGAAGACTTTTGATTCTGCTAAGTAGCGAGATGACTGATACTGGTTGTCAGACTTTGATGTTCTGTGAAGCTGAGGCAGGTATTTGAGGGCGCAGAACGAATATATGCACAAGCAAGATTCGAACCTGTGTAGTTCAGTAGTAATTCAGCTCTCCCTCCCTTACTATCGTTGGTTTTGAGACGTTCTTGCTCTGTAGCTCTGCCTAACCTGGAACTTAAGATCCAAACACTTCCAGGCATTTAAAATGAGACATGTCAGCTCCAGGCAGCAACAATCTGTGGTCGATATTTTGTTTATGATCTAACAAATAAAGCTTGCCTAAAGATCATAGTGCAAAGCTAGCCACACTAGTTAGACATAGAGGCGAGGCAGTGGTTGCACACACCTTTAATCCCAGCACTCTGGAGACAGAGGCAGATGAACTCTGTGAGTTCAAGACTACCCTGGGTTAGATTGAATCTGTCTAAAAGAATAACAGCTCAAACTAGGGTGATCCCAGCACTTGGAGTGACACACCTTTCATTCCAGCACCAGGGATGTGGAGACAGGAGTGATATGGCTGGGTAGAGAGAGGAATAAAAGGCGGGAGAGGACAGTAGCTCAGTGAGGAACAGCACGGTCTAAGCAGTCTGAGGACAGGATCGCCCCTTCGGTCTGAGCATTGGTAGAAGTAAGGACTCCCAGTGGCTGCTTTGCTTCTCTGATCTTCAGCATTAACTCCAGTATCTGCCTCTGAGTCTTTATTATTAAGAACAATTAGACTCCATGGTATATCACTCTACTTCAGAGAAAATGGTGGGCACTGAAGAAAAGACTTTTTGCATTATGTATCTGTAGAGAACAGCAGAAACAAACATTTGGGAAGATTTATGAAATTTTATCCTGTTGTAAATGTGATATACCAAAACGCCAATTTCCTTTTTTCTTGGGACATTTTCTCTGGATGACTTTGAAAGCCCCCTCCGAAGGGAGACCCTCACTCAAATCTCGGGAATAGCACGCACCCAGTGAGGCACCGAGACCGGACTTGCTGCAATCACACGAGGAAGTTTATTGAAAACGAAATTGGATGAGATCTCAGGCCAGCATGCTGGGGTCGAGACTCTACACCCACGGGGAGTGGAAGAGTTCGACCCCGACCCAAACTTGTGACAAGCTTATAAAGGCAAAAACATCAAAGAGTGGAAGGAAATAGAGGAAGTCCAAAGTTACACGTTCACTTATTAGCTGACTAGGGAGGGGGTAGGGGAGATCCGGAGTTACATGTTTACTTATCAGTTAAGCTATGTATTGTATTAAACAAGGCGTTGGAACATTCCACAGAGGTTGTTGGGACATCCTGGAGTTATCTCAGGAACTATTTTTCTCAAGAGAGTTCCGTGAGCGACCTCGTGAGCGACCACCTGCAGGGGATGGAGGCCCTAGGGTGGCGAGTTCAGACAGCTGAACTCCCCTACAGACAGCTAGTAAATTTTTTACTTTTCATTCCCCACTTCTTCTTGTGAATTGCTCTAATCTTAGAGCGATCCCTCAGTTTCTCGTAGTATCTGGTACTGCTGTCTTAAGACCATTACCTGGATAGCACTTATCCTTTCTTTTATAAATGCCACCAGCCTATTTAGAATACATGGCCCGAAGGTTAGGATCAGCATCAAAATGATTAAAGGCCCGGCCACGGCGGAGACCAGAGTAGAGAACCAAGGTGACCGATTAAACCAATTTTCATACCATCCTTTCTTTTTTTCTGTTTTCTAGCTTTTCTCTAAGCCTTGCCATGGAATCTCTGATGACACCGGAATGATCTACATAGAAGGCAGCACAGAGCCCTCCCTCTTTAAGAAAAAGCAGGTCTAATCCCCTTCTGTTTTGCAGCACTACCTCTGACAATGAAGTTAATGACTCTTCTAGTTTAGTTATGGAGTGTTCCAATGCTCCCAGGTCTGCATCCATAGCCGCTCTGAGCTCATTATAGTAGTAGGGCTGCTGAATAAGGGCGGATGCTCCAGTCCCAATCCCTGCTGCTACTCCTAATCCTAACAAGACAGCTAAGGTCAGGGTAACAGGTTCCCTCTTGTAACGAGTACGGTGATCAAATTCATCTATAAATGAACCATCATCATGATAGATGACCCTAGGCACCAGCTGGACCAAAATACAAAAGTCCCTAGTACTGTTAAAAAGTGACGTATGCAGGCAGGGGGTCAGGCCAGTGCCACAGGCCCACCAAGTATCTGGGGGGGGGTACTAGATATTGATTTGGGCCATCTGTCAGGGTGTTAATAGTTACGTTACAGAGGGGCTGGTGTCTGGTAGGCACTTTGCCTATACATAGTCCAGTGCCTGATACCGCTGACAGGGTCAACTTTCGTTGGCTCCCCCAGGGGCAATGCGAATGGTCAGAAGTAACATTATAGCTCCGCATTTGAGCTATTCCCTCATAATAAGGGGGACTAGAAGCAAAGCACAGCCAGCAAGATTGGGTAGCAGTGGGGTTTGTGTGGTTTAAAACAACGAACGCACTATCAAGCAGATTAAATAGGCGATCCTCGGTTCTCATAGGGGGGATGGGAGGATGTGATCAAAAGAGGGTATGGAGTAGGGCTGGTAGAGGAACCTTCCTTTGGTGATGGGGTGAGACTAGGAAGTCTCTCAGGCCTGGGTAGGGGGTTATCAAGCACCGGATTGGGGCCTACCGGTTGTGCGGGCGGACTCTCTATCTTCATCCTGATAGCAAAAACAAACCCTGGGTCTCCTGCTCCAGTATAGACTCTCCACCCCCAGCGGTTACCTTTCACCCATCGACGATCTTGTTTTCCCTGTGCTGTGAAACTAATATTCAGAGGGTTGCAATAGTTGCCTTTGCATGGCCCCTGAGGGCCACCCGAGGCCCCGGGAGCACATCCAGTCTTATAAGATGGGTACTTAGATGTGTCTCTCTCTCCTCTTTCTGGCTCTTCCGGCTTACGACCCTTTTTTACTATAATCAGATCCCAGGAGGAGGAAGGATTCCAGTTGGCTTCTCCTGTGGTCTCACATCCCCATTTAGCACAGAAATAACCTGATGCCCCTCCACATCGCCTCTTCATCTCTCTGTTATGTCCCTGCCCGGGGCAGACGTAGAAGTCTGCTGCCTGGAGGTTGGCTCGGAAGAATTGTCCGGAACATCCCAATGTGCTCCCTATACCATGAGGGACACATTGTTCCTCCGGGGGTGGTTTATCTAAATTGTCATAATTAGAAAGATCCCAGGCCAGGGAACCGGCAGCTAACTTACAGATATCAGGTGCAAGATCCGGCCACCAAGTCCAAGGGGGTGCACTGCGGTTTTTGACCACACAACGGTGCCCTCTTCATTAAGCACTTCCCATGTCAGTCTTTGGGGGGCATGAGGGTTATCCCCCAAGGTTGGGGCTACGGCGAAGGCGCAGCTTAAGAGGATTGTCACTGGCTGCCACTGTCCAATTATGTTCGCGGTTGTCTTCATTTTGACTGGGTGCCTTTTTTATGTGAGAAGCGTGGATCCAGGCAGCAATCCCGTCTACCTTTACTGCCGTGGGAGTAGTCAACAGCACCAGATAGGGTCCTTTCCACCGAGGCTCAAGCGTGCCAGCGCGATGTCGTCTGACCAAGACTGAGTCTCCGACTTGGAACCCGTGGGGCACTGCGGTGGTCCCTGGAGTGTAGGCTTCTTTGATCTGATTCCAGATCTGTGTTTTGACAACTTCTAAGGCCTTCAAGTGAGTAAACAGAGCAGAGGAGGAGGGAGAGTCAGTGCAAGGATCCAATATCCCGCCTGATTCAGTCAAGGGGGGGTCCCCCATGTAGGATTTCATAAGGGGTAAGGCCGAAACGTCCAGGTGTGTTTCGGACCCTAAGGAGCGCAAAGGGGAGGAGGGTCACCCAGTCTTTGCCGCCGGTCTCAATAGCCAATTTAGTAAGGGTCTCTTTTAGGGTTCTATTCATTCTTTCTACCTGTCCTGAGCTCTGGGGTCTGTAAGCACAATGTAATTTCCAATTAGTCCCCAGTTGGGTGGCCAACTCCTGACTTACCTGGGCAACAAAAGCAGGCCCGTTGTCCGAACCGATTACCTTGGGAATCCCGAACCGGGGCAGGATTTCTTCCAGTATCTTCTTGGTTACTACTTGAGCAGTTTCAGACTTGGTGGGAAAGGCTTCCACCCATCCTGAAAAAAGTGTCTATAAAAACTAGAAGGTACTTATTACCATATTTTCCTGGCTTAATTTCAGTGAAGTCTACCTCCCAATAAACTCCCGGCCGGTCTCCCCTCATCCTTTTTCCAGGTTCTTTGAACGGCCGGGCAGCATTGGTCAAGGTGCAGGCCTGGCATGACTCTACTACCTCTTTTACTACTGTATTTAATCTTAGAACATAATATTTAGAACCTTTGATTAATTGCTTAAGCTTTTCATTTCCAAGATGAGTTAGCTGGTGTATTCGTCTCACATAGTCTTGCCCTTCCTTAGAGGGCAGAATGATTCGTCCATCCTTGGTTTTTGCCAATCCGCCGGAACTGAACATCCGAGCTTTTCCTGCACAGGCCATATCGTTGATTAAATCATAATCTTTATAGGGATAGATGAAGCTGGGATCCATGGCTTGCGGGGGTTCTGGCGGGGTTCCAGTTTCTTCCGCCAGTACTACCGCTCCCTGGGCAGCTTGCTTTGCCGTTAGATCAGCCATCTGGTTCCCCTTTGTGACTGGGTCAGCCCCCTTCTGGTGTCCCAGGCAGTGGACAATGGCTAATTTTTTTGGAAGATGTATGGCTTCTAGGAGGGCCAGGATTTCTTCTTTGTTTTTAATGTCTCTTCCTGCTGAGGTGAGTAGGCCCCTCTGCCTGTAGATGGCCCCATGGATGTGGGCTGTGGCGAAAGCATAACGGCTGTCGGTGTAGATGTTGATAGCCTTACCTTCTGCCAGACGCAGAGCTTGAGTCAGTGCCAGAAGCTCAGCTTTTTGAGCAGAGGTTCCTTCTGGGAGATTGCTAGCCCAAATTACCTGCTTTCCGTCTACCACCGCTGCTCCTGCCCTTCTTTTACCTTCTACCACAAAACTGCTGCCGTCCGTATACCAGTTAGGCACCCCCGGCCAAGGTTGGTCAGTCAGGTCTTTCCTGGTCCCGGTTTCTTCAGCCAGGACATCAGTGCATCCGTGCACCGGGGTAGAGTCGTCTGCTTCGGGGAGCAGGGTGGCCGGGTTGAGAATAGCAGGAGGAGCAAAGGTTATTCGATCGTTTAACAACAGGCTCTGGTAATGTGTCATCCGGGCGTTTGTCATCCAGCGGTCGGGGGGCTGCCGCACAATACTTTCTAAAGCATGGGGAGCAATTACAGTCACATACTGACCCAGAGTGAGCTTATCAGCGTCTCTGACAAGCAGGGCTACTGCAGCAGTGGCTTTCAAGCAAGAGGGCCACCCACTGGCAACGGGGTCTAGTTTTTTAGATAGGTAGGCCACCGGCCGCTTCCAGGGCCCCAGGGTCTGAGTCAGAACTCCACAGGCCACTCCAGCCCGTTCATCAACATATAGAGTGAAAGGCTTAGTCAGATCTGGCAGGGCCAAAGCAGGAGCTGTGAGCAGGGCAGTCTTTATATTGTCAAAGGCTCTTTGGTGCTCCTCCGTCCAGGTGAATGGGACTTTTTCTTTAGTGAGTGGGTACAGAGGGGCCGCCAACGTGGCGAACCCCGGTATCCAGAGTCTACAAAAACCTGCAGTTCCCAAAAACTCACGTACTTGTCGAGGAGTGGTGGGGGTCGGGATCTGCATCACAGTCTTTTTCCGTGCTTCAGTGAGCCACCGCTTCCCCTTCTCGGAGGGTGTATCCTAGGTAGGTCACCTCCAAGCGACATAACTGGGCTTTCTTGGCGGACACCCGGTACCCCAACTCACCCAATTCCTTTAGGAGCTTTTTGGTCCCATCGAGGCACAGTTCCTGGGTCGAAGCTGCGAGTAGTAAATCATCCACGTACTGCAAGAGAGAAATCTGAGGGTTCTGGGCCCTGAAGGGCGCAAGGTCACGGTGGAGGGCTTCATCGAAAAGAGTCGGTGAATTTTTGAATCCCTGTGGCAACCTAGTCCAGGTCAGTTGACCCGTATGTCCTCCTTCGGGATCTCGCCACTCAAAAGCGAACAGGGGTTGGCTACTCGGATGCAATCTGAGACAGAAAAAGGCATCTTTCAAATCCAGAACGGTGTACCAGGATCGTTCAGGCGGTAAGGAACTCAGCAAGTTGTAAGGGTTGGGCACAGTTGGGTGAATGTCCTGTACCCGTTTATTGACTTCTCTTAAGTCCTGGACGGGTCGATAATCATTGGTTCCAGGCTTACGTACCGGCAGGAGGGGGTATTCCAAGGGGACCGGCAGGGAATCAGTATACCTTGTTGTAACAGTCTCTGGATATGTGGTCGAATGCCTTCTTTAGCCCCTTGAGTTATGGGGTACTGTCTGACTGAGACGGGGGTGGCAGCCGCTTTCAGCTCAACTACGACGGGTGGTACTTGTTTGGCCAGTCCCATTCCAGCCTGCTCTGCCCAAACCTCTGGAAAAGCTGTCAGCCACTCTCTAGGGGGCAAAATCCCAGTCTTGGGTTCATGGAGGCGATATTCTTCTTCTAGACTTAAAACTAAGCATGTTATAGGGGCCTCTCCCCAGGTGACTTCTGGTCCCTTCGGGGTGAACTGGACCTGAGCCTTTAGTTTGGTCAACAAGTCCCTCCCCAGAAGGGGCGCAGGGCACTCAGGAATCACAAGAAAAGAGTGCGTTACTTGGCGTTTTCCTATTTCTAAACTTCTGTCTGTTGTCCAGGGGTAAAGTTTACTTCCAGTGGCTCCCATAACCAGAGTTCGTTTTGATCCTAATTGTCCTAATGGTTTAGTCAAAACTGAGTGTTCGGCTCCTGTATCTACTAAGAAATTAATGGGGTTCCCCTCCACAGAGAGAGTTACCCTAGGCTCGGGGAGGGGGACCGAGCCCCGACTCCCCTAATCTTCCTCCAGGGCCAGTATCTTGGGGCCCTTTTGTTTCTTTCGGGGGCAATCTCTGGCCCAGTGTCCTTTTTCTTTACAGTATGCACATTGGTCTTTCTCAAGTTGTAGCCTCTGTCCTCCCGGGGGTCTTCTTGCCCTGTTGCCCAGGTGTCCTGACTGTCCTTTCTCTGACCTTTCTCCACCTACTACTGCGGCCAAAATCTTAGTCAAATTCCTCTCTTGGCGGCGATCCCGCCAATTTTCCCTCTCCTCTGCCTCCTTTTTTTCTCTTTCTTGTTTTTCTTCCTCGGTCTCTCTCTTGTGATACACTTTCTCTGCCTCTTTTACTAAATCCTGCAAAGTATAATCCTGGAGCCCCTCTAATCTCTGCAACTTTTTCTTGATATCAGAGGCCGACTGCCCTATAAAAGCCATGGCTACAGCCGCCTGCTGTCCCTCCGAGGAGGGATCAAATGGGGTATATCTCCTATAAGCCTCCATCAGTCGCTCCAAGAAGACAGAGGGTGGCTCCACTGGACCCTGTAGGATTTCTCTTACCTTTGCCAAATTGGTGGGTCGCCGTGCGGCCCCTTTGAGACCTGCCACTAGAGCCCGGCGGTAGACTGTGAGACGCTCCCTACCTTCCGCAGAGTTGTAATCCCAGTCAGGGCGGACCAAGGGGAAAGCGGCATCTATAAGATTAGGGAGGTTGGTGGGGGTCCCATCTGGTCCTGGAACATTCTTTCTGGCCTCCAGGAGGATCCTCTCTCTTTCTTCAGTCGTAAAGAGGACCTGCAAGAGTTGTTGACAGTCGTCCCAAGTGGGCTGATGAGAATACATCAGGGACTCGAGGAGTCCCGTCAAGCCTGAGGGGTTTTCTGAGAAAGAGGAGTGGTTAGTTTTCCAGTTGTACATATCAGCTGACGAAAACGGCCAGTATTGCAGTGGGACTAGTTGCCCTGGAGCTGGGGCGGGTCCATAAGCCCGTAATGGTAAGGCAACGGTGGAGTCAGGTCCTGCGCCAGATCCCTCCGGGCTGAGACCCTGCGGCTTCGAGTACCGGCCGCTGGTCCTGTTTCGGAGGCCGTCCGAGAGTCCGTTGGGGCTGGCACCTGTGGGGGGGCTGCATGAGGAACGGGTTGAGGATATGGGGGAGGAGGGTGGTCAAGGAGGGAAACATCATCAATTTCAGGATAGATCCTCGGGGGAGCAGATGGAGCGGGCGCCGGCGGATCTGAAGGAGGTACTTTCGGTTTTGCGGCCACAGCCACCGTCACCGTCTCTATCCCTGATGTCCAAGGTTACATCCAGGGTGGTGGGTTTTGGACTAGGTTCTGCCACACGAGGATGTATGGAACCTGATCAGGGTGTCCCTCTGTGTCCTGAAAGATAATTCGCTTGACAGCGGAAATGACAGATAGGTTAAAAGTTCCTCCCGAAGGCCATCCTACACCAAAATTTGGCCATTCGGAAGAACAAAAAGTTTTCCAAGGTCTTTTTCTGACTTCAAGAGAAAGATTATGAGCCCTAGTCTTAACGTCTGTCCAATGGTTCAGAGTCAGTGTTAGTGGGGTCGTCACGGTCTGTCCCATGTCTACCTCTATTAACAAAAATAAGCACAAAGACAGAAAGACAGAAACACAAAAGCAGCTGTCGAATCCGAGTCGACCAGTAATTCTGAGAGGAGTCAGACAGGCTAGAAATGGCCCTTTGACACCAGTCGTCAAGGAGAAAATTTATCTCCCGACCTTCCCTGCGGAGGTCCACCAGGCGTCCCTGGTCCTCCTCCTGTCCTCCTGGGACGTCTCCCAGGGCGAACAAACGGTGGACACCTGGACACGTCTATCCCTGTCCACTCCACCCTCCTCCTGGAGAGCGGCCTCAATAGAGCGTTTGCAAAGACGAAACTGCGATCGCACCAGATTTTTGAACAGGCCACAAACACAGAGTCACAACAGAACAGAAATTCTTACCTCCAAGTGGGTCTAGGACTCCTGGGTGGTCGCGCAAATCCCGGACGAGCCCCCAAAATGAAAGCCCCCTCCGAAGGGAGACCCTCACTCAAATCTCGGGAATAGCGCGCACCCAGTGAGGCACCGAGACCGGACTTGCTGCAATCACACGAGGAAGTTTATTGAAAACGAAATTGGATGAGATCTCAGGCCAGCATGCTGGGGTCGAGACTCTACACCCACGGGGAGTGGAAGAGTTCGACCCCGACCCAAACTTGTGACAAGCTTATAAAGGCAAAAACATCAAGAGTGGAAGGAAATAGAGGAAGTCCAAAGTTACACGTTCACTTATTAGCTGACTAGGGAGGGGGTAGGGGAGATCCGGAGTTACATGTTTACTTATCAGTTAAGCTATGTATTGTATTAAACAAGGCGTTGGAACATTCCACAGAGGTTGTTGGGACATCCTGGAGTTATCTCAGGAACTATTTTTCTCAAGAGAGTTCCGTGAGCGACCTCGTGAGCGACCACCTGCAGAGGATGGAGGCCCTAGGGTGGCGAGTTCATGTCCCTACAGACAGCTAGTAAATTTTTTACTTTTCAACTTGTCCTTTTTCTTCAGAGGTCTCATTTGTCTGATGGTTTTCAAATTCTTTAGTAGAATGCTTTGATTCTTTTGGAAAGACAAAAAACAAAACTGCTTCCCCAACCCTAACATTGGGGACTTTCCTTTTTTGCAAGTTACATCTGATCGAATGAAGAGCATGTGTTAGAATGTCTCTGGCTACTGCTGTGCCTTTGCTGCTGTCACTTTTTTATTCCATCTGGCATGGTTTGAATTAATGGGGGTGGGTCCCCACTGACCTTAATGTAATGTGATCATCCCATGGAAATAGCCTGTTCTCCTGGGCATTTTTTTTTTCAAGACAGGGTTTCCCTGTGTAACAGCTCTGGCTGTTCAGGAACTAGCTCTGTAGATCAGGCTGGCCTTAAACTCAACAGAGATCCACCTGCCTCTGCCTCCCAAGTGCTGGTATTAAAAGTGTATTCCACCACCACCCAGATCTACTAATTCCAATTTTGAAGGACCGTCTTACCTGTCTTCAAAGTTCAGCAGTCACTCTTTTGTGTGTGTCCTGCTTGTCCAGTTTGGACAGCATACTGTCAGCAGTCAAGGTGAGGGCAGTTTCTGACCCAAATGGATAGCTTTTGCCACAAAGAAAGTAAACTCCAACATAGAGGTTCTTCAATGTCCATCATTGTTTTATTTTTGAAGTAGATTGGTGCTGCCTGGAGCAGAAATATCTCATAGTCAAGAAAAGTCTATTTTAATAAGACAAAACAGCTCCATACAGAATGGGAAAAGATCTTCACCAATCCCACATCTGACAAAGGGGTCAAATTACCAAATATTTAATTAAAAAATGGGATACTGTAACTTGTATGTTTTCCACCAGCCCGCCAGCCGCCGGTCTGGCACGCCGGCCCCAAATAACACTCTGAGACTCTGTATATATTACAATCCTGTTGGTTAGTTACCATTATTGTTTATAGGCTAGCACTGTCTTAATTATTAACCCATTTTTACTTATCTAAGTATTTCCACGTGGTCATCTTATGGGGAGCCGCCAGTGGCATCTTCCTTCTTCCCTGTCTACATGCTGACTCCTCCTAACTATTTCCTCTTTCCTCCTTGTCTCCTAGCCCCGCCTATCTTGCTTTCTATTGGTCAACAGGGCTTTATTAATTAACCAGTATGAGGAACATAATTACAGAATAACATCTCCCATCATCTCCTCTTTTCTGTCTAAAATAAAAAGAAGGGTTTTAACCTTGACATAGCAAAATATATCATATCAAATATCATATCAAATATATCATATCAAACAGTTATCAAATAAGAATCACAGTTAACAATATTTAGTCCATTAACATTTTGTAAGACTTAAAGAAAATATCATCTATCCCATCTTTGTGAGTCTAACGTCCTATATGTAACTTATCTTTAATCCTAACTAAAGAAAACTATAACCATAACTATCTGTTTTCAACTCCTTCAAAGACCACAGAAGGATAATATATAAACTCTAGAAATGACAGAGACAACTCATTGCCTGGTCAGTCACCCGAAGTTCTTCTGTAATGTTCCATCTTCGGCCCATAGGCCATAGTGTGTCTGGCAGACTTCTCAACAAAGCAGGAAACTTTAAACTGTCCACCTGTATTGGCAGTTTGTCAGTCATTTTTCTTTGTGTCCTGCAGAATATCTGGCTGTCTCTTCCATGAAGCAGGAACCCTGTAGCATTGTCCATCTTGCATCAGCAGTCACTTTCCTGTGGGTCCTGCATGCCCAGTTTCTACAGCATAAAGTCTAACAGTCCAGAAGAGCAGTACCTTGCCCAAATGGCTAGTCTTGCCATATTAGAAGCAAACTCCATAACACGTTTCTTCGATGTCCATCTTCCTTTCTGATGAAGGTGGTGTTACCAGGAGCAGTTGTGCTTCACTGTCAAGAAAAACCTAAACCATTTTAAATGCCATATTCTGTAGGTCTTTGAAAGGTTTGAAGAATGCCTATTCATCTCAAATACATCTCTGCATATCTAGAAATCCTAACGAACTTAAATCTAAGTTTTGATTATCATAGGTAACTCTATAATCTGTACTAAATTATACATTACATTTTTCAATGAGCTATATAAACATAGTACCTAAACAAGAGGAGAAATATACATATCACAAAATTGACCTTAAATTGTATCAATAAATGAAAATCCATTCCAAAACAGAGCATTCATATTTATACCATAGGATACAGATATAAACAGAATTCTGAACAAAACAATATCAAATGGTGGAAAGACACTTAAGGAAATGCTCAACATCCGTAGTCATAAGGGAAATGCAAATCAAAACCAATCTGAGACTCCACCTTACACCGATCAGAATGGCTAAGATCAAAAACACCAATGACAGCTCATGCTGGAGAGGGTGTGGAGAAAGGGGAACACTCCTCCATTGCTGGTGGGAGTGCAAACTTGTACAGCTGCTGTGAAAGTCAGTATGGGAATTTCTCAGAAAATTAGGAATCAACCTACATCATGACCTTGAAATATCACTGTTGGGCATATACCCAAAGGAGGCACATTTACACCACAAAAATATTTGCTCAACTATTGTTCAATATTTGCTCAAATAATGTTCATAGCAACATTATTTATAATAGCCAGATCTTGGAAATAACCTAGATGCCCCTCAACTGAAGAATGGATAAAGAAAATGTGGTACATTTACACAATGGAGTACTACTCAGCAGAAAGAAACAATGACATCCTAAAATTCAAAGGCAATGGACAGAACTAGAAAAAACATCCTGAGTGAAGTATCCCAAAACTAGAAAGACAAAAATAGTATGTACTCACTCATAAGTGGATATCAGACATAAAGCAAAAGATACCCAGCCTACTATCCACAACCACAGAAAATCTAGAATCATCTTCCAGAAATAGATTGAAGTAGATGCAGAAATATACAACTAACCATTGGGCCAAGCTCCTGGAGTACAATCGAAGTGAGGGATGAGTGATAATAACAAAGGAGTTAAGGCCATGATGGGGAAACTCACAGAATCAGCTGACCCAAGCTAGTGAGAGATCACTGACTCAGGTCTGACAAATGGAGAACCTGCATAAGACCGAACTAGACTCCCTTAATATAGGTGACAATGGTGTGACTGGGACATTATATGAGGTCACTGGCAATGGGTCCAAGAACAATAATGCACAAAAAGAAATACTATATTCTGTAGGTCTTTGAAGTGTTTGAAGATCATCCATCTCCCTAAAATATATCTCTTATGACCTTGAAAACATATCTAACATGACTATAAGTTTGATAGTTATGGATGACTATTAACCTGTCTTTATTATCCTAAATAGCTTTCAAGGACTGAAAATTTACATTGCAAAATTAAATGAGCTGCATAGGTAAAATACCTTAAACAAAAGTAGAAACATAAAGAATTAGAAACATTTATAGTATAACAAAATTTGTATTTGTATCAATATACAAAAATATCTTAACTAAGAGTAGAAACATATAGAGTATAGCAAGAATAACTTTAAATGTGTATCACCATACAAAAATCCATAACAAAGTAGATTTTTTGAGAGTAATAGTTGCTTTTAGGATTAAAATAATGTACCTTTCCCCCAACTTTTCTATACCCCCTTTTTCCTTCTCAGAAAGTGATCCCTAAAATCTAACCTCCTTTGAATAATATTTTAACTTCCTGTTTACTTAGGTAATATTATATCCTTCTGAGATCTTTGATGGAGTTAAAGACTGATAGTTATAAAGATTTCCTTAGTTAATAAAAGATAAAAGATAAATAGATATAAAAGTTTAGATGAAATGATGATAGAGCATTTTCTTTAATATTTTCCAAATACAAATAGACTAAATATTGTAACTGTAATTCTTGCTTGATAACTGTTTTGTTGTGGGCTGGAGAGATGGCTCAGAGGTCCTGAGTTCAATTCCCAGCAACCACATGGTGGCTCACAACCACCTCAAATGAGATCTGGTGCCCTTCTCTGGCATGCAGGCTGAACAGTGTATACATAATAAATAAATATACCTTTAAAAAACAAACAAAAAAATTCCCTGTTTTGTTATATGTAATTTTACTATGTTAAAGTTAAAACCTTCCTTTTTAATTAGACAGGAAAGGGGAGATGATGTTGGATGATCTTCTGTATGCTATGAACATGAGTTGATTTTACTGCTTGATGAATAAAGCTGTTTTGGCCTATGATGGGGCAGAATATAGCTAAGTAGAAAATCCAAACAGAGAATGAAGGTGGAGTCAGGGAGATGCCATGTAGTTACCAGGGAAGCAAAGTATGAGGTAACAAGTCATGAGTCTTGTAGTTAAATACAGAATAATAGAAATGGGTTAATTTAATTGTGAGAGCTAGCCAGTAATATGCCAGAGCCATTGCCCAAACAATTATAATTAATATTAAGCCTTAGAGTGGTTATTGGGGGAACTGGTGGGCAGGACAAGAAACCTCCAGCTTCACATTTGTCCAAAGGTCTTTAGATTCCTTAGTTGGATGCTTTTGTTCTCCTAGAAAGACGAAAACAAAACCCTGCCCCTGTCCTAATTTTGGGCAGATTTAATTTGTGCTAGGTTAAATTGAAATGCTGATGAACTATTGCCTCTCCTCATCGAGAGTTCTTTCATGTTCAAATCAAATCTTCATCAATCCATGCCTTTTCTTCTCCCGTGGAAACAAAACCAAAACCTCTTCCCCAATGTAACACACTGGGGTTTCCAGTCTGAGGTCAACACTTTCTTCAATTACACAGGCTGATTAATTCAGTGTTTTTCTTTTCTATCAGCCAGTGTCTTTCTTCAGCTTTTGAACCCTTTTCATTAGCATTTAAAAAATTTAATAAAGCACTGTGCAATCTTTCTCTAGGGGTCGTTATTACCCCTTTCTCAAATATAGCTTTCAAAGTGTGATTAGATCTTTCAAAAACTGCCTGCCCTGTAGGATTATTTGCTGTAAAGTTTATGTTGTAATATTAAAAAAATGTTTTATTTTACTAGACACATACTGGAGCATTGCCAGGCTTCATTTGAACAGGTATCCCTATGGTAGTCATAACTTCTCATAAATATGTAATTACAGAATCAGCCTTTTCAGAGCTCAAAGCAGCTGCCCATTGAAAACCTGAATATGTATCTATGGTATGGTGCACATACTTTAATTTTCCAAACCCCACAAAATCAGACACATCCATTTGCCAAATTTCCTCCCTTTTAGTACTCTTTGGGTTTCTTCCTGCAGGTAATGGATTTTGGTTATACAGGGAACAGTAGGATATTTTCTTATAATTTTATTGACTTGTTTCTAAGTGATAGAAAATCTTTTTTTAAACCTTTGCTGGGCCATGGTGGTACATGCCTTTAATCCTAGCACATGGGAGGCAGAGGCAGGTGGATTTCAGAGTGTTTGAGGCCAGCCTGGTCTACAGAGTGAGTTCCAGAACAGCCGGGGCAGAGAAACCCTGTCTCAGAAAACCAAAACAGAACAAAGAAACACACAAAAACATTTGCTAACACAAAAACATTTGCTATGAACATCATGTTTATTATGAAATTCTGAGGCTTCTAGCACATTTCCTACCAATAGCTGATCAAGTTCATCATTACCTTCTGCTAGTGGGCCTGGTAGTCCTGTATGGGATCTGATGTGTGTTATATATAAGGGACGATTTCTATTTGTGACTATTTTCTGTAATTGAATAAATAATGAAGTTAATTTTGAACCATGTGCAAAACAATTCTTCCTGTATTTTGAGATAACTATATTAAGAGGTTCTGGAAAAAGCAATAATACCATGAGAATAGTGTATAATTCTGGCTTTTGAATGGAATCTTTAGGGCTTTGAGCCACTTTAGTTATATTGACTAACTTAAAACCTGCCTTTCCTGATTTATTTGCATCAGTATAGAATGTGGGGCTCCAGATGTTGGTGTTCCCCACACGGTGTGCGGAAGAACCCAATTAGCTCTTTTTATAAATTGAAGTCTCTTGCTTTGAGATATTTGTTGTTAATCTGCTCCAAAAATTTACTACAATCTCTTTGCCATTGTTCATTTTTTGCCCATAATGGGAAAATTTCATCATTAGTAAAAGGTACTACAAGTTTTGTTGGGTTCATCCTTGTCAATTGACAAAGTATCAATTTTCCTTTCAAATCAATTCTGAAAATCAGCATAATGGCCCTCACCAAGAATTTGATGTTGGGTAACCTCGTAAGTTCTAGCACTACCTCGTGGTTCTACAATCCTAGTTTCCACTTTCCATCATGTTTTCCGTTTTAACTGAGGACCAGCTTCCGAAAGTGCTGTAACTAAACCTTTCCAGCCTTGTGATAATTCTGTTCCAAGTAGCACATGAATTTAACATACGCTTAACAAAAGGTGAATTGTGTTATATTAATCAATTATTTCCTTAAATCTCTTCAAATCTAACATTTCCATAGAATCCCAGATAACTTCTGAATACCCTTGGGGTGCCTAACATCTGGTGGTCATTCTTGAATGGTAACTGGGTAAATTAAGGTTGGTTTTCCAATAAGCTTGGGCTGTTCCCCTTCAGTTTCATAGTGCAATGATCCAGTAGCTTCTGCTCCAAATTCCTCTGTCTTTGTGTGAATATTTTTATAATTTTTTTGTTTTTTTGAGACAGGGTTTCTCTGTAGCTTTGGGGGCTGTCCTGGGACTCATTCAGTAGATCAGGCTGGCCTCAAACTCACAGAGATCCACTTGCCTCTGCCTTCAAAGTGCTGAGATTAAAGGCCTAAGCCACCATTGCCTGGCTATTTTTATAATTTTTATTAGTAAATTTTTCCAAGGCTCATATCATATCAGCCACATTTTTGTTATTTCCATTAGTAATTATTTGTAAAGATTGTATATTATCAGTAAGTACATTTTCTAAGGCTTGTATTTCATGAAGAGTAAGTTTTTTAATGTTTGCATCTTATCAGTCAATTTCTCATATTTGGCAGTTATCAAACCATTTTAAATAATGAAATATAGGTTATAAAATTGTCAATAATTATGAATAACATTTAGTCAATCCTACTATGTTGTTTATCCCTTCATTTCTTTTCTATTTTCATCTGGTCCATAGGAGCAGTAAACACAGCCCTAATTCCCTGCATTATTATGTTTATTTTTTAAAATGGGAAAGATTTTAAGATTGTCCTGCTCCCCCCTTTTCTCTAAATTTGCCAAATATAAATGGACTGGATATTGTAACTATAATTCTCACTTGATAACTGTTTTTATTGTATTTATTTTTACTATTTTAAAGTGATGGGAGATGTTATTTTGTAAATATGCTTCTCATACTGGTTAATGAATAAAGCACTGTTGGCCAATAGGAAAGCAAGATAGGCGGGGCTAGGAGACAAGGAGGAAAGAGGAAGTAGGAAGGAGGAGTCAGCATGGGGAGACCGGAGAGAACAGCACGCCGGGCTGCCCGGTAAGATGAGCCATGTGGAACTACTTAGAATAGTAGAAATCTGTTAATCATTAAGACAGAGCTAGCCGGTAAGAAACAAGTAACTGGCCAACAGCATTTTATCAAATGCTGTGTGTTATTGGGGGCTGGTGTGGCGACGGGACCAGGCGGCTGGCAGGGAAAACATACTCGTTACATTAAAGTTAAACCCTTCCTTTTTAATTAGATAAAAATGGGAAATGCTGTGGAATAATCCTTTTGTACACTGTGAAGATGTGTTGCACTCATTGGTTTAATAAAGAGATAGCTGGCCAATAGCTAGGCAGGAAGACATTAGGCAGAAGAGCCAGGCTGAAAGAACTCTGAGAAGGCGGGTGAGTTGCCAGGAGACTCAGAGAGATGGAAGAAGAACATGGTGTTTTAAAGGAAGATACTGAGCCACATGGTAGGGTCTAGATAAGAAAGTTTGCTTAATTTAAGGTGAAAGACCTAGTTGGTAACAAACCTAAGCTACCAGCCAAGGATTTATAATTAATAAGTCTCTGTGTCAGTTATTGGGGAGCTGGCTGATGGGATAGAACTCCTGCCCATACCTAGTGCTTGCAATGGTAGGTCCTCATCATCTTCCTAAGCAACCTTTGGAGGTGGTGCTTTTATTGCTGTAGGCATTGTTCTTCAAACTTACTTCATTTTAAAAAGCATTACTAATTTATTTGGGGAAAGGGGCACACAGAAGTGTTAAGAGTAGGTTTTCCCGCCACCCACAGCCTCGCCAGCCCCAAATAACACAGAGGTGCTGTATTAGCTATTATGCTGTTGGCCAGTTACTAGTGTTTCTTATTGGCTAGCTCTGTCTTAAATATTAACCCATTTCTATTAATCTAAATATTTCCACGTGGTCTTATCTTACTGGAGAGAGTGGCCAGCGTTCTGCTCTCTCCGTCTTCCATCTTGGATCTCCTCCCTACTACTTCCTCTCTCCTCCTTGTCTCCTGGTCCCACCTATCTTGCTTTCCTACTGGCCAACAGTTCTTTATTCATTAACCAATAAGAGAAACATGTTTACAGAATGACATCTCCCATTACACAAACTCTACTGCTTACACACAGCTCAGAGGACAACTTTCAGGGGCCATTCTCCCTACCATGCAGACCCTGGGGATTGAACTAAGGTCATCAGTTTGGGAGCAGTTACTTTATGTTCTGAGACATCATGCCACTTTTAAACTTGTTAACTGACTTACTCCACAATACATTGCTATGAAGTATACTTTAGTACAATTCTGAATTTACAACCAGCAAAGCAGTGTCAAACATTCTGCAAGGAGTAATGGCAAGCACCTGTAGCCGTAGCTACTCAAGAGTCTGAGGCAGGAGGACGGATGATCTGAGTTAGGAGTTCAAGGCCACTCAGGCAACATGCTAAGACCCTGTCTCCAAAGGTTATTCTCTTGGCAGAGAAATATCAGTCATTTTCTTACTCTGGATCAGGACTTTCTTTCAAGGTTTATTAAATTTCAGCATATAAGTGTTTTGCCTGAGTTTAGGTCTGAAAACCATATGAGTGCCTGATACCCACAGAGGCTGGAGGAGGCACGGGATCCGTGGAGCTGCCTTCAGTCACAGACGGTTGTGAGCCTCCATGTGGGTGCTGAGAACTTAAACAGGGTCGTCTGAAGAGCTGTAAGTGCCCCAAATTACTGGTGCTGGTAGCGCTTGCCTTTAACCCTAGCACTCAGGAGGCAGAGGCAGGTAGATCTCTGTGAGTTCAAGGTCATCCTCGGTCTAAAGATCGAGTTCCAAGACAGCCAGGGGTACACAGAGAAACCCTGTCTCAAAAAGAAAAAATTAACAAAAATAAATAAATTAAATAAACCAAACAAAAAACCCAAAGTAGACACAGGAGGTTGTAAAACATCTCTTACTCTAACAACCCACAAAAGATAACAAGCAATGTTAACAACGTTAACACAGTATTTTAAGATTGATAATATGCTCCAATTTCAGGGAAAACACCAAATGGTGGTGCAGCAGGAGGGCCCAGAAAACCCAGGGGGCCTAGGATTAGGAGGCCATGGCGGCTTCCGAGGGAGCTTCAGCAGTGGTCTCAGGGGCTGCATTTGTGGTCATGGCCGTGGCTGTTGTTGAGGCCATGGGGCTCATGGAGGTAAAGCCAAAGACATGGAGTGGATCCCCATCATCAAGCTGGACCGCCTGGTTAAGGACATGAAGACCAAGTCCCTGGAGGAGATCTGTCCTTTCTCTCTGCCCATTAAGGGATCCAAGGTTATTGACTTTTTCCTGGGCGTATTCCTAAAGGATGAGGTTCTAAAGGTCATGCCAGTACAGAAGCAGTGGAGGGCTGGCCAGCGGACCAGGTTCAAGGCTTTTGTCATTACTGGGGACTAAAATGGTCATGTTGGTCTTGGTGTGAAGTGCTCCAAGGACGTAGCATGGCCATCCCAGGGGCCACCATCTTGGCCAAGCTTCCCATTGTCCCTGTGAGGAGAGGCTTCTGGGGGAACAATATGGCAAGCCTCACACCATGAGAAGTGACAGGTCACTGTGCATCTCATCCCTGCCCCCAGAGGCACTGGCATCCTCTCTGCTCCTGTGCCCAAGGAGCTACTGATGATGGCCGGTATTGAGGACAACTACACATCAGCCAGGGGCTGCACTGCCACCCTGAGCAGCTTTGCCAAGGCCACCTTTGATGCTGTCTCCAAAACCTACAGCTACCTGACCCCCGACCTCTGGAAAGAGACTGTGTTCACCAAGTCTCCTTATCAGGAATTCACTGACCATCTTCTGAAAGCCCACACCAGAGTCTCTGTTCAGAGGACCGAAGCTCCAGCTGTGGCCACCACATACTGGGTTTTTACACACACACACACACACACACACACACACCGAATTAAGTCTGTTTAAAAAAAAAAAAGATTAATAATACACTCCAGATCCCCATGTTGGGGACAGATTTAAATTCTTACACAGGCAATGATTTTTAAAGAAAAAAAATGACAAATCTTGATTTTAAACAAAAGTCAAAGAACTCTAAATGAGTGAGATATGGTGGTGTGTTCCCATAATCCAGCACTCTGAGACTAAGGAGACAGGAAGCTTCGAGTTTTAAAATAGTGTAAAGAAAAGCTGAAAAGCATCCAGTGACTTTAGGGAGTCAGGGTTCCTGAACCCATGCCAATTCTTTAAAGAAAACGTTTAATTGGGGTGGCTCACTTACCATTCAAAAGTTGAGTCCATTGTCTCATGATGGGGAGCACGGCAGCATGCAGGCAGATGTGGTGCTCGAGTGTCGAGTGAGGGCGCAGATGTGGAGTGAAGAAGACTGAGTGTCACACAGAGGGAAGCTTGAGCGGAAGAGACCTCAAAGCCTGCCCCCACCGTGATTCACTTCCCCCAACAATGCCAAACCTCCTACTAGTGCCACTCCCTTTGGAGGCCATTTCCTCTCAGCCATGCTTCTTCATAGCAACAGAAGCCCTAACTAAGGCAACCATGTCATCCAGGGCTACACAACCAGAGTCTGAAGCCTCTGGGGCATAAGTAAATTAAATCTTTCCTCCCATCAGTTATTTCTAACAGGTGTTTGGTCTTGTGATGAGAATGATGGCTAGTACTGTGGGTTTCATATTTTCTCTCTCGGGGAACTCACCACAAACATAGATTAAGCAAAGACTGTCATGAGATGATATCAGCAACTTATTTAGGCATCCTATTTGTGCTTTAGGACTCACTTAGAACCAGGCCATAGGTGTCACTTCCTCTTGGTAATAATGTCACTGGCCACCTGTGGTGTTAGAGCCAGAAAGACGGGACAGACGCTGAGCTCTGGTCAGATGCTCAACTGCAGTGCCATGACCAGACATCACATCCGTGGAGTGAGACAGGAGCCAGTTCTTAAAACAAGAAAAACCATTTGCTGAAGGAGGACCTCTGCTACATTTGCGGTTCCAACTTGGGGGCTAAACTTCCACATCTGGCCTGACACAGCTGAAAAATAAATGATATGGCTCCTTTAAGAGACCCTGACTTACTATGAGTATTTCATTAGCAGGCAGGTTAAGAGGAAACAACTTGCTAAATAAAAACACAGGCCACAGTGTGGGCACCAACATCTCAGATCTGGGATTGTTGGATGCAGCTCCTGGTTAAATGCAGCTCCCAACCAAGGACACAGTCTTAAGGCTGGCTGTCAGGACCTGAGGAGGGAGTGGAGCCAGCTGCCAGATCTACACAGCAGGAGCTTAGCAGTTTAAGGTTTGGCTCTCACAGTCAGAAACAGCCATAGATACACAGTAAAGCAGGTCCAGATGGAAATACCTCTAAACAGGGTACAGTGTGTTTAAATATGTATGTGGGCTTAAGAAAGAAAAGAAAATGGGTATAGACAACCATGGGGGGAAAACGTTTAAAAATAATAAAGTATTTAAAAAGAATGTACAATAATATAAAGTGACATAAATATGGGGAAACGCTCAGAGTCTGGATCCTGTGCGGTGCTGTGTTGACTTGGAATGTTTTGAATGCTGGTGAGAGAATGACAGCTGTTGAGACACATGGGGTCATAACAGGGACTGCGAAGTTAAACCAGCCTGGATACTTTAGGGATGCCTTCACTATAAAATAGAATTCAGAAAATGCATTGCACTGGGGAAGAGGTTATGATTTTGTTTCCACAGAAAACAAAAGGTTGTGGATTCTCTCAAGGTTAGCAGAGATCAGGTTTGATTGGGAGAGGTCTCCTGAAAAATCTTGGCTACAGACATAAAGAAATAAACCCAAGAAAAACCACAACACAGGGAGACACATCTGCTCCTGCCGGCACCAATCTACTTCATAAAAGGGTGGTGGGCACTGAGGAACTTCCAGGAGATTGCTTCCATTGTGGCAAAGCTAGCCTTTCGGGCAAGAAACTGCCCTGGCTTCAACCGCTGATCATACGCTGTAGAAACTGGACATGCAGGACACAAAGGACAAAGACTACCAAAACCAGACAGGATCAAAGGTATATGCCATCATGTTTGGCTACTTATGGAATTTATTGCCCATCCTCCAGCACATACATACTTCATGGTTTTCAAGCACACCACTGGCCTGTTAGTTGTCAGATTGACTGTCGTCACAGTTTTAGAATACTTGCACCCAAGTAACCTTCATTTTACTGAATTGTTGTGGGATAACCTTTTTGTACACTGAAGATGTGCCTTTGCCAAGGCGCCTTCTGATTGGTTTAATAAAGCGCTAGATGGCCAATGGCTAGGCAGGCGGAATTCCCAGGAAGAGAGAGGAAGAGGAGGAATCTAGGCACTTGCACTTGGATTATACCATTGAGCAAGTCAGACATATCGCACAGAGGAAAAGTAGCCAAGCCACATGGCAAAATGCAGATTAATAAAAGCAGGTTAATTATGTTGTAAGAGCTAGTTGGAAAAAAAAGCCTAAGCTAAAGGCTATGCTTTCATAATTAATATTAAGTCTCCATGTTGTTACTTGTGAGCTGTCAGCCCAAAGAAAAGTCTGACTACAATTAATGGGCTCCAAACACAGGAGCAGTAATAATTGCAACTTTATTTCAATGCATCATTATAAATGTACTTTGGTGTTACTCTCCTTTTTTTTTTTTGGAGATTTTTTTTCCCTAAATTACACGTGTGTATTTGTGTGTGTGCGCGTTTGTACACATGAATGCAGGTATCTTCCTGCAGAGGCCAGAATGTCGGATTCCCTTGGAGCTGGAGTTATAGATGGCTGTGAGGTATCCAATGTGGTGGGACTTGAACTCAGTTCCTTTGCAAAAGTAGTAAGTGCTCTTAACTACTGAGCCATCTCCCCAGCCCCTTATTTACTTAATTTAACAAGCATATATGTTACCATAGTATCTATTCCAGGAAGCAACAGTTTATACAGGTGTGTTGGGGGGGGAGTGGCATCCACTAATGTCTTGGAAGGTAAGAGTCGGCTGCTTGGACAACTACACTATTCTAGAATCCTAAACCTGCCCATCTGTGCAGACAGAGTTTACCTGTCCTGGGAGCCGCTTGTACATAACCACACTGAGACTTAATATTATTTTTAAACTCTTGGCCAATGGCTCAGGCTTATTACTAACCAGTTCTTACATTTTAAGTTAACCCATATTCCTTTATTAGCACGGCACATCCATCTCCTGCTCCCTCTGCATCTGGCTGGAGACTCCTCACCAGGCCCTTCTCCTTCCCAGCATTCTCTTTCCTGCCTAACTTTATGGCCATTCAGCTTGTTTATTAGATCAATCACAGTGACGTATATTCCCAGAAAAGGAATATTCCACAGCAAATCTGTTTCAATGCATGGCATTGGAGTCTTTATCACAACAAAATTATCAGAATGCTAGGTCATTTCCCTTGGAGGTTGGAAGCACTGACTCGGGGCTTCCAGAATGAAAGGCAAGTACTCTGCAACTGAACATTGTCCCCTTTCCTTAGCTTTTTTGAGACAGGGTCATGCTATGTGTGTGGCTCAGCCTGACTCAGTCTCACCTTGAACTCACTGTCCTCTCCCCTTGCTTCCCACTTCTAGTGGTTCTGTCATTTTTAAAAGGCCACCTTATCTTGGCCACACTATGGACATAATGGTTATATGACAGTAATCATCAACCTGAATCTTCTAATAATCTGATACTGACACTAATATCTGTACACGGTAGCACCCAAGTGTAATCAACACACTTGTGAAGCAGAAGCCAGAGATCAATGCAAGTTGGAGGCCAGCCAAGGTGAGACACTTTCACAAAGCAGAAATAGGTTAGATAAGATGGCTCAGTGGATAAAAGCGCTTTCCGCCAAGCCTGACAGTCCAAGGAGCCACATGGTGGAAGGAAATAACAGATTCTCAAAGGTTGTCCTCTGACCTCCACATGCACCCAGTGGTGTGCACACACACACACACACACATACACACACACAGTGCACACACACACACACACAGTGCACACACACACACACACAGTGCACACACACATGCTCACACACATATACACACACACACAGTGCACACACACACACATATACACACACACACAGTGCACACACACACATACACACACAGTGCACACACACACATACACACACACAGTGCACACACACATATATACACACACACATACACACACAGTGCACACACACACATATACACACACACAGTGTACACACACACATGCTCACACACATGCACTATTGAAACTATAAAATAATTTTTATTTTTTATTTATTTCTTGGTAGTTAATGTTCCAGATTCAGTCTTAGATGATACCAACATAAATTCCATATCTAACTATCAGAAAGTTTCAAAGTTCCACTGGCCAAGGCATGAGACAGATAGCACTGGAAACTTTAAAAAAAAAAGTTTGTCCTATGTGCCTATATTTCCCTCCCACACAAAAATGGGTGGAGATGACATTTTAACAATTAAATGTTTAACGGTTAAATATTTCAAATTCTCCTTTGTTCGTCCTTAAAGTCTCTTGCTCATACTGCCTTAGTATATGCCCTAATCATTTCACCCTTGTCACACTGATCTTAATTGTGTCTCCACGGAACTCAAGAAGGCCCCGGGTCCTGCAGTTCCGAACACAGAACAACACAAGTGAAGACACACGTACCCTTGGTGTCTTTCACCTCAGGCTGACCACGAGCCCATCGCCTGTATCTGGATGATATCTAAGCAACCTCGGGGAGTCATTTTGCAGTCTCCTGCATGTTTCTCCATTGCAAAATGGGAATAAGTCGTACTTGTCTCCAAGTACTGTGGGGAGGAGCCAGGCGATGAGTGTGAAAGCATCGCAGCAGAGATTAGTTAATTCACTCATCATTTAAGGGACAATTAAGCTACTAGGCCCGCTATCACAGCGCTACACGTGTTTCTCCAGCGGGTCGCGGCCTTCGGGGCGCGTGCTCAGGGCAGGATGTCGCCCCTGGCTGGGGCCGGTCTCCCACGGAACGCGGGGGCGGGGCGTTGCCCTTATTGAAAATGGCGGCGCGGGCTTCGGCGGCGAGTGCGGCGGCGCGGACTCAGCGTGCCCTCTGACCTGTTGGCAGCGGGCGGGGCGGGGTGCCGGGTGCCGCCATGTTGGCTGTTGTCCTGTGAGGGGAGCGGCGGCGGCGGTGACGGCGGCGGCGGCGGCGGCGCGAGCGGAGCCAGCGAGCGGGGGAGCGGCGCGAGAGGCAGCATGACGCGGAGGCGGAGCAGGCCGAGCGGCGGCGCGGGCCGGCGGGAACGGGCGCGGGCCGCGGGGCTGCAGAAGCCCCAGGCGCCCGAGCCGCAGCCGCCGCCGAGCCTGGGAGCGGGAGCGGGCGCGGGGCCCCCGGAGGCGCCTGCGGAGCGGGACGGCGACAGCCCCCGGCAGCAGGACGAGCCCAAGCCGGCTGCAGGCCCTCAGGTAGGAGCGAGCAAGGCGACTCCCCGCGCTCGGCTGCTTCTCCTCCCCGGAGCGGGGCGGGCGCGGGCGCGGGCGGGCGCGGGGCGGGCATGGACTTGCAGTCGGGCTGCGGCCAGACCCGGGTCCGGGCGGGCGCTTCCCTCCACCCCGGGCCGGGAATGCAGCTGGACCCCTCTCCGCAGCGCAGCGCAGCGCAGCCAGCCCTCCTCGGGCTACCGGGTCCACCCCTGCCGGGGCTAAACGTCCCGGCCACTCGGGTCGCCGGCACCGGCCTAGGTCCGCAGACCACAGCCTGGTTCTCTGCCCTCCGCTTCCCTCTGGGCCCTCCTGGGTCCCCCTGCCCGCAAAGCTCATCTCGGGGCGCCGGGACCTCAGGGCTGCGCCTCTGTGCGCTCCCCCGCCCCGCCCCCAGCAGCTTCATCCCTTTGCCAGCACTGTCGCTGCCACTGCCCTCAACAGCTGCACCTCTGCATCTGCCTTCTGGGACCTCCCTCCCTTCCCCACCCAGCACAACAGTTGGAGCACACAGGCAGGCTGCCCCAAAGACTGAGACAGCCCCACTAAGCAGGAAACCCTTGTTAGCCTCCCCACCTCCCGTCCCATAAGGCGGCTCCTACTCCCCGCACCGACCCCCCGCCAGGCCCCTAGTTGGTGAATCCTGTGGGAGTAAGAGTATACGGGAGGATTCTCCAAAGCTTCCAGCTCGCCACCTGGAAGGTCACTTTCTTTTGAGCAAAAGAGAGAACAGGCGTGGGGTGGCGTGAGCCACAGTTGCTCAGGGAGGGTTGTGGCACCCGGGGCTGGGTGGCTTGCCCTAAGCTTGCTCTGACAAAAGAGTTTTGAGTTGGTTTTTTGGCTGAGCCTGCCAAGGAAGGCAGGCCCCTGCAGGAGTCTTGGAGGGTCGGATGCAGCGCCCGGATGAGGATGAGGCGTGGCGGAAGATGCGTTTGGCTCTGCAGACACTGCATCGGGCAGCAGGGGACTCTGGGAGGCTGGTGCAGCCTGAAGGCATGGCTCTTGACAGCCTTCTAGTAGAATCTCTGGAATTGTGCATGTGAGTGGGGATGTCATTTGGGGTACCATTCCTGGAAAGCTTTCCCTGACCTCCCCAAGTTATACCAAGTGTCCTCTCTGCCCACAACCCTCTCTGCTTCCCTCTGGTGGCACCACTCCTGTGATGAAACTTGTTGATGTGTCTGCCCCAAGCCCTGAACTGTAAACACAAGAAACCCAGAGGATGCCGTTTTTGTGATCCTCCATACCTATCCCAGGCTTTGCCTTTACAAAGTGGAACTAACTAGATGAAGGAGAAAGAGAACGAATCAGCCCAGAATCGGTACTTACCGTAACCCAGTTTTGATGCTGGTCTCCTTTGTGTCTTGTATCACGGTGAGAAGATTTTTTTTAATTAATGAAAGTCTTACAACTTCTTGAATGACAGGAGCCTCGCCATCATCGTGCCTTGTAGCCTAGGTTGTGAGAAGTTTAAAATACTAACAGTGTAGACTCCTCCTGCTGGGTCTAGCTTTCAGTCAGAGGTCACTTCCCTTTCTAACATATTTGACCACCCCCCACCAAGAGTGTTGTTATCTAGAAGAGAGAGCTATGGAGATGTCTGTTGTCCTCATCCTCTCCCATCAGACATACAGTACTTTAGGGGATCTGTCACATAGACAGGTCAGGAAGTTGGGATGGTATCTTAACATTCAGTTTTACTGAAATACAGATTTTCCCCAAAATTATAGCCTTCGTAAATTCTTCTGATCAGGATTTTATAGTTTCATCTAATCTAATTCTTGACCTAAGAATTCACTCCTTTATTCATGCCAAGTGATCGACATACCTTACTTCTAACCTTTCTACCTCTCCAGTATTTCTCCTAGTGTCTAGCACTAATAAGATGCTTTAACCACTGATACAGTTCTTTGTCTGCTTTTCTATATAAGTTCTAGAATGCAAGAGCCTTGTCAATCATTATCAGATCCCTGTTCCCAGTGATTAACAGAATTAGTAAACAAACTAGAGGTATAACTACAATTTCCATGGTTTTTGGTGGAGAAGCAGAAACCCACAGCAACTAAATATTTACATAAATGATTACCTTGTAAAATAAAAGGCAAATATCCAATCTTATAAAAATTCACTCTTAGATACTCAAGGGAATGGAAACATCAGAAAACGCTGCTGTGATTTTGCCCCACTTTCTGCGGGGGGTGGGGGGTAAGATGAGGTTCACGAAACAGCTTTCTGTGCACAGCTTTCTGTGCCCTGGTCAGAAGTACCTGGTGTCAGGGTAGAAACTGGTCATTGCTTCTTTATTCACTGTCAGGCCTTTCCTAAGGATCTTGGTTCCTTAACTGCACACAGTTCTGTCTGGATAAGGAAGGTGAAGCTCAGTGTTAATGTCACCTACTGAACCAAGTCCATGGGTGACAGATGAGACCACTTCCAGTCCATAGACTTACTCTGAGGTCCCCATACTGTTTTAGCTCTTAATGTAAGCTGCTATTCTGCAGGAAAGGTGTGGCAAGGTGTGGTGATTTGTGCCTGTGATGCTAGTACTTGGGAGGCTGAGACAGGAGGGCAGCTTTGAATCAAAGCCAGTCTGAACTACACTCAGTTGCAGGCCAGCCTAGACTACATAATGTGCTTCAATAGCAATAGGGAAAAGATTTTTCATACTCGATTTGTGTCTCTTAAAACCGTAAAGTCTCTCCTTTCAGTCATCTCTAGTCTCTGAGCGGCACGTGCTCCCCTTAGGTAGCCTGTGCACCTCTTGGTTCTTCCCATGCCTCTTTATGCATTTTCATAACCTGTACACTTTTAGATACAAGGCCTTAAGATTATTTGGGATCCCGATAGTCTTTCAGTTGTTATAGCCCACTAAATCTTGTCTGTTCACGAAACTTCCCCAACCCTCCTTTACTTGAAGATATTGCTGAGACAGGTGCTGCCTTATTAGCTAAGGATGGCAGTAAGGTAGAGGTGGTCAACTCAGAAAACCTCAAAGCAGTGCCAGGAGGCAGTGAGAACTGTCTTACTGGCTTGAGTTGAACTCCCCCTTTTCCTCCTGCATTGTGTCTCAGAGCTGCTGTCTTTCCCTTTTGAGCCTCGTCAACAAGGGAATGGGAAGCAGCCTTGTATGCAGTCTTCTGAGTGGCAGGAGCTGTGTTGAGTGGCCAAAGCCAGCCTTGCCACTACGTCTAGCAGCTGCTTTTAGTCTCACACCATGAGGCTTGCTAAGGAAACCAGCAATGAGCTCATCCTATCCTTTCCCTCTGGTCTCTACTGCATCCCCTGGGACAGTCCAATTTAGTGTAAAGGGTCTCAAGAGGCTTGGCTCTTGCACTGCTCAGAGTAAATCTGTTCCCTCGAGGAACTGGCTGAGGTGATCAGTCAGTATCTTTATTGAAATCATTTTATTATGTTTAATTTACTCAGCAAGCTTCAAAGTGATCTCCTTAACCAGGGCCTTTGTTTGAGGTACACAGAAGGCCAAGGTCTCCTTCGAGACCCTCCCCTGCTGGCTCAGGCCTTTCTTTCTAGTGGGAGGAAATGATATGAGCAGGCAACCCTTCCAGCTAGTTCTTTATAAGCCAGAATCCCTGTGCAAAAAAATGCCAGTGACCTCTGATGATGAGGACTTGTCCACTCCATTAAAAAAAAAATTAATTTCCTTAAACTGTTCTCAGAGTTATTAGCTTACTGTCTGATGATAGATGGGTGATTAAGGTCCTAACACCTTCACTTACTATATCCAGGACTTTTTAGAGCAGGGGCCATCTTAATTAAATCACATCGGGCTATCTATTACTCAGTGCATGACTGTTGCACACCTCACAATGCCAGACTCACTGGCACTCTTGTAGGCCAGCTATGGCACACATACTGTCATACCCAGTAGTCCTCTTGCCTAGCAGTCACTTACTCCACCAACACTAAGTGACCCCACAATGCCAGGCTCTGGACTACTTGTAAATCAGAAGTGAGTGAAACCTGGTTCCTGTCTTCAAGGAGCTTATACTGTTCAGGATGTATGTGTAGTAACTGCAGTAGTACCAGAAGGCACATTGCTGGCTGCCTTTGAATAAGGTGTAAATCATGCATGCCCTTAAGTGGCCTTTGGAAGAGTTTCAGCCCTCTTGGTTTGTTTACCCTTATAAAGTGACAGTAAACCCAGGCTTAGCAGGTTAATGTTACCTTACGGGCTGACAATTCCTACCTGTCAAGCACTTGCACAATTGTAACTATTGTTGTAGGTGTTTGCTGCTTGGGATGCCCAAAACATGGTAACCCAGGGAAAGCTGAGACAGAATCTCGTCAGAACCTAGTCTTTTGGTTGACTATTTCCAGAAAATGAGGTGGAGAAAGCAAGCAGCCTCTACACCAGTGATTCTCAACCTTTGTAATGCTTCAGCCATTTGGTACAGTTCTTCATGTTGCCATAAAATTATTGTTGCCATTTCATAACTGTAATTTTGCTGGTTATCAATTCTAATGTAAATATCTGACATGCAGGATATCTGATATTTGAACCCTGTGAAAGGGGTTTCCTCCCCCCAAAGGGGTCTCCACTCACAGGTTGAGAACCACTGGTCTGCAAGGGAGGCGACCTGTCTGGACTCATTTGGAGAGCAGGGATGAGTCGGGCTGATGTTCCACTGCAAGCGGTGTGGGCATTGAGGAGGCAATGGGTGACGTGGAGCAGGAAGGCAGACTTGACCTGGTGAACCCTCTGTGATACCGTGTGAGAAAGTGATTCTTTGTGGGAGAGGCGGTTGGGATTGCTCTCTCTAGTCACGTCTCCCTCACCCTAGCCTAGCAGATCCTTTGTTGTTCAGCCCCATCCCAGACCTACCAAACGAGGGCGGGAGCCCACCCAGGATCCACTTTTGGATTGTTCTAGGAGATTCTGAGTGTGGCTGGGTCTGGGAGCTGCTATACTGAGGAAGCATAGCATTGTGTGTGTGTGTGGGGGGGGGGTTGTTTTTTAAGGGGCTGGAGGCTTGAGGGTATAGCTCAATGGTAGAAAACTTGCCTAAGGTTTAAGGACTTGGGTTTGATCCCAACATCATTAAAAAAAAACTAAAACAGGCTAGAGAATTGGTCTGGGGATAAGAACACTTGCTGTTCTTTCAGAGAATCTGGATTCAATTCCCAGCACCCCCATAGTAACTCATAACTGTAACACCAGTTCCAAGAAATCCAATACCTTCTTTTGGCTTCCATGGGCACCGGACATGAATGTGGTGCATATGCAGGCAGAACATTGACACACTCACACAGACAAACCAGCCCTGCCCTCCTCTTCTTCAGTTGTTGGTTCATTCATAATATTCAACTGCTCATCTTCTATTGTATATTAGCCTGCTGTGTGTCTCTGCTGAATGACTAGAATACATGGTTCTGGAACAGTGCAAATGTCCTTGGAAACCTCATGGTGCTGTAGAAATAACAGGCTTAAACAACTAAGATATGTGAGGTAGGGCCATGCATGGTGGTACATGCCTGAAATTCCGGCACTTGAAGCAGAGGCAGGTGGATTTCAGTGAGCCCTGTTTTTGTTTTGTTTGTTTGTTTAAGCTGAGAGATCGCCTCTATTTTAGAGAATCATGAAAGAGCATAGGGTAGTTCAGAATGAAGCCCCGTTCATCCTGACCGTGCACTTGAAGGATTTGATACCCAAGTTGAGTGTTTAGAAAAAAGGGAAAAGCCAGTGCATTATGCAGTTGGGGGAGTATGTAATGGTTCTTCACGGGCAGGTAAGAACTCAGGAAAGGCAAGCTTGTGTACTAGAAGGGTCTGAGTTGCACCTTTCTATCATCCTCATACGTCATGTTAGGTAGCCATTAGCTGAGTAGGATGAGGGACAAGCTGCAGTTTCATAAATGGTCTGTCTCCTTTATCTTCTAGCCAAAGCTCTTGACTCCCTTTTGATCCCCACCCCTCTGAGGATGAAAGAAGTAGCTATTTCTATTCTGAAAAAGAATGTGGGGAAACTAAGGAAAAGGGCCAGAGGAACTGCAGACACTGGAGATGTTTACTAGGAAATGAGGGCCTGTTGTGGAGCATGGGGGTTCAAAGATGCCTTGAAGGTTACTGTTTAGTCTTCTGTCCTGTGCTTCAAGTAATAAATTTGGTTTGGGCAAGTCTCACTTAGTAAGTTTCCCTATCATTTCTTCCAGGGCAGAAGAGGAAAGAAACTAACGGGTATTGAGCACCTACTGTGTGCCAGACCCAGGCCAGGTACTTTACATAATTTATTTCCTTCTGTCCTCACAACTCTGTGAAGTATGGTGTTATTCCCATTTCATAAATCGAGAAACCTGAGACTCAGGATTTGAGTAATGCTCAGAAATACTGGAAATGGCCGAACCACAATTTGAACTTAGAACCATGTCTCCAAAGTTCATGCTCTTTTCCCTGTGAGAAACCTGTCCTGGAGTTAAGGGTAGTAAAACAGCAGTTGACCAAGGATTCAGTTAAGTGAACTTGGGCTTTCCCTTGGCCACTTGTTCTGAAACAGATTGAGTAGATTGGGTAGGCTTGTGGGGTCATCAGGGTCAGCAGCCTCTCTGCATTGTCCTTACTTAGCTTGCACACCAAAGAAGGTTCTCTACCAATTGGCCTTATAAAGTGAACCTGTCTTCTGCCTCCTGGAAGGGCCACACTGATTAAGAGTCACAGCAAAAGTTCCAGGCCACTGAGGTGGGGTTTGGTCCATTTCCAGAGCAGTAGCTGCAGCTGTGGTTACTAGAATTCCAAGAGTCTTAGCTCTGGTTGCCTTCTTAGCAGAGCCATACCTTCAGCATAACATTTCAGGAAAGGCACTAGTTTTGTTGTTTTAAATTCTATTCTAGATGTTAAGTAGCTGACACAGTGAACCAAAAGGGCCATAAAATTCTACTTAACTAATGCTTGCTATGTGACAGTCAACAAGCCATACATGGTTTCTGAACATATGTGAATGGTCACCAACTACTACATCTCCAGAGAGCTACATTCTGCCAGGAATATGGCAGTGTGACAGGTGCTAGACTAGAATTACCTTAACTTAGCTTAGGGCAGAGTTTCTGTGACCTTTGACTAGGGTCTTACAGGATGCTAGGAACTTACCAAGGGGATTCCCAGTGTGTAGCACAGTGGTTGACATGAGAAATGTTAGCTGCTGCATCAGCTACTCTGCCTTGGAGTCAGGGAAGCTCTTGGTGTTTGGAATCTTGAGAGGAAAGTACTCTCATAGGCTGTTTCAGAATAGAATTTAGAACCTGTTGCAGGGCAGCTGGCTAGATACAGGATGTGTCTTGGGAAATCTGGTGCAAACATGCGTGAGCTCTTGGGACTGGGAGGGACTCCTAGGAGAATGAGCCCAGGCTAAATGCTGAAAGTCAGTCCAGCTTCAGAAAAGATCTTGGCACCTGTCTGGTCTTGTGATCAGGGTTATCCTCTGACGCTTGATAAACTGTGGACAGAAAGGCCAATATGAAAACTTGAGTCATGCCCCAAAAGCTGTACAGATATACCACAAGCCATATACTTGTTGATAAGAATTATTGTCTGGCACATAGTAGATTTGATCTACAGGACTTGGGGGAAAAAAGACTGATAATATTTAAGTTACCACATTAGTATAAATTACAGCTTTATACTAAAAGTAATTATTTGGGGGCCAGTGAGGTGGCCCTGTAGGTAAATCATTTAGTGCTAAGCCTGAGGACCTGAGCCCTGGGATGTACATAGTAGGGGAGGAAGGCTCATGGAAGTTATCCTCTGATATCCACAAACATAATACAGCATATGTGCCCCATGCATGTATACGCATATACATAATGAATAAATAAATAAATGTTCTGTTTTTAAAAATAATAATTATATATTTAATTTATACATTGACTAGAAGAATGTTCCTGTTTTCATTTTTGTGGATATTTTTAATAAAGTAAAACTGGGGGAGGAGACTTGCTACTTAAGTGTAAGAATCAGAGTTTGGATCCTCAGCACTCAAATAAAAAGCTATTACGGTCATATATACTTGTAACCCCAACACAGAGCTGGAGGTGGGTGTATGTGAAGACAAAGGATTGCTGAATTCCTAGCCCACCAGCTAGCCTAGCCAAAAACAATGAGCTCTAGGTTCAGTGAGAGACACAAGCTCAAGGGAATAAGACAGAATGGTTGTGGTTACACACATTTACACACATATTACCCCCCCACCCACACACACACCTAGAATAAAGCTATACTCTTAGGTTGGGAATGTAGTTCAGATGGTAGAGTGCTGGCTCAGCCTACACAAAGCCAAGTCCAATGTTGACGTCTGCGTTAATTTTACATTAAAAATCCATTGTCTAAGCCTAGCATATTTGTGCATACTTTTAACTGAAGAGGCAGGCAGATCTCTGATTTTTGAGGCCAGCTACACAGTGAGACTCTGTCTCCAAGCAAAAGTCAACAAATAAAATCTCCATCTCCCAGCACTTGGAAGGCAAAGGCAGGTGGATGTCTGTGAGGCCCAGGACGCCAGGGCTGCACAGAGAAACCCTGTCTTGAGAAGCCAAAGGAAAGAAAAGAAAGAAAAATTCTGTTGTACATTTCAGATAGATCCTTTACCAATGTATAATTCTGTGAAATCATGCTTTAGTCACTTGGAAAATGAGTTTCATTTATCATGCCAACAAAATATCATTTGTCCATGACCCACTGATTTCCATCAGTCAAGTATTGAACACTAAAGCTCACGGTAAGTGATACAAGCTTTTCCAAATTCTAAGTTTTTGTTTGTTTTTGTTTTTAGACAGGTTCTCACACACAGATTCTCACTCTGTAGCCCAGTCTGGCCACAAACTCATGCTGATCCTCCTGCTTCAGCTCTGGGAGTGCTAGAATTAGAGATGTGAGCTACCATGCCTAACTTTCACATTTGAATCTTTGCTTGAAAGCTTGAATTTTTATCATTGGCCACAAATACTTGGCTGTTTTTCTTGAAGTAATGGGCTTGTTTTGTTTATATATTTATTTTTTGAGACAATGTCTGCTAATTCTCATGTCTGGATAACAAAGGCATTCTTTCAAGGTAAAACTGGTATTACATGAAGAAGAAAAAACAATTTCCCCTTTGGCCTGTTTTCCAGGAAATACTGGTTGCCTTAATTTAGCGCTTCTTGGACCAAGCAGAAATAGTTGGGTTTGTTAGGGAACAGAGACACTGGTTTCAGTGGCTACAAGCATCAGGTCCCCGACCCTGGTGTTCTCTGCTCCGGTGATATGTGTGCTATAGCATGGCTTCCCAGTGAGCAGTCCACTGCAGAGATTCTGATTTCACGTGAAGAGTGAGGCTGTTATCCTGAAGTCTTTTTGACAAGTTACAAAATCAACAGAATCACTAGAATTTTTCCTTTTTCATGTTTTGGTTAAGATTAAACCTATACCCCAGAGGCTCTGAAATTTAATCTAAGGTGAATGGGAACAATTAGTTGCTGTCCTGGGATTCTGGATTTTAGAATTAGTTCTATGAGCCTTTGTGAAGAAAGAGTACAGGGTGTTTTCATTCACTTGATGACCATGTTTATGTTCAAAGATAACAATACAGCTTTGAGAACAGCACATCGAAAGCCTAGGTTCACTGATTCAAGGTATAGGGGGCCATGTTTGCCAGAATTTGAAAAATAACGGGAAGTCACAGTGAGAAGGAACCCCAAGCCAAGAGCTGTGCTCAGCCATAGTATTAACTAGAAGGCCCTGTAGCATTGTCTAGGCCTTGGGATTCTTACCATCCTTAGCAATTAGAGCAGAGTTGAGGTGCCAGCAAGAGGGCACAGCTGAAAAGATCCGTGCTGCCCAGGTTAATAACCTTAGCTGGGTTCCTGGACCTCATAGTAGAAAGACAGTTTTCTCCTGAAAGTTGTTATCCGGCCTTCATCCTTGTGTGCATAGACATGCACACGCATGCAAGCAGGAACACGTGCTCTGAATGTAATATAAATTAGTTGTTCAGAGTGCGTACTGTTCTTGCAGAGGACCCGAGCTTGATTCCCAGCACCCATGTTAGGGTGGCTTACAACTGCATATAACCTATCTCTAATACCTCTGGCTTCCAAAAGCACTTGTAAACATGTACACATAATTAAAAATAATAAATATTTGAAAAATAAATAAAAAATTAAAGCAGAGATGAAATGTCAGGAGACAGTCACGTATAGTGGCACAAACCTGTAATCCTAGCACTCAGGAGGCTGATGCAAGAAGATTATAAGTTCAGAGGCAGTCTGGCCTTTTCTAATCAAGGTTTCTCTGTGTAGATCTGGCTGTCCTGGAACTCACTCTGTAGACCAGGCTGGCTTCGAACTCACAGAGATCCGCCTACCTCTGCCTCCTGAGTGCTGGGATTAAAGGTATGCACCACCAACACTACCACCACCTCTTGTTTTAAGAAGAGGCCTCAGCTAGTCTAAAAAAGAAATGGAGCTCATGTCACAGCACTTGGAGTGACACTCCTTTAATCCCAGCACTAAGGAGGTAGGGACAGGAGTGATATGGCTGGGCAGGGAGGAATGTAAGGCGGGAGGAGAAAGAGAGGTGCAGTCTGAGGAGAAAGTCTGAGACAGGATCACCCCTTTGGTGTGAGCATTGGTAGAGAGGAGAACTCTCTGGTGGCCGGCCACTTTGCTTCTCTCATCTTCAGCATTAACTCCAATGTCTGACTCTGAGATTTTATTAATAAGACCTATTAGAACTCTTGCCACAGGCCCTCCAAATTGCATGGCTCTGAAAAGCGAGACTTAAGTGTACTAACCTTAAGAGAGCACTGTGGATAGCCAGTCCCAGGGTAGACTTGTTAGGTACAAAACAACCAAAGAGCCTGGTTTGTAGATTGAGTGCCTCCTGTTTTGATCCCTTTAGCTGAATGATTTTTTTCTACCTTCACTTAGACCTTTGGGCAACTCTGTGCAATGCAGATGGTGTCCCTGCTTCAGTTAAAACTGAATTAGCTTTCCATGTCTGCTTCTTCCTTCTTCCAGGAAAGATGGCCTGCCCTATAGAGTGACTTTCATTAATGGCTAGTTCATTTATTTTGTGCCTTAAGTTAGCTCTAGAGGTACATTATTTTCTTAGCTGGGAGCATGCTATAATCCTTGAAGACTGCAGGCTCCCATTTTTCCTCTTTGAATTGGAACCATACAGGTGGAGAGGTGGAGACCTGCTCTACAGGAAGCAGTACTCTTAAGGATGGTCTCATCAAGCTGCTGCCAGCTATGATGCTGAGGATGCTTCACAGATCGAATGAGTTAGCCTTGAGCCAGCCTCTGCTGCCCTCAGTGTCTGCATCCAAAGAAAGGACAAAAGGAGCTGGGAGTGGCAGCACAAGCTTTTAATCCCAGCATTTGGGAAGGCAGGAGGATCTCTGTGAGTCTTAGGGCATCCTGGTCTATATATCAAACTCCAAGATAGCTAAGGCAGCATAGAAAGACCCTGTCTCAAAAAAAAAAAAAAAAAAAAACAGGAAAATAAAATAAATAGCATGATGTACTAGGTAGACATAGGGAAGAAGACCTCTTTCGGATTGTCTAGAGGGGTGTTGATTTAGGATGGGGCCTTTAAGGCCTGCTCAGTTATTTGTTGGGAAGTGGGGCTAAAAGGGTTTTAAGTAGAAGACTTCCTTTAGCAAAGGGAGAGGTAGTGAAGTACAGAGTATTTGGGGGACTTCAACATTCGATGTTGTGGGGTTAAAGGTAGAAGTTAAGATGTTTAACAGAAACCAGGAATGGAGGTATATGACTGTAATCCTAGCACTTAGAAGGCAGAAGCAGCGTGATTGCTGCAAGGGCAGCCTTGGCTGCAGTATGAGACCCTGTCAGCCCCCAGCACCCCCCCCCCCCCCAAAAAGAAAAACAATATCTAACAAGTCATCTTGCATTCATTGTATATTACAAGTTCTTATTGGTGTAAATTCAGTGACTGTATTGTTCCTTAGCTCCGTCATGGATTAGTGCCTCCTGTTTAGCACTGGAGGAGATTCTTCATCACATTTCATTCTCAAAGCTGACCCTACAAGTTAGGGTTTACTCCCATTTGAGATGAGCAGAGAGGGTAGGCAGGACCTGCCAGGGTCACACAGTTTTAAGTGATGGTTCTGGGTTAGTACCAGAACCAGTGTCTTTACTGCACCCAGCGCCACCCACAGCTACTTTGACTAGGTACAATCACATTTGTCACACACTCAGATTACAAGAATTCCGTTTGCTTTGAAAGAGAATGTAGAAAACATTTTTTAATGTATTTGTATACAGGATGTTTTACCTGCTTGTATGACATGACTGTGTGCCATGTGGGTGCTGGGAATCAATCCCAAATCCCCTGGAAGAGCAGCCAGTGCTCTTAACCATTATGCCATCCCTCCAGCCCTGTGAGATCTCTGAGAAGGTGTTTATTTTGTGCTGTGGGGTATATGTTTATGCATTTCCATTGTTCAAAACCATTAATTAGCCAGGCATGATGACACATGCATTTAGTCTCAGCATTTGGGAGGCAGAAGCAGGTAGATCTCTGAGTTCAAGGCCAGTCAAACCTACATACTGGGTTCCAGGCCACCCTAGGGCTACATAGACTGTGTCTCAAAAAACAAACAAACAAACAAACAAAAAACCAAAAAACAAAAAAAATTCCACAGAAACAAAACATTTAAAAAACTCTATGGTCTACTTTATAGACTATCTAAAAGATTTAAATACACAAGTCCTGCTTTTGATCTCTAGCACTGAAAGAGAAAAAATTGGTTTAAAGATTTTTACTCTTTTCAAAATATTTTTCATGGGCAGACATGCTGGCACATGTACATGCCCCTAATCTCAGCACTTAGAAGTAGATGAGGAATTCAAAACCATTCTTTGCTACATAATTAGTTCAAAGCCAGCTTGAGTTTCATGAGACCCTGTCTCAAAAACCAAAACAAAGGAAAAAAAAAAAACCCACCAACTACAACCCCATGTAATGATTGTAGGACCCTCATACCCAAGTGAAGCAAGAGCTGTTATGAAGACCCTCATCCTGGTGTTGCCTGTGGTGGTCTTCCTACACTCGAGGGACAAAGCCCTGTGTACTGGTGGCCTCCCTTTCTACCAGCAGTTACTACAGCTCACCTTACAGCTTTGAGAAATGCCCTAAGTGCTGTTCTCAGAACATCCCCCTTTGGGGCCTGTGAGATGGCCTAACAAGTATAGGAGCTTCTGCCAAGCTTGACAACTTGAGTTCAAGCCCCATAGTGGAAGGAAAGAGCAAGTCCAGCAACTTCTGTGACTTCCCCGTACACGGGTGCCCAGAGATGCACACACATACACACAACAAATAAATACATTTTTCAAAAGTTATCTCTGGCACTCTTTTCCATAGTCCTTGTACTTCCCTAAGTGTTCCATTATGCTCCTGGTGTCCCCTCTGGTTCCTTCCTTTTTGGAGAAACCAGGAGCCCAGGGTAGTATGATGGCAACATGGCAGACTTAAGGATACTCTGGTCCCGACTCATTGTGAGAAGGTGATGTCACATGAAGCAACAGTGGCACCCCTTGCAAACACACTACTTAGTGGAGAGTAAATTTGAAAGTTAGGCAGAGTTATTGAATAAACCACCCTGCAATAATACCATTTATTATTCCTCCTGAATCTACTGCTTGATGGGATATTGCTGCTGCTCTGAGCAGACCTATCTGATTTCAGCTGGGCTCACTCACAGATCTGATTTGCTGACTGATCAGTTAGGAACACTCCCATTTTCTCCAGGTCCCATATATGGACAGGAGTCTGGCCATTCCCTCATGGTGTGTTAAAGGCACAAGATCATGCCAGGCCATCCATGCAAGAATACTAGAAGTGATACGCACTATTCAGATTGGTGCTACCAGTGTGTCTGCTAACATCCTGTTGGCCCAAAGAAAGTGTCAAGGCCATGTGCAGTGTCAGTGGAGACTGGAGTTGGAAAATAGAGAAAAACTATTAATTGGGACTATAAATGTAATTAGGTTCCCAGTTAGAACCCCAATGTGAAAGGGAACTTTCAAACTTAAATGATTGGATCAGATTTGTTGTAGGAGGAAGAAACAGGTCAATAATGACCTGGGCCTGGGCTATGGAATCTGTACAACTCTGCAAGGTGGGTAGGAAGCAGAGCTCAGAGAAGTTAAATAACTTGCTCAAGGTCGTCAACTGATTTGTGGTGAGGCTGAGATGAGAGTGCATATCTGGCCCCAGTGTCTAGGGTTTTTTTTTAACCATCCTTACTCAGAAGAGCACCAGGGTCTGTCTTCCTGTTTGTTTACTAGTTCTGCAAACCCTTTTCTAAAACCCCACTGCAATGCTAAAGGAATTGTTTATCTCTCCAGAAAATGCATGTCCATTTTCCTTCCAGGTGAGGACTGGTCTATAACCTGCATAGAACTGTGGCCCTTCCTAGGCATTTCAGAGAGGGAGAAGCCTCTTCTTTATTCTTTGATATTGAGGACATGAGCATGAGTTTTGGAGTCAGATTTACTGGGATTCAACCATTCACTAGCTTTGTAACCTTGGGCAACTCATTTAACTTCTTGAAATCTGTTTCTTCATCTTAAAAAAAAAAAATGGGAATAAGAACACCTTGTTTGCAGAGCTGTAACAAGGACTAAAGCTAAATTATGTTTATAAAGTGCCTATCCCAGTGCCTGGCACGTAATAAGTGGTGTTATGAATAATGTTTAGCATCATTTCTAAGGACAGCCTTTCCCCCTCCTGGGAACCCCTGTGTCTGTGTGTTGGACAGGTGCCCCCCACCTCCAGCCAGTCTGTGCAGACTTGTTGCCTGCTGTGTCACCGTGAGCGCAAAGGCTGGGAAGAAGGCCCTTCACAAAATGGACTGGTGTTGCAGGGCGAGAAGCTGCCCCCTGACTTCATGCCAAAGCTCGTGAAGAACCTCCTAGGCGAGATGCCTCTATGGGTCTGCCAGAGTTGCCGAAAGAGCATGGAGGAGGATGAAAGGCAGACAGGTCGAGAACATGCAGTGGCGGTAGGTAACAGTTGACAGGTGACCCCTGAGTGCAGGGTTGCTTCCTCCCTGAGGCAGTCAGGCTGTTTCACCTGTCCTCAGGAAGTACTGCCAGTCTGTTCTGAGGAACCATCCGGCTGCACTTAGTGTTACAAGTTGGGGTTAGATCTGAGGGAAGAGGACATGGGACGTAGGTAGAGCTTGATCTATCCTGTTACCTGATGCCTTCAGCCCTATGACTGTTTGAAAGGCCACCACTATGACACAGATGGGTCAGGAGGCATCAGTCATAGCTAAGAGCCGTGGAAGCCTGCCATCTGTGAGCATGTCAGCCCGTCTCCTCATTTTTTCCTTCCCCAGTAGACTTTCATTTGCCCAGAATCAATTTAGTTTCAAGACCTCTAGCTTGGGGCTAGAAATGTAGCTCTGTGGTAGAATGTTTGTCTTGTGTATGCAAAGCTCTGAAATCATTCCTTAGTGCAGGAAGGAGGAAGGAAGGAAGGAAGGAAGGAAGGAAGGAAGGAGGCTGTCTAGTGAGATGACTTGGTGGGTAAAATCACCAAAGCACGTGCCTCACAAGCTAAGGATCTGCATTCGAGTCTTCAGAGCCCACATAAAGCCACACCTGATAGTGCACAGCTGTAAGCCCATGCTCCTGCAGTACAGTGGGAGGTGGAGACTGGACAGCACCTAGAAGCGGGTGGGCCAGCTAGCCTTTCGTACACAATGGCAAACCAACAAGGTGAAGGCAAGGACCGCGCCCACGGCTGCTCTCTGACCTCCACTTGTACACCGTGGCACATGTGTACCTGCACTTACACGCATGTATACACATCACACACATACACAGATACTCACAAGCAGAAGAAAGGGCTGGTGTGGTACACTTACCTTTAGTCCCGGTCCCAATGCTTGGAAGGCAGAGGTAGGCAGATGGCTGTGGGTTTGAAGCCAGTCTTCCTACATAGTGAATCCCAGGACAGCAGGGTTACATAGAGAGTTAGACCCTGTCTCAAAACACAAAGAAATCAGTGAAAGGCTGGGGCTAAAGAGATGGCTCAGTGGTTAAGAGCACTGGCTGTCCTTTCAGAACACTCTCAGTACCCACATGGTGGCTCATAACTGCTGAAATTCCAGTCCTAGGGGATCGATGCCATCTTCTGGCCTCCATGTGCATATGGTACACAGACATACATTCAGACAAACACTCATATACATAAGATAAAAATAAAGTCTCAGAACTTTTGAAAAGTGCGTGGAAAAGAGGGAGGAGAAGGGGATGGGAGTGTGAGTGCTAAGCCACACTTCGGATTCAAAGACCTCTCATCTTGTTGGCAGCTCTTCACACTCACAAATGGCCTGTGCTCATAGACAGGCTCTACCCTAGGAGCAGCTCCTTGCCCACTGTCCACACAGACATGGAACTGGGACCACCGTAGTCTCTTCCAAGTACTTGCTCGGCCCTTTATTATAATTCAGCGTGACTTGTGCTAATTGACGTCAGTCATAACCTAAGGGCCTGAGTTCAGGAGCAGAAGGCCAGCTTCACTGTTTGACCATGAGCCTTTTCTTTCTCCTTTCCAGATTTCCTTGTCACACACATCCTGCAAATCACAGTCTTGTGGGGGTGACTCTCATTCATCCTCGTCCTCTTCTTCATCATCCTCATCTTCCTCCTCCTCTTCCTGCCATGGGAACTCAGGGGACTGGGACCCCAGCTCGTTCCTGTCAGCTCATAAGCTCTCAGGCCTCTGGAATTCCCCACACTCCAGCGGGGCTGTGCCAGGCGGCTCGCTTGGGAGTCCTCCTGCCATCCCTGGTGAGTCTTTAAGCTTTGGAAAGTTCTGGGCCCCCTTCTACGTAGCTAGAACTGTTTGCCTATCTCCTTCAGTCCAGTCAGTGAAGAATTGGTTATTAAAGTAGATATGGGCCTGCTCTTATGGCGACAGGGACAACTTAGACCTTGACGATCTCTGGGAGACCTGCGAGATGCTGAAGTTACAGAGTACTTCCCACAGGGAGAGAGAAGGCGCCCTCATAGCTGCCACTGGCTTAACATTGCGTCAGGAGGGGCCTCATACTGTCTGAGGGACAGGTGGCCTGGGAAAGCCTTAGGGAAGGGAGACTTTGATCGTGTACACCTGCCCTCTAAACCGTTAACAACCTGGCCACCTCCACTTCCTTACCTCCCTGGGTTTTGTTTGTCTACCTTAGGGACAGCTGAACAGCACTGTACTTCACCAAAGGAGATGGGCAGGTCGGCAGGCAGACTACAGGGTTTCCTTAAACTCAGTACTAATGCGCACAGACCCAGAGGGAAGGCCATTGGATTGTTACTGTCACAGTTGTGAATGGAGGATGGGGTTCTTCAAAATGGTACTGTTGTAAAAGTATGTGAACTGAATACATAACTCCAGTTATCGTGTCAGTGCTGAGGGGAGTCATCAGCTTTTTCCACCTTCAGTCAGAGATCTGTAGCCGCCCAGGAACCAGACATACCTTGGCTGCTTTGGTCCATGTGGCCCAGAGACAGATCCCAAGGTTGCATGGCTTCCTTTCTCAGGCCTAAAGAAAGCCTACGTGAAGTAGCTCCAAGAGGAATCCAGAGAAACAGCAGAGATACCCTCTGTTCTCACCACAGCTGAGCCACAGCCTCCCTGGGCTTGGGCTTCTCAACCCTGTCCATTAGACCTGCTCTCCATAGCCTCCTCAGGGCCTTGTGCTGAGGCTATGCTCTCCGGTCACAGTGAGCAGGGTGATGTGGCAGTGGGCCTGTGGGCTTTCCTTCCCAGGTCTGACCCCTTTTTTCCCCTTCACCTACAGGTGAGGCTTTCCCTGTCTCGGAGCACCACCAGCACTCAGACCTCACTGCTCCCCCTAACAGCCCCACCGGCCACCCCCCACATCCAGCATCTTTGATTCCTTCTCACCCTGGCTCCTTCAGCTCACCCTCTCATCCACACCTGCTGCCCACCACCCCGGCAGCGCCTTTCCCTGCCCAGGCTTCAGAGTGCCCTGTGGCTGCTGCCACTGTCACCCACCCCCCAGGGCCTTGTCAGAGCCCCCATCTGCCCTCCACCAGCATGCCACTCCTGAAGATGCCTCCACCATTCTCTGGGTGCAGCCACCCCTGCAGCGGGCACTGCGGTGGGCACTGCGGTGGGCCTCTCCTCCCACCATCAAGCTCGCAGCCACTCCCTAGCACTCACAGGTAAGTGAGTGGCGTGGAAGGCACCACTCCCTTTTCACTGGAGCCTAAGAGTTATGGGAAACTTGCCAAGAACACTTTTAGGATAGAAATCAAGTGTAGATTGGGCTGAAAGAAGTAGCTCAATGATAGCTCAGTATGCACACAGTCTTAGTGTGCATAAGGTCCAGTGTTCGACCCTTAACACCAAAATAAATAAATTCTAGATTGAGGGTTTTTATTATAGGGTTTTTTTCGGGGCGGGGGGGGTACTGGTTTTTGGAAACAGGGTTTCTCTGTGGAAGATCCCTGTCTGTCCTGGAACTCACTCTGTAGACCAGGCTGGCCTCGAACTCACAGAGATCCACCTGCCTCTGCCTCCCGAGTGAGCCACCACCACCCGGCTCTTTATAATTTTTTAAGATTCGATGTAAAAAGGTAAAGGATCTTCATAACCTAAAGAGAAACTTCTAGAACTGTGGTCTGTTTTCTTGAAGGTACTTCTGTATACAAATGACATAATTTGGTTTATATTTGATAAATATTTAATGTAGCAATTTTTTATTTTCTTCACTTTGAGACAGATTCTTGCTATGTGCGGCCCAGATTAGTTTCTAACTTGTGATTCTCCTGCTTATCCTTCTTTTGCAGGGTTGGTTACAGGGTTTTCTTACCACCTCTGGCCTATGTAGCAACACTTCTTAAATATCATGACCATTTTCCTAATTAAAACTTAAGCATCCATGCACATTTATTTATTTATTTATTTATTTATTTATTTATTTATTTATTTATTTATTTATTTAGGGTTTTGGTTTTTCAAGACAGGATCTCTCTGTAGTCCTGGCTATCCAGGAATTGCTCTGTAGACCAGGCTGGCCTCAAACTCAGAGATCCACCTGCCTCTGTCTCCCAAGTGCTGGGATTAAAGGTGTGCACCACCACAGCCTGCCTTTCATTTCTAAGTTTTTAACCAAGAAAAATACTGTTGATAAGCATCCTACGCCTGTGTTTGAATAGCTGCGGGCCCTTTAGAGCCCTAGAAGAACTCTGTGATTCTTTCGGAGTTATTTGAATGTGAATGTATTAGAGGCAGATATTTTCTAGGTTGACACTGCCTATTACACATCTGTATTTCCCAGCCTGAGATGTCACTGTCCTGCTGCCACTCTTCACCTGTCATCTCGAATGTCTTTTACATGCTGCTGCTGATGTTAGTACAGACTTGGATCTTGCAGTTTTCATTTAGTAGTGCTGTGTTCATGTTTTGTTCTTAATGCTCAGGGGCTGGGGCTGGAGAATACTAGCTGTGGTTCATTTTTGCTGGTCTCCAGTTACAAAGCATTTAGGTAATTCCATCATTTTAACATTATAACCAACATCTAAAGATGTAGTGGCCTAAAGCTTTTTCTTCCTTCAGACTTTCTCATCACTGTTGCTTGGGAGGGTTCTTAACACACATTGGCAAACTGCTTTCTCCCTTGCATAGTGTTGCACACCTATAATCCTAGCGATTGGAAAGCAGAAGCAGGAGGATGTATAGTGCAAGGCCAGCCTCATCTGTGTGGAAAGACCTAGCGAAGTGTGAGAGGAGAGGGAGGAGAGCACAGGAGCGCGTTGTGCTGGGGCTGCCCTCTGGTTCAATCCCTAGCAGTAAGAGGATAGGTGGGGGACTGCTTTTTGTAGGGTTCTCCAGACCCATGTAAACACCAGTCAAGAGCAGTGATTTGTCTGTATCTTCGGAAACATGGAAAGTTTTAATTTTCCTAAAAGGAATTTTGTTTAATGCAATAGAAGAATTGTGAACTTGGAGTAAACTGTAGGCACCATTGGTAACTTCTACACTGGCCTGCCCCAGACTGTCGCCTTATTCTTATTTCCTCTGAAACATGGGACCAGCTTCTGCAGTACTCCAGCTGCTGCTCACCCATCATAGAGCTCTGGTTCTTCCCAGCTCTGGTTCTGAGACCAGTCAGCTTGTCTCATCTTTACTCTAGGAAAATAACATGTATATTATAAGTTGCCCCAGCTTACTGCCAGAGTTCAGGCAAAGTGTAAGTGGAGAAAGCATGAACTCTATTGTGTGCACAAGGGAACCCGGATTTACGTTTTACTACCTGTTGCAATGTGCTCTGAGCCTCAGTCTCTACAGCTATTCGATGCAGAGAGTGGTGCTGATTTCAGCAGGACTTCAAGGATGGCAAGATAACGTGCCAAATGTGTTTCTGGGCCCAGGCAGTAGCTCTTGTAGTCTATAGCCCCCAGGAGACACATCTGCTTCTCCTCATCACAGAGCTCTTTGTTAAGGAAGCTCTACCTGCTGACACACATACCAGATGCAGATGTGTTGTGAGGACCCTGAGAAAGTAGAAGCAAAATTGTTTTTATTGATGTTTGGGGCTGTACCAGAGGAGCCATGGGCCCATGAGTCAGTTCAGATTCCTGTTCACCAAGCACTTGCTGTGTGAGGTTGCATGCTGTGCAACGGGACTCCTTCAGGACCTAAGTAGACAGATGATGAGCAGCCCATTATCACAGGCTTGATAAAGCAGCAAGCACAGTGCCCTCAAGCGTCCCAGAGTCAGTCTTGGCATCTGTGGTGGCCTAGGAGGCCGCAGGGGCTCTTATCAGGCTCTGCTCTTGGCAGGAGGCGCTGGTGTGGCAGGTGAGGGGCAGTTGCAATGGAAGCTGGGGGTCGGGACACTTTTCTAGGCTCCTGCTGTATTCTGTGCCTGCACCACTTACTCTCACCTCTGGGCCCTTCTCCCTTGCAGCAGGGACCCTGGGTGCAAGGGGCACAAATTTGCACACAGTGGCCTGGCCTGTGAGGCAGATGAGGGTCTGGGCGAGGAAGAGGATAGCAGCTCTGAGCGCAGCTCTTGCACCTCGTCCTCCACCCACCCACGCGATGGCAAGTTCTGTGACTGCTGCTACTGTGAGTTCTTCGGCCACAATGCGGTGAGTGAGCCTGCCTGGGCAGAGAGGGCTGGGCAGCCAGGGGGCAGAGGACAGACCCCTTGCTCATTACAGCGGTTGTCACACTGGGACTGAGAGTCCTTGCACCTACATCTGTTTGCTTCAGCCTCGAGGCTTATTTGTGAGGTCGGGTTTTCTTAATGTTTTGTTGGCTGTGTTTTTCTTGTGGTTTCTCTTAAGATTGACTTTTTTTCTTTAGGCAGAAGGAAAGGAAGTGGCAGAGAGAAAGCTATGATTCTGATGAGTATGTATACATGTGTAATCCCAGAGAAGTGAATGCTTGTGCATGGTAAAGGCAGAGTGGAAGCAGAAAGTTCCCCAAGTGTGGTAGCAGCTGAGGCACAGGCCATAAGCACAGGTGGCACCAAGAAGGAGACTCAGACCAGGGTATATGCTGTCTCTAGACAGGAACGTGACTCAGAATCTCAGAAGGAGAAAAGGGGAAGGCTGCTGGCTAGGGCAGAGCAGTTGAGGATAGGAGACATGGAAATAATTCAAAATTATTAGTCACCTTTGAGCTAGGCATTGTTATCTTCATTTTAGAGGTGACAGAATTGAGATTTACAAAGACTCAGTGACTCACCCAAGGTCATACAGCTTCCAAGTGATGAAGCCTGGATTCAAACCTGCTTCCCTGTCGCCCCAGTCCTTGATCACCCAGCTCTGCCCTCGTCTTCCTACCTACCACTGCTTCTGCTCAGAGCCTACTGAGGATGAAGTCATTTGGCCTTGGTGGCTGATGTTAGAGAGAATAATTGTCTGGCTTCTCACCACATACTTGGTGCCAGCGGGTGGGAGCGCAATGGGCCTCCCAAGCCTAGGGTATAATATCAGCACCTCCCCTCCCCCAGCCACCCGCTGCCCCGACGAGTCGGAATTATACTGAGATCCGGGAGAAGCTCCGCTCAAGGCTGACCAGGCGGAAAGAGGAGCTGCCCATGAAGGGGGGCACCCTGGGCGGGATCCCTGGGGAGCCTGCGGTGGACCACCGAGATGTGGATGAGCTGCTGGAATTCATCAACAGCACGGAGCCCAAAGTCCCCAACAGCGCCAGGGCCGCCAAGCGGGCCCGGCACAAGCTGAAAAAGAAGGTGGGTGTGGGGGGAGCTCAACTCTACTGCCTCTCCTCCCAGAGGAATCCCTCACCCTGAGACCTCTGGGGCATGATTGGTGCTGGCTACCAAAAACTTTGATATGGCTCAACCACTATGGGAAGGTCTGGATGAATCTGGGAGGTGTCAGAGTCAGGGAAAACCGGGGCAAGTGATTGGAGAAGGAAATGGCTCAGCCACAAGATGCTTGCTCGAGTCCTCCAAGCTGAGGTCGTTTATTCATTCAGCAAGTATTTCCACAAATACTGGGAACCAAAATGATAAGTTCTCATCCTAGAGAAGCTTAGTCCAGTGAGGAGACAGACACAAAACTGGGCACGCACATTAGGGTATGACAAGTGCCGGAGTGAGGGAGGTCCTTTCTGTCGCCCAGAAGTGTCTTTGCAAGAGGTTGACTCGACATCTGAGTCCTGGGAGTAAGGACAGATTGATCAGGGTGGCCCTTCTGGCAGCAGGCACAGCACATCTCACAGGCTGTGTGGTAAAGCCAGAGCTGAGGCTAGCAGAGAATTGGGGCCAGGAGTGGGAGTAGAAGGCAGCCTCAGAGGGCCTGCTGAAGGTCAGCTTTCACTGGTCTCCAGGTGAGAGGGTGTCACGGATGGTTGACGCCAGGTCTGTTTTGATTGTCATGTGGTGATGCAGGAGGCACACAGGAAGATGAGGGCAAGAAAACTGAGTTTGATTCACAGGCAGGAGTACAGGACCAAGGGTGGGGGTGACTGAGGGTGGGACTACAGAGACTGCAGGGCAGCAGAGCAGACTGACAAGCTTGGGTGTTCTAAAGATAGCATGACGACACAGTCTGGGGTCTCCCAAGTGGTGGCCAGTGTGCTGATGGTGCTTGTGGCAGCCATCATGGCAGTTGCAGGGCTGGACACAGTTGGGGCACATTGATCCCGAGGCCCCTGTGAGACGCTCGAGTGCAGGTGGGGTAAAGCTAGCAGTTGCTGGCACGGAGGGGTGACTGAAGTCATGGGAGTCAACCAGTCCTCAGCACTGAGGACTGAGCCCAGGGAATGACTGATTCCTGGACAGTCCTGCTGCTGGATGAGCCTGGCGTTGATGGCTCGTCACCTGTGGCTTCGTTATTTCTTCACCTGCCTACCCCCAGCTGTGTCTGTACAGTGCCACACGAAGGAGCCACCATCTGAAGGGATTTGGCTTGACAGCCAGCTAATTCCAGTTCTTGGGTGGTCAAACAACCCTAGAGCTCTGGAAGGTAGAAGGGATTCTCCCATCTTTCCAGCCCAGGGGCAACCAGGATCCTTCTGCGGCCTGAAGTAGCGAACCTTCAGAGAACAGTCAGCCTTCCTTTACTCCCGCCCAGAGAGACCCTTGTGAGGTTTTCAGTAGGTTGCTGTGGTCTCTGACCTCTTTAACAGTCCCCAGAGTACATGCTCAATAGATCCCAGGTCTGGTGTGGTTTTTACTGTGCACCCTACCTGAACTCAGTTCATGTATTTCCTCCTTTGCAGACACCCTCAGGGAAGTCTTCCCTGCACCTCACATGTCCCTCTGGGCTGCCATTCATCACACCGCTCTGATTTCAGGCTCCCTGTACAGTCACTGTCTACTAGACCCTCTGAGGTCCCATTGGTTTTAACTACTTTAGCTGTCATCAAAAATCCAGCTTCTCTGGTAGGCGTGTACTGATGACTGCTTGGGAAATGGGTGAAAACAGGCCTTTCCTGGTCCCTCATTCCACTGTCAGACATTACTTTCCCGTTTTTTGCCGTTAGGCACTACTCCCTGACCCTTTGACCCTTATGGTGTCATCTGCAACCTCACAGCCATTCTTCTTTGTCCACTTAATGTGACCCTTTCTCTTCTTCCCAGGCCAACCTAGCACTCACTCACTTGAGTAAATACTGGTAAAAGTAAGTGAAGGACCCATCATTCAGCTGCTCTCTTACCGGTTCTCTTCAGTCCCTTGCCTGTCGCTCCCCTTCTGCCCCCAGAGGACAGCATGTGACTGGGTTTACGTGATAAGCAGCTGGGTGCTCTCCCACTTGCTTGAGCGTTCGTGTAGGCTGACTGACCTGTAGTTCCCTAGTCCTTTTGTTCCTTGTCATTCCCATTCATATGACCCTCTTTTCAGACCTCTGATTCTCCAGCCTCGGGACTCTCAACTGCTCTTCCCTGTTTTTTAGCAAATACAAGTTCACTTCTGTTTTCTTCAAGCAAGAAGCCGTTGGATACACCTCCTCATTCGAGAGGAAGGGTTGGCCTTCTCCCGTACCAGGCCATGTAGTCCTTTTTTGCTTCCCCAGCTTAGGCTGCCTGCTCTGTTTTCAAAGCCTTTGATTGGTAATCATTCTCAGGCCCAAACCCAGACTCTAGCAAAGAGATCTGTCTTCTGGTGTGGCACCCATCACACGTCTTCGTGCCCACTGTTGAGTTTCAAAGGCAGACAGTCCCTGGAAGCTAGAGCCAGGCTTTCCTGCTCTCCCTGTCTGCTTCCTTCATCATAGCTGTAATTTTTGGAAGTTCTACACCCATGTGCATTGTTGTCACTTTCTACTTGTCTCCTAACCAAAGGCTGCTGTTCACAGTCTTCGATCACCACTTCATTGCCAAATCCAAGTTATGTCTTGGTTTTGTGTCGTCATAGTTGTCTGCCAAGTGAACTTGGGCATTTTGTCTGTGTAACCCTTTAAACCTTCTCTTTGGCTTCTTGACTTTCAGGCAAGTGGGGCCTAGGTCACCATTGTCCCCACATTTCTCCCCTGCCTCTCTGACCTCTTTCTCCTTTGTGAATTCTTGCCCCTCACCTAGACTTTGTAAAGCACATCCCTCTGGGAAAGAGAAGGCGCTAGACAGCATTTTTACCCTGTACTTGACATTAGCATCTCTGATAATTGTTGATCCTTTGGGAATATCTGTAGGTACCTCAAACTCAGTCTGTCACGAAAGAGGCCTGACCTTGAGTCCTGGGCACTGTTGTGGGGAAGTGCATTGTTACTGAAAGAAGTGAGCCTTGGAACTGCCTTTGGTTTGAAGCTCAGCTTGATCACACTTGCTGTATGACCTTGGGCAAATCACTTCATCTCTAAGCCTTGGTTTTTCCATCTATAAAATGAGAATAATAGGACCCTAAGTAATAGATTGTCATGAGGATGAAAGGAGACGGATGATGCATGGAAAATTGGGCAGGGGGCCTGGCACATAGGTGTTTGGTTCATGGAGGCCACTGCAGCAGCTGTAGTGGTTGGGAATGTTTTCTGAACAAGTGTCATTTTCCTTCCTGCCTAACCACAAAAATACCTATCCATGATAACCCGGCACCCCCAGCTCAAACCAGCCCACTTTTCTCCACCCACGAGGCATGTTTTTAAAGCTTTCAGTTGGTAGTCACTGATTGCCTTAGGCTCAAACCCAGACCTCTGCACAGCCTGCAGAGCTCATTAGACTCCAGCCACAGTCTAGCCTGCCAGCTCCATCTTTCAGCCTCTTACTTTTTAACCTACCTGTCTCTTAAGGCCTAGACACCACACCTTCCCCCACACAAACAAAAGTAAAACAAAACGCTAGGCTCTAGCTGTACCTCAACATAGTTTTTGCTTCCTATTGGTGTGCTATCCCATTTCCCCTAGTCTTGCACCTGTTTCTTCCACCTTCTACCTAGAATGTGCTTACCTCATTTCTTCCAAGGTAATCCCTCACCCTTCCAGTCCCTCCAGGGTCACGCTCAGATGGCCCCGGCTGGGTTAGAAGCACCTTGTACTTTGTGCCCCGTAGCATTTGACCCTGACACTCTGAATTAAACGGACCGTTTATATGTCTCTCTTTCTTGGCTAACTGAAGCTGGAAACAGAGACCATGTGTCTTGTATCCAGCTGGGCTCCCAAAGCTTAGCCCACTGCCTCACAGTCAGTGAGCAAATGGGACTGAAAAGTCTGCAGTTTCTGAGTCATCCTTGGTGCCTTGTCCCGATTTTGTCACTTAGTAGCCAACAAACCTTGAGCCAGTTTCATATTCTTGCCAAAGTTGGTTTATCATCTGTAAACTTGGCATTATGATGCAACAAGGGCGGGTTAGGGTTAAAAAGTGACTTGCTGCCCGGAGCCAGGTGTTTCCATGGGACCGCACTGCATTTTTGTACTCTCTCCTTTCGTTGCCAATGTTTGTAAAGAGGAGGTGCTGTCAACACCAGTACTTTTCAGGCTTTCTCCACATAGAGCAATCATAATCTGTGAGTGAGTAAAAACTTCTTATCCATAACAACCAGAAGCCAGGGTGTACTGCCTCAGGGAGACAAGGAGAGACGTCCCTGCGGTCTCCAGTACACCTGCAGACATTCCTCCAGGCCACATTGCTGCTCACCTGAGTAGGCAGAACCCTAGCACATGGGAAGGAGCCTTGGCACAACCCTTATAGCCATCTTCAGAGCAACTTTTTCTCCTAAATTATAAACTTGGACGATACGGTTCAAAGAGAGTAAGTGATTTGTCCAAGGAACTCTGAGTTTCGGTAGGTAGTCAGTGTTCAGAGGATCACAATGTTTACGTTGATTCTGTGGTGGTGGCAAGTCTTTTCTCCCCAGATTCATTCTCTTCTGTCTCCCCCTTAATCTGCAAGTCAGCTGGAAATATGGGAGGTGGGGCTCCTTCCCATCTGACTCCCAGCTCCCTGCCAAGGCCTTGTTAGCCTCTGGTACCTTGGGTTTGGGTAGACAAATGTGGATAACTCCACCCACAGACTGATTTCCTTTCTCCAGATTCAAATGTGGGTGGGGCCTCCCAGTCTTCACATGTATTCAGGGGCTGCTTTCAGATCTTGTTGTGAGGGTCCTGTCCCTCATGATGGTATGCTGTAGGACACACTTTAGATAAAAGATGCCCCACTTCAGTAATACAGCATCAGAAAGGCACTTGCATGTCAGCCACTCGGCAGCTCAATCCCTGTATCTTATTTCCTTTAAGTCTGCATAATAATATTTTCCCTGCTACCTACAGAATCGAAGAGACTGCCTCTCCATAGCCATGCATCCCCACTTGGGAGCTTATTTGTGCCTCCACATCCAAGACTTGATATTATGTGGTATCACTGTCCCCTTATTCCTACAGGGCTGAAGACCATGTGCAGATCACTAATCTCTGCCTTCAGCAAGTGAGTGGCAAGGCTAAGTCCCAGGCTAATGTGTCAGGTGTCACATTGTACCTGGTCACTGGCAGACCTCTGCTGAAACTGCCTCTTCTATTGGCAGGAAAAAGAGAGGGCCCGGTTGGCAGCAGAAGCCCTGAAGCAGGTGAACCATGTTTCTGGAAGCCAGGAGCCAAGGCCTGCCAGGGAGAGGCTCCTCCAGTGGCCTGACCAAGAGCTGGACCGGGTCAGCAGCTTCTTGAGCAGCCGCTTGCAGGAGATGAAGAGCACCGCCAAAGACTCCCTCTGTGCTGGTTTCAGCGCTCGGGAGCTCAACATGGAGAGCAGGGGCTTTAAGGAGGGGACTGTGGAACCTCGGCCCCAGACTGTAACCCCTTCAGACCTCAGTGGCTCCTCTGAGCAGCAGCCTGATATCAACCTTGACCTGTCCCCTTTGACTTTGGGCTCCCTCCAGAGCCACTCGTTACAAGCTCCAAGTGAGCCAGTCACAGCATGGGCAGAAGGAAGAGACCCTCACCCACCATGGACAGAGGTGAGGGGCCCCCCTCCTGCGGTCCCTGAGAATGGGCTCGTGAGAAGACTCAACACTGTGCCCAACCTGTCTCGGGTGATCTGGGTCAAGACGCCCAAGCCAGGTAACCCCAGCTCTGAGGAGACCTCAAAGGAAACCCCCAGTTTCAAACAGGAGGTGTCTGAGTCTATGGCCACAGGTGGGAAGCCAAGAAAGAGCAAGAGACAGGGGAGTCAAGCAAAGAAGAATGAGGCAGGTCCAGCCCCCTGGCCCCCAGCCAACCTAGAGGCTTCCAGTGCCAAGAGCCAGACATGTAGCCCCAAGCAGCCAGGCAAGGGCCCAGAGCCTGCCAAAGTGGGTAACTGCGCAGAACCTGGAGAGGGCGGCCGGGGGAGCAGGCCAGGACCAAGCTGGGCCGATGGCCCCAAAATTGAGAAGAAGGGTAGTTCCTGGCAGAATTGGCCAAGTGAGGCCAAGGCACGGACTCAGGAGCAGGAATCTGTGCAGACCCCAGGCCCAGCAAGGCCACAGAGCTTGTCCCAGGGCAAGGGCCGCAGCCGCCGGAGCCGCAAACAGGAGAAGTCAGCCTCCTCCTTGGGTGAGTGCACCAGGAACCAAGTGGCTGAACCCCCACCCCAACCAAGCCACGGGGTGGAGGGCAGTCCCCGTGTATGGTCAGCACTGCCCCCAGCATGACCCCAGAGGCCTGGCCATGGGCACTGAGCCCTCCTGGCTGTGTCTTCCTAGACGATGTGTTCCTGCCCAAGGACATGGATGGGGTGGAGATGGATGAGACAGACCGGGAGGTGGAGTACTTCAAGAGGTAGGTGTGTGTTGCTTTCCTCCAACTGAAGGCAGACTACGTCCATACCCAAGCGCATGCCAGTCTCAGACCTGAGCAAGTCTGTAGCGGGGGCCTCACCACCCTTCCAGGCCCTTGCATGTAGCCTGACCCTACGGAGCTGCTTGGCATGACAGAGCATCTGAGGAGGTGCAAGGCAGGAGAAGGAGCCGTGTTGGGATGGAAAAACTAGGACTTTTTGCAGCTTTACCCATTTTTATTTCCTACTCATTTTAAACAGGGTCTCAGTGCAGCACTGGCTGCCTTAGAACTCATTATGTAAATTAGGCTGGCCTCAAACTCAGAGAGATCCCTTTCTCTGTTTCCCAAGTGTGGGGGGTTTTCTTGTAATCGTCTTCCTGTGGGTCAGGCTATGGGAACAGTCTAGACAGGGAGAGATTCATAAGGCACAGCGCACTGGTGCCCTTAGAGGCTTGAAGGCTCACGTGACAGGACTCTGGGTGAAGCCTTCACACCAGCCTGGGGCTTAGAGGAGGCCTTTCTGGGAGAGGAGGGAGACTGAGCTAGGCTCATCGGGTAAGGTGGTAGCGTGGTGCAGTGTGTAACAAGTCTGAGGGTGACGCGCTCGGGGCAGCGAGGGGGAGGGGGAGAGGGACAGTCTGTCTCACAGCAGTTGCCTTCCTGCCCTGGCCCCTGGCCCCTGGCCCCAAGGGCAGTTCTCAACCAATGAAACTCTCTTGCCTGGCAAACCCAAACACCTGGAAGCTGCAGCGCCTACTTAGAGCCAACTTGTTTCTTTGCTTTTGTTTTACTGTAGCCCAGGCCGCAAATTCATGGCAGTCCTGAGTGCTGGGCTTACAGTGTACACCACCAGTCTGGGCTCCCAGCTGGTTTCTTCATGAATAAGACATGCTTTTTCTAGAGGTGGGGTCCAGTGAGGACAGGAGAGGACCTTTTTCTGTGTTTTACCCAATAGGTTCTGTTTGGATTCTGCAAAGCAAACTCGTCAGAAAGTTGCTGTGAACTGGACCAACTTCAGCCTCAAGAAAACCACTCCTAGCACAGCTCAGTGAGGTAGAGACCGCCTTCTTCCCACACCCTGCCACTTCTGTGTCCTGGGTGGGGACTAGGGCTCACTGCCCCTGCTCTCTTCACCCCTAGCAACCATGCATCCAGGCTCACTTGCTGCTGGTTTGTGCTGCCTTTTCTGTGTGTCTGCTAACCCAAGGCCTGTCTGTCTTCCATCACACCGCCCTGCTTAGCCTCTCCCTCCTCCCCCATCCTGCTGCTGCTGCTCCTGGAGGTCTGCTTTGTAGGATGTACCACTGGGGCTCAGCCTCCCCCCAAAGCCTGCAGGCGGCGGTAGACTTCATGGAAGTGCACCACGCTTGGGCATTGGGCTTAAGTCCCATTTGCTCCTCAGTGCAACGATCCGAACGACGTCCCCCTAAAGCAGCATGAGAGGTCAGCCCCAAGGAACAGTTAGGGGCAGGCGAGCTAGAGCAAGACCCCTGGGTCACTGGTAATCGTGGAGGGTTTCCCCAGAAGGGCAAGTTCCCTGGGGAACTAGTAGCTAAGCTGCCTTTTGGGAAGAATCTGGCCCACGAGCAGCTCTGGCTTGCCCTCCAGCCACCTGCACAAACCCTCGTATCTGAACTAATGACATATTGGATAATGTTTGGGGCTGGGGGCCCAAGACTAGAGAAAGCCTCCAGGCAAGGAGCGTTACTGTGGAAGAGGTACAAAGCTGGGGGCCCAAGACTATTGGAATAGTTCCATGTCGCGCTCTCTCTCTCTTTTTTTTTTTTTCTTTTTTGGTTTTTGAGATGGGGTTTCTTTGTGTAGCTTTGGAACCTGCCCTGGAACTTGTTCTGTAGACCAACCAGGCTAGCCTTGAACTCACAGAGCTCTGTCTGTCTCTGCCTCTCAAGTGTTGGGATTAAAGTCATGAGCCAACACTGTCTGGCTTTTTTTTTTTAATGATTTATTTTTTGTTTTTTCAAGACAGGGTTTCTCTGTGGCTTTGGAGGCTGTCCTGGAACTAGCTCTCATAGACCAGGCTGGTCTCAAACTCACAGAGATCCACCTGCCTCTGCCTCCCGAGTGCCGGGATTAAAGGCATGTGCCACCACTGCCCAGCATAAATGATTTATTTTTATGTGCATTGGTACTTTACCTTTGTGTATGTCTATGAGAGGGTGTGGGATCCCAGTTAGAGATAGGTATAAGCTGCCATATGGGTGCTGGGATTTGAACACAAGTTCCTTTGGAAGAGCAGCCAGTGCTCCTAACCTCTGATCCATCTGTCCCGCCCTACAGTTCTATGTATTAATCTGGTTCTGTGTACCTGGATCGGTCTTTTTGTCTTACAGCTGCTACAAAGCTGCCCTTAACACAGTGGGAGGCTTGGACAGGTGGCCTCATTTCTGTATGTGTGCTCTTGAGGCCCCCATCTGTCTCTATGCTCCTCTGCTCTTTAAAAAGTAAAGTAGTCAGCCTCCTGGACCCTGAACAAGTCCCCAGGCAGTACAGAGGCCTGAAGCTAGGACAGTCTTCAGAGTTGGGGCCCCTGTGCTATGCCCCAGAATCAGAATATTCTCTGCAGAATCACCTCAGGCCTCCTGTGTTTGAGGAGTCTGATCCTTTGCCTGCTACACCTGATAACCACACCCCAAGGGCATCTCTAGGGCTAAGCTCCCACCCTCTCACCTTTCTTCTCCACCACTACAAGAGCAAGAAATAGCACAGACCCCAGGCGTTTATCTGTTGCCCTATGGAAGGAAAAAGGGTCACACCTCCTCACATAAACCCAATTTCCCTGGTTTCCTGGGAAACCTAATCCAGCCATCTTCTTCTGTCTGGGCTGATCTCTTCCAAGATAGGAAGGCCACTACCCTCCTCCCCACCCTCATGAGGGCATGTTCTAGAGTCTCTCCATCATCTTAAAGGCAGGATTAGGATCCTGCGGGGCTGGCAGGCTCAGGACCCAGCCCAGTCTGTTTCCTTGGAAACTGAGTAAGGGTCCGAATACAGGACTGGCCTCCACCAGTATCAGAGAACCAGCAACCAAGCTCTCAGCCCTGCCCTGGATAGATGTGCTGCAGGAAGGGCCTCAGGTCTCTTGAAGATTGTCCCATGTGTTGACAGAACCTCAGGACTGGGGCTCTGTCCCTCAACAGTTTTAAACTGCATTTTCCACTGGACATTTTCAAATTTCCATTTGGGACCCAGAGCCAGCAGGGGTGTGGGGAGAGGCTGGTGCTGTGATCCACCCCATCCCAGGGCAAGAAGGGCAGGGTGAGGACGGGTGGGGACAGCACTGGCGCTCACTGGGACTCTTGCCATTTTTTCCCCCTCAGCCCTGCCCAGGTTGACTTCTCCAGGTCATCTCGAGGCCTCAAACTCAAGCTGCAGATGTAGTTTCTCCTCCGTGTGCCCTTCCAGCTGTCTTGACCCTCCCAGCTCCCACCACCCTGACCAACCAAAAGCTGAACGGATGCCATGCTGTGCTGGGGCCTTTGAGGACCTCAGCAGAGCCGCCTCCTGGTGCTACGCAGCCTCCACACTCAGAGCCCAGGGCATGGGCTGGCCTGTGAGCCAAGGGCTGATGGCACTGCTGGCCCAACACTGCTCTCTGTGTTTGCTTTGTTTGTTTGTTTGTTTGTTTTTTAATTCTTTACTTTTGATACTGTGAATATCTTTCATGCAGAAAGATAAAGCAACATTTGGACACAGTTAGTGTGATGGTGATTTGCTGTTCTGAGTGAGCCGGTGGGATCTGTGTACTCAGAAACAGAGGATCAGTACTCTGTATAAACAAGCTGTCATATTTTCACTTAATCCTAAATGTGACTGATAGCCCAATTTACAGAAGAGGAAACTAAGGCTAAGACAGGACAGTGACTAGTGGGCTAAAGTACAAGGCTGGGACTCACTGCCCAGGCCCTTCCTCTAAGTACATGAGCCTGAACAACACATGGGCTGAGAACACGCACCGGCTCAGTCCAGGAAGCAGTCCCAGGTCAGTGCTGAAGGCCTGCAAGGTTCCTGGACGGCCGCTGGTCTTTGCTTCTTTTTACTAGTATTTAGGTTTTAATTTTTATGCGCATGTATGTTTGTGTGCTGCATGCACTATGGAGGCCAGAGGGAGGTGTTGACTCCCCCTGGGGCTGGAGTTACACATGATGTGAGCTGCCATGCTGGCACTGGGAATTGAGCTGGCTCCTCTGAAGAACAGACAGTGCTTTTAACTGCTGAGCCATCTCTCCATCCCCCAAGAGAGTTCCTGATCTTTAGTCCACGTTGAAAGGCTGAAGAAGCTAGGCTCTGATAATCAGCAGCGGTAACGGGTAATGAACTAGATGCATTCACCAGCAAGGTGAGAACAGGCAGGAAAAAGGCTTTTCCCTTGGATCCCTTATGTCCAGGCAATCATCTAAGAGGCAGGTCCTCATCCCTCAGTAAACCTTCTCTGTAAATGCCCGTACAGACCCACCCCAAGCTAGTTGATTCCAGTATTAACCCTTACACTTAGTCTTCTCCTTTCAAGATGGCCATGTGGATGCAGGTTGGATATGGTCTTCCTCCATCTGTATGAGAACATGGCCTACAGCCATGGCCAGCTGAGAACCACCTACACCGTACCCAACACAACTGGGGCAGTTAGGGGCAAAATGAATTTTCATGAATTAGACCAGATTGCCTAGTGGGAATGAAATGTGTATGCACAGGAAGTTTGCTAAAAATACCGTACATATGCTATGTCCAAACTGCCCTAAATTAGTTATTTTCTATTAAATGCAATTCTTTTTTGTGTTTTTGTTTTGGTTTTGGGTTTGGGTTTTTTTTTTTTGTTTGTTTGTTTTGGGTTTTTTTTTTGGTTTTTTTTTTTTTTTTTTTTTTTTGGTTTTTTTTGAGACAGGATCTATGTAGCCCCAGCTGTCCTGTAACTTGCTATGTAGACAGAGCTGGCCCGAAACTCACAAAGAGTGAGTTTGCCTCTACCTCTGGAGAGCTGTTATTAAGGTGTATAGTACCACACCAGGCCTAAATGTCTCTGTCTCTCTTTTTTTGAAGATGTGTAATGAGTGTTGTACTTCCGTGAGCTTGTTGCCCAAGATCAGAAAAGGGCATTAGATTCCAAAGAACTGGAGTTGCAAATGTTTGTGAGACACTGTATGGGTGCTGAAAATCAAAACGGGGTCCTCTGCAAGAGCAAATACTCTTATGGTAGTACTGAGACATCTGTCCTTAGGGTCCCGATGAGGTACAATTCACTGTGTTCCTTTATAAAAGGCAGGCCTTAGCTGGATGGTGGTGACACATGCTTGTAATCCCAGCACTGGGGAAGCAGAGGCAGGTGGATCTCAGTGAGTTAGAGGCCAGCCTGGTCTACATAGTGGGTTCCAGGACAGCCAGGACTGTTACACAGAGAAACCTTGTCATGAACAGAACAAACAAGCAGGCTTGCCCACCTCCCGCCTTCCCTTCTCTGTTGTACGTTCCCGTGTGCTTCACCCCGGCTTGTATGGTGCTACTCTCTCCCACCGTTTTTTAAAATTACAACATTTAACCCCTGAGCCATCTCCCCCTAAATGCCATTCTTAACTGAGCTTCTGTAGTGTCTAGAGGTGTACTCTGCAGACCAAGAGCCCTCCACAATGGACCCAGGTCCCCCCATAGGACTGGGCATCAGTTTCCTCCTAAAGAAAGGGAGCACAATTCCTGCCTCTCAGCCCATTCAATCCCCAGGGAAGGGAAAGCAGATGAAGCCTTTTTCTCTGTATTTGCTAGCTGTGTTTTTCATACTTCTAACAGCTATCTAAAATCCACTGTGCCATAAGTGAAGGTCTGTCTGGTCAGCTACTTCAAGTCTTCGCCATTCGGCACTTGCTCCTAGAATATGCAGTCACCAGGGAGGCCCATGTTCTAACTTTGGCTCACATTCCTGTCTTCCACAATTACTCATCCTTTATGAATTCCAGTTTTTTTATTTGTTTGCCTTAAGATAAGTTCTCAGAGCTAGCCTCAAACTTTAAATAGATTCTGTCTTCACACGGTGCCCAGTCCCTCCACTCCTTTGAAACTACTGCGTGGTGATCAATGCTCCTTTTAGAGACACAGTAGTTGAACGGGGCCAGCACTAGTTCTACCGGTCCTCCTCAGAGTGACAACCTGAGCCTCGGCTCCTTTCCCCGTACCTCACGCCAGCCCCGACATGTCTGTGCCCTGAGGAATCTGTGCCCTTGCTCTTGACACTTTCAGCCCCGCTCCTACGTGCTGAGTCCTTCACTTCCGCGTAAACCCAAAGCCAGCGCCACCCCAGCCCCCTCTAGATTCCCAGGCGGTCTCTCTGAGTCTTGAGTCATTTACACATACAGGACTTCCACTAAAATACACTGCCTGCCGGGATGGAGGCGCACGCCTTTAACTCTGCACTCGGGAGACAGAGGCAGGCGGATCTCTTGGGTTCCAGGACCATTGTTTTACTTCTGACCCCTCGGGTCAGGGGCGCTAGGGAACCCGCTTGCCGGGCTGGGCTCCAGGCCACCAGAGAGCGCAGCATCCTCTCCGGGAACAAGCGGAAGAACGCCTCGCTCCGCAGCGCGGAGCGGCTTCATCCTATCACTGATCGCCTCGAGTCTTCTGCGCATGCTTCCAGCCCTCCCGTTACCCACAAGGCTTCGCCGGAAGCTTCCGATAGGCTCCGGCGCCCGCCCACAATAGCGCTGGAGGAAGTTTGTCCCCATACGCGATCCGGCGCTCCCGCAGTTGCTAGGCGACGTCGACAGTTCTCCCCCCGTCTGATTGGAGTTCAGAGGAGGCGTGGCTTTTTGCCCTGGCATTGCGCATGTGTGCGAGCAACGATGGAGGAGTCGGAACCCGAGCGGAAGGTGGGAGTGAGGCTGGGTCCACGCGAGCGAGGGGAGCGGGAAGGGGGAGGGGCCGTGGCTGACTCCGGTCTCTGCAGCGGGCTCGCGCGGACGAGGCGGCGGCGGGAGGGAGCCGCTCCGAGGACGAGGATGAAGACGACGAGGACTACGTACCCTACGTGCCTTTGCGGCAGCGCCGGCAGCTACTGGTGAGGGGCCGCATTCCAGGGGCGCCGGGGGCGTGTCCCCGGCGGGAGGGCGGGCTGGGCACCCGGACGGACGCGCGTGAGCCTCCGTGCACACGACCCCCTTCCCGGAAAAAGTCGGGGTCCCGGCGCCGACCCTCCGGGTGTTGTCTCCGCCCGCCCCCCGCCCACCCCGTCCTCCGAGTCTTGGCCTTGACCCTGAGGGACACTGGTGGGACTTCAGCTCCAGAAGCTGCTGCAACGAAGACGCAAGGGAGCTGCAGAGGAAGAGCAACAGGACAGTGGCAGTGAGCCCCGAGGAGATGAGGACGACATCCCGCTGGGCCCCCAGTCCAATGTCAGCCTCCTGGATCAGCACCAGCACCTCAAGGAGAAGGCTGAAGGTAGGCTGAGCAGGGAGGAGAGGCTGAGCCTGGGACGCAGTGCTCCTGTCTCTGACATCTTTGGCTTCCTTCGTCAGCGCGCAAGGAGTCGGCCAAGGAAAAGCAACTGAAGGAAGAAGAAAAGATTTTAGAGAGTGTGGCGGAAGGCCGAGGTATGATTATAGCTGGTGCAAGGAGGAGGTGAAATGAGCCACCTCCTTCCAGCCCCAAGGGGTCTGAGGCAGGAACCCCATTGAGCTATGTCTGTCTCCTCAGCCTTGATGTCAGTGAAGGAAATGGCCAAAGGCATCACATACGACGATCCAATCAAAACCAGGTATGTCTTTCCAGTCAATTCATGTGGCTGAACACTGGCATCGATCGGAGGCCCAGCCACACCAGTAGCCTGGGCTAACCTCTGCTGTCCACTGCCTACTCGTAGTTGGACACCTCCACGGTATGTCCTGAGCATGTCTGAAGAGCGTCATGAGCGAGTCCGGAAGAAGTACCACATCCTAGTAGAGGGAGATGGTATCCCACCACCCATCAAGAGTTTCAAGGAGATGAAGTTCCCTGCCGGTATGTGAGGAGAGGGCAGGTGCCATGCTTTCATAATCGAGCCTCTGTGACATTGTGTCCCAGCCCGGCTCAGCCATGGGAATGGGAGGTTTGAGATGGCTTTCCCTTTGCGGTTGGTGGTGGTGGTGGTTAGTTGTGGAGAAGAAGTTCTTCTGAGACTGGGTCTCACTCTGCAGCCCAGGGTGGCCTCACATTCAAAGCCGTTCTCATACTCATTCGTGCTGAATGCCAGGGCTAACATTGTCAACATGACCTGCCATGCCCTCTGTGGTAGCGTTGAAACCAGGTGTCGCTGTGGAGACCTTAGCCGTGCCTCCCAGCTTCCCACCACAGGTGTGTACCCCACCTGGCTAGAGAAAGGGTTTCTTTAAGCTTGTTTTCTGACGTTGCAGCTGTGCACACTCACCGTCTGCTGCTTGGACAGAGCTTTAGTGAGAGCGTGGTTAGGCTCAGACAGATATGGACCCACAGTTTCATGACTTGGGACTTAGAAGGAAGAGCTGGTTTCACAGGACTCAGGACTTTAAGAGAACACCCATTATTTTTTACAGCCATCCTTCGAGGTCTGAAAAAAAAGGGCATCCTCCACCCAACACCCATCCAGATCCAGGGCATCCCTACCATGTGAGTACGGGCTGTGGGCACGGGGCCCTGGACGGCTACAATAGAGAAGCAGGGCCCATTTGTCCCACTGTCTTCTGTTGGGCCCAGCCCTGAAGCTGTCCTCTTCCCAACAGTCTGTCCGGCCGGGACATGATTGGCATTGCCTTCACTGGGTCAGGCAAGACACTGGTGTTCACACTGCCTGTCATCATGTTCTGCCTGGAACAAGAGAAGCGGTTACCTTTCTCCAAGCGTGAAGGGCCTTATGGGCTCATCATCTGCCCCTCGGTAAGATAGGCTAGCCTGGGGTCAGGATAAGGACTAGGGCTGACTTCCGGTACCAGCCTTCTTATCTCTGTGCCCTTAGCGAGAGCTGGCCCGGCAGACCCATGGCATCCTGGAGTATTACTGCCGTCTGCTGCAGGAGGACAGCTCCCCCTTGCTGCGCTGCGCTCTCTGCATTGGGGGAATGTCAGTAAAAGAGCAAATGGAGACCATCCGACAGTATGTAGACACTGTCTCACAGGCATCCCAGCTTTGTAGTTTAGCTAGTGCATGGCCCTCCCAGAGCTCTGTGTGTCCAGCCCTTGAGGGAAAATGGGTTTGGGTGCGGTGGAAGGTGTGGCTGGGTATTGTGGGGATGGGCTGTCCCATCCTTTGAGAAGTAAGAGGTCAGAGAAGGCTTCATGGGGAAGGTGCCACTTGAATATTTGCAGAGGGCCAGTTCAGGCAGAAAGCTCAGAGATTGAAACCTAGGGTGTCCAGAAAAATCAGAGCTGTGATTAACCAGGGAGACTCAGGTACGGATGTGGGGGCAGACCCCAGTAGCACGTCTGACCTTTCCAGGTAGTACAGTCCCCAGCCGGCTAGACACGGCTCTGAGGTCATGCTCATACCGTACCAAAACCCACCCCTGTGTCTGAGGTATCTGCAGGCACAGGGAAGGTGTAGGCACAAAAGATACGGTCAGCTTGTCAGAAAACTGAGTCCAACAAAGCCAATGAAGGGATGCAGGAACCAGGGTTCTCTAGAGGCTCAGGACAGCCCTCTTGGGAAGGTGTGTTAGGGTAAGTGCAGGCCAGAAAGGTGCAGCCCCTACCGAGTAAACAGCATGACTGCACGTGGGAGCATGGGAGAGGTGCCGGGAGGCAGGGAGAGAACAGTAAAAGCAGAAGGCAGGGTGCAGCGTCTGCGAAACCCCAGGTCTCCGTTTGTTCTCAGTGGCGTGCACATGATGGTAGCCACGCCTGGACGCCTCATGGATTTGCTGCAGAAGAAAATGGTCAGTCTGGACATCTGTCGCTACCTGGCCCTGGATGAGGCTGACCGCATGATCGACATGGGCTTTGAGGGTGACATCCGTACCATCTTCTCCTACTTCAAGGTGCCCGACCCCGGCCTCACTCGGGCACTCCTGCACAGACACGTACACACTCGTGTACTCCGTGTTGATCTGAAAGGGTCTGTGCACTGTCATGTCCTCTGCTTTTCAGATCCGTGTCTCAGCTCTGCAGCATCCTCAGACCCCATCCCCAAACGCCTCCACCTAGCCCTGCATGCCTTTAGCTCTGTGGTTCTCAGCCTTCCTAACGCCGCAACCCCTTAACACTGTTCCTCATGCTGTGCTCACCTCCAGCCATAGTTATTTTGTTGCTACTTCATAACTAATTTTTAGACTGCTGTGAATTATAATGTCTTGTAGGTAGGATATCTGATATGTAACCTGACCCCTAGGGGTCCTGACCCTCAGGTTGAGAACCCCTGCCTTAGCCCGTCTTCACCCTCTCAGGGCCAGAGGCAGACTCTGCTCTTCAGCGCCACCATGCCGAAGAAGATTCAGAATTTTGCCAAGAGTGCCCTGGTGAAGCCCGTCACCATCAATGTGGGACGCGCTGGAGCAGCCAGCCTCGATGTCATCCAGGTAGGCAGTCTTACCAATACAGGCTGAAGCTAGCCATGCTCCCCAAAGCTAACTGAAGAGTCCTACTGTGACCTCAGCCAAGGCCGTTCTTAGGCCACCCAGCCTTCAATGGCAAGAGGCTCTGGTCACTCAGCCCAGACTGGGAGCCCAGCTGCAGTGTCAGGGCCATGGCTGGTAAGCCTGGTCTTGGTGTCACCTGACCTGGCCCCTGTGGTGGCAGGAGGTGGAGTACGTGAAGGAGGAGGCCAAGATGGTGTACCTGCTCGAGTGCCTGCAGAAGACACCCCCGCCTGTGAGTACCGCTGGGCGAGGCTGCTCCCAGAGTTCCCAGGGTGAGACAACGGCAGGGATATTTGCTGACAGACTCAGTGTGACACCCTCTGACTAGAGTTGGCCTTTTTGGGCAGGTGCTCATCTTTGCAGAGAAGAAAGCAGATGTGGATGCCATTCACGAGTACCTCCTGCTCAAGGGAGTTGAGGCTGTGGCCATTCATGGGGGCAAAGGTCAGAATGGTCACTACGACTACGTTAGTATAGGCCTGCTGCCATGACAGCTCCCTGCCTTCCCATTCCCTGCCCCTGCCTAGCTAGCCTGTGCTACTCCCAACATGCCTACTACAGTTCTGACACACGCCTCACCCACCCTAGACCAGGAGGAGCGGACCAAGGCCATTGAGGCCTTCCGGGAAGGCAAGAAGGATGTCTTAGTGGCCACGGATGTAGCCTCTAAAGGCCTGGACTTCCCTGCCATCCAGCATGTCATCAATTATGACATGCCTGAAGAAATCGAGAACTATGGTAAGGAGATGGGATGTCGGTGGGCTGGACAGGAGGAGGGCCGGGCTCCAGCTAGTAGGCCACAGACTGTTTCTTTTCTTACAGTGCACCGAATTGGCCGTACTGGGCGTTCAGGGAACACAGGCATTGCTACCACCTTCATCAACAAGGCCTGTGGTGAGTCTGTCACCATGGCTACCTTGGCTCTACCTTGGGTCCTCCATGTGTCGCTACCCAGGTTCTAGCTTCAGTGTGGAGCCTGATGACGGAGCCTGATGGGGCCGCACTGTCCCTCTTTCTTAGATGAGTCAGTGCTCATGGACCTCAAAGCCCTGTTGCTGGAGGCCAAGCAGAAGGTGCCGCCTGTCCTGCAAGTGCTGCACTGCGGGGATGAGTCCATGCTGGACATCGGAGGTAGGTGTCAGGGCACAGCTGGGGGCTCCGCCTGCAGGGCACAGCTGGGGGCTCCGTCTGCAGGGCACAGCTGGGGGCTCCGCCTGCAGGGCACAGCTGGGGGCTCCGTCTGCAGGGCACAGCTGGGGGCTGCGGGCAGGTAAGGCAAGCCAGCTGACATGCCCACAAAAGAGTCCGGGACAGTAGCGCCAGCTTGGGGTCCATATCTAGGCCTGAAACTTGATCCTATGGCCTTGCTGACCTTTCTCTCCACCCCCAGGAGAACGTGGCTGTGCCTTCTGTGGAGGCCTTGGCCATCGGATCACTGACTGCCCCAAACTCGAAGCCATGCAGACCAAGCAGGTCAGCAACATTGGCCGCAAGGACTACCTGGCCCACAGCTCCATGGACTTCTGAGCCGTCTCTCTTCTGTCTTCACACCGAGAGACAGCAGTCAGGGCTCCAGCCGTGCACACACCAGCCCTCAAGACGAGAAGCCAGCCCCCTTGGCCCAGCTGGCCTGGGCATCCCGGTGCCCCCAGAATTACTATTTTTCTGCTTCCCCTGGCTGCCATTAAAGCACAAACCCTTCTATCTCAGACCAGCTCTTCTCTCCGTCGCTCACCCGCCCCCTGGTTCCTGGACAAGCTCTGCTCCAACAGACACCAGCATCTGCCAGAGTTGCCAGCCTGCTGTAGAAGGGACTGGCCAGCTAGTGTTCCCTCTGGGGACTCAGGAGTATCTGATCAGGAATGCCCAGTAACTCGGAGCCACAGTTGGGGGTCACGAGGAAACGTTGTGTCCCCGGTCTCCCTGCCCCCTGACACTGCTGATAGTGTCACTCTTCCTGTGACTACTCCGAAGCCTCTGGCTACCCCTCCCTGCCTGTGCAGGCTCCCAGCCAGAAATCCTCTGCTCCATCTGCTGAGGAAGTGGTAGATGCCACAAAACGGCCATTCTGGCCAGACAGATACTCTCTGCCTCTGTTCTGTCCCGCTCTTTACTGGGCTAGGACAGAAATGAGCCAGGCAGATGCTGCCATAACCAGGGAGCCACAGGTAAGATTCATACATGCAGATGTCTGTTTCCAGACTAGCCACCAGCCAGGACTTCACCTTTAGCAAGAGGGACAAAGAACCGGCCCAGTAGGAGCCAGGCACTCGGTTCCTGTGTCCCGGGGACATTGTATGTAAGCATGTACTGACTCAGCAAAGACAGCCATTGCTCAACCTGTGTTTGTCACTCAGTGTGAGGCCTGTGGCACGTTACTTAACATATCTGAGCCTTAATTTCCTCATTGTTGAAAAGTCATGAGAATATAAAGGATAGAATCAGACTCTGAGCTCAGATCTGCCTGGACCATAGTGGACAAGGAGCCAGGAGCCAAAGGCCCCTTGAATGTGTTACCTGTCTACTTTGTGACCGCTAAAGAGTATTCCTTACCCTGGTTACAGCATTTCCCAAGGTGATATTACTTAAGTGACAAGATACTTCCATAATTCATATTCGTGCACAGCCCCAACAGAGGCAAGGCAAGCCGGGTGGGGTGGGGGAAGACATGGCAGGAAGCAAAGCTTCAAGGACCATGTGACCTCCCTGGGGAGTACACTGGGGGCTTGCCACCAGTCAAAGTGACAAGGGTGGAGCCCTGTGGACTGCTGCGTGGCGTGTGCACTGCGGACGCTTCACTCTCCAACCTAAGAAGCAGCCTCCTTTGGCAGGAAGAGCAGTGGTAAGGGTTGTCCAGCAGGACCGACGTGAAGAAATACAACTCGGGAAGTAAAGGCGAGAACAGCAGGTGAAGTAGCCCAGACTACACTGGGGTCCAGTGAGGATGGAGAGGAGAAAGTGAACTTTGAAAGTATCTGATTGGGCTGGGACTATTACTGAGTGGTAGAGCAGTTGCCTTAGCACACCCAAGGCGCTGGGTTAATCCAGTAGTGCTAGAGAGGCAGGCAGGCCTCAGAGCGCCAACCACGAGTTTAGTAATCTGGAGAGGAGTCTAAGGATGGGGCCAGGGCGGTGCAGTCCCATCCTTGGGGTGCACAGCTGCCTGGGGATGGGGGAGGGTTCAGAGCTCGTGACTCAGGGCATCCATCCTGTGGTCAAACACTCACGCCCAGCTGATCTAGGTACATGCGCAAGAGGCAATGGCCCCAGTGGCCCCTCGCTCCCTCCCCATAGGCATATGTGGTCTTGGAAAGGCAAGAACCCTGAGGGGGAGATTTGTTCTACCCTCCCTTCAGTGGAGACCAGGCCCCCTCCCCCTAGCCCTGCAGCTGTCTCTGGACAGAGGGAGAGGGAAGTGGCCAGAAGGGGAAGTGTGAGGAGTTCCTGTCCAGCCTATCATTCTCTCGGGTCTTCAGAGCAGCCGTGGTCATGGCGTCTGTGGAGACCCCTGTCAAGGACGGCACCCTCTACCAACAGCACATGAAGTTTGGCAAGGTGGGAACCGCAGGCTGCCAGCCATGGGCAGGGAATGAAACCTGCTCAGCCACACAGCCTGTCTAGACCTGAGTGAACTGGGAAGGGAGTCTGGGTGGGCTGAAACGTGGGAGTTTGGGAGTAGAGGTTCTTGGCCTGAGGTTAAGGCTGAAACATCCTTTGTAAGATGCCAAGACAATGGAAGGGTGTTTCTGTTTGTTTCTTTGTTTGTTTTGTTTCGAGACAGGGTTTCTCTGTATTGCTTTGGAGCCTGTCCTGAAACTAGTTCTGTAGACCAGGCTGGACTCGAACTCACAGAGATCCACCTGCCTCTGCCTCCCCAGTACTGGGACAAAAGGTGTGAGCCACTAACTCCCAGCTGGAAGGGTCTTAAAAAGCAAAACCTACATATGTGATGGCCCCAAAGCTGGAGGTCAGGCCTGAGTGGCGGGAGCCTTCCCAGCATGGAGTAGCACCCTGCACGAGAAAACTGGGTTCCCAGACACTTGGGAGGACAGGGGTCGAGGACTCGTTTTCCTCCGTGAGCGTCCGACTGCAAACCCACAGCTGAGCTGCAGCTGCTGCCCGGGTAGGAAACAGTTTCCTTTGCTAGGTATCATTTGCATGTCTTCCTTCCTTACTGGCATAAAGCTGAGGCCTCCTTCCCATTGCACCCAGCCCATGGCCTAAGTGGCCTTTTTGGTTGGGACTTGGCAATAGATAGCATAGCAACAGTGTCAGTTGCCCCAACCACTGAAAGCATTACAGACAAGCCAGTGGGAGTCCCAGGCTCATATCCCATGGCCTTGAGAGATTGCTTACGGTTTGGTTTGGTTTCAGGGTTTTTTGTTTGTTTGCTAATACTATGGAGGTCATCCAGAAAAGGGCAGGATGGGATTTGAACGTGGGGGCTGACCAACCCTAAATACAGACTTCCTGCTTACTTTTGCCCTAGCAAGGCCTCCTCCTTCCTTTGTACCCTAAAGTCTTAGAGAGGCAGAAGTCAGTGACCAGTTGCTCAGCAGTTTGTACAGAGCCAAGTGGCAGGGGGAACCTTCTTCCCAAGAGCCTTCTCCTTTACAGAAATGCTGGCGGAAAGTGTGGGCTCTGCTGTATGCAGGAGGCCCCTCAGGCGTAGCTCGGCTGGAAAGCTGGGATGTTCGTGACGGTGGCTTGGGGCCAGCAGGCGACAGATGTACAGGACCTGGCCGGCGAGGCGAGCGACGGGTCATACGCTTGGCTGACTGTGTGTCTGTTCTGCCTGTGGATGGTGAGAGTTGTCCCAGGGACACTGGTGCCTTCCTGATTACCACCACTGAGCGAAGTCACCTGCTGGCTGCACAGCACCGCCAGTCATGGATGGACCCCATCTGCCAGCTGGCCTTCCCGGTGAGAGCAAAGTGCACTGGCCCACGGGGACCCCTCACCCCTCTTACTCATGTCCTTACGTAATCAGATTCTGCCACTTGGCAAGCATTGCCAAAACCTGGCAGATCCAGGCAACAGCTCATAAATCGATGACTCTCAGATCCCCATGCATGCTATCGAGAATTAAATGGTAGATCAGAGACCTTCAAAAAGGAGAGTGGGCTTGAGCCCTGAGTCACAGGTGAGGACCCACCAGGCAGAGGCTTGACAAAGGTGTCCCAGACACACTGGCAAACATTGCAATGCTGGTGTCATGAGCAAAGGCCCCGGGGCAGGAAAACATGGTATGTTAAGGAGCAGAAAGGCCAGCCAACCAAAGCTGAGGCATGCAAGAGTCAATAACTTTAGGGAGTTCCGTGAGAGCCTGTGGAATGCACCTTGGACCGTGTGTGGGTTGGAGGTTTTATACTGAATCAGAGGGGATGGTTTTGGAGTATTAAAGCCAGAGGCTGATGGTTGGGAAGACTAAGTGTTCATGATAGAAAAAACAGTCAACTCTGGTAGTTCAGAAGGCTAATCATGGAGCAGCTGGAGGGATGGCTCAGTGGTTGAGAGCACTGGCTGCCCTTGCAGAGGCCCCGGGTTCAATTCCCAGCGCCCACATGACCCAACTGTTTGTTAAGTCCTAGGGGATAAGACACCTTCTTCTGGCCTCCATGGTTACTGTACACAGACACACGTGTAGGCAAAATACCTATACACACAGCAATAAGTAATAGACACTTTTTTTTGGTTTTTTGTGGCAGGGTTTCTCTTTGTTGCTTTGGAGCCTGTCCTAGAACTAGCTCTGTAGACCAGGCTGGCCTCGAACTCACAGAGATCCGCCAGCCTCTGCCTCCCGAGTGCTGGGATTAACGGCATGTGCCACCAACGCCCGGCTATAAACACTTTTAAAACCAATCATGGAGTTACCGTATGGCCGAAGTTCTCTTTATTTGTGTGTAACCAAGAAAATGAAAAGAGATGTTCAGGCAAGATGTGGCCACCAGTGCTCATGGCAGCACTAGTCCCCATTGCCAAGAGATGAAACAACACAGGACTGTCCCCTGATGAAGACAGACACACCTTAAGCTGGGCAGCATGGCCCGGGCCTGTAACCCCAACATTGGAAGGTGGAGGAAGAAGGTTCAGCCATTCAAGGTCATCAAAAGCTGCATGGCCAGTTCCAGGCCACCAGCCTGAGCTATTTGAGACCTTGTGTCAAAAACAACAAAACAATTAAAAAAAAAAAAAAAAGGAGCCAGCCAGCTGGGCTGTGGTAATACAAACCTTTAATCCCAGCAGAACTCGAGGCAGAGGCAGGCAGATCTTTGTGAATTCAAGGACAGCCTGGTCTACAGGGTGAATCCCAGGACAGCCTGGGCTGCACAGAGAAACCCTGTCTCAAAAACTAAAACAAACAAACACCAGCAACAAAAAACCCCAAACAAACAAACAACCCAAAAACCAAAAACAAGCATTGAAGAAATAAGGCATGAGAAGCCAAACATGCCATGTTTAATTCATATGATAGATCTAGAGCAAACATCCATACAGACAGAATGCAGGAGCATGGTCGCCAGGGGCCGTGGGAGGGAAGTGGGCAGTGACAGCTGATGAGCACTGGACTGTCATTTGTGATGATGAGTTTTGGAATTAGATGCTGCTCTGGCTACACAGCGTGGTGAATATACAAAACCCACTGAACGGGTACTTTCAAATAGTCATACTGATTTGTGCCACTTGTTTTTAGAGTAAATGCACAGAAGGAAAGGAGGTGGGTTTGGCTTTGGCCATGCTCCTGTGTCACCTATCAGAACCTGAAAGAATTGCGGGCTGGCTGTGGGGTGGGAGTCGGGAAGGGCAGGGGTCACCTGCAGGGGGCGATAGTGAGGCGATTGGAGACCTGAACTTTGGCTTGCTGCTGCTCCTGCCTCTTCATTGCTGTAGGCTATCAAAGCCACACCCAGCCGCTGGCCACACAGGGGCCGTAGGAACATCCCCCTGTTACCTTGAACTTTGGAACACAGGGAATAGCCTTGCACTGCAGGGATAGCTTGCTCCAAGACCAGCACTCTCAGGGGGCCCAGTGGGGATTGCTGCCCGGAGTACAGATGGGAAATGACATCTGTACCACGGAGAGCACAGAAGCCTGCAGAATGTGTGGCAGAGCAGAGCGGGACTGGTGCGGGAGGCTGTGGCAGGGGGAGGAGCAGGGTGAGCGCTAGCTGAGTGTGATCTATTCCTCAGGGCAATGGAGACTGCTCTTCCAGATCAGGGCAGGCCGAGACTCCCAAGAGGGGCTTTGTTGCCATGGAGGAAAACTCCATCTACTCCTCCTGGCAGGAAGGTGACTGTGGAGCGGGAGGGGGAGGCGGGGGGTGGGGGGCACGGACCCTCGGGCAGCCGCACGCCCGCCCGCCCCAGCATTGGTCCCTGAGAACTGAGGAAATGTCCTTGTTCCCCCCACCCCACCCCCGAGTACAGTGGGCGAGTTCCCAGTGGTGGTGCAGAGGACGGAGGCCACCACCCGCTGCCACCTGAAAGGGCCTTACCTCCTGGTGCTGGGCCAAGATGGCATTCAGCTTCGGGAGACTTCCAGCCCCCAGGCCCGCTTCAGCTGGCCCTACCGCTTCCTGCGCAAGTTCGGCTCTGACAAGGTGAGGTGCTGGCCAGCTTGATGGGTCCCCACAGGGGCAGTGGTAGGTGGTCGGCGTCCTGGCTCGTCAGCCACTGACCCTGCCTGCCCGTGTCGCTTGCTGCAGGGCGTGTTTTCTTTTGAGGCTGGCCGCCGCTGTGATTCAGGTGAGGGCCTTTTTGCCTTCAGCAGCCCCCGTGCCCCAGACATATGTGGGGCCGTGGCAGCTGCCATTTCCCGCCAGCGGGACCGGCTTCCAGAGCTGGCCGTGTCCCCACCCTGCCCCCTGCCTCGGGCCCTCTCCCTACCCTCCCTAGAGCCCCCTGGAGAGCTTCGGGAGGTGGCCCCAGGATTTGAGCCGGCCACTTCCAGGAAGCTGCCTAGGACTGACCCTGGGCCTCAAAGCCTGCCACTGCTGCTCGGTCCCACACAAGAAGAAACAGTATCCGCTCTCTATGCATCTGTGTCCAAGCAGACCGCCAGGCCCACAGCCTCTAGGGAGTACCTGTACGAGAACCTGTGCATGCTGGAGGCCAGCCCGGGGCTGTGCAATGGGGATCCTGAGTCCCAAGAGGGCCCCTCTGGTGTCCACAGCCCCCTGGCCAGCCCCATCTATCACAACAATGAGGACTTGAGTTGGCCAGGCTCGGCCCATGACAGCAGCCTGGAAGCTCAGTACCGGAGGCTGCTAGAGCTGGAGCTAGATGAGGCTGCAGGCCCCGGCCGCTCTGGTGCACAAGCAAGCATCAAGGCCAAGCTGGTGACCCTGCTGACTCGTGAACGGAAGAAGGGCCCTGCCCCCTGTGACCGGCCCTGAAGGCCTGTGCAGCGGCTGCAGGACAGAGGTGATGTCCCAGGAAACAGAGGGAGCAACTTCAAACATATCCCTGCCTACTCTGACAAGCAGGGACAAGCCAGGCAGCCCGGGGAGGAGCCACACACTGCCCTACCCGCTCCAGCCAGCGGACAGTGTCCAGGTTGACCAATAATAAAGCTTGCCTTCCGCCTTGCCCTGGGTTCTTCCTGTGGTGCACAGTGCACACTGCCTCGCGTTGCCCTGGGTCCCTGCCGGCACACGGCACACTAGTGTTCACTGTAGCAAACTCCAGGTCTTTACGCTGGGCCCTGCAGACTTAGAGTCCTGAGCCTGACTTTAGCTGCCATTCACTGGGCGAAAACCTGCTCGGGACAGGAGACAGGTAGTGTGGGCTCTATGTGGTCTGTGCAGCAGAAATGATAGCCACACGGGGAGACGTGAGATCTGTTGACAGAAGAGCCCAAAGCTGAGTCAGAAGGGTTAGCATGCCCAACCAGGCAGGCTGTGAGCCTGGCGTTTCCAGCGTTAGGAGAGTCAGTTAACAACCAGAGTCAGCGGGTGTTGTCCTGCAGTAGACTGGGTGTCATCCTTGGAAAAGATAACAATTAGGCTTGGCAGGAGTGATCGGAAGGTGGATCTGGGGGGACAGGAAAGCAGGGCTGCTAAGCTGTGGGGGAGGTGACAGATGGGGTGATGGGGTTGGGAAGGACAGGAAGAAGGCCTGTAGATTATACATATTCAAAACATTCATGCCTAATGGAATTCAAGCTGTCTATAAATATGCCTGGGGAACCTCTGGCCTTCTTCGTCAACTATAAAGAAATAGTAAAAATTAAAAAAGAAACCATAAACTCATGTAGGATTGGAGGCGGAGGTCAGTGGAACAGGGAGACCCTGGGTTCAGTCCTCAACACAAGGAAAACAGAAAGACTACTACGTTATCCACAAGGCAGAGACAGGTGGATCTCTGTGCGCTCGAGGACAGCCTCAACTCCGTAGTGAGCTCCAAGACAGCCAGAGCTACAAAATGAGAGCACACCTCAAAAGAAAGCAAAAACAGGGCTGGAGAGATGGCTCAGTGGTTAAGAGCACTGACTGCTCTTCCAGAGGACCCAGACACCCACATGGCAGCTCACAACTGTCTGTAAGTCCAAGATCGGACACTCTCACACATACGTTCAAGCAAAATAAATAAATTTACAAAAGAATTAAAAAAGGACCAAAAGCAAAAAGCACACACACACAACCGACAGCAACAACATCAAAAGATTGAATTACAGGGAGTGGAGACAAAGCTCAGAGGCTAAGAGCCCTGGCTGCTGTTCCAGAGGCCCTGATTCAATTCCCAGCAGCCACATGGCGGCTCCCAACCGTCTCTAATGAGATCTGGTATGCAGGCACCTGCAGACAGAACACTGTGTGCATAATAAATCTTTCAAAGCATAGAAAGTACAAAAAAAGATTATATATTATACTTAATCATTAAGATGGAGTGGGGTGGGAGCTAGAGAGGTGTCTGGGCAGCTAAGAGTGCTGACTGCTTGCTCTTCCAGAGGTCCTGAGCTCATAACTCTCTGTACCTCCAGTCCTGGAGAACCCGATGACCTCTTCTGATTTCCATGGATGATGCACGTATGCAGTTCACAGACACACATGCAGTTAAAACGTTCAATACACGCGCAAAATGTCTCTTTAGAAGTTTTATTGAGATTGTGGATGGGGAGATGGCTCAGTGGATAAAGAATGTGCCACTGGAATTGGGAGTCCCAGAAGCCACAAAAGAGCTGAGGTGCGTGCGTGGCAACCTGTAATCCCTGGTGCTGGGAGGCAGAGACAAGATCCCCATGGCAAACGGGCTAGGTAGACTAGCCAGAGTCAGCGAGCTCTAGCTCCAGGGAAAGGGTCAACAAAGTGGGACGCAGGGGAGAAAGACACTCAGTGTCAGCTTCTGGCTTCCACATAACACACAGAGAAGTGTATGTGAAACCCACACACATGCACACATACCACACAAACATACCTATGCAAGCTTACCAGTGCCAAGACTGCTGCAAACACTGGGGACACTGAGCCCCAGATAGCTTCAGCTGTGCCCTCAAGGAGCAGATCCCTGTGAGGCTCCAGTGTCTGTTGTTGTTGTTCTGCAGCTGCTAGGGCCTAAGAAACACAAACACGAGATTGAGCGCCCACGTGGAGTTTATTGAGTAGGGGAGAGGAAAGAGGGGGGTAGCTGGTGGCCAACCGAAAGCGGGGAGAGAGAGGGAGAGTGGGGTGTGGGGCGCTTGCTTTTAAGGGGGCTTGCGCATGCGTATCCCAGTCTCTGCGGCCAGGTAGCTTGGGTAGGGGGGGCTGTGTAACCCAGTCTCCGCCCAGCCAGGTAAGGCCTGACGTAGTGATTACACGTCCCGCCCATCAGAGGCGGGGCACACAGACTGCCGAGCCTCAAATCTGTCCCTCTGCCACCTCTGGACTCTCCATCTGTGCATAAATGGCTGTTCCCAAGGGTCTGACTTCTCAGTCTCCGTACTTCCTACTTTAACTGCCCCTACTTTGTAGACAGGATCTACAAAGCTCGCTGAGATTACAGACACCCATGCTCAGTTCGCCCACACTATTGACACTCTCAAGCCTGTCTGCAGGACAGTGACAACCAACCCTGTCTCCTAGCACCTCTGGCGTCCTCTCCCCTTACACTTTCCTTCCTGAACACCTCACCCTTGGGGTCCCTCCTTCGCTCCTATCTGGTTTGACTGGCAAAGCCCTCAGGCTCTGGTGAATGCACTGGCAGCTGCCCATGGCTGAACAAATTCACTCAGTGAAGGCTTGACTACGTTCTTCACGTAGGCAGGCTCCCCATCCTAACTCCCATGCTGGTTTGAATGAGAATGGCCTCCGTAGGCTCATATGTTTGAATGCTTGACCCCCAGGTAGTGGAACTCCTGAGGAAGGATTGGAAGGTGTAGCCATGTTGGAGTGGGAAGGGTCTTGCTGGAGAAGGTGTGTCACGGGGTGGGCTCCAAGGATTCTAACATCCATGCCAGACAGTGTCTTCCTGTCTCCTGTTTGTGGATCAGGGGTAAGCGCTCAGCTACGGCTCCGATACCATGCCTACCAGTACGGTGAACATGGAGTAAATTGGACTTGGTGTCTCATCACAGCAACAGGACAGAAACCAAGACATCTTCAAACCTGCCTGTTTCCACCCACTCTCACCTCCTAGCCGCTGTCAAGAATCAGCAGTCAACAGACATGCACCTTCCGCCTCCCTCTGCGGCACTGACAAAGGGTCAGCGTCGTCTTCTTCTGTCCTTACAGTGGAAGACGTGTCTGCTTCTAGAAAGAGCTTCCATCTGAGACGCTCCTCCCTTCAGTCCCCAGCGTCAGCATCTCGCCATCTCGCCATCTCCACTATCACCGTTTCCAGCCATACCGAAACTGGCAGGTGCTCTGGGACTTCACGTCTGAAAAGAAACCTTCCTTTAACCCCACACTCTCTTCCGCCTCCTCCCCACTTCTCTGTTCCTCCCCACAGCGAAACCCCTCAAAAGCGTTGAATTACTCTCATTTCCAGTTTCCCACCCCCACTCTCTCCCTAACTTCAGTTTCCGCTTTTGTCTTATTTTCCCATTACGTAACTTTTCAAAGTCACCAACTGCCAACCAGATCAGGCTGCTCCCTGAGACGCTGGAACCCTTCGCCCCTTGGCAGCATCGCCTGCCCCTTCCTGCATGCTTCCTGGAGTTTTCCTGCCCTCTTGCAGCGTCTCCGTCATAGTGAGTCACTTTCGTCATGGTGTGCAGGATTGAAACCAGTGCCTTTTGTCCATGTTAGCCAAGCTCTCCCACTGGGCTGCAGAACCAGCCTCCGACCTCTTGTGCTGTCTGTCTTCTCTGTTACTGTTCCTCCTTGCAGAGTTCTTTCAGATAAAAGTGTAGTTCAGGCTGGGTGGTGGTGGGGCACACCTTTAGTCCCAGCACTTGGAAGGCAGAGGCAGGCAGATCTCTGTGAGTTCAAGGCCAGCCTGGTCTGCAGCGTGAGTTCTAGGACAGCCAGGACGGTTACACAGCGAAACCCTATCTTAATAATAAAAATGATGATGATGATGATGATGATGATGATGATGATGATGATAATAAAGGTGTAGTTCAACCTGGCTCTGTGTTAAATCACTTGGAGACCTTTGAAGGATGGTCATGGCTAGGCTCACACATAGAGCTCTGATTTTTACCAGTTGGGTACATGGAACCCTGGCATCAGTGTTTGGTTTTTCAAATTCTGGATTATTCTAACATGCATCCTGAGCCAAACCTCTGATGTAGATGAGTTAATCACTAGGTTCATTTTCTTAAGATTTGTATTTATGTTTATTTTATGTGTATGCGTGTTTTTCCTGTGTTTGTGTACACCAAGTGTTTGCAGTGCCTGTGGCAGCCAGAGGAGGTGGAGGGGCTTGGATACCCTGGGACTGGAGTTATACACTCCAGTTATGCTAATCACCCTGTGGTGCTAAGAATCAAACCTGGGTCCTCTGCAAGAGCAAGAAGTGTTCTTCACTGCTGAGCCTTCGCTCCAGCCCACATCACCAAAATGTAAAGGCATGTAAATGCTGATAACTTCAAAAGGCATATCCTCCTTCAGCATAGACCTCCTGAGGCTGCAGGGACGGCTTGATGGCCAAGAGTGCTTACTGCTGTGCCAGAGGCCAGCGTTTGTATGTCAGCACCCACATGAGCTGTCTCACAAATGCCTGAAACACCAAGGAATAATACATCTCTCCTCTGGTCCCTAATAAATCTCTACACACACACACACACACACACACACACACACACACACACACACCCCACACACACACACCCCACACACACACCACACACATACACACACACACACACACACCACATACATACACCACACACACACACACACACACACATACACCACACACACACACACCATACATACCACACACACACACACACACACCATACATACCACACACACACACACACCACACACACACTCACACACATACACACACACACACCACACAATACACCACACACACACACACCACACACATACACCACACACACACACAAACACACACACACCACACACACACACACCACACACACACACACACACTCACACACACACACACACCATACATACCACACACACACACACACCACACACACACACACACACACACACTCACACACACATACACCACACACACACACACACACATACACCACACACACACACCACACACATACACCACACACACACTCACACACATACACCACACACACACACACCACACACACACCGCACACACACACACACACACACACACCACACACACACCATACATACCACACACACACACACACACCATACATACCATACACACACACCATACATACCACATACACACACACACACCACACACACACACATACACCACACACACACACACCATACATACCACACACACACACACACACCATACACACACACTCACACACACACCATACATACCACACACACACACCATACATACCACACACACACACACACAAACACACACACACACACACACACACACACACACACACACACACACCATACACACACACACACTCACACACACACCACACACACACACACACACCATACATACCACCCATCACATACCCATCACACACACATACCACACATCACACATCACATTTCACACACACACACTACACACTACAGATTGTAGTGTAGGCCCCTGCATGAATCCCCCGGGCACCCTGAGCAAGCCTGAAGCTGCTGGCTGAGACTCCTTGCCCCAAGGCTGTTGCTGGAACTCTTCTTGTTTTTGTTAACACACACCTCATGACAACACCTACCTTGTGACAATACACCTTGTGACAACACACACGTCATAGGGAGGACCTAATCCTAAAATTCCTGTAATTTTCCACTGTGCTGTAAGTCAGTATTTAAGCCCGTTCCATACCCTCAATAAACGGCATTCAGCATTTGGCGTTCCAACATTGCCATTGAACAAATGATCCACTGTCTTGTCTTTATTTCAATCTCTAGGCTTTTTTCTAGCTAGCCTTTTATTAACTTAAAATAGCTCGTTTCTGTAATTGGACTTTCCTTTGGGCCTCCAGCCCCAAATAACGACAAGGAGATTTTAAAAAAAAAAAAAAAAGGTTTTATTTATTTATTTATTTGCTTGTTTGTTTGTTTATTATGCATACAGTGTTCCTGCAGGCCAGAAGAGGGCACCAGATCTCATTATAGATGGTTGTGAGCCACTATGTGGTTGCTGGGAATTGAACTCAGGACCTCTGCAAGAGCAGCCAGTGCTATTAAACTTAGCCATCTCTCTCCAGCCCAGAGATTTATCATTAATTATGAAAGTTTGCCTTAGCTTAGGCTTGTCCCACTAGCTCTTAAATCAATCCATATTTTTATTAATCTATGTTCTACCATGTGGCTTTGACCTCTCTCCCATTGTATAGATTCTCTACGGTGTGTCCTACTTCCTCTCTGTCTGGAAGTCCTGCTTGTTCCTCGGGCATTTCTATTGGCCATTCAGCCCTTTATTAGCCCAATCAGGTGCCTTAGAAAGGCAAGGAGAAACACAACACATCTTTACCTAGTTAAACAAATGCAGCTTGAACAGAAGTAACACAGCTTTAATAGTTACACAAATGTAGCATAAATAAAAGAAACAGCTTTATCTAGTTAAACAAATGCAGTATAAACAAAAGTAACACAGCTTTACATTGTTAAATAAATATTCTATTGCACAAGATTTCAGAATCCAGCTGCACACTACACATTGGATATTTGAAAGACATTTCTAGGTCTAGGACTGCTCAGGGGTTTGCCCTTTTGGTATTTATTTATTTACTTATTTATTTATTGTTCTGTCTGTATATATGCCACCAGACCTCATTACAGATGGTTGTGAGCCATCACATGGTGGCTGGGAATTGAACTCAGGACCTCTGGAAGAGCAGCCAGTGCTCTTAACCTCTGAACCATCTGTCCAGCCTACCCCCCTCAGTGTATTTAAAGCCTATGATTCCCCAACACTGCCAAAAAGAAAGATATCTCCAAGCTTAATGTGTGAAGAGAAGTTGGAAAATCGGAGCTCTGTGCAGTACTGTTGCAGAGGGAAAAGTCTAGAAGGGAGTTAGAACCATGAGAGGCAGGTTTGCATTATCACTCACCAAGCACTGACAAGTAACATTTCCCACATTTTCAGAATGCCACAGAGCAGACAAGGCCGGAAAACTCCCATCAGAATAGCTGCTGCTGCGCGAAACCTTCTCCCCCCGTGGCTAGGCCAAGCCCTTGCTAGATTCATTAGATTCTAGGACACACCGGAGTCACGCTCATGACCAAACTTGGAATCGAGGACTCTTGAATCCTCAGTCTGGCAAGCTTTTCCTTAGTTAAAATTCTAAGTCACCAGGCAGTGGTGGCCCATGCCTTTAATCCCAGCAGAGGCAGGTGGATCTCTGTGAGTTCAAGGACAGCCTGGCCTGCAGAGTTCCAGGATAGACTTCAAAGCTAAACAGAGAAACCCTGTCTCAAAATGTGCTCCCCTCAAAAAATCTAAGTCTCGGAGGAGCTGGGGATATATGGCAGTGGTAGACAGTTGTTGTTTCAGAATGTACAAGACCCTACGTTGATCCCCAACACTGCAAGAGGAGAAAAAGAAGAAAAAAAACAAAAACAAAAACAAAAACAAAAACAAAAAAAAAAAAAAAAACTAAGCCAGCTCTGGGGAGGCAGAGGCCTGACCCTGACCCTGACCACGGAGCTACAGGGATTCTGGTCACCAGGGGGCGCTGTATCCTTTCTAGTCCGGTGCCTGTTCCAACCCTGAGGCTGTACGTTCTTGGAAAGATCCCAATATAGCACCTAGTCCCAAGCCTTTGTGTTGAGTAAGGAAGGGACCTGGGGAGTCTTTCCTGTCTGCTGGGACATAGCCAGGAGCCACCAGACAGCCAGTTCCTTCTTTGTCCATTTCTTGTCTCTCTTTTGCAAACCTTTCTTCCTTCTGTTCTCCGTGCTGGCTGTGGACAGGAAAGAAGATCCCAGCCCTCATGAGACAATAAACACACTACGTCAGAGGGTGGAAAGTGCTAGGGGAAAAATAAAGTAGGTTAAGGGACTAGGGTGTGATACAGGAATGATATCAGGGGAGGGGACTAACACAACACACACACACACACACACACACACACGCGCACACATGCACACGCGCACACATGCACACGCGCACACATGCACACGCGCACACATGCACACGCACACACACAAACCCTCGCACACACACAAACTCTCGCACACACACGCACACACGTGCACACACATGCACACACACGCACACGCACACACAGAAACGCTCGCACACACACTCACGCACGCGCACACACAAGGTTTCTCTGTGTAGCCCTGGCTGGCCTGAACCAAGCTTGCCAGCAACTCAAATATCATCCTGCCTCTGCCTCCCAAGTACTGGGATTAAAGGTATGTGCCACCACCACCTGGCTAATTTTTTAAATTTTATTTTTATTATTTTATGTGTATAAGTGTTTGAATGGTTATCTGCATACTACCTACATGCCTGACACACATGGAGGCCTGAACAGGGTGTCTAAAATCCCCCAGAACCGGGGTTACAGATGGTTGTGAGCCGCCACGTGGATGCTGGGAATCAAACCTGTGTCCTTTGAAAGAGCAGTTGTTAATCCCTGTGCCATCTCTTCAGCTGGGACTGATGACTGAGAGGAGATGTTCAGAGAAACCCTCTGGAGGAGGCAGTATTCAAACAGAGAGAGAGAAAAAAATCAAGTCTATTTAGATCGCCAGAAAAAAAGTATTTTAAGCAAGAGGAATTGCAAAGTGCAAAAGGCCCTGCGGGAAGAAAGAATGTGCTTGGAGGTGTGGAGACAGAGCCAGGAGGTGTGAATGGAAGCGCAGGCCACCAACAGGGCTGACCCCTTCTGTTTCTTTTCCCCAGCATTAGAGATTTAGGAAGCCAGGGAGGCCGAGCACAACTTCCTCCCCTCCTTCATTTATATTCTACTTACTTACTTATTTTGAAACAGGGTCTCCCTAAATTGCCCAGGCTGGCCTTGAACATGTAACCTCCCCCTCATCTTCCCCAGTAGCTGGGATGACACAGGGCTATGCCGACAGGCCTAACACTTGACCCAGTTTCTTAGTCTTGCGTAGGTCTTAAGGATTTTAGTTTTATTTTAAATGTAGTGCGAGCCCACTGGAATGCTAAAAGATGAGGTGTGATCTCTGCTTTAAGAATATCACATGGGAGGCTGCACGAAGCCGGAAGAGGCGAGGGTGAAATCGGGGAGCTCAGCTAGGAGACTGTTAGGTGTTGAAGCATGAGATGACAGCAGCAGAACAGCAGCATTGATTAGCTGCGGAAACATCTTAAAGGTGGAATATGCCAAATTTGGCAGATGACAGAGATGAGAATAGACATATAACTTCGTATGCTCTGCTGAGCCAATTGGGTGAATGATGTCACTGACTGGAACCAGGAAGGAGTTTAGAAGAAAGCATGGATTTGGAGTGGGATGTAGGGTTTGAGATACTTGCCTAGCAGACATCCAGACAAGGTATTAATTATTGACGCCTGCAGTTCCTGAAGGGAAAGCACGGGTTGGCCATTTTTGGTGTTACTGAAAGCCACAGGACAATATGGGCTCTTAAGATGTGAGTGTAGGGATCAGAATGCCCAGACAGGAGGCGGATGAGGAGCTATTGAGGGAAGAAAGCCTTGGAAGCCAGGGAGAAAGTGATTTTCAGATGAGAAAGCTGCTGGGTTTGGTGGTGTGGTCTCAACTCTCAGGAGGTAGAGGCTAGAAGATCTGGATCCATGCACACTCAAGGCCAGCCAGGCTACATTGGGAGACCTTATTTTACTTTTATTTTATGAGTATGGGTGCTTTGCTATCAGAAAATATGGCACTACATGTGTGCCTAGTGCCTGAAGAGGTCAGAAGAGGGGAAGAGGGCGTTGGATCTTAAAGAAAAGAAAAGAAAGAAAAAGGAAGGAAGGGAGGAGGGAGGGAGGGAGGGAGGGAGGGAGGGAGGGAGGGAGGGAGGGAGGGAGGGAGGGAGGAAGTGGCTAGCCTGGCCTTGACTGGCATACTTAGGATAGGGTGAACCCTGAAGGCTGCAGCTGACTTGGTGGAGGTCGTGGAAACCTGGAGGAAACTGGAGCTAAGGGAGAACAAACAGAAAGCAAAGGGAGCATAGACCCCTGAAGGGGATTTCGTCAAAGACCACGCCTCCCATAGGAGTTTGAGTGCTCAGGACAGCCATGGCGAAGAGGGGATGAAGGACAGTAGGAGGGCAGGGCGGGGTGTGTGTGTGTGTGAGTGTGTGTGAGTGTGTGAGTGTGTGAGTGTGTGAGTGTGTGTGAGTGTGAGTGTGTGTGAGTGTGTGAGTGTGTGAGTGTGTGAGTGTGAGTGTGTGTGTGAGTGTGTGAGTGTGTGAGTGTGTAAGTGTGAGTGTGTGAGTGTGAGTGTGTGAGAGTGTGTGTGTGAGTGTGAGTGAGAGTGTGTGTGAGTGTGTGTGAGTGTGTGTGAGTGAGTGTGTGAGTGTGTGAGTGAGAGTGTGTGAGTGTGTGAGAGTGTGTGTGAGTGAGTGTGTGAGTGAGTGTGAGTGTGAGTGTGTGAGTGTGTGAGTGTGAGTGAGCATGTGTGAGTGTGCGTGTGTGAGTGTGAGTGAGTGTGTGTGAGTTGAGTGTGAGTGTGTGAGTGTGCATGTGTGTGCGTGTGAGTGTGTGAGTGAGTGTGAGAGTGTGTGAGTGTGTGTGAGTGTGCATGTGTGAGTGAGTGAGCATGTGTGAGTGTGAGTGAGTGTGAGTGAGTGTGAGTGTGAGTGAGTGTGAGTGAGTGTGAGTGAGTGTGAGTGAGTGAGTGTGTGTGAGTTGAGTGTGAGTGTGTGAGTGTGCATGTCTGTGTGCGTGTGAGTGTGTGAGTGAGTGTGAGTGAGTGTGAGTGTGAGTGTGAGTGAGTGTGTGAGTGTGTGAGTGTGTGAGTGTGCATGTGTGTGAGTGTGAGTGTGTGTATGCACCTCACCGCTCACTTACACACTCAGGAGAATTCAGCTTTCCCTCTGTCCATCACAGCTGGGCTCTGAGAACGCCCCATGGCAGCTCCTTCCACGCCAGCCGTATAGGAGGGACTGTGTACTCTGGAGGGGGTGATAAGGGGATACAATCCATCCCAATCCTGTGCTTGGTGGAAGTCCCAGGGCTGTGGACTGCTGGCTCTGTCTGGGCGGCCTCATACTGTCAGGCCCCGTGTGAGCTAAGGGTTAGGGTTAGGGTTAGGGTTAGGGTTAGGGTTAGGGTTAGGTTAGGTTAGGGTTAGGGTTAGGGTTAGGGTTAGGGTTGGCTCTTACTACTTATTTATTTAGCTATTATTTATTTACTTATTTATTGGCTTCCAGATTATCCTGCAAGCCTAACTTTGGTTGGTTAGATGGTTGGTTTTGGTTTGGGGAATTGAACCAGGGACCTACCACGAGTTAAAAAGGCTTTCTACCACTGAGTTACATCTCCAACCCCTGGAAAGCCAACTTGAAACTACTCTGTCTCGCTTCTCCGTTCCCTGGAATTTAGAAAATCTGAAATCTCCCATGGTGGCTACCATGATCACTTTGCCCTCGACCACTTTGACCTCTACAGTATCCCTGACAGAAGGGTATTGTGATGCCATTTTCCCCTACAAGGGGAGAATGAGGAGAGAGGAGACCGCTAAAACCTGGGTGTTTTAAAAGGCTGCTTTTTCTAGCACTTCGCCAGTGGGAGGCGCAAGGGGCTTGGGTGAGCTGGAGCAGGGCGCAGGCGGCAGCGATCGGGCTCGGGAGAGAAGTGCCCGGCTGAAAGCCGGATCCCTCCTTCGCAGTCCAGGGGACTCAGGGCTTATGGGCTGGGTGGGGCCTGCCACCGACCCCGGGATGTCCACTCGCGTGGCCTGGAGGGGGTGTGGCCTAGGACTCCGCCCCCTTCCGCGGGCTCAAATTGCATGGCGTCCTGGGAGGCGGGGTCAGAGCGCAGCGGCGGATCCCAGCGAGGTTCCCGGAGGCCGCCGAGGAGCGGCCCGGCCGGGCACTCAGGTACGGGCGGCCGCGGGGGGTTCATGGGCTGCGCCCCGTGGGGTCCTGTGTCCTGCTGAGGTGCGGGGAGGGCGTGGGCGGGCGTGGCCTGTGCCAGATTCCCCCGGTTGGCTTCGGCCGCAGCCGCCGCCCCCGCCTTCCTGCGGCGAAGCTGGGCTGATGGGCGCCTGCGCCACCGTGTGCGGTGGGGACGCGGCCAAGCGCAGGGCTGGGGCGGGGGACGAGGGGAAACAGAGTCACGTTGGAAAGGGAGCTTCGTGCGTGGGTGGTACTACTTTCACTGGCTTCCAGAAAGAACCCCCTCCCTGCCCGCGCGTTAGGGACGTGACCCCCGCCACTCTCCATAGGACCAGTACCCCGTTTCTATCCCGCTTGCAGTGCCCAGGGGTCCCGCCCAGGCTTCCGCTTCCAGCAGCCTCGACCTGTCCCAAAATGGCTAGGACCCGCGGCAGCGGCCTCCTTCCTCACCCCTCCCCCTCCATCCCGAGCCCCTAAAGTGCTCCCTCCACGGCTTCTCCAGTGTCAGCTTACACGCCTTATATAGTCCGAGCAGGCTCCAGCGGGCTGCTGGGACCCGGGGAAGGAGGGGGAGCTGCCCCCTGACTCACCCTGCCGCCCTCCTGAGATTCCAGGTTAGCTTGGGCGTAGCAGTGCCAATTAGCCCACAGCCCACCCCTGGGAGAGCAAAGAAGTTGAACTTGATGAGAACTCTGCTCACCCTGCAGTGGCAGAGGGCAGGGTGGGGAACCGATTGTCTGTTGTCTGGGAGCTCTGCCTGCCAGGAGCCCCACCAAACCCGACAAGATACCTGCCTCCCGGTGCCCTTGTGTGCTGTCTGCCTGTACCTTCTGGTACCTGGCCAACGCCAGTGACCAGATCTGGACCCGCCTGCCCATTTGCAGTGCTGGCTGGCCGCTCACTTTCTCTCCTGTCCTCGCAGGAACAGGAACCATGGACTCCTTCAAGGTAGTGCTGGAGGGGCCAGCACCTTGGGGCTTCCGGCTGCAAGGGGGCAAGGACTTCAATGTGCCCCTCTCCATCTCTCGGGTAAGCCTAGATTGGGGAATGTGCTCGCTCCCTAAGGGTTCTTGGGTGCTCATGTTTCCAGCAAACCGTGGGAAGAAACAGCAAGAGCCAGCAAGGCAGGGGCCAGCGGGACAGCAGCGTCCAGGTCCCGACTAGGTAGACAGTGGAGGGGGCCCTCCCCCAGCTTCCCTGCTTTGGCATGGTAGCTTATGGATGCTATTCCAAGCCCCCTTGTCTATCTGTGAGTGCCAAGGAGAAGCCTGTTTTGGAGGATGGGAGGGTGATGTCTCCCTGAAGAGCAATGTGTGGTGATGTGTGGCGCCAGGTGCCAGGCAGGACCTAACTTTAATGTCAGTGCTGTCCAAAGCGGGTGTCACCCTGCTTTGCCCAGTGGGATGGAGGACCCAGAGGGATGGAGGAGCTCCATCAGCAAGGACATGAATTGGGGCACAGAATGGCTCGTCCTTCCTGTAAGTTTAAGGACGGAGGTCTCTTCCCAGCTGAGTGAGGAGGACCTGGGGCTCAGTCAGCTGGTTCTGGTCAGGCTGTAGTGACCTTTGACCCTAAGCAGAGGTGTGCTGAGGCTGACCTCCAGGATTCTTGTTCCCATTCCTCCCACTGAGACTGCCCGGGTGGGGGTGGGGGTGGGGCTGGGAGCTGACTCCTCCCTGTGGCAGGGGGATTGCCTTATAAGCCCAAGAATGCAGCCCCAGCTGGGATGGCCGACAGTGGCCAGTCAACAGAGCCCAAAAGGGTTGTCCGAGGTCCAGGCCCCGTAGCCCCCGTTGGTGGGCCCCGCACCTGGTCATCAGTCATTTGTGTCAGTGGGACTCAAAGCAAACTCTGTGCCCGAGTGGGTGAGGCCAGGGCGCCAGCTTGGTAACTCTGACTGGCCTAGGGGGTCAAAAAAGGGGCAGGGACTTCCTGCCTTGATATCCTCCTGCCTAGAGAGGCCCACCCAGCCGTGGAGCAGGCACGCAGCTTTGGCAGGAAGCCCAGGGCCAGCCCAGCCCACCCCGGAGGGGCCTGAGAACTTCCCGGCATTGCTGGGCCTGAGAGGGGCATCAGAGCTGCATCTCTCCCAGGGAGCCCGACATCGCGGCCAGGGCGGCCAGGGCAGGCGGGCGGGCGGGCAGGCACACAGGCTGCGCTCTTCCCAGGATCCTTCCCTGGGGCCTCCTTGGAATCCGCCCCAACCAGCATGGTGACTAAAGAGCAGAGGACCCTCCTCCACATCCCACATCTCCTTCCTTTCATCTGGGAAAGTGCTGGCCAGTGCGTGTGGGTCTCGGTCTCTTCCATGGCATCCATGGCCTCTCAGATGTCACCTTTGGAGGCACTCTGGTCCCTGGGTTCCTTTGTCAGCAGCCTTAACGTGTGGGTGGGGCCACCAGCGGAGCCCTGCCCTGGAATGGGTGGGGTGGTCTTTTCTAAATTGGGCCAGCCCGCTATCCCTCCCCTGACCCCAGAGCAGAGGAGGAAGGAGGGGCTAGGACTGGCTGTGGGCCCAGGCCTGGAAAATGAGGTAATGTCTGGGATTTGGGGGTTGGGCAGCTCAGTGGAGCTCCCAGGCTGACTCACCCACATCCATAATGCTGTCCAGCCCCCTGGCTTTTTACCTCCTTAATCACTAGCCACCTTTCCCAAAGGGCCCCATGCTACTTTCTCCCGCTCTGACCACCCCTCTTACCCTCACGTCCTTCCTGCCCTCCTCACCCCACGAAAGTAGCTCCTCCGTCCCTTTTCAGGGAGCCTCTCCTGAGAGAGTTGCTCCTCCTCGAGACCCCCACCTTGGTCTCACCCACACCTCTCAGGGAGCAGGCTGCCTGTGGAGGAAGGCGTGGCTAAGCCAGGTTCCCAGCTCTGACTCACTGTGACCATGAGTTAAGTCACTTCCCCTCTAGGGTGTCGTTTACAAGGGCCGATTGGAGAGACGCATGAACACCCCAAGCTTAGCCAAGGCATGAAGGAGTCTCTGCCAAGGTCTGGCATTGGACTGTCAGTCCTGCTCAGCATGCCCGGATGGCGGCATTGCAAGTGTACCAGGCCTGGCACCCAGGGTCCTTTTATTTCTAATTCCTTAAAATTTTGGAGGGTGTTGGTGGCGCACGCCTTTGATCCCAGCACTCAGGAGGCAGAGGCAGGTGGATCTCTGAGTTTGAGGCCAGCCTGGTCTACAGAGTGAGTTCCAGGACAGCCAGGGCTGTTATATTGGGGAAACCCTGTCTTGAAAACCAAAAGACAAAAGATGTATTTTGACACAGGATCTCTCCGTGTAGTCTTGGTTGTTCTGGAATTCACTGTGTAGACCAGGCTGGCCTTGGCCTCCAGAGAGCTGGGATTAGAGGCTGTGTGCCACCACCGCCCAGCTCCCGGAGTCTTTGTGGAGAGCTCTCACTTGTGTGAGATAGTTTTTATTGACCGCTCACTTGTGCCTGTAGCATCCGTGCTTGTGGAAGACCACATCCCTGGCTGCACCTAGTGCGGCTGGATGACTTGAGCCCTGTTTTTGCCGAGTGCGAGCAGGTGTGTCCCCAGACTCTGCAAGCACATAGGGAGATGCGGTGTCAATACTAGGTGTCCTCTGAGGCGCTCTTCTTGCCGTAGTTAAGCAGGTAAAGAAAGGGCTCTGACGTACATGCTCCCTCCTCTGCTAACCTCCCCGTCAGGCACAAAATAGAGCTGTCAGGTCCAGCTCCCCTCTGTCCTGATGTCCTCGGTCTCTACCTGAGGCCTGTCCCTCACATCCCCAGACCTCCCAGCCTTCCTACTGCATCTGCTCACCCGAGGAGCCTTTTTCTCCCCACTTTTCCTGCCGCCCGTGAAGTATATATGAAGTAAGCCTGCTCTGTGGTGCCAGGACCTGTGATTTCAGACCTGTGGGTGACCACCGTGTCTCCAATCCTTTCGGCTCTAAGTTGGGGATTTCTGGTTTGTGTGGCAATTGAGGCAATGGAGTAGGCCTGGTGGAGTGGTGGCCTCCACTTCCTTTCTTTCTGGTAATGAGCTAAGGAAGAAAAGTTTGCAGCAATGAGAGCAAGGGTACATTTGTCTTTCTTTGCTTTTCAATATTTATTTATTTATTTATTTGCAAGAGTGCATTTGCCAAAGCATTGAGTGCATGGGGAAGGGGTGGGGTGGGGAGGGGTGGGGTGGGGGTGGGATAGCCGCTGAGATAGGAGATGGGACACTTGTCAGGACCCTAATAAAGGTAACACTGATCAACGCTATTAGGCCTTTGTAACCCAGTCATAACACTGGTAGGGAAGCCATCTGTGGAGGGCGATCTGGTGGGTGACATATCCTACAGAGCTCCCAGAGGCTGTGGGTGTTAGCCTGAGGGTGGACTGGGAAGGAGGGTCAAGGAGGAGAGCGGACAGCTAAGCAGTGGGGCGGTAAGCTCTGACCGCTCCTCTCTACAGCTCACTCCTGGAGGCAAAGCCGTACAGGCTGGCGTGGCTGTGGGAGACTGGGTACTGAGCATCGATGGCGAAAACGCCGGGAACCTCACGCACATTGAGGCCCAGAACAAGATCCGCGCCTGTGGGGAGCGCCTCAGCCTGGGGCTCAGCAGGTATGGGGGTCCACAGGCCGAAGGGGTGGAGGCGGTCTCTGGTCTCAGCCATCGCCATCACTGTTTTCTCTTCCTCTCCAGAGCCCAGCCTGCTCAGAGCAAGCCGCAGAAGGTAGGTTGTGCAGGAGATAACTAGGCTGAGAAAGGGAGGGGCTTGGACTTCTGGGTCGACTGCCCTCCCTCGCCCGGCCTTGGTACCCTAAGAGCAGAGGGCAGATGCCGGACCGGACGGGGCAGTGCCTGGGGAATGAGAGTGGGCTGGGAGCTGCCGCACGGTCTGGGCGCCACGCGTGCCTGTCTGTCTGTCTGTCCGCTTCTTCCCACGAGCCTGTGCTGTGTGCGCCTGCCCATTCTTGGTCTCCCTTGCCCAGAGTGGGTTAAGTTCATCGCTTCAGATGGACCCCTCGAGACCACAGTTACCCCTTCACCCTTAGCCTCTGGCCAGATGTGTTCCTGGAGCTGGACCTGTCACTGTCCCTGGTGATGGTGACTCCGCTCCCGCCTCAGCCCCCACTCCCACCCACCCTGCCTGGCTCTGTCTCTGCCCAGGCCCTGACCCCTCCCGCCGACCCCCCGAGGTATACTTTTGCACCAAGCGCCTCCCTCAACAAGACGGCCCGGCCCTTTGGGGCACCCCCACCTACTGACAGCACCCCGCAACAGAATGGGTACGTCAGCCCCTGCCCACTCGACTCCTGCCCACTGTCCACGCTGTCTAGTCCTTCAGAAGCGCACAAGCTGCCCGCTACTGCTCGGTCTGTGCTGTGCCCCAGCCCCTTCACCGTGTGGCAGCAATCCCTGCGGCGGGGTGGCCGCGGCAGAGCCCAGCTGAGGCTCTTGCACAGGCTGTGCCCTCCTGGGCAGCCTGGGGTTGGGGTGTGGTATCCGGCCAGCTGAGTCTCAGACACTCGTGCCGTGCCGCCTTGCCTCCCTCCCCATCTTTCTTGTCCCGCGTCCGTCCCTTTATTTGTCCGTCTGTCTTATTTCCTTCACAGGTGCAGACCCCTGACAAGTCAGTGAGCCCTCTTCTGTCACTTCCTCCCTCCTTTTGGCACTCTGGGTGGTGGCCCCTCCCTACCCTCTTCCCGTCTCTCATTTACCTACCCACCCTCCTGCCCTGCAGGGCCCTTTGCCCCACCCCTCACGGTTCCCCGCTCACCTGTCACCGTAACCCTGCACAGCAGATCCTGGGAGGGGCTGTTCTGCTGTTCACCAGAGCAGGGTTCTGAGCCACACCCTTCCCACAGACAGTTGCTCAGACAGCTGGTCCCCGATGCCAGCAAGCAGCGGCTGATGGAGAACACCGAAGACTGGCGGCCACGGCCAGGGACAGGCCAGTCCCGCTCCTTCCGCATCCTTGCCCACCTCACGGGCACAGAGTTCAGTAAGTGCTGACCCAGGTCAGGGCGGACTCTCTCGACCTCAGCCTAGCCCTGACTTTGCCAGGATCGAGGCTGGGGTGGCCCTTGTTTCTCTGGGCCAATGCCTCCTCTTCCTCTCAGTGCAAGACCCGGATGAGGACCACGCGAAGAAGTCAAGGTAAACGCGTGGGCTCTGCCCCCCAGCCTCCCGCTCTTCCAGCCCCGCATCTGCTCCGGCCTCCCCGTGCCAGGGCTGTCTTCTGTCCCTTCCTCCTTTCCTCGCCTCCATGCCCCTGCCTCCCTCCATCTCTCCTTCCTTTCACTTCCTCCTCCTCTCTCTCTGCCCCTCAGGGAAAAGTATGTCCTGGAGCTGCAGAGCCCACGCTATACACGCCTCCGGGACTGGCACCACCAGCGCTCTGCCCACGTGCTCAACGTGCAGTCATAGCCTGGCCCTGTCCAGCCTGCTGCCCTCTGCTTTCCTGTCTCTGTTTCTCCCTCCCAGGGCACCCCGTTGGTGCCTCCAGCTTCTGCCTACCGCTTTCATGTCCCTGGCCTGAACCTCCTACTGGCCTGGTCCTGGCAGCCGGCCTGGCACAGGGCCTGGCTTCGTCTGACACTGCCTTCCCTCTTGGCCCTGTGGTTCTGCTGTCCGCCAGGTCTGCACTGCCTTGAGCATGAAATAAACCTTCTCGTCTTGCTTCCTTTGCCTCTGTCTTCTATCTCGTTGGGTCTGGTTATGTTTTGGGTATGGGGCGCTAAATGGTGTCGACCGCGGGTCCTGCAGTCTGCTCCTCGGTGGGAGAAAGAACCTTACCCTAGCTCTCCTGTAAGAGGAGCCCCACCCTGCTTCCACACTCCACACAGCAGGCCAGATAGCTCTGACTTACCTAGGGGAAGCAGCCCTTCCTGCCTGAACCCCAGAGGGACCTGGAACCCACCCCAGCAGCCCTCATACACTCGAGATTCACTTACGGGGCCAGCACAACCAGAGTTAGGGGGGTGGGACCATGCCCAGAGCCTCAGCCAGGCAGGGCCTTGAATGGCCGATCTTGCAGCCAGGTACCCAGGACAGAAGCCCCAGCCCCAGCCTCAACTATACCCCAGGAACCCTGGCCTGGTAAGAAAGTGGGCTTGGTCTGAAGAAGGGTGGGTAGCCGCCGTGGCCTTAGGGGTGGCGGGCCTTTGTAGGCTGCCCGGGCTCTACCCTCTGCACTTTGGGCCTGAGTGCCCCTCTGGATCTACTTTCCCTGGCTGTCAGGCCCCACCACCCCCAGCCCCACCAGCCGCCCACCCTGGGCTGTGGACCCTGCATTTGCTGAGCGCTATGCCCCAGATAAAACAAGCACGGTGCTGACCAGGCATAGCCAGCCAGCCACACCCACGCCTCTGCAGAACCGCACCTCCATAGTGCAGGCCGCAGCTGGAGGGGGCCCAGGAGGGGACAGCAATAACGGCAAGACCCCCATATGCCACCAGTGCCGCAAGATCATCCGGTGAGTGTTCCCTTCCAGCCGTGGTTTTTCCTGCCTGGCAGCCTGGCCTCCGCCCTATTTACCTACCTGCCCTACCTCAGCTGCTACGCTGAGGAAATTAAGGATTTGGTTGAAGCAGGGTGGGATCTAGCCTGGAACCTTAGATTGCTTAAATTTTATTTTACTTTTTGTATCCGAGTGTAGCTGTGTGTGTATCTGCACCGCTTGCAGGCCTGTGCCCACAGAAACCTTTAGAAAAGGGAGTTGGATTTCCCTGGGATTGGATGGAGCTGGAGATGGCTGTGAGCCTTCCTGTGACCCAGGACTCAAACCTAGGTCCTGAGGAAGAGCAGCCAGTGCTCTCACTGCCGAGCCCTCTCAGCAGCCCCCATTCTCAGGCTCTCAATCCTGCACTCCCTACCACACGCACACCAGTCCGTATCAGTGAGCAGGGAGCCGCAAGCAGCGTCCACAGGCTGTGGTGCTCGCTTTGCTGCTCTGGATACAGAAGGCCTCCCAGCCTGCTGCTTCCCCAACAAGCCTGGCCTCTGCTAAGCCACTCCTCTCAGAGCCTCTAGGCCAGAGTTAGCTCCCTCTGAACCCTGCTCCCTGGGGCCCAGCCAAGTCACACAGCACCAGAGCCACATTCTAGAACCTTCCTCGGTGGCCTTGGTGGGCTGCTCTTGCCTCCCTTTTAGGCGGAGGATTTGTAAATACACCCCTCCTGACGCGCACGTTTCTCTAGGGCCTGCAGGCCCCTGCTCAGGCCGAATGGAGCAGGGTCCACTGAGGTTTCACCCTCACGTGGGGCAGCTGCACCCCAGGGGTGTTGTGCTAGTCTCGAACTGTCAATCCCCTCCCAAACCAGGGCACCAAGACTGCTGCAGTCGCCGAGAGCGAGTATAAGGGTTCTCTCCACCTTCGCTCCCTCTTGCTGTAGGACCTTGGGGGAACCACCCCTTCCTCCTGGGGTGCCTGCCTCATTTGCATGCTTTCCTTTTCTCTTCAGGGGCCGCTACCTGGTAGCACTGGGCCATGCATACCACCCTGAAGAATTTGTGTGCAGCCAGTGTGGAAAGGTCCTGGAAGAGGGCGGCTTCTTCGAGGAGAAGGGGGCTATCTTTTGCCCCTCCTGCTATGACATGCGCTATGCACCCAGCTGTGCCAAATGCAAGAAGAAAATCACTGGAGTGAGTGGGGCTGGCAGGTGGGCAGGTGGGCAGGGCAGGAAGGAGGGCAGGTGGGCAGGAGGGCAGGTGGGCAGGGCAGGAAGGTGGGCAGGAGGGCGGGTGGGCAGGTGGGCAGGGCAGGAAGGTGGGCAGGAGGGCAGGTGGGCAGGTGGACAGGGCAGGAAGGTGGGCAGGAGGGCAGGGCAGGAAGGTGGGCAGGGGGGCAGGAGGGCAGGGCAGGAGGGCAGGTGGGCAGGAAAGTAAATGTTGAGCCCGGCATCGTTCAGTAGTGTTCAGCAACTGCTGATGTGAGTTTTCTCAGCATGAATCTCCAGGGTCCTAAAGTCCTCACAGCTCAGAATATGGTTCCAGTGATGGAGAACTTGCTTGCGTAGCATGTACAAGGCCCCAGTTCCATTCTGTGTACCAACAGCCTCATCAGGCATGGTGGCATTTATTTCTAATCCCAGCACTTGGAAAGCAGAGGCAACAGGATTATAACAGGGCCATCCCAGGTCACACAGTGAGACTGTCTGAAGAAAACAAAATGGCATCACTTACACCAGTCAGGGTACTCTGTTTGCTTGAAGCAGAGTTTCTCTGTGTAGCCCTAGCTGTCCTGGAACTAGCTCTGTAGACCCGGCTGGCCTCACTGGAACTCAGAGATCTGCCTGCCTCAGACTCCCGAGTGCTGAGATTAAAGGCATGTGCCACTAATGCCTGGCTCAGAGTACTCTTGAAAGACAAGCCTTTAAAAAAATTGTTTTGGGAAGGTGTATTTATTTTATGTGTATTGAGTGTTTTGCCTGCGTAGATGAGCGCACCATCCACACCCCATGCTCTCAGAGGTCAGAAAGACGGTGTCCTCTGGACTTGGTGTTACAGATGGTTGTGATCTACCATGTGAGTGCTGGAAACCAAACGAGGGTCCCCTACAAAAGCAACAATGCTCTTAACCACTGAACCACTGCAACCCAAAAGATTAAATTCCATTCGGAAAAAAAGCAAAAGCTGGGTAGTGCACACCTTTAATCCCAGCACTCAGGAGGCAGAGGCAGGATCTCTGTGACTTCGAGGCCAGCCTGGTCTAACGAGCCAGTTCCAGGACAGACAGTTACACAGAGAAACCCTGTTTTTTTTTGGGGGGGGTGCTCCAGGAGCTGGGGGCACTGACATCAGGCCAGCCAAGTCTCAGCACTGTGGTCTCCCGAGTTTGCTTCTGTTTTTACTTTTGTTGGCTTCATTCATTCCCAGCATGCTTTTCTCTGGAGAAAGATAAGAACAGTGGAACCTCCAAGATTCTGTTTTACCAGGGTAGCTCCATAGTGGAGAAAACACCTCAGTCCCTGATTCCTGGAGGCTCTGATGCTGACGCTCATTGGCCTAGTTAGAGTGATGGTCATCTCTGTAAAGTTCCACATGTCTGATTGGATGGGGCGGAGTCTGTCCACCCCAGTAGCTGTCAGGTGAATCTCGATCCTGTTGACATTCACTGGTGGCTTGCAGCTCCACCTGAACCACGGTGACAGGGATGGCTGGTGCCCTGAAATAATTCAGCCTCACGTACCCTAAGAAGGGAAATGGTCAAGGCAGCTGTGGCACCAACTGGAACTGTATTTGGCTGCAGTAACAGAAAGGATCATTGCCCTGCTGGAAGTGGGTGATTTATTTCAGTGGAAAGAATTCCTGGGCCAGGATGGTACTCAGGTGTCTGATGTATAGTGCGTTAGATGGCTGCTGAGGCCCAGGCAGGGGAGAGGCAAATAGCATTCTTTTAGTAGAGTGTACTGGGAACCAAGGCTAGGGCCTTGCATGTAAGGTTTGCATTTGAATCCAAAAGATACAAACTGCCTTCCATCCTTGGCTAGAAATGCTGTACGTCCACTTTGGGCTACATGGGAAGCAGGAAACCTAGTTGCTTGTCACCCTAGCTGGCCGTTGGCAGGGAGGGGCTCCAGGACCCCACAGGTTCTGGCGCTCAAGTCCCTTACATAGAGTGGCATCATAGTCACCTGTAAGCAGTGCACATCCTCCTCTGTACTTGTGCCCGTTCACAACCCCCCAACAAAGTATAAATGCAATATAGGAAGTTGTCACACTGTATTGTTTAGGGAATAATGGCCAGAACAAGAAGTAGCATCTGGCTGAGTGGTGGCGCACACCTTTAATCCCAGCACTCAGGAGGCAGGGGTAGGTGGATCTCTGTGAGTTTAACACCAGCCTGGTCTACAGAGAGAGTTCCAGGACAGCCAGAGCTACACAGAGAAACCCTGTCTTGAAAAACAAAAACAAAAAACCCACTGTGTCTGTCTGGTTCAGGCCCTGTTATTTTCCTAAGTATTGTTGATTAAAGCCACAGCTGCTGGACCTGAGGACCCTGAGGGCCACTTGTACTTCAGCTCTGCAGTCTAGGTTACAGCTGCCGGTAGAAGTGAAGGGGGTGTAAAATGCCGTGAGCAGCCAGCTCAGTGTCTACCTGCTCCTGGTGGACAAAGCGGAGACTGGAAGATAACTAGACAATACTCCTGGGCGGCAGAGGCAGAAATTCAAAGGAAAACATTTGGTGCAAACCCTGTTTGCCCCACGAAGGCTAAACACAAGAGCGTGATCCAACCAGTTCTCTGTGCTACCATCGGAGCTGGGCTTGAGGCTTCACTGGTGTGTGTATCGGAAATTCAGACCTGGTAGGCAGGCTTAGCATGTGACAGGTGCTGTCCCTGGGAGAGAGGACCTGCAGGTGACACAGGCTCAAGCTGTGTGTGTGGGAGGAGGCAGAACAGGTACGGTCAACAACCAGAATAGGTTTCTATTCTACGCTGTGGGAACTGCGGCCTAGAAAGAGGCAGAAACTGCCCGTGGAGGCCAAGAGCATGAAGCCGGGCCCACGGCCTCTCAGTGTCCTTCCTGGCAGCTTGGGCTTTCTCTGCTTTTTGCTCATTCCTCAAGGCTTCTGGGTGTGGTCCGAGTCCGCAGTGTGACACCGATTAGTGAGGAACAGAGGACTCTTGGCAGCTCCACCCAGCGGTGGATGGCCTGGGACGGAATGGTACATTGGGACCACTTCATTTCGTGCCCCAGCCATCTTAGCCTGGGCTCATAGTCCAGGCTGCCTCTAGAGCCTTGACCAAGATGCCCACATCCCAGCTAGCCCTAAGTCAGAAGAGGAAGATGTGGGAGGCACCCATCCGTGAAGGATGCTGTCACTTAGCCCTTCTTCCATCCTGTTAATCAGAACCTAGCCAGTTCTGGAACTCACTCTGTAGACCAGGCTGGCTTGAACTCAGAGATCTACCTGTTTCTGCCTCCCCAGTGCTGGGATTAAAAGAAATATGCCATCACCGCCCCTCCCTCAATACCCACTCCCCCCCCCCTCCCGGCCAACCTCCCCACCGTTACCTTACTGTGCCATATGTTCTGTCCCCTCTTGCTTCCCTGGGTGTGGACTCCATGAGTCAAGGTCAGGGTTGTTTGATTTAGGTGCTGTGTACCATTGCAGAAGGTTGTCAGTAAACATTGGACAAGTGGAAAGTGCCCTTAGGAAGAAGGCGGGCACAAGTGGGGCCTCCCTCATCGTAGGCTGCACACACAGGAGTAGTGTGTCACAGGTAGCACTTAAGAAAGGGAGGAGTTTGGAACCCAGGCAGATCAGATGAGCCTCAGAAAGCTATTGGGTTGGGGGAAGGGGAACTGGCCTCATACCCGGGTATTAGGATGCTAGGCAGAGAGATTTCTAGTCAGGGTAGTTTGGATTCAGTACAGATGTAGAGTCATCCCAGAGCTAAATGTCTCCCCTCCCAGAGTTACGTTAGGCCATGCTTTTATTTCTGAGTCAGCATCATTTATAAATTCGGGTTAGGTATAGTTCAGTGGTAGAATACTTGCCTAACACAGGAGGTCCTCGCTTTTGCCAGCAGCACCAAGAGAAACAAGGTTTCAGGTCATTCTCAGTGAGCCAGTCTGAACCAGCGTTTGAAACAGTCCAAGTAATCCCCAAGGAATGCTGGCTCCACCTGGGCCCATTGAATACCCCGTCTGACCCTCAAAAGAACCTGGGTCCCTGGCCGCAAGCCTGGGGCTGTTTTCTAAACAGTCCAACAAGACTGGGTTCAGGCTTTCAGTTCCCAAGATAGGTAGCCATGTTCTAAACGAGGATAAAGTTGTTGCCAGGTCCACAGTTCCAGGAATGGCCAGTCTGACCCTGGGGAGAGCTCATCCATTGGGGACAAGTTCACTAAGGACCCCATGGGTTAGGCACTGTTGGCATAGACCCACTCAGAGCAGTTGATGTTTCAAGCTTTGCAGGGAGAGATGGTAAGCAGCTGATACAACAAACGTCGGGGAGGGGGTTAGTGAAGTGGTTGATACAGGGCAGTAGGGGAGAGGCCCTGCCAGTGTGCTATAGGACAGGTGGCTTGGCGTCTTCACTGGGGTCAGAGTGGGCCCTGTGGAATGAGTGACCTAAAGTCAGAGGTCGGGAGTGGTAAGGTGGGGTGGATCTGTCTGGGCAGAAGGATAGCTAGGATGTAGCCCCAACACAGTGTGCTTGCGGTGTCAATGACAGGATCGACATGTGAGTGAGGGGAGGGAACAGCAGGGTCCTGCATGGGACTTGACTTTTTAAAGACAGGGTCTTAGTAAGTTGAGCGGGCTGTTTGAAGTCCTTGTCCAGCAGGGCATGTAGCTTTCACCATGCTGGCGTGCCTTGAAGGTGGACCCTTCAGTGCCCACTGATGAGGGGTGTGACAGGAAGGGGACTGTTGAGTCAGACGTGGCGGCACACACCTGAAAACCCAGACCTCAGAAGGAGGACGGGGACAGCATCAGGAGTTCAAAGCCAGCCAGGGCTACTTGAGACGACTGAACAAAACAGAAAAAGGAGGTGGATTTTGGGATTTTGGCCTGAACAATTGACTGGGAGGAGAAGGTTTGGGATAGGAGTCTGGAGCTGTTTGAGACAATCAAATCTGAGGGTTGTCAGTGCGTGTGTAAATGTAATGTTTACAGCAGTGGAGGGGGCTTCTGGTGTCCTGGGGGTGGGGTGGGCCAACCCTGACAGTGCCCGGCCTCTTCCAGGAGATCATGCATGCCCTGAAGATGACGTGGCACGTACACTGCTTCACCTGTGCTGCCTGCAAAGCGCCCATACGCAACAGGGCCTTTTATATGGAAGAAGGGGCGCCCTACTGCGAGCGAGGTACCTGGCGGTCTAGAGACGGCAAGGAGGGAGGGGCTGGATGGGAGACAGGTGTGAATACAGACCCCTTTTCTGTCCCCATTGCCAGACTATGAGAAGATGTTTGGCACAAAATGTCGAGGGTGTGACTTCAAGATTGATGCTGGAGACCGCTTCCTCGAAGCTCTGGGCTTCAGCTGGCATGACACATGCTTTGTTTGTGCGGTGAGCAACCACACACACATGCACACGCACACGTGCGTGTGTGCGTGCTGCGTGTGTGTGTGCTGCGTGTGTGTGTGCGTGCTGCGTGTGTGTATATGTGTGCTGCGCGTGTGTGTGCGCGTGTGTGCGCATGTATGTGTGCGTGTGTGCGCGTGTGTGTGCGTGTGTGTGCGCGTGTGTGTGCGTGCGCCCCCTGTTCCTCAGCACCCCATGCCCATCTCCTACCCGAGGGGTGGAGGAGAGGTTGGGAAGGGCCTCCCCGCTCCCCCCAGCCTCGTGTGACCGGACCTTCATTGTCCCTAGATATGTCAAATCAACCTGGAAGGAAAGACCTTCTACTCCAAGAAGGACAAGCCCCTTTGCAAGAGCCACGCCTTCTCCCATGTATGAGTCACCCTCACGCACTGTTGCCACCCCACCCTGCCTGAAGGGTGAAAAGTCTATTGTGGTCACCCTCGACATCCCAGCCCCCACTCCTAGCTGGACCCTGGGGTTCCCTGAATCCTGTTTTGCCTCCTTCACAATCCCCTTGCCCCCCCCCAATCACTCACTGGTGCTGTCCATACTAGGCCCTGCTCCCTCCAGTGCCACAATAAACCTGTATCTAGCCGTGTGCTGTGTGCGCCTCCCCACTTTGCATTTGGGACGGTGGGACTTGATGCAGAAGGAAGGTGGGGGTTAAGACAGTTGTTGGAGCCGGTTGGTAATCCCAGCACTCAGGAGGCAGAGGCAGGCAGATCTCTTTGAGTTCAAAGACAACCTGGTCTTACGGAGTGTGTTCCACCAGTACAGGCTCCAAAGCTACACAGAGAAACCCTGTCTTGAAAAACAGACGGACGAATGAGTTGAGGGCAGCAAATCAGTGGGAAGAACGCAGTGTGGACCCCATGTGCGGTGCCCAGTGCCCCCAGCGGTGAAGCAGTGAGGGTGGGGGACATGGACGCAGTGGCTGTCAGGGGAGCCAGGGTGTGCGGGGAGCAAGGGTGTGTGGACAGGGGACATGGACGGCGGTGGCTGTCGGGGCGCCAGCGTGTTAGTCCCCCCTTGACAGGGACCTGAAATGTCTGGGGACTGAGTAGACACAGAGAGGTTCCTGGGGAGGCAGTGATGCAAATGGAACCCTGTGACAAGCCCCAGGGACGCTGGACAATGTCGCTAGGGATCTAGCGTGTACCAGGGACCGCCTGTCCACGTGATCTCCCACCCACCCTGCCAGGTGCCTGCCTGCAGGTCTTAACTTTCTTTTTTTTAAAAAACACGTTTATTTTTATTTTATGTGCACTGGTGTTTTGCCTGCATGTGTGTCTGTGTGGGGGTATCAGATCCCCTAGAACTGAAGATATAGACAGCTGTGAGCTGCCACGTGGGTGCTGGGAATTGAACCCAGGTCCTCTGGAAGAGCAGCCAGTGCTCTTAACCACTGAGCCATCTCTCCAGCCTGCAATTCTTTTCTTTCTTTTTTGTTTTTCAAGGCAAGGTTTCTTCTCAGTTTAGCCCTGACTGTTTTGGAACTAACTTTGTAGACCAGGCTGACATGGAACTTATTATCTGCCTGCTTCTGCCTCTCCAGTGCTGGAATTAAAGATTTGTGCCACCACTGCCCGGTTTGTTTTGTTTTTTTTTAAGAGTTATTTTATGTATGTTTGCCTATGTATGTGTATGTATGCATGCATATATGTGTACCTCTTGCATACCTGGTGACCCTGAAGGCTAGAAGAGGTCATCAGGTTCCCTGGAACTGGAGTTAATAGATGATTGTTAGCTACCATGGAATGCTGGGACCCACACCTCAGTCCTCTGCATGACTGTTGAACCTTCTCTCCAGCTTGATGTAGTTTATTGTTTCAGTTTTGAGACAGTCCTGTGCACTCCTAGCTGACCTAGAGTTTGCTATGTGGACCAGACTGGTCTCTAACTCATCAAGATCCACCTGCCTCTGCCTCTGGAATACTGAGATTAAAGGCTTGTGCCATGGCCAGCCCTTTTTTTTTTTTTTTTTTTTGAATATATATTTGTTTGCCTATATGAGGGTATTGGATCCCCTTGGAACTGGAGTTACAGACAGCTGTGAGCTGCCATGTGGGTGCTGGGAATTGAATCCAGGTCCTCTGGAAGATCATCCAGTGCTCTTAGCTGTCTCTCCAGAACCCCCCCCCCATGCCACCTCCCCCCACTCCCCCCCCCCCCCCCGTCTGTTTTTTGAAACAGGGATTCTGTATCCCAGGCTGGCCTAGAACTCACTGTCACCTGGCCAACTTCAAACTTAAGTTGGTTCTCCTGTTGCAGCCTCCCCCATGCAGAGGTTGCAACATGAGGCATCTATCACACCCTGGGACTCTTAGTTTCCTTTTTTTTTTAAAGTTTTGTTTGTTTGGTTTTTGTTTTGTTTTTGAAACAAAGTTTAATGTATCCTAAGGCCAGCCATGAACTCACTATGTGGCCCAGCGAATGAACTTCCAATCCCCTTCTCTAAAGTGTTGGGATAACATGTAGTTGTATGGAATGCTGGGACTTGAACCCAGGATGTATGGGTGCTTCACCTATATAGATGTATGTACACTTTCTGACTGGTGCCTGTGAAGCCCAGAAGAGAGCATTGGATTCTCTGGAACTGGGTTGACAGATTGTGAGCCACTATGTGGTACTCCCGTCCCCAAAAGAACAGCCAGTGCTCTTAACCACTGAGCTACTCTTTAACCACTGATCTGCTGTATCTAATGGGCTTTGGTGGGTTTCGTTAGAGGCACATTAATTCCCAGGGGCTCCTACTTCCCATGATGCCCTCTACCATCCTAAAGGGACTGCCATCTCATCACAGGCCTACATAGGTGAGGAACTGAAGAGGGGACTCGGGTCAGAACAGCCCCGTGGACTCATGGCCATGTGTTCTTTGGAGGTCCCTGTCTTCATTCAGGCTGATCCCCTTTATGGAAAAAAAAAAAAAAAAAAAAAAAAGGTCTCAGAGGGCTGCTCCTTGCTATCCTGTAGAGCCTAGAACATCTGGTATACAGGAAGAGTAAATGTTTGTCTAGTGAAGTGTTACGGATGTGTAGGAGACAGTTCTAGGAAGCGAAGCAGCTGAAGTCAAGCCTAGATTCATTCACCTTAGCTTCAACTCAGGACTGAACCTGGGCCAGGGCAGGGCACTCAGTATAAATGCCTGTAATTAGCGCCTGGGGAGAGATGAGGCACAGGCCCCAGCAGGTAACGCCAGGAGCAGAGCCGGTAGGATGTGTCTGTCTTTCAACATAGACACACTGAGCATATTAAACACAGCATCTTTTAGTTCACAGAGAAACGTACTCTCTTGCTTCTCTTGAACTGTGAAGCCCTCTCGGTCCATCCTCTGTTTCCATGGATACCAGAGAGCACAAGCACAGGGTGGGTGGCAGTTGCTGCTAGGCGCCCTTCTGGAGGTCACCACCCCTAGTCCGCAACACAGGACTGCCATGTCCTCCAGGCAGTGAAGCCAAATTTGCCAAATTAGCAACAATGTGTGCAGGTTTGGTGTTTTGTGTGAGAGCTGTTTTTTTTAGTATTGGCAGCTGCATCTTATTTTCTTAATCCTGTTTTAAAAATAATAAATGCGGACCAAAGCCAGTGCCAGGATAGCTAGGGACTCAGCACAGAAAACTGACAGAGGACCCAGAACAATCATGGAGCTGGGCAGGGAAAGCAGAGGGAGCCGCCAGGGACAGCATGACAGCCTGCGGGGCACTCCAGCAGGACGTCCACACAGGCCAAGAGCATTTCCAGAAGTTGCCAACAATGTCAACCGGGCAGATAAGGCCAAGCGGTCCCCATGGTATTTCAAAACAAGGTGACATTTGCCAGATCAGTTTAGCAAAAGAGCTGGGCCCCTGCCAGGATTAAAGAGGAACAGGTGTATGTGTGGAGAGTGTGCAGACAGCTCTTAAGAGGCTCATGGGGGGGGGGGGCACACACTGAGCCACACGATGACGACAAGAGGCCCTGTCAGCTAAGTACAAGATACGGGTAGGGAGCAGGGAGGTGGCTGCAGGAGTCAGGAGTGTGATTGAACGTAGAGCTCAAGAGGGCGAGAAACAGCACTGAGAGCTCCTGCGTTCCTGTCCGATCCCGGGCTCCATAAAGCAATGCTTTGCACCTACCTCTTCCATTACCTGCTAAGAGTGACAGTTTGAGCCAGGCACGGCCGTGGCATAGGCCTGTGTCCCAGCACTCTGGGAGGCAGAGGCAGGAGGAGGATAGGAATTCAATGGCTGACTGGTACAGAGAGAGCTAGGCAGGCCAGAGCTGCACGTTAAGTCCGTCTTTAGAAACTAAGAAACATGGGCTCAGAGAGGCAAAGATGACATGCCCAGAGCCACCCATCAGGAATGACCAGAGATTGCTATTCTATGGACCTTCCCACTGCTCCTGTCCCTTTCACAGCCTAACCACCCCTTCCCCCAATCCAGGGCTGGTAAGATCACCTTGTTCCCAAGCTGGAGTGTGAGGCTGCGAGGCTGGAACCTACACTTGGAAATAAATGTCTTTATGCCAGGCAGGAGAGGCCATTAGCTCCCTTGGAGAGAGTGCAGTGTTCCCAGCCAACAGGGCAGAGTCCATAGTAGGGGTCCGCGTGGGCAGGAGGTGAGGGAGGGACTTTTTCCTGCTCTGAGCAACTCTAACTCAGTTGCAGTCAGCAGGGAGGGGTGGTGGAGGGGGGCGGGGGACTTTCTCCAGAAAGGGCACTCCTGTGCCTCAGCCCCACATGGCCTGGGTACACGCAGAAGGCACAATCCGCCTCTCCAAGCCTTGCTGCAGGAAGGAATGGAGACGGTGGGCTGAAGGGCCTGTGGCTGCCCTCCCAGCGAGCAGAAGGTACACAGAGATCCACAGCCATCTTGAGAATACTGGAAGTGCCCTCCCCAGTCCAGAAAGAGGCTTAGTCCAGATTCCAGGGCCATCATAGTGGCAAGGGATGCTTCGGCAGCTCAGAGCCAGGAGAGAACTCAGGAGGACCCAGGACCTTTTGCTCAGCCATTAGGACAACTCAGGTTTCAGCCACATCCCTGGCCATCAACAAAGATGGACAGCACATAAGGGACTATGTAGATGAGGAAGTTATTGCTGAAATGCAAACTCATTTAAGAAAAAAAAAGAGATAATTCCCAGAACTAGTTGTAGTGACTTCACTAGTGGCATATGCCGGATGCAGGTGATGGTGGCTTACTCTCTTTCCCTGGGCTCTGCCTCAGCATGGAGTCTGTCACCGAGCACACCCTGCTACGGCCCTCAGACGCTCCATCTAACTGTTGGGGTCAGGTCCCCAAGGACTGGGTTACAGGGTCCAGGAAGGATCAAAAAGCAGCAACAGTGAGGAGATTTGAGCACAGGCATTCAGCACCGCACTTCTCCGTGGCAGGGACCTGTGACCCTTGCCTCCATTCCCAGGCCCCTCAGCCTAGCTTCCTTCGGGAACTGCTGGCCACGTCTTAGGATGCTTAGTCCATGATCAAGGAAATTCCTCTGTGTGTGTGTGTGTGTGTGTGTGTGTGTGTGTGTGTGTGTGTGTGTCTGTGACATGCTATGCTGGAATAACACAGACGTTGCCACTCAGCTGTGTATCTAGGCAAGTCACTGACCCAGCAGCCGACTGACACTCCGCCAAGGCTGAGAGCACCTACTTGGGTATTTTTGCACTTTAAGCACTTCCTAGATACTTTTGAAAAGCATCAACTACCTACCACAGCAGACATTCCTCCAATCCTAGCTACATGAGAGGCTGAGGCAGGAGGATCACAAATCCAAAGCTTGCCTGGGCTACAGAGAGAGTTTCAGGCCAGTTTGGACAATTTAGTGAGACTTTACCTTGAAATAAAAAAAGGTCCTGAAGATATAGCTCAGCTCAGATTATCTGTAGGCAAATCATTAATAATTGATGTGGGAGGACCTCGCCCACTGAAGGGTGCCCCCCCTCGGGAGGTGGTCCTGGACTGATTAAGAAAGCAAGAGTCAAGGAGAGCAGGCAGGTAAGCAGCACCCTCCATGGCCTCCCTTTTAGTTCCAGCCTCCAGGTCTCTGCTCCCACTGTGTCCATCCCTGTGTTTTCCCCACCCCCATGATGGACTATAACCCACGAGATGAAATAAACCCTCTCCTCCCCAAGTTGTTTTGGGTCGTGGCATTTTAACACAGCAACAGATAGCAAAGTACAAGGCCTCCAGGGCTGGGGGAGGCGGGGAATCACACTGAAGCCAGGCACACTGGCAATCTCTGATGAGATGGGAACTTGAGATACAGGCGCTGCTGTCTCAAAACAAAGCAAAACAAACCACACAGGCACTCCAAAACTGCCTAAGGTCACATCAATGGCAGGCCACAGCTGGGTGAGGACACTGGTGGTGTGAGAAGAGCTAATGTGCCTGGCCCAGTGCCACGGCGGATGCCCAGGAAGCACTTAGCTTCATAATGATGAGGGGACACTTTTGAAGGTGTGCTAGGTAGGATCTAAAGGGGCAGGGTGAGGCCAGGGAAGGCTCTGCCTGCTGATGCTGCAGCCCGCATGCATTCTCCTGCAGGGTCGAAACCTCTGAAAGGTGGGGGGGGGGCTGCCAGGAGGAAGGGAAGGGGGTTCCCATGTTCTAAGCTGCCATCCAGGACCACTTGCCTTCCCATCAGGCTCCCAAAAGGGGAAGTATTTTGGCCGAAGGCATACAGCGAGGAGCAGGTTTGTGAATCTGAATCCTGACTCCTCATCTTTTCCATTCCAGGGACCCAAAAGCCATAGGACCAGCCTCCCGGTGTGTGGGGAGCTCTGGGGGTGGGAGACACCGACATGTCAGTGATGTGAAGGGTGATCAATACCAGGGGTGGCAGACAAGAAGCCTGGTGGGAGGACCTCCAAGCAGCCACCCATCAAGACTGGGTGTGTTTGCAGGGGCAATGAGGTGGCTGCAAGGAGGCAGGGTCTCTGAGCAGCGAGCAGGGGCCATCTTCCCCCACAAATACAGTCAAGGAAACAGCTGTAATACAGCAACTGAATTTGGTAACTTAAAATGATGGCCTCGGCCACAGAAACACCGAGAAACTTGGTGGCTGGGGGATAAGGAGGAACCTCCGTGACTTACAAATAGTGGAACACTCCATCCTTTCAAAGAAGGAACACAGGGTGTGGGGCTGTGGCATTTATGCACCGCTTAAGCATATATATATATATATATATATATATATATATATATTTTTTTTTTTTTTTCTTTTCTTCATTAGTGCTAAGGATCAAACACTGGCTCAGGCTCAGATGATTCTCCAGTCTTAAATCTGTTTCATTTCTGGGTTTTTGTTTGAGACAGGGTCTCTCTGTGCAGTCTGGCTGACCTAGCGTTTGATATGTACACCAGGCTGGCCTCCAACACACAGAGATCCACCTGCCTCTGCCTCCCAGTGCTGGGATTAAAGGTGTGCGCTGCCACCACTCCTGACTGCTTGGCCTTTGTTTTGAAACAGGGACTCGTGTAGCCCTTGAGCTCGCTATGTAAAGGAGACCGCTCTTCCTGCCTCCCTATCCTAATGCTAGGATTACAATCACCATCATGCCCACCAGGCCTGAGAGGGGAGGCGAGTATGGTGGCTCATGCCTGTAATCCCAGCACTCTTACACGGAGTTGGAGGCCAGCTTGGACTTCAGGATAAACTGTGTCTCAAACAACAAAAATTAAACAAGGGCCAGTGGTACAAGTACCACAGCCAGATGACCTGAGTGACATCTTTGGAACCCGGGACTCGTGGTGGAAGGAGAGGACAGACTCCTGAAAGATGTCTGCTGACCTCCGCAGGGAGTCTGAGGTACATGTGTGCCTCCCAAGTGCTGGGATTAAAGATCAGTACCACCTCTGCCTCATAATGTAGGCCAGGCTGGCCTGGAACTCACAGAGATCTGCCTGCCTCTGCCTCCCCAGTGCTGGCATTAAAGACATGTGTCGTCATAACCAGCCAAATAACACAGATGGGAGGTGAAGCAGGCATGCCCAGAGGCAGCTGGTGGGCTGGTGGGGAGGCAGGGATCTGAGGAAGTTTCCAGGGTGCCTGCGGGCCGGTCTGCTTTTGGGATATGAAATGCACTAAGCAGGAGGCTGCAGCGACAGCAAGGGTGGGAAAGTAGGAAGGAGCAGGAAGGGTCTGGGGCCAGAGGTGCGGAGGCCTAGTCCTGTGCCTGAACCTCCAGGCCTCCCCCTCCCCTCCCCGGGAGGGCACTCTTCACATGTCTGGTGACAAGGCAAACTCAAGCTCTGTCCTCACTCTGGCTTCTCACCCCTTTCCTTTCCCATGTCCTGTCATCACGATTTCCCTCTGCCATCACCATTGTGTTCCACCTGCATCTAGGGCCCAGGGCCCAGGACTGCCATTCCTGTGGCTCACTATAGGTGTGAGTGGTGGAGAGACTGGACGGTAGGCACCCAGAGCTCCTGAGGCAGGGGCTGTGAAATGTGCAGTTTTTAAAGCCTTCTCTCCCCTTCACCCCACTTAAAATATTGTGGTGAGCACATACTGGCTTAGATGACTGACTAAATCAGAAGCAGGGGACCCACTGAAAACCACCTCCTCTTCACAGATTGGCGAGGCCCGGGTAGAGCTTGGCGAGGCTCTGGGTTCTGGCACCTCCCTGGGAAATGGGTTGGAAGGCTTGATGGTGATGGGATGGTGTTCTGGAGCTGTGGAGGGCTCCAGCATCCTCCATCCCACAGGAACCAGTGCCCTTCCTGTGCCTCCACTTCCCCACAGGAAACTCTCCCAGGCCCAGGCCCTTCTGCACCCAGAGCTTTGGGCGATAACAGGTGCCAGAAAGTGCAGCCTGGAGTCTTTGGAGGTGCTCTGCCTTGGAAGACCTCCTGGGGTTCCTTAGGAGGTGCAGTGTTTGGGAAGAAGAAATGATTTCCTAGATACTCCATCCAGGAGGAAGAAGATGATTGGAAGGTAAGGTGATGAGCTAGGGTAGGGTGGGAATGGCTGAGACAAGGTCATAGGGCAGGGATGGAGGGAGGGGTATGGGTAGGGAGAGGGATCTGAGCGGCATTCAGACAGGCTGGCAGGTAGAGGGTAGAGGGTGTGGTGGATAGGTGGGGGTGTGCGGTGCTAAGCATGGCTCTGTAGCTGGGACAGGATGTGCAGCTGGCCCTGGATGTACTGGAAGTACTGGTAGACTAGGAAGGGTCTTTACCGAGGACACGGGCTACTCACAACCCTGGTTTGGCTTAGTGGGGAACCGAATTGGGGCAGGGACAGGGTAAGGACCAGAATGGGTTTAATGTAGGGCGGGATGGGCCTGGGAATGAGGTGAGGTTCGGCTGGAGTGAAATGGATCAAGGAGTTCAATGGACCAATTATTGTGGGAAGGCAGAGAGGGATGAGCCTGGCCTGAGCCTGGAGTCTAGGTGGGTTTAGAACTGGGGAAGAGGGTGCGCTACTAGGTTGAGTATAGGACAAGACAGGTGCATGGGGCTGGCCCTGGGGGCACAGTTGGAAGCTGCAGGCCGGGTGCAGGCGGGCAGGGGAAGGGGCATGGGCGCCCCGGGGCAAGCTGGGAAGGGGGGGCGGACCTCCCCCTGGGCCGGGCCGGGGGGGCGGCGCTAGGACCGAGCGAGTCGAGGGAGCGAGTCGGGCGGAGCCAGCGCCCCCCGCCCCCCGCGGCCGGCTCCCCTCCCCCGGCCGCTGGCTCGCTCGCTCGCTCTCAGCGCTGCAGAGGCGGCCGCGGCGACTCCCTCATCCCCTCCCTCCGGTGTCGGTCGGTCCGTCCGTGCGTCTGTCCGTTCGGCCTCGGTCCGGCCCGCAGCATGGCCGGCGTCAGCTTCAGTGGCCACCGCCTGGAGCTGCTGGCGGCGTACGAGGAGGTGATCCGAGAGGAAAGCGCGGCCGACTGGTGAGCCCCCCGCCCCCGCCCCCGGCCCCGGCCCCTTTGTCCCCAGGCCGCCACCGCGCCTTTGTTTCTCGGAGGCTCCGCCACCGGGAAGGGAGGGGTACCCGAAATGCTGCCCCGGCCGGGAGAACCGGGGAGGGGCTGCCTTTGTGCGAGCCGGGGGAGGGGCTGGCCGGGCCAGGCGGGGCGCGCGAGCCGGGGAGCCCTGAGCCGCCCGAGGCGCGCGGGGGGCGCGGGAGCCGACGCCAGCCTCGCCGGTGTGGAGCTCAGAGGTGGGGCCCGGGGTCCTGCGGCCCCGCCGGAGCCGATCCCCCTCCCCCAGCCTCGCTCCACTGGCCCGGGGGACAGGTGTGCACGGGCCAGCCAAGGGCACCTTCGCCACCTTCGAGCGGGCGAGGACCGGGTGGGGACGGGGCGGGGACCGAGCTAGCGGAGCTGGAGCAGCCGGCCCGGCCACAGCACAAAGGAAAGCTAGGGCGGGGGAGGAGCGCAGAGGGCCGGGGGCAGCGTGCCCCGCCCACCGGGGGCTTCTCAGGGCTGTCCCCCCACAGCTAGGTTAGGGTGTGATAGGAAGAGGTTCTCGGCCACATGGCAACCACGAAGGGGCTCCTTTATCCCTCGCGGGTCACAGAGGAAGAGAGGTAGGGCTGAGCCCTTCTCTCCCTGTCTGAAGGAGGAGATGGCTAGGACTGGGCAGCTAGGCAGGAAGAGACCCAGGAGAAGGACCCGAGCAGCTGTCTAGCCGGCCAGCGAGGAGGGAGCGTGGTGGGAGCCCCCCCTGCTGAGGGATGCCAAGATCTGTGGGACCCCAGCCTCTTCACTCAGCTGCCAGGGGCTTCAGCCTCTCAGCTGCCAGGGGCTTCAGCCTCTCATCGGGGCGGTGTGCATGGACCCGTTTCTCTCCCCCTTCCCGGCTGTTACCCTCCCTGAGGCGGAGGAGGGTGTGAGCCACCTGCTGGGGGGGAGCTGAAGCCCCAGGGTGTCAGGCAAGCCAGGGGGTTCGATGCCCCATTCCCAACACAGCCCAAGTGTTCTTCTGGGGGGGGGGCAGAGCCCCATTTTGTATTTCGGGCTCTTGACCTCATCAGACAGAAAGCAGGCTCCTCTTGAGAAAGCTGAGGCAGCGTTGGGGCTGGCCTGAGGACCCCGGTTGGGCCGGCCGCACTCTGGGAGGGCAGCGAGGGCAGCAGATAGGGGTTGGAGGAGGGAACCAAATAGCCAGGCCTCCATGCCATCCTGTACTGCAGCACTGGCCGGCAGCCAGGCCCAGAGGGACGGACTCGGGAGACAAGTTCTCGTGTCTTGCAGGTCAGTTATAGGAGAGGCTGTACAGGCCAAGCAGGCAATTCCCACATTGATGTCCCAGCCCTGTCCCTGAGGGGCTGAGATCATGGGAGGCCATCTGGGCAAGTGGCCTGCTGGCCTGCTGGAAGAGCTGGTTGGGGGACGGCCCTGCCCGAGGAGAAACCCTGACCGGAACCCTGCCCCTTCTCCAGTTCAGGGTGTACACAGCACCCCACATCCATCTCTTAACCCCTCAGAAGCAGACAGTGGCAGTCCAATGCTGGGCCCACCCCACTCCTGCTGCTCCGTACCCTGCTCAGCAGAGGCCCGGGCTTCACCACCAGCAACATCCATGTGGCCAAAGGGAGTTACTTATGCATTCCCTGGCATGCGTCAGCCCCATCTGGGTGGTATGTGGGACACACACAGATGCTCATATGCACCCTTGAATGCCTGTATGTTTGCTCACTCCAGGGCCTAGACAGCATGTTGTGAACAAGATGTGAAGATCACATCTTATAGAAGAGTCTTCCCAGCTCCTACCACACAGCCAGGAGCTGTGTGACATCTCAGGGTTTGGCGCAGACCCTGCACTTAATCGTCCAGTGGGAGGGGTGTCCTGGGTCCAAATGTTGGGGCATGCGTATTTGGTGTCTTCCTCCTCCATGCTGACTTTGAATGTGGGTGTGGTGGACTTGGGGTAGCTGACCCCTACGAGGCAGGGTCTCTTAGATAGGCCACTGCCCTTGTGCTGGAAGCGGAACACTGGGGAAGTCAGACCGTGCCGTTGGAAAGGCCAGCAGCACCCTGGTTATCTTATGATTCATCGTGTGAGAAGTTCCTGCTCTTCTTAAGCATTCTGAGAAGAGAGGAGGCTGGGCACAGCCCCGCCAGGGCTTTCGGGCCTTTCCAGGTCCGGCACCCTGAGAGTATGTCGGTGCTCAGCTCTCCTCTCCTGGCAGGCCTGGAGCTGTGGAAGTCACACTGTCACCTTGCCCTAGTCTTGCTCCTGTGGCTTAGATGGTTGATAAGAGATCTGTGCTGTGTCAACATTACAAATCCCTACGGAGCCACTTTGTGCTGGACCCAGGACTGAGACAACAGTGGTGTTAGCAGAGTCAGTTCTGCCTTCACAGAAGGCAGTCACTGTCTCCAGGGTTTGATGCTGCTGAGGGGAGTTTATCTGAGTCCCCTTGTCACCATCTACTTTTTCCTGTTTGCTTGCCAGCCCTCACCAGCCAGCCACCAGGTGTTTGTGTTATAGAGAAATACTGTCCAGCAGGGTCTGGGGCTACAGCAGATGTCTCTGTTGGTACTTTGGGGCTCAGGAGCTGGCAGAGTAGTTCTGAGTGGTCTCCGTGTATAGAAAAGCCCAAGGCAGCTCTAGGGTAGAATATATTCTTCAGAACTGAACACGGGAGCCGGTGTGGCCCTGGTGTGGGGATGAACACAGCGGTCATTTTTGAAGAGGGCTGAGCAGAGTTGAGCGTTGGAGGCTGGAATTGAACGTCTGGAGGAGGGCCGTGGCCCCAGTAGGGAAGAGGGGCTGCTTGGAGGGGGTGGGCAGGATGGAAGGGGCCTTGGAGAGTCCTGAAACTGAGACGAGCAGCCTATCGCAGAGAGGTGTGATGTCTTGGGAGAAACCAGGATTCTTGGTGCTGTCTCCATGCTGCATCTGTGAATTGAGAGGGATGCACGCCTTTTCTTTGAGGGCTCTTTGTTCCTGGCCACGGTTAGGGCAGCCTGACAGGTGGTGGGACAGCTGTGCTGGGAGGCAGCTGTCCGGGCAGCGGCTGGGGCAGCAGCTGCACCAAGGGCTCCAAGACCTACAGCCCACCTGTGTCTCTTTGTGGAGAAAAGCAGGGAGGGTCCAGGAAAGGGAGGGGCTGCGGGGCCCACTTGGCCGTCTTAGCAACTAGGGCTAACAACCCCTGGGGGTGGGGTTAGACCCTCCCTCCCTTTTTATCTCTGGGGGATGGGGTTAGACCCTCCCTCTCCATTTTTACCCCTGGGGGATGGGGTTAGACCCTCCCTCTCCCTTTTTACCCCTGGGGGGTGGGGTTAGACCCTCTCCATTTTTACCCCTGGGGGATGGGGTTAGACCCTCCCTCTCCCTTTTTGCCCCTTTCTTCCCTTTCCTGCTCCACCTCCTCCCTCTTCCTCCATTTTTTCTTGTTTCTCCACCCCCCCCCCCCGTCTCTCATCTGTCCTCTTCCTCCTCTTCTCCGTCCTCCTCTATGCTCCTCCCCTTCCTCCATTTCCCTTGTTTCCTCTTCTCACACCCCCAGCCTCCTGACTTCGCAGATGGGAGTTGACACAAGGTCTGAGCCGTTCTCAATCTCAGGGTCCCAGCTTATCTTCCCCGTGTGTCTCCAGCCTCTGCCTGTGTCAGGATGGGCTCTGGGGGGGTGGGGGAGGAGAATGTCCACATTACCTTCTATGAAATGGATGCTGTGGGATGCCCGCCCAGAATGAATACAGAGTAGAAAAGGCTAGGAGGGAAGGAAGCTGTTAGTTTAGCCCTCTGGCCAGCTTCAGTCTACATGGCTGTCCTAGGAGACCAGCTAAGGCACAGGCAGCCTAGGGGTTAAAGACCAGGAGGTCTTAGGGTTAGAGTCTGGGAGTGATCACAGTGACCTCATCCCCGTCTCAGAGAGGAGAGACTGAGTATGAGGATGTCCCTGGGGTCCTTTGTGTTCAGGAGACTACAGCTCTGGTGGGCTGGTTTCTGTGCCAATTGCTGGGTTGCCATGGTTACCAGGGGATGCCCAGCATTGAGCACCAGATTCTTCTCCTCCTCCCTCCCAACAGGAGGAGGGGCAGTGGGTACCAAGGCACACACCAGGTAGATTCTTGGCTCTGGCCAATGAGAGATGAGAATCATGGTCGCCAGGGAACGGTAACCAAGGAACCGTTGCCTTGGAATCTCCATCGCACACCCGCTCCACTGGGTTGTGGGCTGCCAGGGCTAGGGCCGGACGCTGAGCTGACTAGGCAGAGATTGCGCCCCCACTACTCCCTGACTGCCATCTGACCCGTGCCTCCGGCTCAGCGGAAATGATGCCTGGCCTTGTTGTCACAACCAACTGACAACCAAAGCTTTTCCCCTCCTTGTCCTGCTCTGCCCTGCCCCCTTCTGCCCTGTTCCCCCCCCCCCATCACTCTTCCTCCCTCATGCCTTCTCCACCCAAAATTGGCTGCCTAGGACCTGACAGTTCTATGAGCCGCCCCTCCCTCTCCCCAGGGCTCTGTACACATATGAGGATGGCTCAGATGACCTCAAGCTTGCAGCATCAGGAGGTGAGAATCCCAGCCATCCCTCTTCCTCCCCACCCCCTACTCTAGTTGTTTTTTCCCCTCCCTGGCTACAGTCCTCCTTCCTGCCTCCATCCAGCAGACCCACACTTGTCTGATGGTGTCCTTCCTCTTGTCATCCCTGTGTTCCTCAGAGTATAGAGGGAGGGAGCCTAGTTTCCTGTTTGACTTCTGGGAAGGCACAGTGAGGAATAGCACAGCCATTCCAACATCACACAGCTAGGGAAGGGTCCTAGTAGGGTGGCCCAGCTCAGCGCTGCTCTCTGTAGAGCTGGAGGACTTCCTTAGGGGAGGCGTTTATATTTACCTAGCTGGGCACTTGTACCTGGTAAGAATGGTAGGTGTTATGACTGAGAAATACAGATGTGTGCACACATAGCCTTTCAATTCCATATCAGATCAGGCCCAGGAGGCTTCAGAGGCAAAGCCAGCATCCTGTCTACCCCTTCACCTCCTTACACAGAGACCTGGGCCTCTAACCACAGAATAGAAATCCCCTGGGGGGGGTCTTAGGCCCTTTGTAGGGTCAAGGGTGTTGGAGACAGAGCCCTGACACCTTCCTGGTTTCCCCAGAAGGGGGTTTGCAGGAACTTTCCGGCCACTTCGAGAACCAGAAAGTGATGTATGGCTTCTGCAGCGTCAAGGACTCCCAGGCGGCCCTGCCAAAATATGTGCTCATCAACTGGGTATGCGGCTGTGGGATGAAGCTGGGAGTGGAAGGCCCCGAGTGGTCACATTCCACTGTAGCCACTGCTTGGGAAAATCCCACACCAGTTCTTGGGAAGATAGCCTGGGCCTGTGGGCTGAGCCCTCTTCACTGGGTGCATTGCAGGTTGGTGAGGATGTGCCTGATGCCCGGAAATGTGCTTGTGCCAGCCACGTGGCTAAGGTGGCTGAATTCTTCCAGGTATGTAGGCACTGGGTACCAAGGGGGCAGGGCCAGTCACCCAGGCCCCGCTCTGTATGCAGGGGTGGCGATGGCAGTTTGGATTGCCACCTGAGCACTGCTTTTTTATCAAAGGGCGTAGACGTAATTGTGAACGCCAGCAGTGTGGAAGACATAGATGCTGGTGCCATCGGGCAGCGGCTGTCCAATGGACTGGCACGGCTCTCCAGCCCAGTGCTGCATCGACTACGACTTCGAGAGGACGAGAACGCGGAGCCGGTGGTCAGTGTGTCCCTGGGCAGGCTGCTCCTGCCCACACTGTTGTGTGGGGTTTGCTCTTTTGACTGTTTAGTCTTTTGACTTTTGGCCTTATTTCTGGCCAGCTTTTCTGAAATTATCCCATCTATCTTTGGCCTGGGGCTTTTATCTTTCTCTATTCCCGTAGACGTTTTCTTCTGCCTCCGTGTCTGGCTGTGGAGCTGGGTGGCTGCCCCTTGAGGTCTTCCCCCTTTCTTTCTCCCAGATTTCTCCTCATATTTGTCCTCTCTGCCTGCCAGCCCCACCTATTCCTCTCTCCTGCCTCTCTATTGACCGTTCAGCTCTTTATTAAACCATCAGGCATTTTAGACAGGCAAAGTAACACAGCTTCACAGAGTTAAACAAATGCAGCATAAGCAAAAGTAATGCACTTTAAAATAATATTCCCCAACGAGACACCACCCTTGTGGTATGGCCCCTGAGTTGGGCCTCTACAGGCTCTCTTAGCCGTTATTTACTCTGCACGTGTGAATACTGAGCCGTCCAGCCTGCTTCTGGTGCTCATGGCAGGGCACTTGACTCTGCAGGGCACTACCTACCAGAAGACAGACGCAGCCGTGGAAATGAAGCGGATTAACCGGGAGCAGTTTTGGGAGCAGGCGAAGGTATGCAACACTGGCCCGGGCATCCCTACCTGAGCCTTCAGGGGAGCGCCAACCTCTCTCAGCTGGAAGAGCAGACCGTTTTGGTCTCCTGCAACACAGGGCTCACGCCCCCCAGCCCCCAGAGTGCGTGGGGGTGGCACGGAGGGGCGAGGCTGGCCTGGGCTCAGGGCTTTACTTTGTGGGTGTGGGGTGCAGAAGGAGGAAGAGCTCAGGAAGGAGGAGGAGCGGAAGAAGGCCTTGGACGCCAGGCTCAGGTTTGAGCAGGAGCGAATGGAGCAGGAGCGGCAGGAGCAGGAGGAACGCGAGCGGCGCTACCGAGAGCGCGAGCAGCAGATCGAGGAGCACAGGTGAGGTCTGCTCTGACGCAGGGGCTGCCCCCCCAGCCACCATGAAGGGCGTGATTGTGCTTCCCATTCCAGGAGGAAACAGCAGACTCTGGAAGCTGAAGAGGCCAAGAAGAGACTAAAGGAACAGTCTATCTTTGTAAGTTATCTTCCAGGGCCCTCATGCCTGGCCAGGAAAGTGGGATGGTCCCAGTGCTCTAGAGACGTCTGCAACCCTGTGACAGGACTAGCACTGGGTATTCTGGAGCATGCATGGACCCCAGTGTTGTGAGTGTGTTAGCACCTGTCATGGGGGACCTGGTGTGTGTGTGTGGGGTAGACCTCTTTTAGATGCTTATCTCCAAATTAGAAGAGGAAACCCACCGTGACCTGGCCCCTCACTGACCTGGCCCCTCTTCCCCCTTGGGGACCTGGGGGACATGGGGTGTATTAGTCATGGGCCTGTACTTGTGGGGGAGGGGCTTGAGAATTAGGTTATATATTGAAGTGGCTCAGAATGTACACGGCCAGTGCTTTTATGGGCTACTCACAGCGGGGTCTCTAGAGCACCCCTTTCATTCCTGCTGTCCTGATCTGGATTGCATTCACCCATTCGCAGCAGGGCCTTTTGAAAAGGCTTCATTTATGGAAATTTCAAAGGTGTGCGTGCACACACGCAAGTGCAGTACTGTGCTGACTTCAGAACTAGGCATTCCTCTGCCCGTCGTCAACGTCAACGTCCCAAGAGGCTGCAGAGCTCTTGCTGTTACCCTGTAGCCCATCCCAGCCCCCACTTCAAGTCACCTCAAGGGAAAGTAACTGTAGCCATACTGTAGCCAGCGGGTAGGGTGGCCTTTTGGCTTCGGGTCCTTTAAGGAAGGTCCCACGTGAAATTGGAATTTATCCCCTGTGGTGTTTCCTTAACTCAGAGATCCTTGGGAGCTGTGCTGCGTTCTTCCCTGTTAATAAGCTGATTTGTTTAGATTTACTTACCTTACTCTATGTGAGTGTAGTGCCTGCGTGAATGCCTGTGTACCTACCATTGTCTGCAAGGTTCTGAAGACAATGGGTCCCCTCGAGCTGGAGTTGCAGATGGTTGAGAGATGCCATGTGGGTGCTGGGGACCAAACCTGGGTCCCTACAAGAGCAGCCAGTGCTCTTAAGCACCGAGCCATGTCTGCAGCCCCTTGGCTCCCTCTTTGCCTTGGGGTCTAGGACGTTCTCACTTGTCAGTGTGCTTAGGCACACCTGTGCTCTTGCCCCTGCTGCTGCTGCATTCTTGCTCTGTCCCCTACTACAGCACTTACTCCAGAGGTCACATTGTTCTCAATGGAAGCTTCCGTGATTAACTGCTGTATTCCTCTGTGTGTGTGTGTCTGTGTCTGTGTGTCCTGTGTGTGTATGTGTCTGTGTGTGTGTTGTGTGTCTGTGTGTCTCTGTGTGTGTGTGTGTCTGTGTGTGTGTGTGTGTCTGTGTGTCTCTGTGTGTGTATGTGTCTGTGTGTGTGTGTGTTCTCTGTGTGTGTATGTGTCTGTGTGTGTGTGTGTGTGTGTGTGTGTCTGTGTGTGTGTGTGTCTGTGTCTGTGTGTCTCTGTGTGTGTATGTGTCTGTGTGTGTGTGTGTATATGTGTCTGTGTGTGTGTGTGTGTGTGTCTGTGTGTCTGTGTGTGTGTGTGTCTGTGTGTGTGTATGTGTCTGTGTGTGTGTGTCTGTGTGTGTGTGTATGTGTCTGTGTGTCTGTGTGTGTGTATGTGTCTGTGTGTGTGTGTGTGTCTGTGTGTGTGTGTGTGTGTGTGTCTGTGTCTGTGTGTCTGTCTGTGGTGCGGACAGTGCATTTACCCATGCATGCACTTGTACAGGCCAGAAGTGTCTTCCTCTATTGCTACCCACCTTGTTTTTTGGGATAGGCTCTCTTTCTGAACCTGGTGTCCACCATTTTGGCTAGAATGTCTGGCCAGCGAGCCCCTCCAGTGCTGGCGTTCTAGGCATGTGCTGCTCTGCGGGCTTCTGTGTGTCTGCTAAGCACTCACACTTAGACCATCATGCTTTACCCACTGAGCCATCTCTCCAGCTTCTCTCTGCTCCTTTCTCGGAAGCAAAGTAAAGGAGCCTGGTAAAACTACACTAGGCAAGTTTTAAGTTATATGCTCAGAACCAAAGAGGGTCTGAGCCAGGCGTAGTGGTTTGAGCCTATAATCCCAACACTAGGAAAGCAGATGCAGACATACCTCTGTGACTTTGGTCTGCGTCATGGCCAGCCAGTGCTACTACCTTTTTTTTCCCTTGCCTAGCAGCCCCTTCTGCCCAGTTTGTCCCATGGATAGCGGGAGGTGAAGTAAGACAGTTTGGTTTAGTGAGTTCCGTTGTGCAGACACACCCCGGCATTGTGCTGGCCACTCACAAAGACTTGGGGCTTCATCCTGTGTTGCTCACAGAGGATGGGGGAAGTGACTCCAGAAACAGGGAACACAATGCAGTGTGCTATCTGAGGTGACTGCTGGGAAATGACCAGAATGAGCCTTTCTCTGGAGGTAGTGTCCGAGCAGAGGCCTTAAACTGGAGAGGCTGAACGAGGGGTGATGGTGGGTTAGGCATTTTGGAGGGATGGGCAGATCTTTCATGCCAAAGCATGGAATTGAGAAATAGTATGACTATTCTAGGCACTGTGACTGTAGCATGCAGAGGACATTATGTCCACGACTAGCAGAGCATGTGGGCGAGTTGGAGCTGGGATAGAAGGTGGGGTAGGAGGCATGATGAAGATTGGATCAGATGGAGGGAGGGAATGTAGCCAAGCAAGGGGCCTGCCTACCTATAGTCCTCAGTTTCAGTCTTAAAACGTAAGTCATGAAATGGGAATTAGAGAGTGGCACACTTCCAGGGCAAGGCAGCGTTTGTATAGCTGGCTGCCATGGTGTTGAAAACTAGGGGCCTGAGTATGCAGCTCAGTGTTTACAAGGCCCCAGATTTGTTGTCTGTGTGTGGTAGTGGTGATGGGGGGGCACAAAGAAAACAGAGATAGGGAGAATACAAACTGGATACTGGGGCTGAGAGATCCATCCCAAAAAAAAAGCCAGGTGAGGCAGGAGAATCGCAAGTTCAAGGTCAGCCTAACACTTTAACGAGACCCTGTTTTAAAATAAAAACATAAAGGGCTATGGGTGTAGTCACTGGTAAAGTACCTGCTTGCTTCTGTGAAGACCTGGGTACAATCCCTAGTGTGACAAAATAAGAAACCAGATTCTATTTTTAGTCGATATGAAACTGAACTTTTAAAAATTTATTTATTTATTTATTTATTTATTTGAGATAGAGATAGGGTTTCTCGTTGTATCTCTGACTGTCCTGGAACTACATCTATAGAGCAGGTTGGCCTTGAACTTAGAGCTCTACCTACCTCTGTGTCCTGAGTGCTGTGATTTAAGGTCTGAGCCTGGCAGCATGGTTTAAAAGCTGCCATCTGGGGCGGAAGAGATGCTCGGCAGTGAACAGCACTGGCTTCTCCTACAGAGGACCGGGGTTCAGTTCTCAGAACCCACATTGTGGGAGTCACCTGTGGTTCCAGTTCTAGGGATGTGACGCCCTCTTCTGGCCTCTGAGGAAACTGCATACACATCATGAACAGCTACATGCAAGCAAAGCTCTGACACACATAAACATTTTAAAAATGGCTTTAAAATAGGGCATCAGAACACTATCCAATCCATAGGCCACATTCAGCCAGTGCTTACAGTGGCTTAAGTTATCTAGAAGACAGGGGTACTCCGTCCAGGTGGCCCTGGTGTCTGGTTAGATGTGGAATGAATGGGGCAGGTTCCCAAGGCCTGGCCGATCTGGGAATGAGGTGGCCGAAGGAGAAGAGACGGGTGCATAACTGGGTACCTTCAAGATGCTGCTGGGGATGTAGAAGAGAGGCTCAGGACATTGTCCCTCTGGTTTCCAGGGTGACCAGCGGGATGAAGAGGAAGAGTCCCAGATGAAGAAGTCAGAATCTGAAGTGGAGGTGAGAGCTGGGGATGGCAAGTAAGATGGACAAGGGCTGGCTCGTCCAGCCAGCCATGCCCAGCTCGTTAACTCTGTGCTTGTGCCCTCAGGAGGCAGCGGCCATTATTGCCCAGCGGCCTGATAACCCACGGGAGTTCTTCAGACAGCAGGAACGAGTTGCGTCGGCCTCTGCTGGCAGCTGTGATGTGCCCTCACCTTTCAACCACCGACCAGGTAGTTCTTGGCCCCATCCTTGCCCCAACCATATTCCTCAGATTGTGGCCCTAAATCCCTGTGGGACGACTTCTTGGAAAACAAGCCTTGCCCAAGGACTCCTTGGAGAAGGCAAGACCCCCTTTGGTGTGCTTCCGCCACAGCTTTGCAGGTGGTGGCCCCCATGGGGGCTGGGTTGCGGGCAGTGTCCGTGTTGGCTGTTGGCTGAGCAGTGGATAATACTGAAGCCCAGTTGGGCGGCTTTGGTGCAGGGGCAGACGCAGAGCTGGTGTTGGGAGCTTCCCTGTGGGGCTGGACTAGGTCTGGCCTGAAGGCTGTGGATGCATGCAGGGTGGGGTCTTGCCCTGGCCTTCAGTCTGAGCATCCTGGAGCAGCTGTCTTCTCGGGTCCCGTTTGGCTTCTCCTTGTGTAGCCTCCGCCTCCCCTTGAAGCGCCCTTCTGTCTCTTGTCTGCTGGTCTGAGTAATTGCATCTACCGTGTGCTGTGGCCCCAGAAGCATGGCAGACTGTACTCATTGTGCTGCTTCTCAGCCTGGCCGTGTGTGCCCACGCGTGTGTCTGGTGCTGGTGGGGGGGAGGCATCGGATGGCTTGAGGCTATGGCCCAGCTTGGCTGAATGACAGTGGCTTGGACATGTAGGGCTGGCCCTGGGGCTGGGTGAGGCCTTGGGGCAGGGGTGGGGGAGACTGACCCTCTCTTGTCCTCTGTCTCTTTCTCTGTCTGTCTCTCTTGGCAGGTCGTCCGTACTGCCCTTTCATAAAGGCATCGGACAGTGGGCCTTCCTCCTCCTCCTCTTCCTCCTCTTCCCCTCCACGGACTCCCTTTCCCTATATCACCTGTCACCGCACCCCAAACCTCTCTTCCTCCCTCCCATGTAGGTAGCAGCCCCAGGCCTCGGCAGGGTGGGGTAAGGAGGGCCCCGCTTCCCAGCAGCCCCCTCGCCCATTCTCCCTCAGCCTGACTGCTGACTGTTGGTGTTTGTCCCCAGAGCAGGCACCACCTGCCACTTGTCCCTGGCCCTGTAGGGCACTGGCCCCCAGGGGCCTGATTTACAGGGTCTGGAGCAGTGATCTGGCCCCTGAGGGGCCTGGGGAGCTCATAGCCCCCACCCACACTCAAGACAAGGTGGATAGTCCTGATTCCGCCTGGCTCGCCAACCCTCACTGACTAGCCTGGGCACTTGTTCCGCAGGCAGCCACCTGGACAGCCACCGGAGGATGGCGCCCACTCCCATTCCCACCCGGAGCCCGTCTGATTCCAGCGCAGCCTCCACTCCTGTCACTGAGCAGATCGAGAGGGCCCTGGATGAGGTCACATCCTCACAGCCTCCACCCCCACCTCCGCCACTCCCACCAGCTCAAGGTGAGAGAAGGGTTCCTCCTGTATCCTTCCATCAGTCTCTGGTTGCCACAGTAACACAGTTCAGAGGGACCTGGGCCACCCGTCCCCAACACCACACTGCTAAGGAAGTGGCTAGCAGACACGAGGGCTGGTGCTGCCGTCAGCCCTGCCGTCTCTAACCCTCGCTGGCTCACCCCTGAGATGACTGTGTGGCCGTCCTCCCTGGGCTGCCCGGTGGTTTTAAACCAATCGCTGCAAGGAGAGCGAGGAGCAGCTGATGCCCAGAAGGCTGCTCCCTCGAGTCCCTAACTCCCTCACTCTTCTGTGGGTGGGCGGGGCACTGTCGACTGGCCCAGGGCGTCTGTCTTTCCCACAAGGGCGCTGACTGCTTTGTATTCTTCTTGTCCCGTGACAGAGGCCCAGGAGTCAACCTCTAGACTGGATGGCGAAGAGAAGAGCAAGGAGGCCAAAGCAGCAGCAACCCCTCAGGCCTGGGCCGGCTGTGCCGAGGAGCCCCCTCAGGCACAGGGACCTCCCCTGGTGCCTAGCAGCCCCATGGAGGACTTAGTGTGTGCAGAATCCCCAGAGCAGGCTGTCCTGGCTGCCCCCGCAGAGCCTGTTGCCTCCGTCACCTCAGCAGCTGACACCCATGCAGACGACACCATTGAGACCGCCACTGCCACTGCTGACACCACTATTGCCAACAATGTCACCCCTGCCAGCCTCATTGATCTATGGCCTGGCAATGGGGAAGAGGCCTCAGCACCTCAGGCTGAGCCCAGGGTGCCCACTCCACCCTCAGGTGCTGAGGCCGCCCCGGCAGAGGTACCTCTGCTGAATGAGGCGGCTCAGGAGCCGCTGCCTCCAGTGGGCAAAGGCTGTGCCAATCTTCTTAATTTTGATGAGCTGCCAGAACCTCCAGCCACCTTCTGTGACCCAGAGGAGGAAGCAGAAGGGGAGCCGCTGGCTGCCTCCCAGGTCCTAACTATGCCCTCAGCTCTAGAGGAGGTAGACCAGGCCCTGGAGCAGGAGCCCGAGCCAGAACCTCACCTGCTGACCAATGGAGAGACCACACAAAAGGAGGGGACCCAGGTGGGACGGGCCCTGGCGGGAGGAACAGCGGTCAGGGCTAAGGGGCGGGGCTGATGGCTCGTAGATCACATTGAGAAGCCGCTCTCTTCCATTCCCCTTGCCCTCTCTGCCTTTGTTCCCTGGCAGGCATCTGTGTTTCCTCAGCAACCCCTCTTGCAATCCTTGGTTGCCAGGGAAACAGACTAATGCCTGATAGATCAGCTGTAGTCCTGGCTGGTGGGCCTAGTGACCTGTGCTTTCTAACTTTTTTTTTAAACCCAGCAGGCCAGTGAAGGATACTTCAGTCAATCACAGGAGGAAGAGTTCACCCAATCAGAAGAGCCGTGTGCAAAGGTCCCGCCTCCTGTATTCTACAACAAGCCTCCAGGTAGTACCTCCCTGGATGGATGATGGGAAATCTGGTGACAGAAAGGGATTTGAGGGCTAGCAGTGTCACTAAACACAGCTGGCACAGCTCTTAGAGGTCGGGGGGCATTTGATAGATCTGCCCAGCCATCTCCTCTCCTCTCCTAATATATCCTAGAGATCGACATCACCTGCTGGGACGCAGACCCAGCCCCTGAAGAGGAAGAGGGCTTCGAGGGTGGTGATTAGTAGTGGCAACCGTCCCGTGGCTGCCTTCGCCAAGGCTGCCCATCTGTGGAAGCCTCTGGCCAGACGGCTTGCAGCGCCTGCATTAGCGGCGGCCCGCCTGGCACCCACTCCGGACCCGGCTCTGCCGGGGCTCTGTCTGCTTCCCTACCCACAGGGCCTGACTTTTACAGCTTCTCTCTTTTTTTTAAAAGTTGATAGACTTGTACAGTTGACTGGTTTTCCTCCCGTTGGTAGTTGAGATGGTGTTGCAGATTCCACCCCTTTCTGGCCACACCAGATTGTAGCTTAGTCTCTCCGCTCGGCCGACCAGGGTGGAGGCCTCACCCTGCTTGGGACCTGGTGGGAGTTGGGGGTTCTGGTGGGAAAATGTTCCCCCCATCACTTTTCCTAGTTTTATGTTTCTTGGAAAAATATCACTTTGTATTCTCTATCCAGGGCTTCAGATATTTTGCACGAATTTTAAAACATGGCAATAAATGGCTCGTGGGCTCTGGCTCCCTGGGACCCTTCCCCTTCTCTTCACCCTCGCTGCTTGGTCGAAAGGAATTATCAGGCCCACCTGGGGCCCCTTGGCTTCCCGCCCTCTCCTGCCGGGCAGGTCCCAGGCTGGAGGTCCTAGGCGTGACTCAAGTCGGGGCTTACAGATGGGACCCAGGGGTTTGGGTGCCCCCCCATTCCTTCCTCTCTGCTTGGGTTCTTTTTCACATTAACTCCCCCCCCTTTCTTTTTTTTTTTTTTTTTTTAAGCACAAATTTATGTAATGGGTCGTGCTCATGTCTGTTAATAAAGAAATCCAGATCCCTTCGGGCCTGCTGCTCTGGGCCTCCAGGGGTTCATCTGGCGTGGGCGCCGGCCCTCATGACCCGCTCCCCAATTCCTGTCACCTCCGAGGCCACAGGGGGTGCACTTGTTACCCCGTGGACGACTCATTTCTGTACACACACGCCCCCGTAGGCAGCACTCGGGCTCCTTCCCTAAGGTCCAACATGCCTGGTCTCTAGCACCTTCGGCTTTAAAGCAGTTGGTGTCCCCCTCCGCTTGTACCAAAGCAGATCACACACCTTTATTATCCTCAAAATGTAACAAACGGGGTAAGAAATCCCACCCTCCCCCCACCCCTCCCTGCAGTCCAAGGGAAGCATTTAAAAGCCCCGCAGTCAGGCTAGGAGTTCGCCCGTGGGGCCCGGGACGCCGGGCGCCCTCTATACGGCTGTAGTCCTCCCGAACAAGGGGATGGAGACCGGCAGGCGCCAAGCTCCGTGCTCCAGCGGCTCGCGGCTGCTGAGCTCCGAGTCGGTCCAGCTCGGGAAGACCCGGCGGCTGCGGTCAGCCTGCAGACAGAGGGCGGGGCAGGGGGCGGCGGGCCGCGGGGCGCTGGGAAGATGCAGCGCCGAAGTGTAGCCCCGGTCCAGGAACAGAGGCTTGTAACTCGGAGGCGGCTGCTCCTGCTTCTCCGCGCTGTCGCGGCGGCTCAGAAAGGGCGTGACGATCTTGCGGTAGAGGCCGCGAGTGTCCGTGAGCACCTCGCTGTAGGGCGGCGGCGGCTCGGCCATCAGCACCGCCTCCTCGTAGCACGGCGGCTTAGACATGTCCGACTCCGCTGCGGAACGGGAAGCGAGCGGGCTGTGAAGATGAAGCCTCCGCCCCGCCCCGGCCCCACCACCCAGCCCGCTTCTCCCCGAGCATCGGCAGGGAGCGCTCGCCCGCCTCAGCGCAGCCTTACCTTGGCGCGGGTAGCTCCAGGGCCGAGGCGGCACGGAGAGGTGCGGTGGCGGTGGGTGCGGCAGTGCGTGATGGTGTGGGTGCGGGTGCGCGTGCGGCTGCGCGGGCCCGTGGTGCAGCAGCGGGTGTACGTGCACGTGCGAGTGCGCGTGCACAGGCGCCTCCAGACGGCTGCGGTGCGGTGGCGGCGGCGGCGCCAGCCCCGGAGGACTTCCAGCCAGGCTGCCCTCAAGCTCGAGGGGCTCCAGCTCCAGAGCACGCAGGTTCTGCTCCCTCAGTCGCTCCTCCTGGCGCCGTTTGAGGCGGCGGCGCAGGAAGCTGCAGAAGCAGCAGAGCAGGACGATGAGACCCCAGATGAGCCAGAAGCCGGCGAAGCACGTGAGGAACGTGTAGGTGCCCTGGGACATCACCATGGCTGCGGCGCAAGCGGCAGGTCCTCGGCAGCTTTACTGGACGCTGGGCTCCTCGGCGTGGCCCCGGGGCCGCGCCACGCTCCCAGGTGCCGCCAGCGTCACTTGGGGACCTGCGGCCGGGGGCTGCCTGCGGCGGGGCTCAATGGTCGCGCATGCCGGCGGGGGGCAACTTTGGTTCCCGCTCCTTTCCATGGCGCCGGGCGACGCGGGCCTGCTTCACCCGGGGCCGCGAGCGACCTGCGGGGCAGACACAGGGCTCAGCGAGGCTCGCCGGGATCCTGGGTGACTCCCGGACTGCACCCGCGTCCCGCGCAGGGCCGGGGATGCCTCCTCGGTGGGAACCCCCGCACTCCCCGGGGGCCGGGTGACGTCACCGAGGGATGACGTCACTCCCCGAGGTTTCCCTGATAGGGTTTCCCCGAATAGAGACCTGGCCACCGAGTGCCGACGCGACCCAAGACGGGCCAGCAGAGGGCGCGCGGAGTCCGCCCGCAACCCCAGGGTCCAGCTCGAGGTGGTTTCCGAGGCTGTGATCACTAGGGCACTAGAGTAGTCTGGGCGCGGTTACTTGGGGTGAGGAAAAGGACAGTCCATTAATTGGAGGTCCAGAAGCAGCCCGCTTGGCGCCCAGCTTCTGCCCTGCGCTGCTTCCAAATATTAGCCACGCCTTTAAGACACTGGCGGGAGGCTGCCACTGCATGCCACCGGCCCTGCCTTTGTCTGCTCCCGACGCGATGTGTTGGGCGTGGGCCAGGCGCTCTTTCCTAACTTCTAGGCGCCTCTGCCAGCCGGATTCCAGCCCCAACTTGACTTCCCTCACCATGTACTCACGCGCAAACCCCGCTTGGTGCACGTCTCTTACTCCCAGCCTTCCCCCTCCCTTCCACCAATTCCTTTCCCTATTTGTAGAGGGGTGGAAAATTGGATGAGAATTTATCTTATCGACCCACCTCCCGTCACAGCAGGGGGCCGAGAACATCTCTGCATCCATGGGGGAGAATTCAGGAGCCCTGACTGCTTAGTTAAGGGCAGCAAGCAACAGACTGGTTACCATCCTTCCTCACGGCCCCTTTTGAATGCCTTCTACCAGGAGCTGTAACACAACCCACTGGATAACGAAGTATTCCTGATGCACAGCTGAGAATTGGAAGAGCAGTTAACTGCACAGATGGCAGCGCTAATTCGAACCTAGGCCTAGCAGCAAAGCCCTGGCCTGAGCTTCTGGAAAGCTCCAAGGAGCTGCCTGCCCTTGGCACAGCACCACTCACGCAGCTTTGGTGCCTGCCATCAACTTACGATCCGGCTGAAAGGGCGCCAGGCCTTGGCCACCCCATCTCTCCCCAGATGGCTCCTGTCTGACTCTCTGGCTGCCTTCAGCCTTGTGTCGCTTGGTGCCCATGCCAGGCCTATCCTCCTGGGCCTGCGTTCCAGAGCAGACAAGGGTAGGAACAATAGCTCTGCCCGCCCCCTCGACAACCCCACCATGAGGCTGCCATGGTGACGCAGCCCAGATAAAAACACGATGCTGCCAGTCACTGGGAGTTAATTAAATCTGTTATTGTCCTTTCCTTGAGCCCTCAGGAATAGGAATGTACTGAGGGAAGAGGCACTACCTTAGAAGTTTTGGCCAAAAGGGCAGAAACAGTCCTTGGTCAGAAAATGTATTTCCGAGGTTGGAGGTAAAGGTGCTTCCTAAATTAGAAATGTCTGTCGGGTGGGGGTGGCTTGAGCCACTGTGGACAACATGGCATCATGGTTCTGAGTGAATGGATTCAAGGAAGCTTTAAAGTGTCTGTCAAGGTCATCAGAACTTGTCCCTTCTTCCCATGTGCATTTCTGTTGCTTCTGAGACAGGTGTCACTATATAGGACAAGCTAGCCTCAAGCTCAAGAGCATGTGCCACAACATGGGGCTCCATGCAGAACTGTAAGAATATTAAAATCGCCTTGTCACACCACCACAAGCTTAGAAGGAAGACTTGTTTCGGCCATACAGCTGATGGGGGTGTTAAGGGTTAGTCCACTTTTCATGTGGTGATCTGTAGATGGAAACTCTGGTGTTAGCTACGCACGTGAGAGCTTGGTAGTTAACTAGTAGCCAAAATATGTGTTCCTGTTCCTTCCTGTCAAGGCCTCGGATCACCTGTTACGGTGTAGCTCAGGGAAGTACTACAGGATGGAGAGAGATTGGCAACTTCAGGCTTAATGTGGAACAAAGCTCAGAGACTAGGCCACCAGAGTATCTTGCTCAGCAGACTGGGCGTTAGGCCAGATTCCAGAGCCTACGCCCCATATCTGTGTGCTGCTGTCACTGATGCAGGTCCATTCTGCAAGGACCAGGAGCCATCATGGACTGCACTGTAGGTAGACTAGGTGTCAGAGAGAAATCCCTTCCCCGAGAACACGCCACAGAGCCAGCATCGGACTCTAGTGTCCAACTAATGCTAAACACACTCTTGATGGGGCTACCGAAGGCCAGTCATGCCTGAAGCCTTCCTCCTGTACGTTATCTAGTCCCCAACAGCTGTCCAGTGCATAAGCATCAGGAGGGTCATTCAAATTTCTTGAAATGTTCTTCTGAACAGGCCAAACTCTCCAAAGACGCTCCCACGGCTTTTCCCCACCTCTGCACGATTTGATCCTAGCTGGAGGAATGTGCAGACCCAGACCCAAAGCCTTACTGTCTCTACAACTGACAGCAAATGCTGCCACTTGCGCACCTCCCAGTTGGGAACCATGCCCTCCAGATGGACTCATGGTTCCATCTGCCATGTTACTCTTTCTGTATTTCCTCTTTCACTTTATTCTTGCAGATCACTGGTTGCCCAGGGTTCCATCTTGTCTGTGCTGCATTTTAGGGTTTGCTGGGTTTTCTTAGTTCTTAGCCCATCCTGGGATTGCACCAAGGGAGGAAGCAAGAGCCCAGGTGTTTCCTCTCCACGATGCTGCCTGTTTCCTCCTGGAGCACCATGGGAAGGATTGAGCTAGCCACTGCACAGGGCAGAGTTGTCTGCTTCCGGGCTGGGGGTGAAAGTTTCAGACTGGTATCTCTGAAGCTTGTGCAATGTCTGAAATGCATGGAGAGGGAGCTTTGTCCAGACCAGGAGAGCTAGCCCCACTGTCACTTGGTTCAGTGAGTGTGTGGGGCCAGTTCATGTCGTCTAGTCTCTCTCACTAGACAGCCCAGGCTGTGTCCTTAAACTCATGACAACCCACTTGCTTCCACTTCCCAAAAGCTGGGATTACAGGCAGAAGCCACCACACCTGGCTTCAGAGTTCATACTTCTAACAATTTCCTAGTAGATGTGAAGCCAGAAAAACTGACCTAGATCCTGGCCTCCAGAATGAGTTCCTGCCAGGGCCTCTTGGCCTTCTCCACCATTCCTGGGACGAGTCTACCCTGAGCCACCTTGCCGCCCTGGGCTGGGTAAAGCCTACTGATCTCAGAATGCTCTAGAGTATTACTGAAGCCTTGATCGGCTGGCACACCGTAGCTAAGAGCCACTAGCTGGTACCCAGTCCAGTCATCCGTTTGACATCTTAGCTGCAGGCAGGGGAGGGGACCCTTCAGGAGCTGGGTCAGCATCTACGCCATTCTTGGGAAATATTACCAAAGCAGCAGCTATTTCACAGCTCGTAGCCCTTGTAGGGTTTTTTTGGTTTTTGTTTTGTTTTTGTTTTTTTTCAAGATAAGATTTCACTATTTAGCTCCAGATGACCTGGACCTCACTATGTAGCTCAGAATGGCCTTGAACTCAAAGGGATCCTCCTGCCTCTACCTCCCAAGTGCTGGTATTAAAGGTGTGCACCACTATACCTGGCCTTGGAGAGGGCTAAAACCAAATCAAAACACCAGTCATCTATGAATAAAAGGAAAAACAATACAGAGGCATGGAGAGTAGTCAGGTCACGGGGACTCTGAGGGACAAATGGAACCCCGGGCTTGAGGAGAAGAGTGGCAGTGTGGTGTGGTGTGCTGAGGTTGGGGTGGGTGGCGGAGAGCAGCTGTCCCCTGTCCCAGCAGGTATCGCTAGCCTGTACACTTGTGATCTCAAGAGGCATATAGAGTCCACGGACACAAGCGATTGGAAAGCCTTGTCCTGGCAAGAAAGGCATATAAGAGAAACATGGGTGACATTTCTACACTTCCTTCTCACACCAACCCAGATGTATGGAGGCCATTGAAAGCTGAACTTGTTGCAGTCCCCAAAGTCAGCCTGGCAAGGAGCTGGCCATAACCTCATAACATCACTTCCAGTAGAGCTCAGTATTGACTGGGACTCTGACCTTCAGGGTCCTGACCCAGGTCTGTGATCTAACCATGGCACAAAGAACCTGCAATGGGACATCACAGCCTGGAGCCCAAGCAGATCTGCTGACACCAGGATCTCTGTATATGCTCATTTTTCAGATTTGTCCCTGTCAGGGTATGGGAGAAATGGGGTAAGACATTGAAAGCCCAGACTCAGGTAGTGCCCACCTTTAATCCCAGTAATCGGGAAGCAGAGGCAGGAAGATCTCTGAGTTCAAGAACAGCTTGGTCTACAGAGTGAGTTCCACGATAGCCAGAGCTACACAGAGAAACCCTGTCTTGAAAAACCAAAACAAACTAACAAGCCCATACTCCTAGAAAAACCTTTTTCCTGTGGTTTCCTGTGTTTCCATCCCCCATTCAGCATGGACATGATAATTTATTCTTGCAAAGGAGAAAGGAAGCCACGTGATAGGGAAAGCTAATGCTCATGTCTCATAAGGAGCAGCCTGTTGTAACATGTCAAGTACTGACGGAGGCATGAATTCAAATCCTGTTTCTGCCCTAACTGAACCATGTGATCCCATCCTAGTTGCACGCTGGACGTGGCTTCTTTGCCTGGAAGACAGGGATGGTAAGATCTGACTTAGGGGCTGAAGAGTTGAGGGCACTCACAGAGGACCTGGGTTAAGTTCCTTCCCAGCATCCACACAGTGGTTCACAATGATCCAAAACTCCAGACCCAGGACAAACAGCATCCTCACCTGACTTCCACAGGCACCAAGCACACATGTGGTGTACAGAAGTACATGCAGGCAAAACTCACACATAAAGCGGATAAATCTTAAACAAAACAAACCTTGTCCAATAATGCCTGAGGTGGGGGGCAAGGGACAATTGATGAGAAACACCTTAAGTCCAATGTACACACCTGCATACGGCCAACTGAGGGCCAGCACCCAGCATCGTGCCTGTCGGTGGTCCAGTGGAGATCATCCCCACTTTACCATGGATTGCATGCATCTACGAGTTAAGACCTTCAACTTTAACACAACTCGTGGACGTGTCTTGTTGCCCAACGACTAACAGTTTTTTTTTTTTTCAATATTCATTTTCTTTCCAATGTTTGCATAAAGGCCAGTTTTTATGCTTGATCTCCCCAAACCGGATGCTCTAAGCACACAAAGTCCACATACTGTACTGTGACATGAATTGATAAGCAGGTGCCTGGCTGCCCCACTCATCCCACTGACCCTGTGACCTATGGAGGTATTTGGGTTTCCAGCCTCTGAGCAGGACTGGCTAACCACAGGGCCCAGCACTGTGAGGCCTGTATTTATGCACTGAGAGACTGGGGCTGGGGTCTTCCCGAGGGGCTAAAGCAGCCCGACTGAGGCTTGGGCTCAGCTAGAGAGAAAATGGAGGAGGGAGAGGGGAAGGCAGCCTATCAATAGCACACCCTACACCGAATGTGAGGGGAAGAAGCTGATCCAGTGCGAACCAGGAAAGGTGCACCAAGGCTTGAAACGGGTGACTTCTTCGCTGGAGGAACACGAAGGAAAGCTAAGAATGGCCCTCCGTCAAGCTCTAGGGTCCATTCCTGCCTGGATCACATGGCTAAGAGGGGCCGTGTCAGCAAAGGAAACTGAAATAGACTGGGCTCTTCTGCTGAGGGGTCGTTTGACCTTGGACCAGTCTCTTCCCTCCTGAACCCCGTGAGACTTCATGCCTAAAACAGGGAGAACAAACTACCTTGCTCAAGTGCTCTAAGATCAGGAGACCATGAATGCAGAGCACTCAGAGCAGGCAGAAAATGAAAGGAACCTGTCACTGATTCCCCAGGTCCCTGCCTGACTTCCCAGGTATCACCCATTTAAGGGCATCGTACGCCAAGGCCTCAAATGCCCCAGGTCCTGGGTACCAAATACTTCACTGGATAGAAAACAAAACAAAACACTAGGGTGGCTGTGGTCTCAAGGCCTGTCTGTGGTCAGGGCTGGCATCTGCTGAGTCAGGCCCTACTGCAAGGGGGGCCATCTCTCTCTCCAGCACACTGCCTGCTGGAGGGAGGTTGGGAGGGAGCCAGAGGTCATTTCCTCTGACTCAGCAGCCACTCGAGGGGCTCCCTTGGGGAGGGCACCTCCATGTGGCACTGGCCTCTTTGCAGGCCAACCTCCATGTCACCCCAACAGGCAAGGCATTGTGCAGACAAGAAAGGGGCACTGTGGTCCAGACAATGAGCTGGGTCGCTCCCATCTGGCCTGGGACTCGGCTTCCTCAGGTCAGCACTGTCCTTTGCTCTGCTTCTACCCTCCCTGGAGAATCGTGGCCAGGACACCAGGTGGGGGCCCATCGCGGGCCCGTGATTTGACACATACCCTGGCCATGAGGGTTAAGGCTGGCTAGCTTATTTCCTCTTCCCTAGTAAGGAAAAATCACCACCCAAGAAAGGGATTTTGGACCAGGCCATGTCGCAAGGGAGCGAGAGACCACCCTAGTGCTGGTACTAGTAACGGTAGTCACCCGACAGAGACCCCAGACCCAACCTCCAGGCCCCTTCTCCCGAGGCAGGGCCAGGGTCTGGGCCGCCTCCACGTTTGCAGCCACCCTGGGAGTCCTGTTGCGACGACTGCAGCCACGTGGGAGCCGGCTCGTGCCCACAGAGCCGCTCGCCCTTACCCCCACCCTCGACGTTATGAGGCAGGCACACCCAGACCGGCCAGAGGAGCAATGCTCTCTCCACAGTGCACCCCCTTCGTCCCCGTCCCCCCGCCCGCGCCCCCGGCCGTGGTGGGGGAGGGGGCGTCGCCACCCCGCAGTCGCGTTGCTGGGGAGCGCAACCCCGTTGCTGTGGCAACGGTTTCCAAGCGAACTGGTGGCGGCTCGCGCCCGGCTAGGGCTCCCTCGCTCACTGGCGCTCCTTCCCCTCCTTCCTTCCCTCCGGTGTGGGCTGGGGGAGGGGCTGCCTGCTGTCCCGGTCGGGGTCCGGGTGGCGTTACCGGGCTAAGGCTCTGAGCCACCCGCAGGGAGGGTCATCAGCCCGAAGACCATCTTCCGCCCGCGTCCTGTTCCCGCCCGGCCCGCAGCCGTCGCGGTACTCACGGGCCCAGGCATCCTCTTCGAACTCGTCTTCCTGCCTCGGGGCGAGCGGCCCAGCGGACGGAAGCCCCAGCTTGGAGCAGGCGGCGGCCCGAGGGAGCAGACAGTGGCAGCGAAAGCCGCTCCGAGCGCTGGGCTGGAGGCGCGGGGCGCGCGCACGGGCGCGTGCTGAGCCTGGCGTGCGCGCGCGCGCAGCCAACAGAGGCACCCCCACCCCCTGCTACATACACGCCGCCGAGGATGCTGCGAAGAGGGAAGGGGTGCCCACCTGCCGCACCCAGGCAGGGCACACGAAGGTGTGGGCTCGCATTACCAAGAGCATCCTAGCACAGAGAAAGGACGCTCTGCACAGCTCCTGGCAACAGGCTACCCAAAGGGAGCATACAGCGGCAGCTTCGTGGTACAAAGCGGCCATACACGCAGGATGCTTAGCGGAACAGGTGAGTTCATGGACCCACTCATACAGCTCAACCTGTACATATCCAAACGTGCTGTGTACAGGTTGAGCTGTATGAGCGGGAGCTAGAGCAAGTCAGCACCCCAGTGTGGCCCCCACTCGGGACGCCACCCACTGTTGAGGGCATACACTAAAGCATGCCTACTGCGAGGCAGTACAGACCTGCCTGGGTGCTGAATCGACAAGGCTTCATGGGCATGCTCACCCCCAGGGTGGGACATCTTAAGCTTGACCTAGGCTGTAACTGGCTTTTCTAATGTTTCTACTTCAACTGCTCTATGGCATGAAGAGTGATTTTCCAAAAGTACCTCCCACCACATCAATGGGGGACATTTAAGATCTAGATGAGCTTAGCTCACAGGAAAAGGGCTCATGAAACCAGTGAACCCAAAACTAAACTAGCTTTGGTCACAGCTGGTTCAGGCATTTCAAAAGTTGGTACCAAGAATATTGTCCCCAAATAATGGCATGGGTGGCCCCCACAGCTCATTTAAGCTGTGCCACCAATCCCCAGTGAGAAGAGCGCCATGTATCTCCCTCAGTTCTACTAAAAACAAGTGATGGTTAGGACTCATATCCATCATGGCTAAGGACGGGAAAGGTCATGTACCCCAGACACCCGCCCAGTGTTCAGTCCTGCCCTAGGAGCACGAACACCCAGGTTTCAGGGGATAATCACTGCCTCCAACTACCATCAAGGGTTAGTGGCTAACAAAAATTCTGTTCCAAGGTACACTGAACACATTTCTATGTGGTCACTAGGATTCCAGACACTTAGGAGTTAGACTCAATGATGCCAAGCCAATCAGCTGGAGAACCTTGCTTCTGGCAGTCACACCTTCATGTGGTGAGGGTTAGCAACTACCAGGGGCCAGTTTGTCCAAGGTGCTTTTGTTTTTTCCTCACAGTTCAGGGGTCAAACCCAAGGCCCTCACACATGCTAGAAAAACACCTCTACTCCTGAGCTACACCCACAAGCATCCCATGTCTTTTGTTTTTTCAATACCAGCCCGGCCTTGAACTCATAAATCCTCCTGCCCCTGCCTCCCAAGTGCTGGAATTAAAGGTGTGCACCACCACAGCCCAGCTACCTCCCGTGTTATTTACACCCCCAGCACTCATACCTGGGTCACGTGTGTTTGTGTGTACAATGAGATAAAACCCCAGTGCTATCTGAGGCAGATGGACGGAGACCCCAGAGAATGGCTCGCCAGTTACATTACAGTGCTTTTCTACATGGTGGGCAGGCTCTCAAAACACAGCCAGTCAAAAGCCTTCAGGGACAGTCCCAATCTCCAGCAGAGTTCACACTTTGAAAGCATAGCTTCCAAGATGGCTGCCCACTCCTTTCCCAGCCCAAGTCCATCATCCGTTTGCCGGGCACAGCTGGCCTTGCCCTGGGGAGTATCAACCCCAGGGCTTTTGGGTCAAGGGACTACTGCTTAGTGTTGTTCCCCAAGTCCTAGCCCTCTAGAATCCTCCACAATGCTGAGCACACTGAATGTGACTGTTCCCACATCTCCCTGCCTACCAAATAACCTCCAAACTGGCCGGAACCTCATCTCCACATGGGTCCCTAGTAGGGAGGAGTGACAGTCTTGTTGGAAAGCTCACAAAGGATTTAAGGCGAACCTAACCCTAGACAAGGAGTTCCCTGGATGCCTCCTAGCCCAAAGGTGGAAGGGTGTGGACCCAGTAGCAGGCAGAGTATTCCATGGCGCTGCCTGGTGCCCACTCACCCCTGCATACCTCTCCTTCTTCTGGCTTTCTTTCTACCCAGTGAAAATTCCTTGTGCACCCTGCTCCCTTCGTACAGACAGACGCATCAGCAATCACCGTGTATGCTGGGAGGCCCCTGCTGAAAAGGCGTCTGTTGCCACCTATCGGTGTGATGGCACATGCTATAACCTTAACATTACCAGAAGAATCAAAAGTTTGAGGCCAGTCTGGCCTGCGTAAATTGTGAATTCTAGGCAAGCCAGGGGAGCACCAGTGGGCTCCCTGGTTGTTTAACATTCTAGTAGCTGAAATGCAAGGGAACTGGCATCCTCAGACAAGGAAGGGCCCAGGCAGAGCCAGCTTCAAAATTTACCAAGCTGTCTGTGTACCCACGGCTATCATGTCCAAAGCACTTGGTGCCCAGCTCACAGGCCAGGTGGTCCCAGGGACTCTTGGGAAGCACAACACCCTGAAAGGAGTTTTGCAAACAGCTCTTGCCCCCAACATTTGGACAGGAAGTCTCCTTCCCTCCCGCAAACGATCTTGCTAATTCCTCTCTTCAAGAAACTCTCTCAAACTCAAGTGGCTGGTCCCTCCTACCCCTCCGCACCCTCAAACCACCCAAACCACTCAGATCCTCTTTGGCCACCCACAAGAGAAAACAGAGCTGGGTGCCACACATGCGCCAGGTCAGGGTGGACACACAGCAGAAGGCCAGTATAACACCGACTCAGGGCTGGTGTTTCTCACAACAGCTCCCATCTGCCTGTCAAGTCCCGAGGACTCATGGGCCTTTGAAGGGCAGGCCCTAGTCCCACTGCAGGCCCATCTCCAATCCCTTCTGACTGGACCAAGAAAACAGGAAGAACCCTTGAAACACCAGAAATGATTTTAAAAAAAGAGGCAAGCAGGGTGGCTGGCCTGGCTTGTGCTCAGACTGTATTCACGTAAGACATGTGGCAACTCACATTGGTCACAGACACGTGGCAGCTCACATTGGCTTTAAATATGGAAAAGCCAGGGCCTTATGGTCCCACGTTGTCGTAACACCAGCATCAGGGCAGCCATCAGTCTGGGATAGGGCAGGGCTAGGGTCTTGGCTTAGGCACAGCCTCACCCTATCCTCACACACTGACTCTCAGCCTCCCATCCCCACCAGACACACACAAGGAAGGGATTATTGCTGGGCACATGTCTACTTTATGAGGGGTTCTGGAATGTTGGAGGGTATTCTAACCCTCCTATGACCTGTGCTGGGGCACTTCTGAAAAATGCATCTCAGGACCCAGAATAAGGAATCGCGTGTTCTGGGGACTGGAAGGCAGGTGGCATCTTGTGGTCTGATGGGTCCCAGTCAGTTCAGCCTGTGGTTATACTATGGTCCAGGCCTAGAGGACACAAAGCCCCCATTTCCGGCGCTGACAGATGCTGAGAAAAAGTGACAGCACTGGGCAAGCAGAAGGCGGTGGCCTAAGTCCATGAAGGCAGGCACGGGTCTCACTTGGAGGTTGGTGGCGGCCAGTGCAGTGCTGGGGTCAGAGGTTTGATCTGGCCCATGTTCTGCTCATCTGGACTGGGCCCAAGAAGCCTAGAGTTTGGCACTGGCTGCGCTGCCAGCTCCTGGCTCTCCCAGGTCCAGGGTGGAATTAAGAACACTCTGGTAGCTATATACATTCGTACAAATACATAAATACACGAAGCCCCAAGCTCCACAGAGAGATGGGGGACGCACCTTTGTCCCAAGATGGCCCAGACCTTGTCAAACTCAGCTGGGCGGGGTTGAGGGACGGAGGACACCGGGGACAGTTCCGGCTGCGTCCCCAGGCCACCGCTTGCGTGGACAATGGGGAACACCACCGTGCAAAACTGTAAACGTCACAGAGTGGCTGCTACCGCCAACCACGGCTGGGGGCCTCTGCCTGGGGACTAGAGGCGGGTGGGGAGCTCTTCCTCACTGTCGCTACAGTTTCCACAGCAACCCTGGAGGACAGGGAAGACGGAAGGGAGAGAGGCACGGCAGGTGCTATTAGTCACTGTGAAGGCTGACCAAGGCCAGTGCCACGCCCAGAAAGGGGCTGTGGGGTCCCACAAATTTTAGAGTAGCAGCTCAGGTCAAACATGTCAGGGTTCAGCTCTTCAGCGACAGACCGAAGTAAGACTAGGAAGCTCGGCTGGGTCTGCCGAGCAAGGCCTTTGTCCATCCCCTGGACAGACTCAGGCCCAGGGAGGCAGACGCTAGGTGGGTTAGCAGCTTGAAGGGGGCAGGGGGCAGGGAAGCAAGCAGCAGGGAGGGAGCGGGTAAGGTGGGCACCAGACGTCTTTCTCCTACATCTCGCCTCTGTCATGGAAGGACTGCCTGGGGCTCCCCACGGTCGGGCATCAAGGCCACCCCATGAGGAGCCCACACTGCTCACCTCTGGAAAGAGAAAAGAGGCCATGAGACCAGCCAGGCGTGGGGGACAGGCAGGAACGAGGCTCCTCAGGCACCACCGAAGGGCTGGGTGACGCTCACTCCCAATGTAGGTGAGCACCAGCCCTGCCTCCCACCCACTCTCCCCGTGGAGCAGGTAGGGGCACAGGACAGCCTCACACAGGACTTACTTGGCGACTAAAGAGCCTCTGCAACAGTCCCTTCTTGGGGGGCGCGGGGGGCTGGCCCTTCCAGTCCAGGTCTGGGGGAACAGATCCATCCAGCCCAAAGACATTTAGTTCCTGGAAGCACTCAGTCTCCACCATCTACCCAGAGAAGGTGGCTGTGAGAGGGGTCCCAGGGACACCCCACGGGAGCCCACCCCACCTGCAGGGTGGTTCCTACCTCGTTCTGCCAGGGGATGGACACACTGCCCGTGGCAAACTTGTGGTAGAAGTCTTGATCAGCGGGCCCCAGATCCACACCTTTAACTGTAGAAAACTGCTCGATGTCCAGAACATCCTTGCAGTAAATAGCCTGGGGCTGGGGGTGACAGGGGAAGTCAGAGGGCTTCACCTCGGCCACTTTGTCGTGGATCTGCCTGACACTGGCAGCTTGGTTTGCAGAGCAGCAAGGTGCCCATGCATGCCTCAGCTCAGCACTCCCTCACCTCTGAAGCACGTTTCACCTGTCGCCTAGGGTCATGACCTGTGGCTGTGCAGTGACCGGGTAAGGCTGAGCAGGCCTTCTGCTTGTACAGCATCGCCTGGAATGTGGCTGGGGTTGGGGTGGGAAGGCGAGTACTGGCTCCCTATAGGACTGGAGGGATCTCCACTCTAGATTGTCCAGTGCTGGATGCTTTCCACAGCATCTTCCCGGTCCCTGCTGGAGTCAGGCTCTGCATTTGAAGACCATTTCTCTTCTATCTCTACACTGCTTAGAAAATCTTATCACAAAGGAAGTCAATTAAAATATTATCACGGGGCGAGAGGTGTAGTTAGCGGTGTAGAGCATATCATCACAGCATGCTTGGGCCCTGGGTTCCATCCCCAGCACATACACTATCTACCAATCTACCTGCTGATTCCGACATTATCATCATCATCCTGTAAAATGGCGTGTCTGACTGGAAAAGTCCAGAGCTCCCTACAAGTCATACCATATACGACTTTGTAATTTTATACCAATATACCTACTGAAGCAGAGAGAATGCTCAAGTCCGTGAGTTCAAAACTGCCAAGGTAACTCAATGGGCCCTCATCTCAGACGTAAAAGTAGATAGCATTATTCTTGATAGCCCTACCCATCAAAGATACCCTCATGTCAACTATGGATAAAATTTATACCCATATAATAGAATATAATTCAGCTTCTAAAATGAATGGCACATTGGCCTATATTCTAACATGGATGAACCTTAAAAGCATTCTTAGCAAAAGGAAGCCAATCACAGAGGACCATATTCAGCAGGACCCCATATACCCATATATCTAAAGCATTCAAAGTAGATGAATATAAGAACCAATGATTTCCTGGGACAGGAGGAAGAATTCTCAACCCTGTTGGACACAGGGTTTTGTCCAGGTTCTGGAGAGGCTGGTGAAAACATTCTGATCGTATGTGGTGACAACCACATGACTCTTTCAATTCAATTGCATACTTTACATGGGTTAACTGTGCATTTCATCTCATTAGAGTTGTTAAAATGTACTGTCAGCTGGGCATGACAGCACATGTCTTTAGTCATAGCACTCAAAGGGCAGAGGCAGGTGAATCCCTGAGTTCAAGGCCAGCCTGGAGAGTGAGTGAACAGAGTGAGTCCAGGACAGCCAGAGTTACACAGAGAAACCCTGTCCCCCACCCCAAACAAAAACAGCCAAGCACTGGCTCAGAGGTGAAAAGCTTGCACTGCTCTTCCACGGGGGGTGGGGGGGGTGGGGTGGGGGGCGGTCACCTCTGGCCTCACAGACTCCTGAATTCACATACCCACACAGGAATACACATGCAGACTTTTCTTTTTAATTAAAAAAAAAAAAAAAAAAAGAGGCAGGGCTGGAGAGATGGTTCAGAGCTTAAGAGCATTTACTGCTCTTTCAGAGGTCCTGAGTTCAGTTCCCAGCAACCAAACACATGGCAACTCACAACCATCTGTAATGAGGTCTGATGCCCTCTTCGGGTGAGCAGACAGAATTCTGTATACATAATAAATAAAAATTCATAACAAATTAAAATAAAAAAGCACTGTCAAGCTTGCTTTTTCATCTACTGCTTCTAATGTTAAGTTCCAAGACACTGACTTTATAAATTTGAACAATGGCCACAGGCCGTGTGACTATTTCAGTCAGAGGACATGCACAGAGAGTGGGAATCCAGCCTGAGGCAGCAGAAAAAGTCAGACCTAGCGGATAGCACTCGACCCCTCGGTGGGTGAGGTCTACCATGTGCGACATCACTCAGGCCCCTCCCTGGCCTCTCATCCTCTGTGACCTACTCCCACACCTCACATCAGGGCGAGCCCCCAAAGGTACCCTGCCATCCTGAAACATGCATTGTTCCTGCTCTGCACACACTGTTGCGGTTGTATCGGCCTCATAGATGCTGTCCCATGTCCCTGGGCTGGCCCCTGCCCGGGGGCGTCAGTGTCTGCCCGGAATGCCCATGTCCGCAGATCCTGGCATGATTCTCTCCTCAGTTCTACTTACACAGCAGCTTCAGATTATCCTGTCTGAAGTGCCCACGTCCCCTCACGGCAGCCTTCCCAGCCTCCTCTCTTCCCTCCAGCACCCAGGACTACTGGAAAGCGCTCCTTGCTGGGTTATGTTGGTGTTTCCATTAGAGCATAAGGCTAGGCTGGCTCCATGGGCCTCAGTATCTCAAGGCCTGACATACATGGAATTCGGGTGTTTGTTAAATGTATAAACATGTGGCTGACAGACACTGAACTGGAGGCATTCTCCACAAGCTTGTGGGAAGGAGGCGAGCTCCCACGGGCCGGAAGGCATTATCCAAGTGTCCAGTGAGGGTCCTGCAGTTTTAGAATGTCATTTCCAGTTCTTAAACAAGAGTTGCTCTTTGCTCACTGGGTAGCTGCCTAGCTAAAATGTGAGCCTGAGCTACTAAGCCAGCAATGCCACTCCCTGGGAAAAGGTGACGGCCATGAAAGACTAACCAAATACAGTACAGAGAGGAATCAAGTTCCTGTGACACTCGGAGCATCCCCATGTCCACCGCAAGTCCCAGCTTGTACTAAAACTCATACTATGTTGGGCCTCATACATGCATAAGCACACACACACACACACACACTCATACAGACTTTTTGGAGGGCAGCCCAAACCAGGAGATAGGTTTTCCAACATTTGCACTGAAAGCGACCTGGCCCTTGCTCCAAGGACCCCTGCATCCTGGCTTGCCCAGACCATTAGCAAAGGTGGACTTACATCAGGCTTAAAAGGGGGTTCCAGCATTCCAGCTCCCAGCCGCTTGAAATTCAGTTTCTTGAAAAGGGGGTGCTCCTTTACCTCCTGGGCACCGCCTCCACGGCACCCCAGGCGCTCAGCAGGGTCCTTGCTGAGAAGCTGTAGCAGGGCAGAGGTGGTGGGGTACCTTTAAGCAGCTGAGGGTCCCCAGCCCCAGCCCAGGCCGGTCAGTGAAGCCACAGCTTGTACCTGAGAGCAGAGAGAGCGTGCCTGTGGGGAGAAGTGCTCGGAATACTCCTCGGGCACCTCCTTCACCAGCCTCTCCACTTCTTCCCGCTTGATCTTCTTCCTCCTCTGTTGGAAGGGTGACTGGCCTGCAATCATCTCATAGAGGAGGCAGCCCAGTGCCCACCAGTCAGGACTGAACGTGTACCGCTCATTCTTCACCACCTCGGGAGCTGGGCAGGGGGACAGGAGTCAGGGCTGGGTGTGCACTGAGGAACAGCGCCCTCGGGCCCCAGAAACAAAAAGCAGGGCATCAGTCAAACACCCACTGGCTAGGCAGGATGTCACTGGCCTGGTGGAGACCTCAGCCGTGTAAGAAGCCACACGTCATCCATGAAAGCTGATGTGGCCCTGAAGGAGGGTGACAGTCACACCAAGGGTCCCCATGCCTGGCTGTTCTGGGATTTTTGTTTTTCAAGAATAGATTGTTCTTTGTTTTGGGAGGGAGAGAGAGGGGGGAGGGGGCAGACCCCAGTGCTGGAGCTTTTTTTAAACACAGGCCACACATGTCAGGCAAATATTCCACGAGCTACATCAAACCCCAGCACTTTTTTTAAAATATGAAATTGCTTGGCTAATTAAATGTTGGCAATTAATTCAAATTATTCTAAAAACAATTCAGCTTCAGAATTAACGTAGGCCAAGTTAGGACCATGCAGCCACTGATTAGTAACGTCTGGATTTCACAGGGACTAAAAATACCTCCCCCTGCCCAGGCAGGCTCCTCCAGGAGCCAGCTCTGATGAGGGTTACAGTAGAAACAGAGGCTACGAGTGACTGACCCAAGACAGCCTGGAAAATGTGCACGCTCTATGTCACAGAGTCCACACGCTAGGCCTGCACCGCCTGTATCTCCAATGGCCATGTTATTCCAAGCAGGGGCCATTGCAGGGGACAATGGGCCATGGAAATGGCATTTGGTTGTCTTAACCTTTACTCCCACCGGACCCTATGTGCTCAACAAGTCTCCAGCAAACGACTAGCAGGCGATCATAATGGATGGACCGGGCTAAGTCTTGGTCTCCTAATCCACAAAATAAATAGCAGCAGCAATGCAGGTATGGGCTGTCTGCTCTGAGGTGTCCTCACCCAGACACAGCAGTGGGTAGACCAGGCCTAGCACAGTAAGGGGACCCTGGAGACCGCTGCACTAGGTCAAAGGGACTCACCCATGTATCCCACAGTGCCCACGCGGCCTTTGATGGTCTGGCCCTCAGGCACACGCACAGCCAGTCCCAGGTCAGAGATACGGATGTGGCCTGGATGGGAGGTCAGAGATACAGGTGTGGCCTGGATGGGGCATTGAAGCAGGTAGGTCCACTGATAGGCCAGGCCTTCCCATCCTGTCCTCCCACCTGGGCCTTCTCACCCACCATGGTCATCCAGCAGGATGTTCTCTGGCTTTAGGTCCCTATGGGAAGAAAAGAGGGGCAGTCAGATGCTGCTGTTCTCCAGGGACTCAGTACCAGCATCTCGTAGCTCGACTGTCTGCTGGGATCAGGTATGCAGCAAGTGAAAAGCTAGCTAGCTCCTTCACTGCCAGGATGGAAGCCCTGCTCCCCCCGCTGCAGACAACGCGGGGAACAGGGCAAGGTCCTCCAGAGCCACAACCTCAGGAACTTTCTAGGGCAGTGAGAAGTGGCCCCAATCCAAAGGAGTGAGGACTCCCACCTAGTGGGGGACCCATCTAGGGGGTTCACTGCAGATCATCCTTGGGCTCGTTCACCGCTGATGCTGACGCTCCTCCCCTGGTGGCCAACACCACCTTCTCTGTCACATGTGGCTACCCTTCCTCCCTCAGAGGGCCGCTTGAGGCTCGGATGAAAGCGTCACCCATTACCACCATAAGCACAGCTCTCTACTACTGAGCCCACCTGCAGGAATGAGTCTCCCACAGAAACTGTTCATCTGGAAAGCAGGGGGCTGACTACTCAAGGTCACACGGAGAAGGTAACAAAAGCCAGAATTCACACACTGGTCAGCCAGCTAGACCCCAAAACCTGCAGCACTCCAAACTATCGAATGTGGGTGAGTGTGTGCCCAGAGCCAGCGCTGGCTTGTGGTTGGGCACACCTTCAGCACACTGTCCTCCTCTGTCAAGCTTGAGAGCAGCTTCAGCTGCCACTACTGCACCTCACTGCTGCCCTGTCCAGGAAGGACCCAGTCCTGAACAGCCACCCGGGCTCAGCCCCACCTGTATACAATGCGTTCCCGGTGCAAGTCCTCCAGGCCACAGCAGATCTCGGCAGCATAGAAGACAGCGCGCGCTTCAGGGAAGCCGGCCTGGCCCATGTGGTAGATGTGGAACTTGAGGTCGCCGCCATTCATCAATGTCAGCACCAGGCACAGCGCATCTTTCGTCTCATAGGCGTAGGCTAAGTTCACCTGTGCTCAGGAGAAACAAACCTTCAGGGGGAGCTGTGGGGGATGCCTGGGCGCTCACGTGTGTGTGCGTGTGTGTGTGTGTGCGCACGCGCATGAGTGAGATGCCTGGGGTGTGTCTTGTGTGCGTGTGTGCGCGTGTGTGTGCGCGCACGCGCATGAGTGAGATGCCTGGGGTGTGTCTTGTGTGTGTGTGTGTGTGTGTGTGTGTGTGTGTGTGCATGCATGTGTATGTGTGCATGCATGTGTGTGTGTGCGCGCGTGTGAGTGAGTGAGATGCCTGGGGCGTGTCTATGCATGTGCATGTGTGTGCTCATGGCAGCCACCCAAACAATCTTCTGTGTGCCGCTCCTTAGGGCTCAGCAGGCTTCCTGAGCCTGGAATAGCACTCCCACCCCACCCTTCTTAGGTGATGCCAGGGCAGGAAGGGACAGGGCAGAGGGCAGTCCCTTTGGCAACAGGGACTTTAGGCTGGTGGGTGGGGAATATGGACAACAGTGTGAGAACAGGGAGGGCTGTGTAGACAACAGTGAGTACAGGGAGGGCTGTGTAGACAACAGTGAGTACAGGGAGGGCTGTGTAGACGACAGTGAGTACAGGGAGGGCTGTGTAGACGACAGTGAGTACAGGGAGGGCTGTGTAGACGACAGTGAGTACGGTGGGGGGGGGGCTGTGTAGACGACAGTGAGTACAGGGAGGGCCTGTGTACTTACTACAAACCTACTGTTCACTTTTTCCAGGATCTGCTTCTCGTTGAGCGCCATGGCCTCGCCTTTCCGTTTCTTGACTCGTTTCTTTTCCAGTTTCTTGCATGCGTACATCTTCCCTGTTGCCCGCACCTGGCAGGCACACACCTGTGCCCAGGGTAGACAGGGACAGATGAAGGCCAGCCGTGCTCTTGCTGGAGGTGAGAGGGTCCAAGCCTGCTGTACCCCATCTAGTACGCTCTCTGCAAAGGCGTCAGGCGCCACTCACCTCCCCAAAGCCACCTTTGCCCAGGACTCGGTACTGCCTAAAGGTGTTTTTGGTCACTGGCTGCCTATAGGCAGGAGTAAAAGAAACAAATATTTATGCAGGTATTCCCTTAGGAAACCCCACAACCTCGCCTATCCCGGTCTGGCCTGGGAGGGTCTCACCTTTCCAGCCACTTCCACTGCAGAAAACGGTTGAAGTAGATGCTGTCGAGGTAGTCAGCAAAAGGCGCCATGCTTAGGTACTCATGGGTCAGCCTATTGAGACAGGAAAAGCCCATAGGTGTAAGTCCTAAGGAACCCAATCTTAGCCCACAGGCCAGCCCCCATCTTATGTCTGCTCAGCTCACAAAGCACACCCTTGTCCTTTACTATCTCCTCACTAACACACTGAGCAGGAGACAAGCATTTCACGCTGACACACAAAGGGAGGACATGGACAGGGAGAGGACTCCAGGGACCACAGAGCCCCTTGCCCTAGCTCAATTCCAGACTTGGGGGTATGGAGCCTTACCGGGTCAGCTCCTGGAAGAGGTCTTTGCAGGGTCCTTGCTCCAGCCGCTGGGCACAGTTACTCACCAGCTGTCGGGGAACTTCGGGGATAAGGTCAGGACCCTAGGGACAGGCCACACACAGGCCAATGCAGACAGCTCCCTTGGACAGCTGCCTGCTCCCAACACACTGCCAGCTGTCTGTGGGTGCCAAGGGTGGCTGTGGGTGGGTAGTGCACTAGCTGCCTCTTTGCTGAACTCCCTTCCTGCCCCCTCCCACTCGAGACAGGGTAAGACAGCCACTGGCAGGCTGCCTGACCCCAGCTCAGCCCAATCCCTGGGCTCCATGCCCATGGTGTTGCCTGGAACAGGTCCAAGGCACTCACTGCCCAGGCTGTGGTCACTCACTCCTCTGCCGATTGTCACTGGGCCCTGCCCCAACCTTCCCATCACTGCTCAGCTCAGCTCACTCACCGTGTGGCTCAGAAAATTCTGCATTAGCCGCCGCCCACATGCCTTCCGTTTCTCATCAGGGGTCACTTCATACTCAGCCTGCAGGGTGAGAGGAAGAGCTTGAGGCTGAGAGGGAGGGACAGCCACGAGGAGGGACAGCCCGGGGGAGGGGGAGCGGCGGGGGGGGGTGACAGTATCCTCGACCTCTGCCTGTATCCTCGACCCCTGCCTGGCCTCAGTGCTAGTCTGGGCCCTGGGGCGGGGATACTCACCACCCCATCCAGGAAGGCAGTACAGCGGGTCAGCTCAGGCCTCGTGGCGCAGAACTCACGAAATAACAGACGCCCAATGGGCTGACGCTCACACAGGCTGTGGTAGTCACGCTCTGCAGGCCAACAAAGGGAGCTGCTGGGTCACAGACTTAGAATTCATTGGCAGAGCACTCTGGTCTATACCCCCACATCTGGGACCCACTGACTTCTGGCCCAAGAGTGGCAGTAGCCATTATCTCCTTCAGAGCCCTCACTGCGACGCTCAGGCAGGCACCCTGCTATTACCCCAGTGTAACTGGGGGACTATGGGGCCCAGAGAGGTTGATTAATTCAACTCAGTGGCACAGAGCCAGAAGTCTGGACTCCAGAGGCCAGGTCCCCTGGTTCGCAGACTTGCATGGCACAGTTCTGGGTTTGGGTGTGGTCTCGTGTGGTTCCGGCCCAGCCCAGCCCACACCTGTTGCCTGCCTGGCGAAAGTGTGAGAGGAAGCTGTGGCTTCCGCTGCCCTCAGCCGGGCCTCCTTCCCAAGCAGGGTGCATTGTACCCACATGCAAGCCATCAGCAGGGGCCTGGGACACCTTGACTGCTGCTCAGATCCTCAGTCAAGAAATAGGAATGGGGGCCCTTCCCTCCCTTCTAGAAGTAACCAGATCACACTGCTGGAGCTTTGGTGGGTGTTCTCAGGTCTGGCCTGGATGGGGCTCACAAACCCAGGCCTGGTGTTCCAAACCTGCTGGCCCAGGCTACCTTTCCTCCCTGCAGCCCAGCCCAGCCCTCCCCCCCCCTGTGCCCACTCCTCCCCCCTGCCCACTCCTCCCCTCCCCGTGCCCCCTCCTCCTCCCCGTGCCCACTCCCCCCCCCGTGCCCCCTCCACTGACACCAGTCAGTTCGAGTCTCTGCCCTCCACCCATTCCAAACCCAGGAAGTGAAACTGGGCTGGATCCAGCAATCTCAGTCTTTCTGGCACTGGACACACCCTCCCCCTGGTGCCCCTGTGACCCAGGGCAAGGTCTGGAGAGGCCCTCAAGGGCAGACCCCGTCTGCTCCGGCAGTCCAGAGCTTCACCTCACCAAGGCTGAGCCGCAGCTCCTCACACTGGCTGATGTGGGGGAACTGTAGCATCTGGCGCCATTTCTTGCTTTTCCCTTTTCGATTGCCACCACCTCCTACAAGAACAATCAGGAGCAGGGTCGCACTGGAGCCCTGAGCTACTGCACACTCCAGCACACCCTTCACAAGTTCCAATACACACATGGTCCTCCCGGATGCCCACGCCGAGGGCTCCCAGGATGAGAACCAAAAAAGAGGGAGGGCATTGCAGGTATGGCCTTCACCCCCTGCAGGTTAGCAAGGCAGGCAAGAGCGGGGCAGAGGCAGGGGTGATGCCACCTTTAACCCCAGCACTCAGGAGGCAGGCACAGGCGTCTCTGTTACATGGAGAAACTGTCTCCAAAAACAACTATAAAAACGTAGGTAAGAGGCCAGGCAGTGGTGGTGACGCCTTTAACCCCGGTGTCCGAGAAGCAGACGGATGAGTCCACCCTAGTCCACACTTTTTGTTATTCTTTTTTATATAAACTCATTTAAATTAAAAACAAATCTTATTTTGCATACCAATCCCAGTTCCTTCTCCCTCCAGTCCTCCCATGGCCTCCCACCAACCCCCATCCACTCCCCAGGGAGAGCATCAAAGTCTATCACATCATTGTTTGTTTTTCAAGACAGGGTTCCTCTGTGTAGCCTTGGCTGTCCTGGAACTCACTCTGTAGACCAGGCTGCCTTCAAACTCAAGAAATCCGCCTGCCGCTGCCTCCTGTGCTGGGAATAAAGGCATGTGCCACCATGTCCTAGTGAAAGGGAAGTTAAGTTGTCCAAGTGGCAAGTGGGTTTCTTTTCCTTTCTTTTTATAATTTATTTATTCATGTATTTTATGTATGAGTGCTCTGTCTTCATGCACACCTGAAGAAGGAATCTGATCCCATTGCAGATGGCTGTGAGCCACCATGTGGTTGCTGGGAATTGAACTCAGGACCTCTGGAAGAGTCAAGTGCTCTTAACCTCTGAGCCATCTCTGTAGGCCCTGATCTACATTCTACATGTCAGTTCCAGGAAAGCCAAGGATACATAGTGAGACCCTGGCAGAAAGGAAGGGAGGTAGGGAGGGAGGTAGGGAGAGAGGGAGGGAGGGAGGGAGGGAGGGAGGGAGGGAAACAGACAGACAGACAGACAGACAGTAAAAGGAGGAGGGAGAAGAAAGGAGGGAGCAAGCAGAAAGGACAGCACGGTGGAGGGGGTCACTGAAGAGGCCAAGCCATGCCAGCCAGAGGTCCTATGTGGCATGGGACATGCTTGAGATCCCAAAGGTAGCCTGGGCACCTTCCCAGGCTGCTTAGAACTATTGCACGAGAACTGTCTCCCTGCCCACAGCAAGGTGGTGGTAGGAAGGCGGGCACTCAGGATGCACCCACCCTTGCCCTGGTGCTTACCTACCTAGGTGAGCCCCTATCTGTAGCTGCTGGGACCACAATAGCAGCTGGACCACCTCTAAAACCTGGTAAGTACACTGATGTTAGGCAGTTCCCTTCCCAGCCTGCAGAAAGAGTGAGGGATAGGCAAACTGGACTAGAAATTTGAAAAACAAAACTAAAAACAACAGGCTGGGGATGACGGCACATGCCTTTAGTCGCAGCATTAGGGAGGCAGAGGCACGGTCTTTTAGAGCTTGAGGCCAGCCTGGTCTACATAGTGAGTTCCAGGACAGCCAAGACTACATAGGCAAGGTCCCAAAAAAAAAAAAAAAAAAAAAAAAAAAACTAACCAAATAAAAAAGCACACTGCAGGAACACTGAGCATGTCAGGGAGGGAGCCACGTGTGTCTTTGGGACAATACATCAAGGATGGTGGGAGAGGCCTGAGCCCTACAGCCTGCAGGACCTGAACCTGAAACTCCATCGCATACTTTTGGCCACCGCTGCATCACCCTACCCAGTTTCCCTGGCACCTGCAGAGGCACTACAGAGCTGAGAGCCTCGTGTCCAGCTCTCAGGGGGGCTGTAGAAAGAGGCAAGACCCAGCTCCAGTTACGACAATCTTAGGCAACCAATTTCACTATCAGTTTCCCTGGCACGGCCTCCACCTGAACCAGGGTAAGTCAGTAGGAGAAGCTGACTTCCGGGAAAGGCGCAGGGCTGGGTCCCTAATTGGGTTTCCCAAGGAAGGAGGAAGTGCTGCAGTGTCCCCTTGAGAAACCCTCTGGTGGCCCGGTGACACTGCCTGTACCCTATGTGCCCACAGCCATTGCCTCACTGCATGTGAGCAGGAGACCTCCACTCACAGCCTATGTCAAGGCCTCCCGAAGTGTAACTCCTCCCACTCCCCCTCCACCTAAGTCCCTCACCCAACCCTCCATTTGCTTGCCTCCCCCAGAAGTCACTTCCTCCTCTCCCTCCTCCCAGCTCTAGCAAGGCAAGAGCAAAAAGTCACATGCAAATATCCTGTCCTGGAACTGGCTGCCAATCTGTGGGACTCCTCTCTACCCAACCCTGCCCTGCCCTGCCCTGCCCTCCTCCTGTATGCCTCTGGCACCTGGGGAAGGAAGAAAATCCGAGCAAGGATGCACACCCCCAGGCCACCTAAACATACAAGCCACAAGTTTGTGAGAAAACTGATTATCTGAGTGGTGAATTCAGAGCCTTATCCCCAAATCGGGAGGGAATTCAAGCCCAATCCCCAAATTCAAGTCCCTTACCCACCTCTAACATGAGTAGCATTTATTAAACGCCAACTGATCTTTGATCCTAGCACTCGGGAGCAGAATCAGGATAAACTCTGAGTTCGAGGCTAGCCTGTGGTCTACATAGCAAGCTCCAAGTAAGCCAAGGCTATATAAGGAGACCATCTCACAGACAGAATCAACAAAAAAGAGCCACCTGTATACATACAACACAGGTTTCCCAACTGAGGTCTGGTCACCTGGAAAGCTGGCTGCAAACTGGGCTGTTGTGTGAAATGATTCGGACACAACAATTCATGGACAGAAGAAGACTCTGAGATAATGAGGCTTTCCTTAAGACATTGTAAATGGTCAATGATGTTGAGGAACAGCAAGCATGGCAAAGCCATGCAGCTATGCGTGGAGGTGGAAGCCAGTTCAGGATATGGTCCTCTAGGTGAGGCTCTGATCCCCATTATGTCCATGCTATCCTGAGCCTCACCCAACAAAGCCTACACACAGGTACCCACAGTGTCTGTAGCAGCAAGGCAATGCCCTTAGGGGGCCTAAAGCCTGAATTGGCTAGCCCCAGGAAGTGAAGCCTGGCCCCAGCTCTTCCACCCCTCCTCCCTGGCTGGCTAGCTAGATGACGAGGCAGAACAGAGGCAGAACAGAATCGGCAGATGCCCCCAGAGGCTGAGAGGAAGGCCCAGCCCCTGAGCTTGATAAGGGACAGGAGATAAGATAGCCTCCCTTGGGCACTGGGGACCCAGGATGCCCATCCCATTTCCAGGCAACACCTCCCAGGGTGTGACATTGCACTGGGTGGGCAGAGGACAGCAGGTGCTGCACCACACTGGGGGTTTCTCTGAGGTTCCTGTAGACTCTACTGGGTACCTTTTGTCCTAAGCCTGGGGCGGTTACACTCTTGATGGGTAATCTGGAATTAGTCCTTAGCTGGTTTGAGCCTCAGTTTCCCTCCTGTAACCTGATATAGAACAGTGAAGCTAACGACTCTTTCAGCCTGGAAGCCCATCAAAAAGCGGATAACTGTCACTATGTTCCTGGAGTTCTACATGGGAGAATCTTCTTCAGGGTTGGTCCCCCAGCACCCTGGACAGAGTGGAGCAGGGTGTCGCCGACATAGTGCGGCAGTGAGTTTAATGTCTGGCCTGTGTCACCTAGGACCTTCACAGAGCAGGTGCAAATTAACATCTGGAGTGAAAATACCAAGGAGCTACTCCGAAGCACATCCATGTGCACACACGCTAACTCCACAAGACTGGTTTCCCAGCCAGGCTTTTCCGTCCGAACAGCCAGCCCAGTATGCTCGTTCCAATTTATTTCTTTGTGCATCTGCCCTAACAGGTCATAGCCTTGCTGGATGCAAAAACCGCTGACCATTCACCCGTTTTCAGTGTCTAGAGTCTCCTAGTGAGTGGCGTTTCTGTTGGCAATGTATGTGTCCACAAGTTTCCCCATGTCGGTTGGGTTGTCTATGGAAAGGCTTGGTTCATTCATTCTCCAATCTTTACAGATTACCAACTTTGTGCTGTTCAGGGCATCTGGGCCTGGGGCACGTGGGACACCTTCCTGCCTCTCACCTAGAAGGCCTCAGACACAAGGGGCTCACGTCCACTTTTCCTTTTCCTTCCCTTTCTCCTTCATCCCCCACACCCGCAGCGATGCGCACGACGCGACCCCCGCCCCTCTTGGGCCCCTGGTTCCGGGGGCAGGTGCTGGGGGCAGGCCGGAAGGGCTCGTGTCTGCGCTGAAAGTCCGGGTGCAGACTCCAGGGCACGAGGGTAGCTGGGGCCCGGGTGCCCCGTGGGACTCGGAGGTCGCGCGCCCGCGATCCCCGCACCCGGGCCCGGCCGCCCGCCTGCCCGGCCTCACCTTCCCGGGCCTTGAGTAGCACCGTGTTCGCTACGATGTTCTCGAGCTCCATGGGCTGCAGCGCCGCCCGGCCCGCCAGGCCGCGCCGCCGGCCGGGACCGCCCGCGAGAGCCGGGGCCGATGAAGACCGGCGCGGCTCGGCTCGGCACGGCTCGACTGAGCGCGCCGCGGCCTCCCGGGCCTCCCCGGGCTCCCCGGCCGCCGCCGCCCGCCGCGCACTGTGCGCCCCTCCCGGGGCACCGGCACCGCCCCGCCCCGCCCCGCCCCGCCCCGCCCTCTGTTTACTTGGCTCAGGCAATAGGCGAGCGGACGCTCCCCGCGCCAGGCTGCTATTGGTCAGCCTCTTGGTCCTGCTCCGCCCACGGAGCCGGGAACTCGCTCCGAGCGGGGAGGGGGCGGGCCCCACTGCGTCGCCTCTTCCTGGTTGGACTGCGGGCGGGGTTCAGCCCCTAGGTTCGAATTTCTAGGCTTTCGTAGGATGCTGAGCTGCCAATTAGGGCCGAGCCTCCGCGGGGAATCGGAGGTGGGCTCTAGGGGGGCCACGCCCAGGACACAAAAACGTATGATTGAATTAAGGAAGCGTCAATCATGCAGCAGTGCGATCTGATTGGGTCATCGGGTGGGGGCGTGACCGAGTGCCTTTGGCCGGCCGATGGGGTTTCTAGGGTTTTGTTGCGATCACGCTGTGTAGCCTGCCCGCCCGCAGGTAGCTTGGTTAGCATGTGTGTCCTGCCGCCGTCTCTTGGGGCGGCTGCTTCTGAAGGGCGCCCGTCCCGAAGCGAGCAGAGGACGGAAGGAGACGAGTGCCTGCCGCCCCAGCGGCGCCTGCCTCCAGCCCAGCCGCACCCCGCCCCCGCAGCCGGATGTTGTGATTTCTCTCCTCCCACCCGCCCGGTCGCCTTCGGCTTCTACTGCCTTATAAGGCAGCGAGCGCTACCATCCCAAATCGTTGAGGTTGAGTTCACACCCATTATACAGGTGGGGAGCTGAGCCGCTGGTCGTTGAGTGGCTGGCTGGCTGCACGCCGAGACTGGGGGAAAACAAGTCCGAAGTTTTGCAGCTCATCAACACAGTATAGTTGAATATCCCACTTCCTTCTCCCCACCCCTTTTCGCACAGCAGGAAACGGAGGTTTGCCCAAACTCGGGGGATTAAGGAGCAACCGGATTAAACCAAGTCTTTGATCCATATTCATTCATTCATTCCTGCAAAAATATCCAGGCACCCGGCCAGGTACCGGATATAGTGTTGACAGCAAGAAAACCAAAGTCTCAGTGCTTACGTGCTAGGCGGGAAGAAAGGCGGTAATAACCCTGTAAGTGAGCACATTAATGGGTGGTTTTAGAATGATGCATGCTACTAAAACCAAACACCTAGGGATGTAGCTTTGTGGTAGAGCGCGCTCAGCGAGCCCAACGCCCAAGTTCATTAAAGAGACCAGAACGGTCTCAGGATGTCACATTTGAGTAGATCCAGCAGAGGCATAAAATAAGTTTGGCCAAGGGGACAAGCGTGGGCAACTTCAGAGTCCAGTGGTCTGAGTTAAGAAGAAGCAAGGGTGTGGTTTACAGGGAGAGCTTTGTTCAGTGAAATGTGGAACTCATAGACGGATGGTTTGTACTTACAAATGATAGCTCTGGACTGTTGTGACCAAGTGAGACTTGAGGGCGGAGCGACCATGTGCACATTTGAAGTTTTGATGGAGTAGGGGATGGAAAGAACCATCTGGGTAAAGAAGGCATTTCCAAGGGTCTGTAAGGGGGCTGGTGAGATGGCTCAGCCGATGAAAGCACCTGAGGCCAAGCCTGACTAAATATAAAGACCTGAATTTGATCCTGGTTTCATGCGGTAGAAGAGGACGATTGACTTTATTCTCTAGCTACACACAGTAAATTAATTAGTTAATATAAGTAAAGAAATACATTTAGGGGACTGGAGAGATGGCTCAGCGGTTAAGAGCACTGGCTGCTCTTCCAGAGGACCCAGGTTCAATCCCCAGAACCCACATGGAGGCTCACAACTATCTGTAATTCCAGTTCAAGGAGATCTGGCCTGCTCACACAGACATATATGCAAGCAAAACACCAATGCACATAAAATAAAAATAAATAAATTATTTTTTAAAATGAATTTAAACAAATGCAACATCAGTAAGGGTCTGCAGAGGAGGGAAATGCAGCTAATGAATGCAGGGCCTAAGGCACAGCATCTGTGTACTTATGGGTGGGCATCAGGGTGAGCAAGGGGCACATGAAGACAGCTCTTGGATGGAGTCTGCGTCAAGGAGGCCCACGGACTTCTTTTGGAGGTTAATGGGGGAGTTGTGGAGGCAGATTCAACCCCCCCCCTCCCCCCGCCCGAGACAGGGTTTCCTCTGTGGCTCTGGAAGCTGTCCTGGAACTCACTCTTGTAGACCAGGCTGGTTTCGAACTCACAGAGAACTGCCTGCCTCTGTCTCCCGAGTGCTGGGATTAAAGGAGTGCACCACCACTGCCAGGTGTGGAGGCAGACTTTAAGTAGGGAGGAGATTTGCTTTGCTAAGGGACTGCGGGCTGCACTGCAGCCATAGGCTGGGAAAGGCAGGCACTCTGTTTTGGTCCCATCAGGGAGGGGTCCTAGGAGATGTACAGTGCCCTGACAGTCACTAAGGCCAGAGAAAGGAAATATATTTTTTCTTGCTTGGATCCCAGGTAGCAAAGCATGTTCCCAACCAGATCTTTGAAGCCAAGGAAGGGGCCAACACAAGGGAGCTGGAGGTCACTTGAAATTCAGTGTGGGGGCAGGGCAGGGGTGGGTTGAGGGGGGCATTGTGGGAGCAGGACAGAGGTGTTAAGCTAGCTCTTCCTGGCATGGGAAATTTAACAGGCACCCCCCAGGAGCAGTTCAGTCTCTTCCCAGTCTTAAATTACCCAGAGTCCGGTTTGGCTGTTTACAACCAAATATTTGGCTAAAACAGGAAGCAGGCCTTTTGGGATGAGCCATTAGCAGAACGGTGGTGCCCTGTCCTCCACGGTGGCAGCCAGGGCATGTAAACAAGTGACTTGAAACCATTGTTGAGCTGGAATTAATTAGAGGTGAAGAGAAGATACCAGCCCCAACTCCCAGATTTTAGGAACGGTTTTATTTATTTGTTTGTTTTTTACGTGTGTTGGTGTTTTGCCATGGTGTCGGTTCTCCTGGAACCGGAGTCACAGACAGTTGTGAGCTGCCTGCCATGTGAATGCTGGGAATTGAACCCAGGTCCTCTGGAAAAGCAGCCATCTCTCCAGTCCCCAGAGATATTTTTAAAAAGGAAAAGTTACCTTTATACATTGAGTGACTTTTCCTGGGAAGACATAGACAAATATCTATTCATCCCAGAGAGGGCACCGACAACAGATCGTGGAAACAGTCCTACCCAGCTCTAGCCTCATGAACCAGTGGGTCTACCTGGGCTAATTAGACCACGGGTGAGTCACAAGCAGCTGGATCACCTAGAAGCCCAGCCAGCGTGGTGAGGACCTGGGATGTCTGTGTCCCTGGAGCTCAGGGCCCAGTGTGCAGGGAGCTCCACTGAAGAGACACTTCTCCCACAGTTCTTTCCTGCTGAGGGAACCCTGTGAATCTTGAAACTGTCTGTGCTTCCTAAGCCTGAGAGGTCTTGCACGCACCCACCTATCTCCAGGAAAGAATATTTTAATTTGGACAAAATAACCACAGGACAATGTGAGAGGCACAGTTCCTGGAATTTGACCTACAGAAGTCATTGCACTCAGGACAAAGAAATAAACATTCAGGGTTACTGACATTGTTCAAAAAGGTGCACTAATTGAGTGAGTGGAAGTTGGCCCTTTCCTGTAGAGTAACAGGCTATGTAGCTCCTCCTTCCACCCCTCCCTCCCTTCTTACCTTTCTAGCTTTCTTCTTACAAGCTCTTGATTATTGTCACCCAGGTTGGTCTTGAACTCTGACCGAAAGCAATCTTGCTGTAGTCTCCCCAGTAAGGATTATACGTATATGCCATTGCACCCAACCAGGTTGCTTCTTTTATTTATTTTATTTATTTTAAAGTTGGTTTGTATAGCCCTGGCTGCCATAGAACCCACTCTGTAAACCACACTGGCCTTAAACTCAGATATCCACCTTCCTCTGCCTCCTGAGTGCTGGGATTAAAGGCTGGATTTAAAAGTACCAACTGTGCTAGGTTTGTGGTGCACACCTTGGGAGCACTTGGGAGACCAAGGAAGGCAGCACTCTGTGAGTTCAAGGCCAGCCTGAATGATGCAAAAAGTGAGAACAGGCCAGCCAGGATGATGTAGAGAGACCCTATCTCAAAAAATCAAAACAAACAATAAACAACCTGACCCAGCCCGTCTCTTGTTCAGAATCTTCTGTGGGCAGCCTTGGTGAACAACCTCTAAGGTGTCCCCAGCCCCACCCATCTCTGCCTTCTGATGTTCAAACCCTCGTATCCCCACCCCTGAATGGGGCTGCATTGCCTGAGTTCAAAAGAAAAGAATACAGCAAACATGACAAGTCATTGCAAAGTGTAAGTCACTAAATGGAAGCTGCCAGGTTCATTTCCTGTGCCCAAAGTACTGAGTAAAATAAAATGCAATAGATAAAAGAAACTCCAAATTCCTCCAGACGGTCTACAGATGTGCTATTCGATCCGGGCCCTGTTTTCCCCTCCACAGTCTGCAGCCCTCACTGGGTGGACAGGAGCAGCCGCAAACACTGGCCTCCCTGCAACCCTGGAACACACTTCTCTGTACTGTACCCACACAACAGCCACACACACAGCTATCAACTTTAAAATAACCAGAATCCAGTTCCTCGATCCCCTGAAGCCATATTGCATGTGCTCAGTGGTCACATGGAAAGCTCCATCTGCACTGTTTGGGGGAGGAAGGAGGGCGTGCACCTACGGCATCCGCTTTGGCAAAGGCTTCGCTGTGGCTTCGGGAATAGTGGTATCGGTTACCTAGATGTGGAGGATGGTAGGTAGGGTGAGAACCTTCCAATCCCTCACATTGCCTTTGAAAACTAGGTCTGCAGCCTCGTGAAATCTGTGCCCCAAGTTTCTGCTTAAGAGGAATGGAGCTGGGTAGGGCCCAGGCTATAATCCTACTTGGAATATGGGGCAAGAGGAGCGAAAGTTCAAAGCCAGCCTAAGTTACAAAGACAGACCCTCTCTTGGAGAAAAAAATGTTTTTGGTTTATCAAGACAGGGTTTATCTGTAGCTTTGGAGTCTGTCATGGCACTCTGTGGACCAGGCTGGCCTCAAACTCACAGAGATCCGGCTGCCTCTGCCTCCCGAGTGTTGGGATTGAAGGAGTGCACCACCACCAAGCTAAAAAACACTCTTCAAAGGTCTCTGTGTGTTCATGAGAATTAGACATCCAGAGTGAGACCCTGGTGTTTCTCCATTCTGTGAGGCCCTAGTACAGCTTTGCCAACACAGAAGCCAAGACGCAGAGCAGGTGTGCCTGCCCTGTCTACAGCCGGATTGGGAAGAGAGCCAAATGTTCAGAGGACAGAGGACAGGTGTGTGGCAATTACTGAGAGTGTGGCCCTGTGGTAAAGCTTTTCTGTTAGCTCCTACGGTGGGTTGAATGGTAGGTTGAACAGTACCAGAACCTTCCTCCCCTGTGTTCCTACCTCAGAATCTCAGTGAGTCTGCCCACTATCTGAAGTACCCACACCTTCCTAAGAAGCCCTGAAGGTCAAGGTTCAGAGACGCTGACCTTTGACCAAGCAACATAGAGGAGCATTAGCCTCAACAGGACCCCAAGCCACCTCCCTCACTCCTGTGGTTTCACCCTGCTCCCAAGGTCACTGTCTTCTTATCTTCTAGCTACTTATTTACACAGGGGGTCATAAAGAGGTTGCCTTGTTTTTGTTTCAGAAACTTCCTTGCCTCAGAACTCTTGCATGAGCTAAGACTTTTGATTTTAAATAAAATTGGCATAGTCAAAAAGGGCGTCTACTGCTGGGTGGTGTCGCACAGGCCTTTAATCCCAGCACTCAGCAGGCAGGGACAGGCAGATCTCTGTGAGTTCAAGGCCAGCCTGCTCTACAAAGTGAGTTCCAGGACAGCCAGGGCTACACAGAGTAAATTCTGTCTAAAAACCAAACCAAGCCAAAGCAACAAAAGGCATCTAGCTTTCATAGCACCAGCAAGGCACAGGTAGTGGTTCTGAACTCGGGAGTCTCTGAAGGCTTGTTGTCAAATGTTGTCACTCAAAATCTCTGTCCCATTTACGACTCCAGTTTTAGGGGGTTTGTTTGTTTTTGGTTTGGCAGTCTGAGGAAAAGGCCAGGGCCTCAAACATACTAGGTAAGTGTTCTGCCTCCGAGTTATACCCACACCCCTCTGCTTGTTATGGAATATGACTTTACTATGTAAGGACGTGTTACATTTGTTTATGCTATATTTGTTTAATGATGTAAAGATGTGTTATACTTGTTTATGCTGTTGTAAAGATGTGTTGCTTTACCCGCCTAAGGCACCTGACTGATCTAATAAAAAGCTGAATGGCCAATAGCTAGGCAGGGCCGGTGGGCAGAGTAAATAAGTAGTAGAGGAATCTAGGTGAAAGAGAAAGGGGGAGAGAGAAGAGAATGAGGGAGAAAGAGAGGGAAATTTCTAGGGCCAGACAGCCAGACACAGAGTAGGGCATACTGAATGAAATGAAATAAAGGCTTAAAAACTGAGGCAAAATGTAGGTGAAGAGAACATTAAATTAAGTTATAAGAGCTGGCAAGAAATGAGCCTAAGCTAAGGCAGAGCATTCCTAACTAATGATAAGTCAATGCGTCAAGATTCACTGAGAGACCATGTTGCATGAGGACAGGCCCGGAGGGGCCTTTTCTCAGTTAGAACACTCGCTGCTCTTGTAGAGTGTTCAGAACTAAGCACCCATGTCAGGCAGCCAACTGACTCTACCTGCAGAGGGTCTGATGTCCTCCCCTGGCCTCTGCAGACACCCACACACAGGCACCCAAACATACACACAGACAGTAAAAATCAAGGAGACATCAGGACAGTGGGAGCAGCACGCCTTTAATCCCAGCACTTGCGTGGCAGAGACAGGCAGATGTCTGTGAGTTGGAGGCCAATCTGGTCTACAGAGTGAATTCCAGGGCAACACAGAGAAACCCTGTCACAAAAACCTTAAACAAACAAACAACAACCAAGGTGGCAAGCTGGACAGTGGTGGCACACACTTCTAATGTCAGCATTTGGATGACAGAGGCAGGAGGATCTCTGTCTCAAAGGAACAAACAAAATTAGCAACAACAATAAAGATGGAGAGTAATTAAGGAAGATATTTGGCAGCAATCTCTGGCCTCCACAGACAGGAACACACACACACACACACACACACACACACACACACACACACAAGCTGGGGTAGAGGTGGGGTGGTGTACAGTCACGTACTGTATTACGGTGTTTTAGTTGACAATGAAAATTAACCACATGTACAGTGCAGTTGAGGACGTTTTTAGATTCTGTGAGCTAATGACTTAGTGGCCATCTTAGCTTGCAAAAGTACGGTCTGTGGCATTCACATAAATACTGTTATCTAACAGTGCATTTCTCTGGAATTGCGTCCCTGTCAGGTGACATATGACTACCGTCATACAGTATAATAAACAGAACTTGGTGCTGGTCAGGCCTGACACATAGAGAGACAGTTTCACTCTGCAAACAGAAGACTCTGAAAACCAAAGGGAAAGCTTGAAGAGCTCTCAGGGTTCAGAGTCAACTAGAAACATCTAGAAGGAAAACATTTAGAAATGGGAGTGGGTAGGACCCAGGGTTGACTGGGAAACAGGAAGCATGCAGGTGTTGGGGTATTGGAGGAACACTTGCCTGTGGTTGCCATGGTGTCCCCTGGCCTCTCTACCCCTTGTGGCAGTGGCTACTGTCCCCCACAGCTCTCCCATCTAGCTCTGAGAGAATTGCTCTAAACCAGCTATGGGAATCCCCCTTAGTGTGACAGAGATGGTTAAATGGTGGTAAGTGACCCGTGTCTCTCTCCTCTCTCTCTCTCTCTCTCTCTCTCTCTCTCTCTCTCTCTCTCTCTCTCTCTCTCTCTGTGTGTGTGTGTGTGTGTGTGTGTGTGTGTGTGTGTGTGTGTGTGTGCTTGCGCACGCGCCATGGTGGAAACCAGAGAACAATTTGTGACAATGGGTTCTCCCTTGTGTGGGCTCTGGAGATCAAGCTCAGGGCATGGGATTGGTGGCAAACGCCCTTCGCTGCTGAGCTGTCTCTTGAGCCCATGCTTCAGCTTTCTGAGAGAAGATTTTGTCCTCCTCACGAGCGCTCCCCCATATCCAGCTTCTGCTTAGCCCTTTGGCAGAGGCCTCTTAACTTCTCAGACGCAGCTAGTGGAAGGGCTGTCCCTTCCCCTCCTGAGCAGCATTGAGCCTAGATGGGTAGATGTGATTCTTACAACTGTGGGTTGTAAGCTGTCATGTGACCATGAAGGAAGTCAGCCTGAAGATTTTCATACTGAGGGCCCTAAAACCCAGAAAAGAAACAATTCAAAATGGACCAAAGACTGTCCTAATGCTTTGATATTGTTGAAGGAGAATATAGGTTAAACTAACATACGGGCATGGGTTAGGACTTTCTGAAAAGGACTCCAAATAGCACAGGAAATATCCCAAGGACTGACAAATACATAGTAGCATCAAAAGTTTTCTGAGCCAGGCATTGGTGGCGCAGCCTTTAATCCCAGCACTCAGGAGGCGGAGGCAGGCAGATCTCTGTGAGTTCGAGGCCAGCCTGGTCTACAGAATGAGTTTCAGAACAGCCAGGGCTACACAGAGAAACACTGTCTCAAACAAACAAAAAAGAAAATGAAAAGCAAGTTTCTGCATACAAAGGAAACACTCACCAGATGGAAGGGAGCCACCGAATGGGAAGGTACAGTTGCCTGCTACACAGAGAGGGAATTACTAGCCAAGATGCATAAAGAACTGCAGAGACCACATACCAGGGAGCAGTGAGTTGAACAATTTTCAGAATAACAAGTGTAAATGGCAAATAGTTATATGGGAATATACACACCATTACAGAATATAACAGTTTCTTACAGGCTCAGTTTATCAAAATAGCTTAAACTTAACAAAGTTAGCAAAAACAAGGAGGCTAGATATGCATTCTTAAGCCTGAGTAGACCTAAGCAGACATTCTCTGAGCCAGTGATTCAAGGTTCCCAATGCTTTGACCCTTCCCGTGTAACGATCCCCAACCACAATGTCAGCTGCTATTTCACAACTGCAGTTTTGCCACTGTTAGGAATCTCAGTGCCAACATCACAGGTGGTCCTAGGCCACCCCAAAGGAATGAGACTTACAGGTTGAGAAGCTTTGCCACTGTTAGGAATCTCAATGCCAACGTCACAGGTGGTCCGAGGCCACCCCAAAGGAATGAGACCCCAAAGGTTGAGAAGCTGCTCCAACTTCTTTGTTGTCTTGCAGCATCATAAAATAGAAACATCACAATTTCAGGTGTTTGGTATTTGGTGCTCACAGCTGTGGCCTTAATTTTTAACCTTTTATTTATTTTTAAGTTCAAATATCAATAACATAAAACATTTTATAAACTTAAAATGTTCCATATCCTTATAAATTTGAAACTGTTCCACCAGGCATTGGTGGCACACACCTTTAATTCCAGCACTCAGGAGGCAGAGGCAGGCAGATCTCTGTGAGTTCGAGTCCAGCCTGGTCTACAGAGCGAGTTCCAGGACAGGCTCCAAAGCTACACAGAGAAACCCTGTCTTGAAAAACAAAACAAAAAACAAAACAGGGAGACATAACTTTTAAAACAAGAAGACAAAACTTTCCAACAAGACAAATAATACTACAAAATTTACCTGCAAAACAAGCTGATACAACTTTCTCTGGAAATAAAAAAAACTTTCCAGCAAGACAAATAAAACTTTCCCAAATAAATAAAACTTTCCAACCAGAAACAGATGGATGGGCAATGTCTCACTATATGCCCTGGATAGGAGAATATTGTGATCCCATCGAACCCCCTCCATGTTCCAGATAGGAATTCTATGAAACAGAACCAGACTATGACTTACCAGGAGGCCTCTGTAGATTCTTCTTGCATTCTTCAGCATGGCAGTTCACTCCAATAGTCTGGGAACCGAAGGCAGCCTTGAAGTCTTGGAATATCTCAAGGCACATACCTCCTGAAGTGGGCCCTCAGCCCCAGAGATCCAGAGCTAAGGTCCAGCTTTAGAATTTGGATGGGTTGTCTGGATCTCGCTGGGGCCTCCAGAAAATGTTAATCCTATTGATAGAGAATAAAACCACTACACAGTTTAAAGCCAATTTTGAAGTAAGTTTTAATTAAATACTGCCAGGTAGATGGACCTTGGCCAGGCACATACGCAAGTAACCAGAAATGGCCCAGAATCAGTATGACAAACCCTTTTAGGAAGGAAAACCCATAATTCATTGCATTTCCAACCAGGGGCAAGCATATATCCTCATATTTCTTGCCTATATACCTTCTGGCCACATGTGATCAAGCACATCTGGTGCAGATGGGTCAAACAAACTTGTTTAGAAAAGTGAAAAACAGGACTTTTTATCTCCCATAAACAATTGTTATGAGCACTTTCCTGCCAGCCTGGTCCCCGAGCTTCATAAGCCCCAAATAACACACAGAAATGCTGTATTAGGTATAAAGCTGTTGACTTGTTACTAGCATTTCTTATTGGCTAGCTCTGTCTTAAATATTAACCAATTTCTAGGTGGTCTTATCTTACCAGAGAGAGAGTCTGGACATCTTCCTTGTCTCATGTCCTATATCTTGACTCCTTTCTACTACATCTCCCAGAATTTTCCTTGTCTCCTAGTCCCACCTGTCTTGCTTTCTTATTGGCCAACAGGGCTTTATTAATTAACCAATAAGAGAAACATACTTTCAGAATAACATCTCCCATCATCTCGTCTTTTCTGTCTAAAATAAAAAGAAGGGCTTTAACTTTAACATAGTAAAATATATAACAAAACAGTTATCAAATAAGAACTATAGTTAACAATACTTGATCCATTAACATTTTGTAAGACTTAAAGAAAATATCATCTATCCCATCTTTGTGAGTCTAACGTCCTATATGTAACTTATCTTTAATCCTAACTAAAGAAAACTATAACCATAACTATCTGTCTTCAACTTCTTCAAAGACCACAGAAGGATAATATATAAACTCTAGAAATGACAGAGACAACTCATTGCCTGGTCAGTCACCCGAAGTTCTTCTGTAATGTTCCATCTTCAGCCCATAGGCCATAGTGTGTCTGGCAGACTTCTCAACAAAGCAGGAAACTTTAAACTGTCCACCTGTATTGGCAGTTTGTCAGTCACTTTTCTCTGTGTCCTGTAGAATGTCTGGCAGACTCTCCCATGAAGCAGGAACTCTGTAGCAATGTCCATCTTGCATCAGCAGTCACTTTCCTATGAGTCCTGCACGTCTACTTTATAAAGCATAAAGTCAAACAGTCCAGACAAGAGCAGTTTCTTGCCCAAATGGCTAGTCTTGCCATATTGGAAGCAAACTCCATAACGAGTTTCTTCAATGCCCATCTTCCCTTCTGATGCACGTGGTGTTACCAGGAACAGCTGTGCCACGGTTAAGAAAAACCCTAAACCATTTTAGATGCTATATTCTGTAGGTCTTTGAAAGGGTTGAGGAAGCCTATCCAATTGAAATATATCTCTATATATCTGTAAAAACCTAACTATAAGTTTTGACTATTATAAGTAACTATAATTTGTACTTAATTATACATCACATTTTTAAATGAGCTATATAAACACAATACTTAAACAAGAGGAGAAATATACATATCACAAAATTGACTTTAAACTTGTATAAATAAATGAAAATCCATTTCTATACCATAATCCCCTTTTTACCTTTAAAAAGAGGTTGATTGTGATTATTAGAACCAACCCCACTTAAATTAAAACAAACATTTATAGACAATATTTGGCCTGCTGGTTGGGGATGCTGTAATACCATGGAAATCCTAAGAAGACACAGAAATCCTGGCTGTAGTCTGCAAGGCTGCTTTGTTCCAGCTGTTTTGAATGTTGGATCACCTGGGACTCAGTTTCAGGGGGTCTTGCTTGATCAAACCATGTTAGGTCTGGAAGGAATCCACAGCTTTCCATTTTCTGTGGAAATAAAAATAGAAATTCTTTTCCCCAGTAACTTGTCCTTAAACTTAAATTTTGAAATTATAGCATTTTTAAAATATATAAATTGATTAATCCAGCAGCATTTCTTTTAGCAGTTGTTACTATTTCCTCAGCAGTCAAACAGTTCAAAGACAACACAATAGCATACAGAATCCAGACTCTGTGCATTTCTCATGTTTATGTGGCTTTTTTATTACTCATTTATTTGACTTTTATTTTTTCCTTTATTGAGACAGGTTTTCTCTGTGTAATTTTGGCTGCCCTTGAACTCACTCTGTACACCAGGCTACTGAAACCACACCTAGCTACTTTCTCTCTTTCTTTTTAAAACCACTTTAACCTGTTTCTTTTTCTCACCCTAGCCTATGTGTATTTTAAAACACACTGTTTATCTTAATCTGTCTTTACTGTAAATCTTTGTCTTTTTCTGGCCACGAGTCTTTTATCTGCTAGACAACTACACTGATAAAATTAAAGCAGCGGCTGTCTTAGCCAGCTGTTCATGCATATCATTCAATTGTTAGCAGGGCCTCTTAAAAGAGCCCTGCATTTTGTTTTCTGCTTATGCCGAGTCAGGAGACCTCCCTTAAAGGAGCCTCACAAGTCTCTGCTTGTCTCTAGCAAAACAGAGCCCAACCAAGAAAAATGCTGCTACCAAGAAGCCTTGCTTGTCTTTGATCTTTGGTTTCTAAAATCCCTTTTTAAGCTTTTGTCAAGTTTTAAGTGGAAGTCCTTTTTACCCACGTTGTAGGTGCATTTTGTTACAAGCACATTCCCACCAACCTGGTTCCAGAGCCTCGTCAGCCCCAAATAACATGCACAGATGCTGTACTAGATATAAAGCTGTTGGCCTGTTACTAGTCTTAAATATTAATCCATTTCTACCCATCTAATTGTTTCTATGTTTCCAATAACAGAAACATATTTACGGAATGACATCTCCCAGAATCAAATATGACAAGGGCTTAAGAAGGAAAACCCATAATTCATCTCATTCCCAATCAGGGCAAGCATATATCCTCATATTTCCTGCCTATATACCTCCTGACCACATGTGATCAGGCACATCTGGTGCAGGTGGGTCAAACAAACTTGTTTAGAGAAGTGAAAAACATAGGACTTTTTTATCTTCCATAAACAACAGCCTCCAGTATTTCAGGAAGTATCTGTCCTTGGGCAAGGAGCTGACAGCTCAGAGGCATTTTTGCTTTGTGGATCTCTAAGGCATAGTAATTGAAAGTTAAAATGTTACTTTGGCTCTCACAGTACCATCATGCCCAGTTCATGCTAGGCCTCTCTGTTAACAGATTAATTTGTACTTTGGTGAAGGTGTACAACAACAGGTGGTAGGTCTCCAAAAGCCTAGAAGCATCCGCTGCTGGTTCATGGTCTCAGTGTTACAGCTCTGGCGGGAAAAGTATCCCACTAGTCAGGAGCCAAGGAATACCACAGACTCACACTTCACAATAAACCTCAGAGATTTATTGGGAGAGACACAGGAGGGTGACTGCCTCTGCTTGGGTGGGAACCATCAGGGAACTGAGCAGGAGGAAGGCTTATATAAGGTTTCTTGGGAACAGAGATTTCCAGGGTGGGGATTTCCAGGGTGGGATTTTAACCTCGGTGATTGGTGGGTTTTTGTGTTCAGCAGTTGCTGGGGTTTGGTGAGTTTTCAAACCCAGAAGTGGACACCAATTTTTTACCATACACATGGACCTCATGATCCAACACTCCCACGTGGAACCCTGTACTCACCACAGCCCCCCTTCGAGAACTTGGGTTTCTGCACATTCTGGAAACCCTTCCTTACCTTTCCTACTAGTAAAGCCCTCTTGGCTGGGTGTGGTGGTACACTTCTCTAGTTCCCCCACTTGGGAGGTGGAGGCAGGGTAGTTGCAAGGTCAGGCCATCCTAGGATACACATCAAGTCCCAGTCTCAAGAATGAAGCAATGAGCCACGCCCTCTATGGTGCAAACCTGTTCCTCTTCCCCTGAGAGCTGGCCCTCCTCCAGGAGGAGGTGGTCATATAGGTCTGGTCCTAGGGCCAATGTCTGGGCAATCAAGGACCCACAGGCTTTCATTTTGGTCATCTTCACTGTGTGGCTAGTCTTGCTTCCATAGTGGCTAACTTTATGCTGACGGCTAGATTTACATTTAAAAGTTTGACATCTCTGTGCTTAAGAGAGCTATAAAGCAAAAGTAGACCTCCAATGTTAGGGATGATAAGGGTTAAATTTTTTGCTACTGTTTCTACAGAGTTCTGTTAATAAGTGTGTATTGCAGTAGAGGACCCTCTGCTTGCACAGGACAAATGGTGACTTGGTATTCTTTGCCTTTATAAACCCTTGACTGAGGAGGGCTGAGCACTGCACTCAGGAATCCTGAGTCAGGTGTAAGCCTGGTGACAGTCTGAATGAAAGCCTCTTCTGGGTTAAAATACATTAACGGTCAGACTTGTGAGCCTCTGAATGACCCCAGACGCATAACACTTTTATTGTGGTCCTAGAGGCAGTCACCTCAAGAAATTCCTTTTGAAACCAAGAGTCGAGTAAGTGCCCAGTTACTCTGATACAGCCTTCTCTTGGGTGTGTGTGTGTGTGTGTGTGTGTGTGTGTGTGTGTGTGTGTGGTAGGAACCCATTGTCTTCTCCCTTCATTGTCTATGAAATTAAATCACCTCTGAGGATTTTCTGTCCTCCCTGCCCTGTTTGCTTGGCTTTTTCTTCTCAGACTGTCCCTAATCAGTGATGGGGCCAGGGTCTGGTGTGTCTTTAATCCTGGCATTCAGGAGGCAGAAGCAAGCCTATTTGTGAGTTGTGGTTGAGATGCCATGCTGTGATTGGCTCTAGAACTGAGGATAGAGCTGGTAACTCTGGAAGCCAGGAAGGAAGGAGTGAGGGAGGGAGGGGGAGGAATCCTATTCAGCAGAATGAATGCTGGGTAGAGAAAGCCACAGTACCCACCTCCCTGTCTTCCTCCCTGAGCGGCAGCTGGGAATGAGTACAAATCTGATGACAACTTGGTGTCCATTGTCCTGTATTTCTGCCCACTCCCTAGTAAACTGTGACTGAGGTAGTTTGTAAAATGAATAATTTCTTGAGGAGCAGGGAATTGAGTCCATAGCCTTCTGCTCGCTGGGTCACATCCAGTCCTTCTATAAGAGGGTTTTGCCAATGTGAGCATTGAGGCACATGATATTAGGGAGACTGAGGCAGGAGGATCACAAATTTAAGACCAGCCTGGAAAACAGTGTCTCAAAAGGAAAAGAATTTCCAAATGTAATTAGGAGCCATCGTAATACTATACATACATACATACATACATACATACATATTTCTTTTGAGACAGGGTCCGTCTACATAGCCCTGAGTGTTTTGGAACTGACTGTGTAGACAAGGCTGGCCTCAAACTTACAGAGACTCACCTGGCTTTGCTTCCTCAGACTAAAGGCATGTGCCGCCATGCCTGGCTCTGCAAGAGTGTCCTTGATGGGCCTGGCTTAATCATGTGAGCCCTGAAAAGGGACCAGAATTTTCCTGGCAAAGCAGACACGGTGTGAAGCAATTCAACACAAGGACATTCTCTGATACTGACTCTATTTCTTTATTATTTTTTTAAATTTATTTATCTTATTACTGTGATTTGCCTGCATATATGCCATGTGTATGCCCGATACCTTCAGGGGCCAGGAAGAGGGCGGCAGATCTGGAAATGAAGTTACAGACACCTCTGAGATGTCATGTAGGTGTGGGGATAGAACCTGGATCCTTTGGAAGCACAGCTAGTGAGTGAGTGCCCTTAACTGCCGAGCCCCTGCTCCAGCCCTGATGCTTGCTTTAAAGTTAGAGGAAGCAGGGGGCCAGAAATGTAGGAATGGCATGTAGCCTGTGGTTGATGGCCAAGAAGGAAGCAGGCGTCTGTCCTGCAGCCACGTGCAGGTGAGCCCTGAGGGGGTCCCCCTGCCTGTCCCGCAGCCACGTGCAGGTGAGCCCTGAGGGGGTCCCCCTGCAGAGACGAGCTGAGCCCGAACCTCAGTTTCTTGGCAGACTGAGCAACTCTAGCCCCGCTGCACCAAATGCTTACCTGTGTGTCTGTGCTGCAGTGAATGTGGTTTTAGGGGACATTATTTTGGGGCGCTCAACATGTGGTAACCTGCAGGAAAAAAATAAAGTAAAATAAGCATGATTCCTGATAGACTAAGATTCTGCAGTCCGAGGTTTCTTCAGTCACCCTTACCCCTTGCTCAACAGGACCTGCAGCACTGTTCTAGAAAGATCAATGCCCCGCTGCTCAGGAGAGGGGAGGCCAGGAACCCAGCTCTTCACCATTCTACTCCCAACAGCCAAGTCCCGGGCTCATGGATGCTCCGCTCAGGTCCCGCCGCTGCTCTGCTGGGGCTTCAGTGGACCCCATCCCCTCAGGCCCAGGAGAGCTTGACCAATCTTCACTTCCCTGGCTTCAGCGAACTTTGCCCAGACCTATTGATCCGCGCAGTCCTGGGCAGGCAGTGTGACCGTCGACAGACGCCATGAGGGCTCTGCTTCTCCTGGGGTCCCTGCTGATGAGCCTGGGCTTGACACTCTCGGTGAGGACTGTGGCACTAGGATTGGACCAGGATGGCACTAAGGCGTCCCTGGTCCAGCTTTGCTGGCCCAGATGACTGGGAGACTCGTGTGGGGGAAGGTACAGCCAGCCCAGCAGGCCCAAACAAGGGAGATAGCAGCTCACACTGGTATGGGTGTGAGGCCCTGGCTCCATCTGTGGGGAGACAATGGGAGGAGGGAGGAGGGCCAAGTCTTGTGAGGAAATCCTGTACTGTGGGGATGTGGAAGAGACTGGGACCTAGCATAGGATCGAGGAAAGCCGACGTCCCTGCCTTCCCTCCCTTGTAGGCTCCGCCATGGAAAGGCCCCAAGGAATCCAAGCTTGGAGCTGACGAGTCCTCGGTGGGTAAGTGACTTGCTGCTCCTAATCTACCATCTGGTGGAGATGAGTGTGCTCTGGCACATGTGGCCTCCTCATGCAGTCTCAGGCCTCTGGGTCCTGAGCACAGCTGTTCAGATGACACCAGGCCTGAGTGACTGCAGGCCAAGCTTGGGCTGCACCCGATGCCTGTGTTAGAGCCTGGCAGGTGTTCGGCTGTGGGGACGTGTGCCATTGGTGCCATCACACTGAACTCTCAGCAGTTTTTCTTAGCTTACCCATCTTCCCCGCTTTCCTGTCAGACATAACCAATGGAGCTCAGACCCTCAGAGGGTGCCGGGAGCCACATCAGACTTGCCCGAGATCACAAATGTCCCCAGTGTCTCCAGCCCTTGTTTCTCACTTGTGATTTTGCTGTCTGCCTCCCTTTCCCGGTCTGTAAGACTAGATTGGTAACAGTGAGTCCCTCAGGGTTGATGCGAAGGAGATATGAGTTGCTGATCTTTGGAAAGCAGTCCACCCAGAGGCTTCTGTCTGAAGAATACCTTTACCACCTTAGCTCATGTTATTGAACTCTTAACGCTGACCTCATGGCCAATAACACGGTTACCTCCTGCCCGTGAACAAGGCGACTCTGACACTTTCTCCGTAAGGTTCACAGCAGCATCCTGTGCTCTCGCAGGTGGGAGCCCTAGATAACACTTCAGGGTACCCACAGAACAGCTCTTCCCCTCTTTCCCCAGGGGGTCAGTGCTAGGGAAATGCTTGGCCACTGAGATCAAGCATAATGCTCTTTTAAAAAAACAAAAAAGAAGAAAAGAAAAGTGGGCTGGGCATGGTGGTGCACGTCTTCAATCCCAGCACTTGGGAGGCCGAGGCAGGCAGATCTCTGAGTTTGAGGCCAGCTTGGTCTACAGAGTGAGTTCCAGGGTAGCCAGGGCTACATAAAGAAACCCTACCTCAAAAGGAGAGAGAGAGAAAGAGAGAGAGAGACAGGGTCAGAGGGCAACATCAAAGGCTGGGTTCTTGCCTTCACCTGTTGACATGGGGGAGCTCTCATTTCTGCTACTGGGTTCTGTGTTTTGGGCTCACTGGCTTTTGAGTTTCCAGGCAACATTCCTGCATCTACCTCCCATCTCACTGTAGTGGTACCAGGATTACCAGAGCATGTCACTGCATCCAGCTGTCATGTAGGATCTGGAGAGCAAACGGGGTGTGTTAGGCTTGCATAGTGAAAACTTTTACCCAATGAGTCATCTTCCAGATCCTGTTGACCTTTTTTTATTTTGATTTCAGACAGAGTTTCCCTAAATTTCCCAGGCTGCTTTAAAATCTTTCTATTGAGTAACTCACATCCAGGCAGACCTTGAACTTGCCATCCTCCTGCTTCAGCCTCCTGAGTAGCTGGCATCACAGTCCTGTGTTAAGCAGGGACTGTCTGCTAGGGATTATTTTTAATGAAAGGGTCTCCCATGAGAAATGAAAACTACTCGAGCAGATCTCTGCAAATTTGAGGCCAAATCTGGTCTACGTAGTGAGCTCCAGGACAGTCAGGTCTATGGAGAGAGACCTGTTTCAAAAAAGAAAGGAAGGGAAGAGGAGGGAAGAAAGGAAGGAAGCAAGGAAGGAAGGGAAGAAGGAAGGAAGGGAAGAAGGAAGGAAGGAAGGAAGGAAGGAAGGAAGGAAGGAAGGAAGGGAAAAAGGAAGGCCATGAGCCAACACCTTTAATCCCAGGTCTTGGGAGGCAGAGGCAAGGGGATCTCTGAGTTCAAGGCCAGCCTAGATTATGGAACAAGTTCCAGGATAACCAGGGCTACACAGAAAAACCCTGTCTCAAAAAACAAAAAGACAAGAGAAAGGAAGAAAGAAAGATGAAAAATACTGTGCTAAATGGATGTTGGGAAAATACTTGTTTTCAGTAAAGAGCTGATAGAGGACAGAGTACTACCTTGTCGGCCCTCAGCTAGGTGTGTGTGTGTGTGTGTGTGTGTGTGTGTGTGTGTGTGTGTGTGAGTGTGAGTATGTGTATGGGTGTATGTGTGAGTGTGTGTGTGTGAGTGTGTGAGTGTGAGTGTGGTGTGTGTGTGAGTGTGTGTGAGTGTGTGTGTGGTGTGTGTGAGTGTGTGAGAGTGTGTGAGAGTGTGTGAGTGTGTGGTGTGAGTGTGTGTGAGTGTGTGTGTGAGAGTGTGTGTGAGTGTGTGTGTGAGTGTGTGTGAGTGTGTGTGTGTGTGTGTGAGAGAGAGAGAGAGACAGAGAGACAGAGACACAGAGACACAGAGAGAGAGAGACCTTTTTTTTCTGATCCATACAATCCTAGATCACGAAGGCACTGCTGAGTGTTTGGAAGTTTGCTTGGTTTTTGCTTTTCCTTGTGTTGTCGTGCACATGTTAGGCAAACCCTCTATTGCTGACCTATACCCTCAACCTGAATCACAAATATTGGTTTAGGGGTTACAAATAACATTTTACAAAGCAGGCAGATTTGAAAATGCAAAGCCAGTGGATAATGAGGATTGATAGTCCTTTTACTGTTGCTATTTTACTAATACTACCTAAATATTTATTAAGTGGCAACTTTGTGACAAGCACTTGGTTTGTTTCAGACTTGACCAAGGTCACAGAGCTTGTAAGTGTTGGCATCACAAATGTATTCCAGCTGTCTGCCTCTGGAAGGCAGCTCCCTAAGCAGGATGCAGTCTTGAACGCAGAGTGACCTTTTTAAGGATGCTGCTTTTTCCACGCTCGCCCCACGAGGCAGAGCTTGGGCAGCGGGGCGTAGGGTGGGCTCAGAGGTGTGTTACTCCCACAGTTCTCACGGTCGATGGGAAACCCTGCCACTTCCCTTTCCAGTACCACCGTCGTCTGTACCACAAATGCATCCACAAAGGCTGGCCAGGCTCCCGGCCCTGGTAAGAATTTCTAACAGGGGTTGGAGGAGGAGCCTAGATAAAATGGATTCTGCCTGTCTGTCATCTGACTAAGAATTGTGTTTGGGCAAAAGGCTGTGGTTGGTGTGTGTGTGGGGGGGAGCATGTGTGTATGTGTGTGTGAGTGTGTGTGTGTGAGTGGTGAGTGTGAGTGTGTGTGTATGTGTGTATTGAGTGTGAGTGTGTGTGAGTGTGTGTGTATGTGTGTGTGTGGTGTATGTATGTGACTGTGTGTGAGTATGTGTGTGAGTGTGAGTGTGTGTATGAGTGAGTGTATGTGTGAGTATGTGTGTGAGTGTGAGTGTGTGTATGAGTGAGTGTATGTGTGAGTATGTGTGTGAGTGTGAGTGTGTGAGTGTGTGTGTGAGTGTGTGGTGTGTGAGTATGTGTGTGAGAGTGTGTGAGTGTGTGTGTGAGTGTGTGTGTGTGCACGCGCGCGCATGTGTGTGGTAAGGAGGGCTAGCCAGCCTTCAGGCAGTGCAGGGAAGCCTCATTTGTTTCCACAGGTGTGCTGTCACTCCCAACTTTGACCAGGACCAGCAGTGGGGTTACTGCTCGGAGCCCAAGAAAGTGAAAGGTATTGCACTCCTCCCATGCCCCAAGGCTGCCTCCTGCTCCCCATCCTGTTCCCACCCACTTACTCAGTGTCATCAGGCCCTACACACTTGGGATTCTGGGCCCAGCCCCTCCCCTTCTCCCACAGCATCCTTTCAAAGGTCAGAGGAAGAATTCTGGGGAAAGAAATCGCCATTTCGTAGGCAAGCTCAGGGACTGGGTGGAACCTTGGATTCCTGAGCCTTATGACAAGCTGGGGTGCTTGTCACAAGACCAGGTGGGGTGCTGGTCCTTTCGTGTGTCACTCAGACTCCCTGTGCTTCCTTCTGGTGTCTATCTCTCAGACCACTGCAGCAAACACAGCCCCTGCCACAAAGGGGGGACATGCTTGAACACCCCCAGCGGCCCACACTGCCTCTGCCCGGAACACCTTACTGGCAAACATTGCCAGAGAGGTAAGGGCAGCTGCCTGCCACGGAGAATCCCCGAGACCCGGAAGATGGGCATGGTTCCAGTGCCTCCCTTTTGTCCCCAGAGAAGTGTTTCGAGCCTCAGCTTCTCCGGTTCTTCCACGAGAACGAGATATGGTTTAGAAGTGGGCCAGCTGGTGTGGCCAGGTGCCAGTGCAAGGGTCCTGAGTCTCACTGCAAGCCGCTGGCCAGTCAGGGTAAGTGGGGGTGTGGCGACTGTGGGGAGGAGGGCGAAAGTCGGGAGTCCCTGGCAGGAGGCTGGGTGGCATGCTACACTCAGGGATGGTCCGTTCACCTTGCCCCTCCCCCAGCCTGCAGCACCGACGTGTGCCTCAATGGGGGCACCTGCCTCCAGGTGGAGGGCCACCGACTGTGCCATTGCCCTGCGGGCTACACTGGACCTTTCTGCGACTTAGGTGAGTGGGACCTCATGTGGAAAAACGCTTGGGGAGGTGGGTGAGGGAGAATGGAAAAGAGGATGGGGGGGCACCCACAGAGCCACCACCTGACTGCAGGGAGTCCCTTCTCTCCCTAGACTTTAAGGCGACCTGCTACGAGGGCAGAGGGCTCAGCTATCGGGGCAAGGCTGGAACCTCTTTATCCGGCGCCCCATGTCAGCAGTGGGCCTCGGAGGCCACCTACCGGAACATGACTGAGAAGCAAGCGCTCGGCTGGGGCCTGGGCCATCATGCATTCTGCCGGTGCGCGGGAAGGGGCAGGCCAGGCCAGTTTGCTGTCCCTTAGGGCCCTCAGGGGTTCCCCTTGCTCTAACAGTGCTCACTCTTGAGATTTTTAGGAATCCGGATAATGACACGCGTCCATGGTGCTACGTCTGGAGTGGCGACAGGCTGAGCTGGGACTATTGCGACCTGGAGCAGTGCCAGACCCCAACCCAGGCAACGCTAACATCTCGAGTTCCCCTTGGCCGTCAGGACCTGCCGATGCCCCGGCCTTCCACACTGCAGAAGCCTCAGCCCACGTCCCAGGCGCCAGCTCTGTCCCACGCGCTGGATGGTTAGGCGGAGGAGGGGGGCCCAGAACGGAGGCCGGGGGCCCTGCTTGTGGCAGGTAGCCGGTCGAGGCTGTCCCTGGCCTCAGCCAAGCTCTCCTTTCACAGCCTCTCCCGGGCATCACACTCCTCTGGCCAGGACCAACCCGGTGGGCTGCGGACAGCGGTTCCGCAAGCGACTGTCACCCCTCAGCCGCGTGGTGGGCGGACTAGTGGCTCTGCCCGGATCGCACCCGTACATCGCTGCGCTCTACTGGGGTGACAACTTCTGCGCGGGCAGCCTCATCGCCCCCTGCTGGGTGCTGACCGCAGCTCACTGCCTGCAGAACCGGCAAGCTCCGCCCTCGGGGGGACCCCTAGGCGGCTCCACCGCATCTACACCCCATCTGCCCCGTCACCCCTCTCGGGCTCCCCCAGGGGGCTGAAAAGGGCGCCCCCAGAACGTCTGTAGCCTGAGTACGCTGTTCCCCCGCCCCACCCCGACCGCAGGCCGGCGCCCGAGGAGTTGACGGTGGTGCTCGGTCAAGATCGCCATAACCAGAGCTGCGAGCGGTGCCAGGCGCTGGCTGTGCGCTCCTACCGCCTTCACGAGGGCTACAACTCCATCACCTACCAGCACGACTTGGGTGGGGCGACCCTGCAGGGATAGAAAGAAGGGATGGGGAGGGCTGGGGCCCCACCCAGGTCGCCGCCCTAACCCTCCCCTCTTGTGGTAGCTCTGCTGCGCCTGCAGGAAAGCGACAACAACTGCGCGATCCTGTCGCCTCACATCCAGCCCGTGTGCTTGCCCAGCGGTGAAGCCCCACCGGCGGAGACAGTGCTCTGCGAGGTGGCCGGCTGGGGTCACCAGTTCGAGGGTAGGCACAGCTGTTGGGAGCTGGTTAGAGACTTTTGGTAGCTTCCGATGAGCCTGGGGGACCCGTTTCACTGACAGTTTTGTAAAACCGTGCAAGTCCCTTGTCTCTGTAGGACATTTCCAGATTCTAGAATTCGCTGTCGAGGTTCCCAAATCCCTTTGGGTTTATCGTAGTTTTCTATTGTGATGATAACATGATAACCCAAATCAGCTTAGGCAGGAAAGGCTTTATTGCTTACAAGGCTGCAGTCCACCCTGGTTTGGGGTGGGAGGACCCGAGGCAGGAGTTTGGAGGCAGGAACTGAGGTAGAGAGGGAGCCGGAAGGAACAGTCCTTGCTCGGCTTGCTCGGCTTGCTCGGCTTGCTCGGCTTGCTCGGCTTTCTGATGGTTTTTTTTTTTTTTTTTTTTTTTTTTTTTTTTGGTTTTTTTGGGGGACAGGGTTTCTTTGTGTAGCCCCTGGCTGTCCTGGAACTCGTTTTGCAGACCAGGCTAACCTCAAACTCACAGAGATCCATCTCCCTCTGTCCACCCCCCCCCACACACACACACAAGTGCTGGAATTAAAGGTGTGAGCCACTACCGCCTGGCTGCTCAGCTTCTTTTAAAAAATTAATTTATTTTTATTTTATACGTGTGTGTAACCGCCTGAATCTATACATATGCAGCATGTGTATGCCTGGTATAGGAAACGCAGATCTGGAGTATAGGTCGTGAGCCTGCATGTGGGTCCTGGGAATTGAACCAAGGTCCTCTGCAAGAGCAGCAAGTACACTTAACTTCTGAGCCACTCCCCCAAATCTTCCCTTTTTTTTTTTTTTTTTGGTTTTTGTTTTTTAAGACAGGGTTTCTCTGTGTAGCTTTGGCTGTCCTGGATCTCACTCTGTAGACCAGACTGGCCTCCAACGCACAGAGAGCCAGCTCCCTGTCCCTCTTGAGTGCTGGGTTAAATGCATGCCACCGCCCAGCTCCTCTTGCTTTCCTGCGCAACCCAGACCACCTGTTCAGGGATGATGTCACCGCCCACGGTGGGCCGGGCCCTCTTACTTCTGTCACTAACCAAGAAATCGCCTCACAGGCATTTCCATACGCCAGTCTGAAGGACTTCTCAATCGGGGTCCCAGATGTCACGCTGACGAAGAGACCCAGCACAGGATTACAGAGACTCGAACCTCCTCTTGGTTCTCTCTGGGTTCCATGTTACAAAGGCTTAACTAGGATTTTGTCCCCATGCTAAAGCAATGGGGACAACTATTTTGGGAGCCAGATTCTAGGATGTTGCGTGGGAGAGGGTAAGGAGTGTGTGGAGAGGGTAAGGAGTGTGTTCCTATTCCTTCTGACCCCAGTTTCTCTCTGGGCCTCCGTTTTCTTGCCTGTGAAATCGTTATTGGCTGGTCCCTACCACTCAGGCTTGCTCTGAGGGAGCCAAGTCAGGGTAGGTATGGCATTGCCCTGTAAGCTGGCCACAGAGCAAGCCCAGGTCCCTGGATTTGCAGGGGCGGAGGAGTACGCCAACTTCCTGCAGGAGGCGCAAGTTCCTTTCATCTCCCAGGAGCGCTGCTCCAACGCTGACGTGCACGGGGACGCCATCCTGCCTGGGATGCTTTGCGCTGGCTTCCTGGAGGGAGGCACCGACGCCTGCCAGGTCAGTCGCGGGATCCTGGTTGGTGCTTTGTCCCTACCTGTCAACCACAGGACAAGAGCAACGAGCTGCTTATCCCCACTCAGGGTGACTCCGGGGGTCCTCTGGTGTGTGAAGAAGGGACCGAAGAGCACAGGCTCACCCTGAGAGGTGTCATCAGCTGGGGCTCCGGCTGTGGTGACCGCAACAAGCCCGGAGTCTACACTGACGTTGCCAGTTACCTGGCTTGGATCCAGGAGCACACTGCTTCATAGCTAACCAGGGTTAGTTAGTCTTTCCCTCAGCGTGCTCCCTGGAGTGAGGGCGGCTGTGGCATGATGATGGCCACAGGAAGACGTACCCAGGCATCGGGGCACAGAAACTCAATAAAGAGCTTTGAAAATGCCCCTCAGAATTCCCTCTTGAAATGCTAAGTGAGAAAAAAATTACACCAACTCCCTCACTGCCTGGACAAAGCAACCGGCCACCTCTCAGATCTCTTACCCAGGCCAACGTGTTTTCTTGGCCTCACTGTGCCAGAGGCCCTTGCAGATTAGACCCCAGAACTCAGAGTAACAGGCTCTCAGTCTGGACTACCGGTCCCCGAGGGAGATTTTGGAGCTAGCGCTCAAGTCCACCTGAGATCAATTACCTGGAGTCCCCAGGGAGAGCGCAGTATGTTGCTAATACTCCTCACGTGATTCCTCGTGCAGTGAGAGTTGAAACCATAGTTAGGACTGTCCCAGATTGGGCTTGGGGAGTGGGGAGCGGTAGCTGAGCATGAGTGAGGACCTGGGTTAGATCCCAGCACCACCATAAGAAAAGGGTGTTTGGGGTTTGTTTGTTTGTTCTGTTCTTTTGAACTTTGAGCCTGGCATGGTGGTGCCAGTGGCAAGGAGCGTCTGAGGCTGCACCCATGCTGTTAAAATGAAAGCACCTGGGGTGGGAGCCAGCACCCGTAAGCCTTCCGGGACACTTTGACTCTTTGGGCGTGCTTCGATGGTTTCCTTACAGGAGAGGTCTGGCTGGCTGGGCTAGCACCGTTCTTGCCCTTAAAATGCCATTTATTTATTGAGACACAGGTCTTCCCCATGCGGAGAGTGTAGGCTTGCAATCACACTGGGTTTTTGTGGTGCTGGGGAATCAGTCCCCCAACCTTTGTGTATAATAGCCAGGCGCTCTGCCAACTCCACTCAGCTGACTGAGCCACACACCTTTTTTATGTGGGAGCTGTTCCCATCCTCTATTTGGATTCAGTATCTCACTTTGTAGCTCTTGGCTGGCCTGGAACTTGCTATGTAGAGCAGGCTGGCCTTGAACTCACAGAGATCCACTTGCCTCTGCCTCCTGAGCCCTGTGCCGCAATGTCTGGCTTTTTAAAATTAAGAACAGTTTTGGGGGTTTGTGTGTGCACAATGTGTTTATGTGGGTGAGCATGTTAGTGCTGTGGGAGTCAGGGGACAACTGTGGAGTCGTTTCTCCTGCCTTTATGTGGGTTCCAGGGGTGAAGCTCAGTCCACCAGGCTTACAGGGCAACCCACCCTTACCTTCTGAGCCATTTTTAAATAATTGAAAAAGACAAGTGTGTGTGTGTGTGTGTGTGTGTGTGTGTGTGTGTGTGTGTGTGTGTGGTTTTTGAGACAAGGTTTCTCTGTGTAGCCAAGCTGTCCTGGAACTTGTAGACTAGGCTGACTCTGAACTCACAGAGATCCACCTGCCTCGGCCTGGGATTAAAGTCCTGGGATTAGGGGAGGCAGAGACAGGTGGATCTTTGTGAGTTTGAGGCCAGCCTGATGTACATAGTGAGTTCCAGGACAACCAGCCAGGACTGTTTCAGAGAGAAACTCTCATGAAGAAACAAAGTGCTGGGATTAAAGGCCCATGCCCAGCCACCCCCCCCCTTTTTTTTAAAGTTCAATTTGTGTCTCTCTGTGTGTAAGCTTGCCCGGGGTGGTCAGAGTTATCAGAGCGGGAGTTGCAGACCTTGTATGCCAACAGAGGTGTTATCGGGACCCGAATTCGGGTCCTCTGTGGGAGCAGTAAGCGCTCTTTCTTAAGGCTGAGCCACCCCTCCAGCCGCTCACCCATCATCTTCCATTTCCTCCTACGTGGTTTTAGAACCGCGCTCCCCCACCTCCCCCACCTCACATTCCCCACCTAGATAGATGTTCTGTGACGTTTGCTTCACGTCACAGCCCGCCCTGCGAACTTCACGGAGTAGAGAAGGAGTTCCTTGCTCTCCGTGCTGAGGGCCACCCCGTCGAGCGCAAGCGCAAGGTATAGGGGCTGACTCTGAGCAGAGATGGGTGACTGGAAGGGCTACATCAGTGCTGTGCTGCGGGACCAGCGCATCGACGATGTGGCCATCGTGGGCCACTCGGACAATCGCTGTGTGTGGGCATCGCGGCCCGGGGGTCTGCTGGCGGCCATCTCCCCGCAGGAGGTGGGCGTGCTCACCGGGCCAGACCGGCACACCTTTCTGCAGACGGGTCTGAGCGTGGCAGGCCGCCGCTGCTGCGTTATCCGTGACTACCTGTTGGCCGAGGGCGACGGCGTACTGGACGCACGCACCAAGGGGCTGGACGGGCGTGCAATTTGCGTGGGCCACACGCCTCGGGCACTCCTGGTGCTCATGGGCAGACGAGGTGTGCATGGAGGAATTCTTAACAAGACAGTGCACGATCTGATTGGTGGGCTGCGGGAGCAGTGCTCCTAGCGGGACAGCCAGGCCACCCATGGTGGTAGGGGGACCAAAATAAACCGTGAACGGAGCGCTGTGGGCTTACCCTTTCTGTGCTTCTGCGAGGAGTTGCAAACAAGGAAACTAGTTTATGGGGAGACTCTTGCAGAACAGAATAATCCTTGTGGCCTCCAGCTCTCCCGTGCCCTCCCCACTCCTGCTGTGCTAGTAGATGCCTTGGTCTGAGTGCTATGGTACTTCCCCAGAAAGCCACAGCTGAGAAAGCATACTGGGGCAGCAGGCTCTCAAATTTTACCCCAGGCTTCAGCATTTTCTCACAGAATTTTCCACACATGTAGGCATAAAAACGAGGGGGCCATTCCCACCTCCCTCCCCAGCACACACAGGTCAAGGTGTAGGATTTCAGGATGGGGGAACGCGCCCCTCAGTATGTTGGAAACTATATATATATATGTATATATATTATATGCATAATATATAATGTATATGTATATATGTATATGTATACACGCACATGTATATATGTATATGTATACATGCATATGTATATGTATATGTATACATGCATATATATGTATGTATATACAGCCCTTGTATCATCAGTACAGATGTAACTTTTAAAATTTTTCTATCATCAGTTGGCACAATTGGCAGAGGTGAAGCCCATGTGTGCAGAGGGCTGGCTGTATTTCTGCAAGAATTGTGAGTAGGTGACAGGATGTAGCTGGCTCTTTCCAGAACAGTTCTAGGGCTCTCCAGGCATCTGCACCCCATCACACACACGGGAGTGGGAGTGGGGGTGGGTGGGGGTGGGTGGTGTCCACTGAAGGGACGTGTATTAGCATCACAATTGGGTCTGACTTCAGAGCATCCATAGAAATAACCCTTAGACTACAGGGAAGAAATGTGGCAGCCCCCCCTCCCCTGCATTGACCCTCACTCAGCAAGCCTCAGCTCTGGGGCAATCCCCCCCCCCTGCATTGACCCTCACTCAGCAAGCCTGAGTGCTGCCTCCCCTGTTGGCCATCAGTCACTCTGCAAGCCTGAGCTCTAGGACACTGTGTGGAAAAGGCAGAACTGCAAAGCTCAGATGTGCTTAGGAGATGCTTGGCTTACTCCCCAAAGACATAGGTCAGAGGGGAGGAGGGCAAGGCCTCCGTTGCCGGCAGTTACCATACTGCCCCGTTTTCCAGTGGCCCCAACAAGCCTCTGCTGGCCACTCATTCTGGAGCACTCATCTTAGGGAGAACGAACATGGGGTTGAGGTGGGTGGGTTTACGAGACAAGGGATACCAGGGTGTGGAGGTGCCGATTCACCTTGGGGGTGGCTGCAGACTGTGGGGAGGGAGCTTTGATTATGGGTTGGGCTCATGAAGGCAGGGCCAGGCAGACTCTAAGCATGTGGGACTGACGGCTGTTAATCCAGTGAGCGTTTGAGGGCGGGTGGTGTTGCTGACCGACATCTTGATCTTCTCTTTGCTCACAGATGCAAAGCAAAAAATAATGAGAGTTTAATTCCTTTCTGCTTTCCATCAAGAAGGGTTGAGAAAAGGTCGTAGCAGTGGTGCTGAAACCTTGGTGAGGACGAGGAAAATGGCATGGGGAAGAAGACGTGGCAGAGAGAGGGTAGAATTCAGTCTCAGACGCTCAAATCTGAGCACTAGCAAACAATTACAGTCACTGATGTGCAGTCACCTTCCCTCCGCAGTGATCTTGTGTATATAAGGACACAAGCTCGGGTCTTGTTTCTACAAACAACCAAACTCAGGACCACATAGCCTTGTATACAGCCTCATGTGTACATACACACACACCTTGTATGTAGGTTCGTGTACACATGCATGGGTTAAACAATGTACACACATGGACTCTACCCAACTGATGGTCACACAGACTGCGCACCTAACGTGTACTTGTGCACACTGCCTCTTAATTACAAAAGCCCACATCACTATAGTCCTGCATATGGACGGTACCCAAGGGTGGCACAAAACCACGAACCTCAAATGATGTGTGTCTACACGCACGTGCACACACACACCTCCTCTGCCCTTCTACTGCGGGCTACATAAAAACACCATTCCCTGCTCCAGACAGCAGTCTGGGCCGGCAGCCTAGAGACGGGTGGCATTGTGAGTAGACAGAGCGAGGCGGGGCGAGGGTGTGGCAGGGGGACGCTCCTCCAGGAAGACTCTAGGGGGGAGTTGGGGTGAACGGGGCTCAGGCCTGGCGTAACACAAGGTGGCGCGTGTAATAAGGCGGTCCAGGGGTTGTAGAGAATGCATCCAGCGTGGCAGGAAGTCCCACGTCTGCAGCCACTTGGGTAGGTGCCCAGGACTTCGATTCTGCAGGACATTGACAAGCACCACAAAGGCCAGCAGGGCCCCAAAGGGTGTGCCCACTCCCACCATAGCCTGCCAGCCCGCCATGGAAATGCCAAACACCAGTGAGGGCAAAAGCAGGAAGCACACGAGGAGGTAGAGGACGGCGAACCAGCGGTACTTGGCGGTGCGTTTGCCCAGTGCCTTGGCCATGCGGATGGGCAGGCGTGTGCAGGGCAGTGGGTACCACAGCAGGATGCCCGAGATGTTGAAGAAGAAGTGGCAGAGAGCAATCTGTGGCAGAGAGGGGAGAGGGGCTGAGGCGAGGTTGCTCTCCCACGCGCACCCACCAGAGGCCCCACATGCACATGCGGGCCAATCACTCCACATCACTCCAGACTGCTTAGTAAAATAGTGTCGTTGGGCTAATTGGTAAATGACGACCACCCCAAACAATCCACCTGTGTCCACGGCCCACCCTCTCCTAAGTTCCTCAGCTACAGCCCAGCCACGGAAAGATCTGCCTCTCCGGCAGGGTCTGTCTCTCTAGACCAGGCTGGCCTTGAGCTCCTGGCTGTTTTTCTGCCAAGTGTTGGGATTACAGGCATCTCCTACCATGCCTGATTTTAGCAGCTGGTAAAGATTAGTTTCTGGTTTGCCTATTCTGGGCTTTTTAATGGTCAGCATCTTGTCAGCTGTTTGCTTCTAGACTGTTCCCCGCTTTGCCATCTGCTTAACATCCCCAATTCCATGCATCCTTGATCCCCCAGACTCTGGCAGCCCACCGCCACAGTGTGCCCCTGACCTTCTGCTGACTGATGCAGTGCAGCAGGGTTCACTCTTAGACACCAAGGCCCTGAGAGCGGAATTAAGTCGACTTTGTTCGTAGTGGCTTCCATTGAGGAGTGGGTAGCCATAGCCGGCAGCTGGTGTTGGCTCTTTGTTGTCACATCCTCCGTTGGGCCTACGCCCCAGCCCTCTACAGCCACCGACAGCCCACTCTCCCCATGTACCTGGAAGGAGCTGGACAGCTTCTCCTTGGGGCTGGCCAGCGCCGCCAGGATAGCTGTTGTGGTGGTGCCGATGTTGGAGCCCAGTGTGAGAGGGTAGGCTCGCTCAATACTGATCACACCCAGGCCTGGTGGCAGGAGAGAGTATGTCGTTCCGGCTGGCTCCTGAGCAAGCATGCACAGCCCGCCACCCCGTGCCCGTTGCTGGCCCTGGGCGCTCACCGATGAGTGGAGTGATGGCCGAGGTGAACACAGAACTGCTCTGGACCACAAAGGTCATGCTGGCACCCACGACCATGGCAAAGTACCCGGTGACCCAGGTGAAGGGGGCTGGGAAGTCTGCAAGGGACCCAGATCCACAGTAGGGCGAGTCAGTGAGAGGCCTCGGGAGCGCAGGCCCTTGAGGAGGTCTAAGGCAGTGATTGCCCCAGGAGACTCCAGCTGGCCCCCTGCTTGCCCTTAAGAGCCGCCGCTTGCCCGGCGTGGGCAGCGCACTTCCTTGGGATATTGTTCTCTTGAGTACCTTCGTCCTAGCTAAGCTCTGCCTACAGTGCTCCAGTGTGTAAACCCATGGGGAGCAGGATGCCCGTGAACGCCAACATGTAAGCGCGTCGGTGACAGTGAAGCATTTGCCGAGGGCCAGGTTCAGTCCTGGAGATCTACATGGAGAGAACCGACTCGGGCAAGTGGTCATGTGACCTTCACATGTGCTGTGGAGCGCACATGTGCACACACCCAAACACGCAGAATAAAGGGATTATGTGTGTGTGTGTGTGTGTGTGTGAGAGAGAGAGAGAGAGAGAGAGAGAGAGAGAGAGAGAGAGAGAGAGAGAGAGAGAGGCTGTGAACTGATCTCAACGCTCAGAAGTCACAGGCAGGTGGATTTCTATAAGTTTAAGGCCAGCCTGGTCTATATAGTGAGTTCCATACCAGCCAAGGCTGCATTGTGAGACTCTGTCTCAAAAACACAAAACAAGCAAACATTGTAAAAGCATAGATATTTGTTATGCTATATTGTTCAAGAAAAATTAGAAAATTCTGCTTCAAGACAGATGCAATCATTTGTCTGAAATGTTTTTCATTCATGACTGACTAATCTGCAGGTCAGGGTCCCACAGACAGGAGTGTCAACTGTTGTACCCTCCAGGGCCACCTCCTTGCTAGAAAGCCCTTCCTGACCTCCCTTGCTTTTCCTACTCCTGAGCCTCATGGGCACCCATCTGCAGAGGTTTCTGTATCATCAGTGTTGGGGATAGATCCCAAGCCTCAAGTATGCTGGGCAAATCCTTCACCCTCGAGCAACATCCTTATCCTTTGTCTGCTGTTGGTTTATGTGACGGGGTTCTGGGGGAAAGATAGCAGTGAAATAAAGTTCCACTCTATAGTCCAGGTTCTCCTTAAACTCATCAATCCTGCCTCAGCCTTCAAAGTGCAGGGTTACAGTTATGATCCACCACGTCTGGCTTCCATCCACATTTATTTTGTTTCTGTGTGTGGAAGCTAGTGTTCAGTTTTGAGTCTCTCTCTCTCTCTCTCCCTCTCTTCCTCTCCCTCCCTCTCTCTCTCTCTCCCTCTCTCTCTCTCTCCCTCCCTCTCTCTCTCTCTCTCTCTCTCTCTCTCTCTCTCTCTCTCTCTCTCTCTCTCCCTCTCTCTCTCTCTCTCTCTCTCTCTCTCTCCCCTGTCCCTCCGTCCCTCCCAACCTCTCTCTCTCTCTTATTTTTTGAGACAAGATCTCTCACTGAACCTAGATCTCAAGTGGCTTGACCTGCTGGCAGTCATACGGGGACCCCCTGCCCCACAGCACTTGTGGTACAGGCATGCACCCCACCTCTGGCTGTTTATGCGGGTTACGGGCATCCAACTCAGGTTCTCAGGCTCGCAGACAAGCATAGAACCAGCTGAGCCATGTCCCCAGCCCTCCTCCAAGTTTATTTTGGTAGAGCTTGGTGAGTCATGTTTTTAATTCCAGTACTCTGAAGGCAGAGACTAGCGAATTTCTGAGTTCAAGGCCAGCCTGATCTACATAGCAAGTTCCAGGCTAGCTAAGAGTACATAATGAGACCTCCTCCCAAAATTTTCTGAGCGGTGGTGGCAGCAATGCACACCTTTAATCCCAGTACTTCGGAGACAGAGGCAGGCAGATCTCTGTGAGTTCAAGGCCAGCTTGGTCTACAAATCAAGTTCCAAGACAACCAAAGCTACATAAAGAACCTTGTTTGGGGGAAAAGGAATTCTATTGTTTGTTTAGACAAGTTCTTTCTATAGAGCCTAAGCTAGCCTCAAAATCCTGCTGCCTATACTTCTCAAATGCTGGAATGACAGGCATGTGCTACATCTGGCTCCTTCATCCACATTTGACCCCTTGCTCAACTCCAGTGCTGCCTCCTCAGGGAGATATCTGACCACCCATAGGAACGCCTCTTCTGTTTTCCGTCCTGTAACCATCTTTCTGTCTCTGGCTGTCTCCTTGTCCCATCTTCAAATTTATGCCTTCTTTCCTCATCTACTGGGAATAAAGTAAGGGGCTCTCTGAGGGAGGCCCAGATATACACAAGGTTTAGTTGGTGACAGAAATGATGGTCCTACAGGGATAGCAGCTACTTAGCTCTACAGCACTGTCACCATTTGGGACACAGCCCAGCATGACCAGTTGCCTGGCTCTATGAGGAAATCACAATTCTGAGACCCTGGGATCAGGATCCGCCTCCATTTGCGTCACTCCTGCGTCCTTAGCACACAGCAAGGGCTTAGTGTCTATTTGTCAGTTTAACAGAGGCTTTTAGCTCATTGTGGTCATGTATAGCTGTAATCCCAGCCCTTGAGAAGTCAAAGCAAGAACGCCAGAAGTCCTTGGCCAGCTTAGGCCACATAGCAAGGTCTAGGGCATCGTGGGCGGCATGAGACTATGTCTTAGGAAAATCCAGACCAAATGAAAACAAAGCAGTGGCTTCTAAGGCTTCCCATCTGCTGGAGCACGCAACAGCCAGCAACAGCCCTAGTTTTCTGGCTTTTGGCATCTCAGGAGCCTCCAAGATGACCTGGTCCCACTCCTTCCTGATTCTCATAGGGAAACTGAAGCTTGAAGATAAGAGGGGTGAGTTTCACAACACCTCAAGAGCTCATCAGCACCTGCCTAGGCCCGCAGCTGCCTTCAGCTCACCCGTATTGATGACCTTCTGGATGACATTGGCCACTTGGCCCTTGAGCAGAGAGTTGAGCATCTTAACAAGGAGAATCAGACAGCTGCACAGAACCACCAGGGAGCCAGCCAGCAGGATGAGCCCCACGGCCAAGTCAGGCAGCCCGGTGTCCGCGAAGAGATGGCTGCCTAAGAGAGTGACATCAGGCTGCGGAGGGTTCACCGCCACACCCTGCTTCCCAGCTTTGCCACCCCCCTGGGGCTATGCTGCGAGCAGGCTCAAGTTCCTTCAGCCTCCATAGCAGCGACTGACCTAAGCGCAGAAGTCAGCCGTCTTTCCTGGGGCTGCACACAGCAGCAGCCAGCCCGGGACGGCTCCCTCCGCTCTCCCGTGTTGTGGGCACTTACATTTCTGCATGGTTGTATTTGCAAGGCTGATGTTGGCCTCTATCCTGGACACCGGTGTGGGAGCCTAAGTTCAGAGAAAGGTGACTTAGAGAATCTTGAAAAGCACAGCCTGGGGTGGAGCTTTGGGAGAAGAGGAGTCTCTTGGGCTCTGAGGTCATGAACATGGTGCTTGCCAGCTCGGAGCCCATCTCCTTCGAGAAAAGATGATGTTGAAATTCTTAACACCCTAGAAAGTGGCCTTGTATATTCTACCCACCACTCCCCTGACCTAGCAACCCCTGGAGCCGATCACCAGACTGGTAGCCTCTTGTCTTGGCTCCCACCTTTCAGTGGCATCTGTAATCCTTTGTGTGAAAGCCCTTCTCTCCCCACCTGTTCTTACCTGTCCCTTGACGCCTTCTTCCTCAGTACCTGCCCCATGGTCCCCCTGAAGCTGGTTTAGCCCCAGCTCTGTTCTGCCCGGGCTCACTTCCTTGCCTTTGGGAGGACCCAAGAGAAGGAGGGGGGTGACAGCAAAGGGTATAGCTCCCCCCACTCCTTCCTTCTGGGCCTACTGTGAGTAAAGGGAGGGGGTTTTCCTGCAAATCCCCCAGATAGAGGGGACAAAAGGTCAGGCAGCTGACATAAATTATGAGCCAAGCTGCCAGTGGAGATGGCTGGTCTATGGGGACAGCAGCTACTTAGCTTCAGGCCACTGTCACCATCCAGGGATATGTCCCAGTGTGGCCCAGCTGCCTCATTCTTCAAGAGAAACCACAATTCTGGGGCTTCACATAAAATTCTTCCATCTCTATGCAAGTCGTCTCTGTACTCTGAGATATTTTTCCAGTGCTATGGTTTGAGCATAGACACAATATTAGGCAGAAATCCCACCACTGAGCTAATCCCAAGTTCTCCCTTCATTTTTTTTCCTTCTCATTTCATTTTTTATTTCGAGACGTGGCCTCACTAAATTGTCCAGGTAGGCCTTGGACTTGCAGTCCCATCGTCCTGCCTCAGCTCCCAAGAACTTGGGATTCACAGGTCTGTGTCTCTAGGACTACAGAGCACATTTTCAAGCTCTAGGAAGCAGAGTTCCCAGGCCAGCAGACGCGTCCATCCCATCCCTTCGGTCTGCAGATTATCAATCTGTAGCTTCATTGGAAACCCAAATTCCTTATGTCTGGTGCCTGGGAGCCCTGCAGCGGTGACAGGAGGAAACTGAGTGGGCGTGGCTGTGGAGGAGCTAGGGGTGGGGCTGGGGCAGGGTGCTTACAATGTGGTGTTAAACTTCTTTAGGTTCTGTTCCCAACCTTGTGCATTTAGAGAATGTGTGCCGGGCTGGGGCTCAGGCCAACGGCACAGCCTTTGTCTATGGAGCAGCACCCGAAACAAGCAAAACAAAGACCCCTGCTGAGATGCTGTTTTTGGCAGCCAGTTTTAACATCAGGACATGTATGTGTTAGTGAGATGTGCTGGCTTGAGCAGGGCAAGGTGTTCAGCTGTTATTTCCAGGCCCCTAAATCTAGACCTCAGGCACCATCGAGCCTGGAGTCCTGAACTCTAGGCAAGAACATAGGATGAAATCATCTGATAGCACAGAAATCCAGATGGGCACTTGTGAAGCTAAGGCAGAGGGACTGCCATGACTTTAGGGCCAGCCTGTACGAGAGTGAGATCTTGTCTCAAGAATAGAACAAAACAAGGAACAAAATCTAGGGGGCTGGAGAGAAGGCTCAGTGGCTAAGTCATTCTCCCTGGGGACTTGGGTTCAAATCCGAGCGCCCTCCTGGCAGCTCACAACTGTCTGGAAATCCAAGACCTGACACCCACACACAGGCACACATGAGGCAGGCTAATGAAGCGAGGGTGACCCGACCTGGTAAGAGAGAAAAGGAAAAGCCAGATGTTTGCCAAGTTCAAATCCTGCTTTTTATACCTGCTGTCCGGGGCTAGTCAAGCCACTCCTCCCAGCCTGTTTACATTGATGGGGGCTGGAGCGGAGACTCAACAGTTATGCCTGCTCGTGGAGGACCCAGGTTCAATTCCCAGCACCCACACTGCTGTCTGTAACTCCAGTTCCAGAGGATCTGACACCCTGATACAGACATACAGGCAGGCAAAACACCAATGGACATAAACATACATAAATATTTGGGGAAAATAAATTGAAATATTAAAAACATAAAGGTCAAAGGAAAAAAGATGCATCACCTCCTCACCTCAGGGCCTGTCTTCCCACAGCCTCGGGTAAGGGAGAGATCGTCCCTCTTCCTGTCACACACCCCACATGGTGAGTGACTAACCTCCTAGGTCATGACCAGTGACTCCTGTAGACATGCCTGTGGATACTGGCGCTTTGCGGGAGGTCCCCAGCCAGACCTCTAGGAAGCAGAGGATCTCCTGAGATGCGTGTGTGCCTCACTCTTTCTCTGAGCTGAGCCTGGAGGACTCCTAGGGAGAGGACTTGTGGGTCACATAGAGGCCACAGGAAGATGACGGGCTTGGCATAGGCCCCACCTTAGGGTCAGGACAAGGCTGAGGGCTGAGAGATCTGGAGTGTTATGTGTGTTTTTGGTGCTGAAGGCTGAACCTTGAGCCCAGACCTCACACATGCTAATCCTATACTCCATCACTGAGCTATGCTCTCTGTCCTCCTGTGGGGTCTGCAACCTTGATGTCCCTTCCTGGGCTGCTTGTTTGGCCTTCACTGAGCCCAGAAGAGGAGCCAGGAACCCTAATGATGTGCAGGAGGGGGATGTAGAGACGGTAGAGGTGGCTGAGAGGGGTCCACTGTAAAGCCAGGCCTGAGGGGACCTGAGGGGAGAGAAAACCCTGCAAGGTGGGAACTCTGGCTTAGATCTGGTCATGTTCCCAAAATGTGTCCGTCCTCTCTGGGGCAGAGGGGAGGAACAGAAGGAGTCGGGTAGAAATGTTACAGGGAAAACAGAATGAATGGCATTCCACGGCTCTGGGCTCACACTGCGGCTGAGCCACCCTCATCTGTGCGACAAGGGGCCATACATACACTTAGGCTCTCATAACTTAAAGTCTCTGACGCTCTTCTTTTCCCCACAGGCAAGTTGGAAGCGGCTCGGAAAGAGTTGGTATTTACAACCCTGTGGGGACACCCTAGATTGAGACACTTCTGGGAACTGGAGGGCATGATTAAGTTCTCTAAGTACTTTAAGAGTCCTTCCTCAGGAGAAAACCACAGAGGATGTGGGCTTGCACAATGGCTTCCCCACTGGGGGTGTGGGAGCTGTGGGGCCTTTGTTCTCCTGGAAACAGGAGCGCTCTGGGCCAGCAGCACCATCTGGTGGCTGAAAGGAGAAGTTCCCATAGCATCTCCACCAGCACTAGGTGCCCAGGGTGGTCTGATGGCACCCTGGGCAGAAAGGGACACAGACACAGATGGAGGTACTGTAGGCCAGTATCTGGGAGATGAGACCGAGTGAGACTGAGGATCCCATCAGAATGGAGACCATTCTTCGTTACAGGAAGCCTGTGTGCCCCTGAGTGAGGCTGTTTCCTCTCTGCAGAGAGGGGCTGTATGAACAGCTGTCCCTAGTGGCCTGTCCTCCAAAGATGCTATTAAAATCAGGCAGGTTTAGCTGTCAGTTCACAAATGTGACTTTCAAGGGCAGTGTCAGGTCACAGGGCATCCAGAAGTCTCAAACACCGAAGTGGCCTGTCTTCCCTGTCCCCATCAGGAAAACTCCCATCCTGTCCTGGGTGGCAAAGGTCCTCTAGAGACTGGTTTCACCAACGTTCACTCTCCAGTATGGTGAAGGCTGGAGGCCATAGGTGTTGAAAACAAAAAACAAAAAACAGAGAAACTTTGAGGCCACCAAGATGGTGGACACTAGTAGGGGAGGGTCCACCAGAGCGCGTGCCAAGAACGCCTGTGTGACGCCTGTGTGAGTCACATTCCTCTGGGGGACAGGTCCAGAGAGCAGGGGCTCAGATCCAACTTCACATTCCAAACCAAGAAATACGACCTGCTGCTGCAAAAAGCGGCTTCCTGCTACAGTGGGGACCTGAAGCAGTACTCTGCAAGTGACAGCTGGGACAGCAAAGCTCGGAAGGCAGGCCAGCTAGGGAACTCGGCTTCGGCTTCCATTTGTGTAAAACGCTCCACAGGGCAGGTGAAGAGGTTCAGGGCACAGGCAGAGACTTGCCCAAGACAGACATCAGGCCGGAAATCTCACCTCGGCCGCTTTTTAAGATCAGAGTGTGATTTCTCTTCCTCCACTCAGGTTTGTGCTTTCTGAGGCGGCCATGACTCACAGAGCTTTCCTGAGAGTGCAGAGAGCTCATGAAAAGGTGGCTGATGCATCAGGCAGGTCACAAAGCCAGCCTCAAAGCGGTCCACGTGGGCTTTTTGTTGTCAAGCTGCCTTGAAGCCTCAGAAGAGCAGAGCTGGTGCTGTGTGCCACTTGGGATGCAGAGGAGAAGTCACGGGGCGAGCTGGAGTGTTTTCAGTGAGTTCTGGCATAGAAGCTTAGGAACATCCACCAGCAAGAGGAGGGAGGGTGGGGGATGGGCTCGTGCCCCTGCTGTGCACTTTGGATTTCCCCGTGGCTTTTCTAAATGGAGTTATTTCTTGTATGTAATAAATAAGGGGAAGCCAATTTGGAAGACTGCGATTTGGATGAAGCATTTTCCCTTTTATGGCTGAGTAAGAAAGTATGCTAATTGCCTACTCTTTTGCTACTAATCGCCTTGCTATTATGCTTTGTACCATAGGCATAATGGCTGACACATGAATGTCCAACCGATGTGAGAAGTTTTTCATTCTGGATAGTAGAAGGAGCAGGAAAAAAAAATGCAGAAGGACAAGGGACATGTGGCTCCTGCTAGAAGAGTCCCCTGCCAGCATGAGTGGCTGCTGTGTCTCTCAGGGGGCTGCCCAGTGTGACAGTTACTGTCTTGCTCTTCAGCCCGAATTCCCAGGTCCAAGTTTCTCAATAGCCTTGTAGGAGTCTTTTCCTGTCCCTCTCTGCACTGCTCATAGCTCAAGCCACAAGCATGGCAGAGCTGAGTGACTAGCCTCCAGTGTCACTGTGGTCTGGTGGTCCCAGGCAAGTTTCTTAGCCTCTTTGAGCCTGTGTCTCAACCTATGACAAGAGTTGAGCTTGATCCATGATTTTCAAACTTGAGCATGGAACAAAGTTAGAGACAAGTTGGAGACTAGGCAACTGGGCCCATTCTCAGAGATTATTTTCTGATTCAATTGGTCTAGGAAGGATGTACATATACTATGAATTGTCTTGTCTGTATCTAGTCTACATCTCTAATAGGTTCCCAGGTAGTACTGATGCTTTTAATCTGGGGAGCTACAGCTCTTTGAAAACCACTGGGCCAAGCTGGGGCTGGTGGTGGTGCACACCCTTAATCCCAGCACTCAGGAGGCAGAGGGCTACACAGTGAAACCCTTTCTGGAAAACAAAACAAAACAACAGCAAAAGAACAGACAGACACACAGACAGGAAGGAAGGAAGGGGAGAGAGAGAGAGAGAGAGAGAGAGAGAGAGAGAGAGAGAGAGGAGGAGGAGGAGAAGGAGAAGAAGAAGAAGAAGAAGAAGAAGAAGAAGAAGAAGAAGAAGAAGAAGAAGAAGAAGAAGAAGAAGAAGAAGAAGAAGAAGAAAAGAAAGAAGAAAAAGGAAGGAAGGAAGGAAGGAAGGAAGGAAGGAAGGCCACTGGGCTGGCTCAGTTCTGTGCCAGTGCTGATGTTCAAATGACATTTGCCTAAGACAGTGTGTGCAGTTAGGAGGGATTGCCAGTGTTTGCCATGGGTATACGACACAGAACAATTCCATGTTAGCTGCTCTTCCAGAGCTAAACGATCTCCAAGGTCTATGGAAGGAACAGGAAATTGTCTAAAGAGAGTGTCGTCTTACCTAGGCTTGGTTGCCTCTGGAACTCACCTCTGGTGGGTCTTCGTGGCACCAAATCCTGATGAGACTGTGATTCCTCAGGGACTCATCTCCCATGGCAATGCTGGTGATGACAGACTTGTCCAGCTGTGAGCAAGATGACACAGAGAGGTAAAGGTAGGACCACTCACTACCCCGCGTCTGTCCACCCCATGCCAGGTCCTGTCCTCACCTGGATTATTAGCCTTGTGAAGGGTTCGGTGATGACCTTGAGAAGGTCAGGGGCATCTCGGCCACCACGGATGTTAAAGGAGGCAACCACAAGCCCAGTGACATGGTGCAGGTAGCCCGTGGCAGCTTCCAAGGGCAGCAGGACCAGAACGGACAGCCAGTTAAAGCAGTCATGCACCGTGGCTCCGGCAAAAGCCCTGAGCGGGGACACCACCACCGCATTGCAGGGGATACCACCACCGCATTGCAGGGGCCACCACCACATTGCAGGGGACACCACCGCATTGCAGGGGACACCACCGCATTGTAGGGGACACCACCGCATTGCAGGGGACACCACCACATTGCAGGGCAGCTGGACTCAAGGTGTCCTCAAGATGGGTCCTGGAGTCCAGTTCTGCCTCCTCCCCAACAAGCACGAGCCCCCACCCTCCGGCCCCAGCTCACCGCCGGAAGTCAGTCCTGTCCCCTGCCTGCATGAGGGCCACAATGGTGTTGGTGACAGAGGTTCCAATGTTGGAGCCCATGATGATCGGAATGGCGGAGCCCACCTCCAACACTGGTGGAAGAGGGGCCTCTCAAATGATTGGGTTGTGGCCATAAGGCTCTGCCCCAGAATGACTCCTACCGAGCCCGTGACCTGGGGCCAGACAGCCATACCAAGTATATTCTTGACATCCCAGACTCAGCCTCACAGGTCCTTGTGTGCATGGGCTGTGTATTCAAACGTGTGTGAACACAGCCACACGTGACAAGATGAGCACACACTGTGCAGGGTGGCTGGACCCATGCGTGTGAGTGTGTTATGGGACCTCACACCTTGTGTGATCTACATTTTGTACTTGTGCGGGTGTCTCTCACTCCAGTGTGCTGGTTGGTTTTATGTGTTAAATTGGCTAGCCTATCACACCCAGTTGACTTTTATTAAAAGAGACGATCCTCTCTCTCTCCCTCTCTCTCTCTCTCTCTCTCTCTCTCTCTCTCTCTCTCTCTCTCTCTCTCTCTCTCTCTGTGTGTGTGTGTGTGTGTGTGTGTGTGTGTGTGTGAACTCAAAGGTAGAGAGCAGGAGAGCTCAGACTTCCTGCTGTCCTACCCTCTACTGTATTACCGCACTTGCTGAACTCGGGCTAGGCAGCAGGTAGAAGCCCCGGCCATTCTGTCCCCAGCACTGATGTGTACGCGGCTGTGCCCAGCCTCTTACTCGAGTGCTGTAAAACCAAACCCGGCCTTCACACCTGTACCACGGACTCTCGCCCGCTGAGACTCCCTAGCCCCAGGAAAAGGAGACTATTCTTGATGGTCTGAGCAGCCTCATCCAATGGGATGAAAGAGCCTCGCGTGTAAAACCAAAGCTTCCAGGAGAAAGAAAAGTTCACCCATGACCTACAGGATAGGTTTCTGTATATGCATCCTAACTGTTCACTCTGTAAATGTCAGACTTGAATACCCAACCACGCAATTGTGAAAGTCAATTCTTTGTATGAAATCACATGTGAGTGATTATTTGCTTATTCATTCATTTCTCTGAGACAGGGTTTCTCTGTGCTGCCCTGGCTGTCCTGGAACTCACTCTGGAGACCAGGCTGGCCGCTAACTCACGTAGCTCCGTCTCCTCTGCCTGCTTGTGATCATTTTTACAGACTGGTTTTCTCTAGCTTTCCTGTGTGTCTATGTGGCTGAATGGAGGTTGGTCTTCCAGGAGCTGGGCTCCCCCTTTCCACTCTCCCCAGTTCCTGGCTCAACCCTTAGCCTGCTTTCAAGGACAACACAGGTGGAAGCTGGAGCACCCCCCAACTCCGCCCCGGGCCAACCTCCCATCCACACTCCCACCCTCATGCTGGAGCTCCAGGCCCCTGGGCTCTATCCCTGGCCATGCTGGGCCAACTCACAGCCAGAGGAGACCATGCTGACAATGATGGATGTTGAGGTGCTGGAACTCTGTACCAGTACCGTCACCAGAATCCCCACCACCAGCCCTGCCACTGGGTTGGACAGGATGGCATTGTCCTTGAAGATATCACCAGCCACCTTCCCTGCAGAACACAAGCCAGCATCATCCAAAGTCGGTTCTGGACCCCTCCCCTGACCTCCTCGGCCTGGGCCCTACCTCCAGCTAGCTGGAAGGCGGAGCTGAGCACGTCCAGGGAGCAGACAAAGAGGTACAGGAAACCCAGCATCAATGGTACCTTGAGAAGCTTCGTGCCGACCTGGTGCAGCTTCTGGGACAGCCTGGGCTCTGGAGGTGGTGCAGGCATGAGCACAGTGAGCAGCATATGAGGGCAGGGTCTACCCATGCCCCTGCTGCCCCCCAACCTGGCCCACCTGGCTTTTGTTCCTCTTCCTGGACCAGCTTGGCAGGTAGTTGGTCATGACATTCCAGGACCTCCCCATAGGGACAGCTGTGCTCTGTGAGGGTCACTGGGCTCAGACTGGAGAATGCATAGGTGGATGTCCCTGGGATCCTGTGTAGGACTGAGGAGGAAGGCTGATTAGGAGTTTCCAAAGGTCCCAGGACCCAGGAGAGACAGGTAGAGGGACAGCAGCCTTACCAGGAAGTAGGCAACTGACGGCAAGCGGGACTTAGGGTATGGGAGCAGTACTTACCTTGTGGGCTGGGCACATAAGCAAAGGCTGGCCCATGTACCACGTGTCTCCCACGGACTGGAAGTGGGGAGACAGCTGGTCCCCCCACTCTCTCTCCATAGGACATCATGCTGGGCACCACAGTAAGTCCTAAGTGTCAAGAGTTCGGAACAGGGCTGACAATTGCTGCGTCTCATACACCGACACCCATGGCATCTAACCTAGGGTGTGTGAGTCTATCCATCCTTAGACACTTAGAGAAGCACACCAAGATGCTTGTCACAGATCTGAATGTCATCCATCCATTCAGCAGGGTTTTGTAGCTTTTTTTCCAGTGTTGGAAATGCAACCTAGACCTCGGTGCGTTAGGCAAGCACTCCAACGCCGAGCCACTTCCCCAGCCCCAGCAAGCATTGCTTGATTGTGTAGTATTTCCTAAGTTCTGAGTTAAATGCTGGGGTACACACGGAAAATACACACTAACTAAAGAGAGCCACTGTCTCGGGACGCTCAAAGTCTAGCCAGGAGATAGCTGCAATGATGTCATCTATTCGCGACTAGAAATGGCCACCAGGTGTTTTGACAAGTACGGGTACCTCTATGACTAGAGTGTCCCATGGCAGGGTAGGTGCTATACTCTCGATCAGAGCGGGGGTGGAGTGGCTGGGCTGGCATTGGGGTGTCACATGGAGCTGAGGTGATGGGCCAGTCTAAGGAGGGGACCCCGGGCTCACCTTGAGGTTCTGAGTCTCAGCTTCTGCTCTCGGCTGCTTGGAGAAGTCTAAAGAGGAACTGAGACCCTCCTCTTTATACCCTCGGGTCAAGGGCAAAGTCCCTAGAACTTTAGCTGCCCTCCCTCTGTTCCCCCACTAAATTAACTTTACCCCCAAGTTTTCTTCCAGTTAATTGCTAATCTTCAGCTCTGCAGGGGGAGTCCATGGTCAGGCTTCTTTCTCTCACTAGAACCCAGCTAGGGCACAGGGACATTCCTACGCTGGACAGAGACCCTGTCGCCACTCTGGCAGCTTGTTCTTAGGGACGTGAAAGTGATTCTGTGACTCCTGTCCTTTCCCTTCACTTATGGCCTGAAAAGAACCCCCCAGATTGTGATCCGAATACACGGTGACCTTGGTGACCTGGCCACACACCTGGTTGTCTGTGCAGCTGTCTGTGTCTTGAGGGATACTGTTCAAACGAGGAGGGGGGCAGGAGAGAAACCCAGTGAGGCTGAATATTGAACTGTGGAGGATCTACAGGGCTTGATGATGGATCTAGGATGTGAGATGAGAGCGCACGGAGCCACTGGCTGGACCAAGAAGAAACTGCTCTGCAATCGAGCATGAAAGGCGGGTGTGGGATGCTTCAAAGGAGCACCTGCAACAGAAGCCCGCCCAGCTAGGATGCTGAAGAGAGGCCCGGGGAGGGGAGACGAGGCTCAACTACGGTTGTCATGAGGGGTAGAGGGCAGGGCACATCCCAGAGGCGCTGGCTGTTCTGGAACTCGATTGTAGTACAGGCTGGCCTGGAGCTCATACAGATTCGACTGTGTCTGCCTCCCAAGTGCTGGGATTAAAGGCCTGGCTCCAGCAAGCAGTTCTTGAATGTGTAGTATTTCGTAAGTTCTGAGTTAGATGCTGGGGTACAGTGATCATTAAAAAGAAGCAGCGTCACTGCCCAAGGGGGGTTCAAAGTCAGCAGGGAGAGAACCACAAATGACACAATCTCAGCCTTCCTAACCGTAAAAGTATTTCTTTGCTGCTTCATAACTGTACTTTCACTGCTGTTATGAATTGTAATGTAAATATCTGATATGTAGGATGTGTGATACGAGACCCCTGTGGAAGGGTCCTTTAACTCCAAAGGGTTGAGAACCATGCACTGGATGGAGCCGTCTCTGGGCTGGTGGTCCTGGGTTCTATGAGAAAGCCGGCTGAGCCAGCCATGTTGAGCAGCCAATAGCACCCTCCCCGGCTTCTGCATCAGCTCCTGCCTCCAGGTTCCTGCCCTGATTGAGTTCCTGTCCTGACTCCTTCTGTGATGGACTGCAGTGTGGAAGTGTGAGCCCTGTAAACAGTTTCCTCTACAAGCTACTTTGGTCACGGTGCTTTATCGCGGCAATAGTAACATAGTAACCCTGACTAAGGTAAGTTGGTACCGGGATAGTGGGGTATTGCTGTGACAAGCCTGGCCATGTTTGGGGAGGACTGTGGAAGGACTGAAAGACCCCAGAAGACTACTTCCCTCCAGGAAGAGACCCCTGGACCCAAAGACCAAGCCGAGACCACGGATGCGGATGCAAACTGCAAGAGCTTTATTTGAGATACACAGGTACCTGTGGGCGACAAAGTCTCTCGGAGGACTTGCGCGCCCACAGGCTGGGGAGAGGGACTTTTATAGGGCAGGGTAGCAAAAGCATGGGTACAGAAGCAAGATGCATAGTTACAGGGGTCCCATTGGCCAGCTCAGATAAGGCATTGGATCATCCGAGGGCAAATTCCTTACGTGTTTGGGGATCTGATAATAGCTGACTTAGCTCATGTTTGGGTTTTTCTCTGAGCTCTCTGCTCCCTCCCCAAGGCCAGATGTGGCAGCCTGTGAGTACTGACCTTGTCCTGTACTTTTACTTGTTTATGTGGAAGCCTTGCAAAATGGCGTTACCATTGCTAAGCCAGGCCTTAAGCTATTAGCCTTGAGTGGGGGTCTTTCAGGACTTTGGAACTTGGTTCAAGGCAAGCCATTGAATGTTCAGTGCTTGATTAGCTATTCTGTGGGAGCTTGGAAGATAACAACGTTGAGCTAGGCACATGCCTTTGATCCCAGCACTGAGGAGGCAGAGGCAGGCAGATCTCTGTGAGTTAGAGGCCAGCCTGGTCTACACAGTGAGATCCAGAACAGCTAGAAATACACAACACAGCGAAACTCTGTCTCAAAAAAAAAAAAAAAAAAAAAAAAAAAAGAAAGAAAGAAAGAAAAGAAAGAAGAAGGATGTTGAGGGCAATGTAAAAGATGGGGGGCTGTAAAAGATGGGGGCCTGGTGTGGTGAAACATTGTTTATGATTTATTAAAGCTACTGGAGTTCAAAATAGCAGTCATACTCAGGATTAAAAGGTAAATGACTGTTAGTTCAAGGCCACCCTGACTACACGAATTGATCCAGGCCCAAAAGAAACAGCTCACACAAAGGTGATTTCAGCACTGGGATCTCACGCCTTTAATCCCAGCACTAGGGAGGTGGAGACAAGATCTACTAGCTTGGCTGCTTTGTTTCTCTGATTTCAGCTTGAAGCTTGAACCCCAATATCTATCTGTGGGTCTTTTACTTATCTTGCTACAGTCTGACTTGATGTTTCAAAAGGAAGTTTAAAGACTATCTGGGCCATTTGTCATTTTAAGATTCTGTGGTCTAGTTAGCTGGGGCTGAAGAATCAGCTGTGGTCAGCAAGGTACCAGAACCACTGAAGAGCAGCCTTTGATTTGCGGGGGCACCTGATGCTGGTCAGCTGGAGCTATGAAATTAGCAGCGATTAAGAAGAGACCAGCATCACTGAGGTGAGATCTTCTGAAGTGTTTCGTGAGCGTCAGCACAGAGAAGCTGTGTTCTAGAGAGGCAGCCAAGGATGCACCTCATGCTGGCAGTCAGACTTGGTCACATGTGAGTGTCACCCAGGTGGTACTGGTTGTGAAGGTATGATGGGCTCATGGAGAACAGCTGGGGCTTGGCGCGGTGAAAAGTCACTGAGGGCATTGGTGAAGGTGCAGCCTCAGCAGCAGCTGAAGGCCCAGGAATGGAGGGGTCGTGCAGAGAAACTGAGCTTTGGCACCACGAGGACAGCCTGTGAGGTCTATTGGTGAAAGTGCAGCCCAGTTGCAGCAGAGAACCAGCATTTTGGAGATGCCAGTGCCGTGGGACGACCACCAGGAACAGCAGCAGGGAAAAGGAGCCAGCCAGAGCCTAGAGGACAGCTGTGTGCGCTGCAGGGGGCGGGGCCGAGAAGGGACCCACGCCCTCTGGAGGAGTCTAGAAGATCACGAATGAAGCCCAGATAACTGGACATTTTGGTGTGTACACAGCTGGAGTTTGATGTTGCTTTGCTTTGGTTGTGACCGTGTCCTGGTTTTTCCCTCTTGAAGTAAGAATTATTTTATTTTTGATAGAAGCCCAGCCCATAGTTTGGAGACTAACGTTTTAGAGATTTTAGACTTAAAAAAGACTTTGTATTAAAAAAAAAAAAAAAAAAATCAAAGAAACAATGAGTTTTAAAGTGTTTAATTTGTAAAGACTGTGGGGCCTTGTAAGTTTGTAAACGTTTCGTATGCTGTTGATAATGTGAGGTCTTGGGGGTGAGCAAGAAAGGAAAGGGTATGGCCTAACAGTGATGTGTTTGTTGTCAGGCTGACAGGAGGACAGTTGTGCTGGGAAGTTTTGTCAACTGGACACAAACTAGGGTCACCGGAGAGGAGGGGACCTCGATTTAGGAAATGCCTCACACATATATTCCTGTCTGTGAGTTCCAGGTCAGCCTAGTCTGCAGAGCTAGTTCCAGGACAGCCAGGACAATATAAAGAGACCCTCTCTCTCTCTCTCTCTCTCTCTCTCTCTCTCTCTCTCTCTCTCTCTCTCTCACACACACACACACACACACACACACACACACACACATGCACACACACACACACCTTGGGGGGGGGTTGACGATTAGAATAAACAGTTAGTTATTGACAAACGCATCCTAAAAGATGGCTCTAACTTGCTGTGGATTTCACACCCAGCCACAGCTAAAGCATTTGGTCTTCCCTCAGCCCTTCACCCCCGGTCTGTCTGCCTCCTCCCTATTGGTCGCTGGGTGTGCAAGTCCCCAGATGGTGCTTCGAGTCCAGTTTGTGTACTCAGGCTCTGGTGACAGCCTCCCTGGGACCTTCCTAAGGTTAGCCCCTGGGTAGTTAGGGTATCTTATGTTGGGGAGAGCACCCAGGAGGTTTGTGCAGGAGAGGCTCGGAGGAGCCTGCAGTCTGTCAGATGGATCTCTGCCAGTCTCGTACACTGAGCTCCTCACACGATCCTTGGCATGTAAGCTCCTGCGTGCTTACAGTCTGTGCAAACAGTTCCCAGAGCCTGGATCCCAGCCAGACACCAGGAAAGCGTCATTGACTCGTTTCTCCCCCAGCTCCTTCCCTTCCTCCAGCTCTCCTCCTCTCCCCATTTCTGTAATTTTCCAGATGTCTGTCTGACATCTCTGTGGCTACATCCCAGGTGCCAGGTGCAGAGGGTGCCAAGGCCTCCCAGGTACTATGGTCTGCATGGGCCCTCATTGTCAGTCTATCTCTAAAGAAAACAGCCAGGGATCGTTTTGTGCATTTTCATTTTAGTGTGTGTGCGTGTCCATGTGTCATGGTACATGTATGAGGATCGGAGGTCGACTTGAGGGAGTCAGTTCTTTCTACCACGTGGGTCCCGGAGAACAAACTTCAGTCCTCCTGGGTGGCAGCAAGTGCCGTGAGCTGCTGAGCCACCTGAGGGGTCCACAGCAAGTGACCTGAAAACATAAGCTAAAGCAAGGCCTGGTGGATGCTCACACATACACTCCTGTCTCTTAGAAGTTTAAGGTAAGAGTGATGTCAGCTTGGCCTACAGTGAAGACTAGTCTAGCCAGATAGATGCAAGACAGGCAGCTTGCTGGCTGGGAACATTTCACTCCCTCCAAAAACCGGCTTCGGCTTTCTGTTTAGCCCATTGACCAATGCCCTGTCACAGCTTGAGAAGGCCAGTACAATAGGGCTTCTTACACCTTGCTGACCTCAGGCTGGCTAGGGAAACACCCTGGGGAAAGTATCCATAACAAAGAGAACAGGGGACTCAGGAAGATACAGAGTTGTACCCACACTTAAGGAGAGCAGAGCAGAGAGACCAGAAGGGAGATCAAGAGGGGGTGCCATAGCAACTGCCCCAGATACCCGGGTGGACCAAGCTTCGAGAGAGACGTTGGGCAGCTGGGACATAACTCAAGAACAAGCCAGATTTAGCAACCAGGAGCTTCATTGACCTTGCAGAGCCAGGTTGAGGGAGAGGTCAGCTGCTCGGGGTGGGTTAGTGGCTGCAGCATGGGCAAGGTGGCAGGAGAGGCTGACATAAATGGAGTTTCAGCAACCAACAAAAACCGATTCCCGGTTGCAGCACGCCAGCTGAGCAGAGGGGAAAAAGCCTGCGGAAGTTGAAGCAACTAGCTGATTCCTCAGGTCTTTTTATATTTAATTAATTTATTTTTATGGTTGCTTTACATCCACTTATCTGTGCACCAAACGTGTTCAGGGCCCAAGGAAACCAGAAGAGGGTGTTGGATCCCTCGGGACTGGAGTCGGAAGCAGTGTGAGCTGCCTGGTGGGTGCTGGAAACTGAACCTTCTTCCTCTGGAAGGGCAGCCTGTGCTCTTGTTGTTGCTGTTTTGTTTTTTGAGACAGGGATTCTCTGTGTAGCTTTGTAGACCAGGCTGGCCTCAAACTCACAGAGATCTGCCTGCCTCTGACTCTGGAGTGCGGGGATCAAAGGCAGTTTGATTATGGGTCAGCACAGCGATGGAGGTAGGAGGCAGCAGTGGCCATTCCTTCCCAGCATCAAGACCACAACTCCTGATGGCCACTCCAGTCTCCACAGTCTTTGCCATGGACCGGCCGGAGCCGTGCTGTCACCCTTGGGAACAGTGCACAGATGTGTTGCAGCAGTGGACGCACAGTGTGCTGGCTGACATGATAGGAAGGTGCCCTGCCGTGGAGCAGAAGCAGTCACCATATGGACCAGGCTGGGCTCAAATTTATAGAGATCAGCTCGTCTCTGCCTCCCAAGTTCTGGGATTAAAGACATTGGTCACTGTTCCCAGTTTGGAGAGCCTGGACTTCCAACTGATTTGTCCAGCCCCAGCCTAGAGTAGGAGGGTCTGTCTGAGAACTGTCCAGATGGAGAACATGCGCTCCTCTGTGGATAGAGGCTGACCTGATGAGGTCACAGCCCAGCAACCTCTCTGTAATTATTAATCTTGTGACCCCCCCAAGCGCTGGTCATTCATTTATGGCGAGGCCAAAGTCTGGTCAAAGTCGCTGAGGCTGCTTTGAGTTGTTGGGGTTGTGGTTGTTGTTTTATTTGTGTGATTGTTTTGTTCTTCAGAAATCGCCTCCTCCTACGGCTCCAGTCCTGACCATTGCTGGGCGCAGGGTTCAGGCTAGAGAGAGGCTGTGAACACTCTGCTCTTTAATGCAGTCCTAACCCTCTTCTTCCCCCGAACTTTGAGTTCTAGCTACAGATTTTTAAGTCCTGGGCTCTATGCTCCCGGCCTGGATCTCAGCCCAGGTTCTTAATTCTGCTTCTCAGTGCGTGTCTGGGCCCCAAAGTCTGACCCCCTGAGGGCCAGCCCTGTCTTCCCATCTCTGAGCTCAAGTGTCAGGCATGCTAAAGTGGCTGCAGAGCAGCCTTGTTGAGACCCTCCAGTTTTCATGGGCATTTCCCGAACATCCGTGTTTCCTGACCTCTTCCCCAGAGTTGCATAGGGTGCTTCTCATGATCGGCATCTGACTCAATGGCACCAGCCGTGTTTGCCCTCCCTCACCGGGCCCTTTGTCTCCCTGTGGAAATGAACTCCAGCTTCTACAGCCCTCAGAAGCCAGAATCACCTGACTACAGGCCCAGGCCCCCCTACAGGGGTAAGGGTGGCTGACCCAGAGAGCAAAGTTCTGTGCTGTGTGTGCTGATCGTCAGCAGGGGAACAGCCAGCACCTCTGCCTGCCTCCACACAGACCCAGATCTAAGGTCACTGAGTGACCGCATAGCTTCCGCCAGCCAGGGGAGCTGGAGAAGAGCAGGGGAGAAACAGCAAGGTTGTCTGGCAGTGTCTTGAGGCACAAGCATGGGGTCCCTGAGCATTCTCAGTGTCCTGGCTGTTTCCTTAGTCCTCTGTAGGGAGGGTATTGTCTGGATGTAAAATTGGTAAGAAGTAAAAAGTGTGTGTTCTGTCCCTTCATACTATATCCTGGGTGGATGAGGTCAATGCCATTCATGGCGTCCCTTCTGGGGAGGTAACCAGCTCTGTTACCACCTTGACTGAGCACCCTTGATCAGTGTAGGTCAGTGGCTGTGAAATATTGCTCATGTTAATGAGCTGGTAAGACAGGAGGCTGTGGGTCTGGGTTCCTCTTCCTGGAGATGAGGTCTGACTAGGCTGGCAAAGGCCCAAGACCCTGAGGGTTCGAAGAATGAAGTAACTTGGAGAAAGGGACACCTCATACCAGCTAGCGTGGCGCTCTGTCCTCCAGGCATAGCATGCCACGCCATCTTGATATCAGAATAAGTGGCTACTCACAAAAGGCAGCTCCTGTGGCAGCCCGCAGGGAGTCCCTAGGTATCCCACAAGGCACATGAGGCCCCTCTGCTCACCCTGCTCACCAGGGTATTAAATCTTTCATGTTGTGGGAAGGCTCTGTTTTAGCTTGAGTTACCCACACTCCTGTAAGGAAGACTTAAATTAAATTGGTCATGAAGATAGAATCATTCTATCCGTTTGTTATTGGTACCCTGTCTCACATGAATAGGTGTTTGCTCATTTCTCCCTGAGAAAAGTCACCAAGGTTATTTGACAAGGACAGAGCAGACGGGATTATGGTAGAAGGGCATACCAGCCAGCCAGCTGGGCCAGGGGTGACGATGGTCTCAAGTCCCCAAAGAATTACTAGGTTCTGCCAAGGATGGCTGTCCCAAAGAAATAAAGATGGGACTCTTGGTAGTTCTTTATGTGATGAAATTATTCAAAATTGCATTTGTGAGAAAATTAAAGCTAAACTGAAAATCAGCTTTGACCACTATTCCCAATCCTGATATAATCCTGGTACCTTTCTTAATCTCCTTGATCAGTTTTATACTTATAGATAATTCTCTCCTTTCGGTACATTTGTAAGTGTGTTTGTGTTTTATATACAAATACAGTATGGCTGGAATGTGTCTACCAAATACTTACATTGGGAATTTGGTCCTTAGTGAAGCAGTGTTGAATGGTGAACTTTAAATTTTTTATTCTTTTTCACCTTTGTTTATTTTATTGGTTTTTCAAGACAGAGTTTCTCTGTGTAGCTCTGGCTTTCCTGATACTCACTCTGTAGAAGAGACTGGCCTTAAATTCACAGAGATCCACCTGCCTCTGCTTCCTTTTCCTCTCTCTCTCTCTCTCTCTCTCTCTCTCTCTCTCTCTCTCTCTCTTTCTCTCATTTTGAGACAGAGGCTTGCCTGGAAATCACTATGTAATCCAGGCCTCCTGAACTCACAGTCTCTCCTGTCTTAGCTTGCCTGCCAGTGCTGGAATTACAGGTATGGGTCACATCTGAGAGGCAGGATTGGGGGAGAAGTGATTGGATCTGGGGTCATGAATGGATTGATCATGTGTGGACTGATGGATTTTTTCGTTATTAAGCGGCTCTCTGGCCAGCTTTCTGTCTCACCATGTAATACCCTTTACCATGTTACAGTTTGGCAAGTAGGCCTCACCAGGCGCCAGAACCATGCTCTTGGACTTCCTAGATTCCTGAACTGTGAGTTAAAGAAACTTCTGTTTTTATTTTATTTTATTCTGGTGCAGGAAATTGAAGGGCCTCAAGTATGCTAAGCCTATGCTTGACCACTGAGCTACACCCTCACCAGGAACCCTTTATTCTTTTGTTGTTTGTTTGTTTGTTTGTTTGTTTGTTGGGGCAGGGTTTCTCTGTGTAGCCCTGACTGTCCTGGAACTCACTCTGTAGACCCAGCTGGCCTTGAACTCACAGAGATCTGCCTGCCTCTGCCTCTCAAGGACTGGGCTTATAGGTGTGCACCACCACTGCCTGGCCTGTTTTATTTTTTAAGGAGGTCTCTATCGGAGAGGCAAGATGGCTCATCAGGTAGGGCTCTTGCCTCCAAGCCTCTGAGTTCACCCCAAGGACTTTCCACACCGGAGAAGGGAAAGCCAACTCCTGACAGTTCTTCTCTGACCTCCACATGCACACATTGAATATTTTAAATAAATTAATTAAAAGAAATATTTGTGTCTGTGTGTGTGTCTGTCTCTGAGAGTATCTGTGTGTGTGTCTATCTCTGTGTGTGTGTGTGTGTCTGTGTGTGTGTGTGTGTCTGTCTCTGAGAGTATCTGTGTGTGTGTCTATCTCTGTGTGTGTGTGTGTGTGTGTCTGTGTCTGTCTCTGTGTGTGTGTCTGTGTGTGTGTGTGTGTGTCTGTCTGTGTCTGTCTCTGTGTGTGTGTGTCTGTGTGTGTGTGTGTCTGTCTGTGTCTGTCTCTGTGTGTGTGTGTCTGTGTCTGTCTGTGTGTGTGTGTGTCTGTCTGTGTGTGTGTCTGTGTGTGTGTGTATGTCTGTGTCTGTGTGTGTGTGTCTGTGTGTGTGTATGTCTGTGTCTGTCTGTCTGTGTGTGTGTGTCTGTGTGTGTGTATGTCTGTGTGTGTGTGTGTGTGTGTCTGTCTGTGTCTGTCTCTGTCTGTGTCTGTCTGTGTCTGTCTCTGTGTGTGTGTGTCTGTGTCTGTCTGTGTGTGTGTGTGTCTGTGTGTATGTGTATGTCTGTGTCTGTGTGTGTGTGTCTGTGTCTGTCTGTCTGTGTGTGTGTATGTCTGTGTGTGTGTGTGTGTGTCTGTGTCTGTCTGTCTGTGTGTGTGTATGTCTGTGTGTGTGTATGTGTGTGTGTGTGTGTGTGTATGTGTGTCTATGTTCACAGATGAAGGCCACATCAGGGTGTCAGGCATCCTCCCCTATTACTCTAGGCCAATTCCTTTGAGGCAGGGCCCTGACCTCTCTCTCTCTCTCTCTCTCTCTCTCTCTCTCTCTCTCTCTCTCTCTCTCTCTCTCTCTGTCTCTCTCTCTCTCTCTCTCTCTCTCTCTCTCACACACACACACACACACACACACACACACACCTGGGGCTCACATTTTCTCAGCTCTCCTGGAAGCCTGGGAGACAGTGCTCCTCCTGTCTCTAGGTTGATTGGAGGGCTGGGGTCACAGGCATGTGCAGGGTATCCAGGTTTATACCTGAATGCTCAGCTCTGATCTCTGGTTTTCAGGACTGCACAGTGAGGGCTCTTACCTGCTGAGCCATCTTTCTAGCTCTGTTCTGGTTTTTAGCAGAAACTCCTGATCTACCTCCAGAACCGAACAGCAATATCAAAATGCTCTCCCCTAAGGTGGCAATGGCTCATCAGGTGCCTATGTCACACAGGCCTCCTGGACCATGCTCGGCAGCAGCCTGAGCGTCAGTCAGTGAAGCCCCCAGGACAGCTCTTGTCACTTTCCCTCGCAGCTTAGCTTTTATCCCCATCAGACTGTTGTGAAAACAAAAATGAGAAAAAGGTTAGAATGTATCCAGTCTGGGGACCTCACTAAATTTGTTTCTCCATAGCAGATGAACTTTATGCTGGCTCTTTTTGCTTTCAACCAGCCATAAGGATAACATGTATCATTGTTGACTCTGAGGGTTGAGGGTGAGGGAAGCTTGGCCTGTAGAGTGTACCAGCTTTGGGGAGACAGTCCGTTTCCTGCTTGGTGCTCCCTCTTCTCTCCCTGGAGCTCATGCCAGAGCCTTTTCCCATTTGTCCAAGAAAATTAGAGGGAAGTTCTGTGTGTGGGTGACAGGGAAGAGTTGGGGATTGTTGTTTAGGGCTGTCCCGTGTGAGCCAAACAGCCACCATCTTCTGCTAACCATGCTGGTGAAGGTATCGCAGCCAGGCCTATTGACTTTTCTCATAGAAGGGCGCGTGTGTGTCATGGAGCCCTCACCTGAGGGTTCAGCCACACCTCTCAACTATTTGTGTGCAGTTCTTCCCTATTGGAGTGGATCTTGGGGGAGAGGCTAGCGGATATAGATACTTAAAGAATGAAGGGGCGGAGCTCCATCTACACAGCCATGGGGAAGCCATCATTCCTCCTTGGTGCAGCCCTTCCCCTGTGTCTGGTTAAAGAACTCGTGCTCCTGTACGGGACTTTGGGGTGGGGGAACTGCTCTTTGTTCTTGTTGGGACTTTAAGAAGAGGGTAGATGTTGTTTACCTTTCTCCCAGGAAAGTTATTTTAGCGAAAGGGATTTGCCTTTCCTACTCTGGCTCCCTCACCTCACAGCCCGAGTGCTAGGCAGTACCCAAAGCCTGCTGTCCCCTCGCGTTTTGCTGAGCCTATTCCAGACTGCCAAGGTGGTCGTGAAGCAGGATTCCTGTGGTTGCAGGTCTTGGAAACACACCTCACAGCAGCAAGCCCGCGCTCCCAGGAAGAACATACTGGTCTGTCAAGGAGGGGCCATTCCAGGTATGTGTGACGTGTGGCGGGTTATCAGACACCCAAGTCCTCTCCTAAGTGGGCTCCCATGTGCAAGGCTTCACACACATGCTCAGAAGGTGGTAGAAAACAAGCCAACATAATCGGGATTAAAATAAAAATATTTATCTTTATTTTTATGCATATGGGTGGTTTTGCCTGCATGTCTGTCGAGACACTGTGTGTACAGTGTTCATGAAGGCCAGAAGCAGATGTCACATCCCTGGGGAACTGGAGTTATAGATGACTGAGCTGCCAGTGGGCTGAGAATCAGTTCCAGGTGCTCTGAGCCACTGAACCATCTCTCCAGCCCCGGGGTTACAGTTCTTATCAGAGCAGCTTCAGACAACACCTCTGAATCAAACTCTGTCATGTGGCAGAAACCTGAACCCCCCAAAGGAAGGCGGGGTGGGTGAGCATGCCCCATTGATCTACCCCGCAGATTTCAAGGGTGATTGGAGCAGTCAGATGTGAAAGGAGAGCAGGAGGGGGTCCTGGTGGAGGCATCCCTCAGTGTGTGGGGCTCACACACTCACCTTCCCCGGGTGAGGGGGGGGTATCAGGGTGGGGACCACATTGGGCTTCTTCACTCCCCACCTTTCCTGCCTGCTTAGTGGTGGGGTACCACCCAGCCAAGCCGATGAGGAGAAGAATGCCTAGTCCCACATATAAACTTTCGATGTACCCTAAGGAGCCCTCACTGATGTATGTAGAGATACAGTGGATCCCTGATAGCAACAGGAACAGGAACAAAAATGATGCATTCATGTCCAGGAACACTGGAGCAGCTGGGTGACAGCAAAGGCACAGCTGTAGAGGAGGATGGTTCTTCCTCCCTCCCCCTCTCCCTCCCCTCTCCCTCCCCTCTCCCCTTCCTCCCTCCCTTTCCCTCTTCTTCTTCTCCCCCTCCCTTTCCCCTCCCTCTTTCTCTCCTCCCTCTCCCTCTCCTCTTCCCTCTCTTATCCCCCTCTCCCTCCTCCCCCTCTTCTCCGCCCCTGTCCCTCCCCTCCCCCTCCTCCCCTTTTTTCCCCTCTCCTCCCCTCCCCCTCTTCTCCTTTCCCTTCTCTTCCCCATCCTCCCTCCCTCTCCCTCCCCCTTTCCTCTCCCTCTCTATACCTCCTATATTCCATGACTCAGGAAGAGATTCTGAAAACAAAGTCAGGAGGTATACACCAAGGTCACCAAGAACTTCCTGGTCTTGGTGACAGGCAGTGGGCTAAGGGGACCACACAGGGCAGAGTGGCACACAAGAAACACACCTCACAGCTGAATAATAATAATTATTATTATAACAATATCATACATCCAGGACAAACCCAGCTGCCCCAAGCCAACCATAAAATCCTATGTGAATGGAGGGAGGGGTTACCCACCAGCACGCCCAGGATTTACTTACACCAACTCTTTAAGGAGGGGCCAGCCCCTCCTCCTGCCCCCTGCTAAAGCTTAGAACAAGCTGAGGAGGCTGGCACTGCCAAAGTCACCCCCTTTGTGTTCAGTATGCTTATGCCAAGAGGCTAGGCTGGCCTCTCCCTGATGGCCTAGCTGTAAAGAATGGGCAGATGAACCTATGAGAACAGGTAGCCACATTTTGAAAGTGGCTCCTCTGAGTTCCCCTCCCACCCCTTCCTGGCTCCTTCTGTGGGCCTGCCCATAGCAGAAAGGGGCCAGGGACACTCAGGGTACAGACAGGGCATGCAGAGAGGACCCATGGCATGCTTGGTCTGCCCAGGCACCATGCAGCCAGCCTGGACTGTTACACAGGTGTCAGAGGGCTGGGTGGGCAGTGGAGTCTGAAGGGTCCTCCCTGGTTCAGTCTACGGCGGAGCCTCCTGGGAGCCTGGCCTCTGGGAAGGAAGCTGCAGAAATTCTGGAAGTACCAGGTCCTCTTTGCGAAGAAGTCCCCTCTGGTCATGGGCCCCACTGCTCTGCACGCGGTTCAGCAGCTCCACCAGGCCTGGGGACAGCCACAGAGTCAGGAGGCTCACATGGCCAGAGCACCTATGCTATTGCTTCACGTGCTCTGAGCACAGCCTGACCCGACCATTGTGTATTCCAGCTCCAATGGTCCTTAGCCCAGCCTTAGCTCACGCCTCTGATGCCACCCTCAGTGATCGTGAGCCCAGATACCACTTCCCTCATCCCTGTGGCCCCGTGGCCCCGTGGCCCCCACTGTCCCCACAGTGCACCTTCAATGTCACAGGTCTGCCGTTTCCCCGTAGAGCTAGTGGCATCTTCCACCAGCAAACTGGGGGGCAGTGGAGGAAGACGAGTGTTCTTGTCCTGGGTTCTAGGCAGGCATCCCTGCAAGAAAGTGGGGTCAAGTTCACAACCAGGAGGGAGGAAGCGGAAGGTGGGAAAGGCCGAGGTTTCCAGTTACCTGGCTGCGGCAGGGGGATGTGCTGCTGGGCTCACTCATCTTAGCATCTACAATGGAGAGCACCACTGTTGGGTTCGGCCTTCCGCTCACAAGCCCCGCTTCCTGTGCCAGAGCCACACTGGGAAATCAAGTCCCAGGGTATAAACATCCCTTACCTGGAAGGATGTCCAAAACCAGTGTCTGTGAGGCCACCGAGCTCACTAGCTTCTCCAAATCCAGCAGTTGCTTCTCCCCTGACTACAGAAAGAGGTTACCGGCCTGTGAGCCAGACCACAAACCTCCCCCACCCACCCCCTTCCCTCCCCGACGACCCATAGCTTCCAGAGCTTTGTCCCTCACCCGATGCAGAACCACTTGATCCAAGCCCAGGCCATGCTTTGCCAGGATGGGCTGCAGCGCCTCCTGCAGACGCTTGGAAGGCTTAGCTGAGATCTTCACCACACGCTCCAGATTAGCTATCTCCAGCCTGTACAGGACCCTAGAGCTGCAGAGTGGTAGAGACCCAGGGGGCCCCTTTCCCCAAAACAAGGCCCAAGGGGACAGGGCTGAATGGGGCTGGTAGAGCAGTTTGGGTGTGGGACCTCAGCCTGGGGGTAGCGCTCCCACATCAATGATGATCTGAGATTTGGGGAAGGGCACTCACTGGAAGGTGATCCTGCTTTCCAGTCGAACTTCCTGGTCTGCCAGCACTGTGCAGTCCTGATCCAGAACCAGGGCCTTCTGCGGATGCCAGGCAGGGTCTAAGAATCCCCTCCCTCCACCCCAAGTCATCCCTGGGGGATCTTGGAAATCACCTTTGCTTCCTCAGGTGATTTCTAGTGTGGTACCCTAAAGATCAGCTGCACTAGCCCCTGGGTAACAGAAGCCTAGAGAGGCAGATGGGAAGGACCCACCAGCAGGGTTAGCTAGCCTGAGAAGACCAGGACCAAGGGAGCATAAGAGTGGAAGATGCCCTGGGCGTGGTGGCAAGGTGGCAAGGTGGCAAGGTGGCAAGGTGGCATGGTGGCATGGTGGCAAGGTGGCATGGAGGCATGGTGGCAAGGTGGCATGGTGGCATGGTGGCAAGGTGGTAAGGTGGTAAGGTGGCAAGGTGGCAAGGTGGTGTATATCTTTATTCCCAGCACGGTACTTCCGAGACTGCGAGAATTCAAGGCCAGCCTGGGGCAGAGAGCAAGTTCCAGGCCAGCCAGGACTACACAGTAAGACCCCCCCCAAAAAAAAAAGAAAGGGGGAACAACTGGGAGGAGACTGGGGAGGGAAAATGCAGTCAGAATGTAAAATAAGTGAAAAATGTTATTAATAAAATAAAAGGAAAGGAAAGGAGGAAGATGCTGGGGAAGTCGAGGGGAGGCTCGGGGAAGGATCCCACTTGGGGAAGCAGGGGGAGGGGCTTGCATGGCTCAGGTCCTTCCCCTCTCCACCGCCCGTGGTTAGCCAGCTGGACCTTGTCTCTTGCCTCCTTAATGCCCAGGCCGGCCCCTGCTCCTCTGCTCACAAATCAGACCAGGAAGATGAAAAGCACTTGGCATGGTCCCAGCACACAGTAGGTACACAGACAAGACTGCAGTCTGTACCAGCCTCAGACTTGTAGCTGGAGGGCTTAAACGGGAGTGGGGAGACTCCCAGACAGTAGGCCTGTGCTGTGCCTCAGGGACAGCTGGGATGTGGGTGGTGAAGTTATATTTAGCAGGCACAAAAGCCCATCTGGGCTGCTGGCAGCTGTTCTGGTGGCCTAAGAAACTGGGCAGACTGCCTTCCATTGCTGCCCTCACCCCCACACCCCACCCCAGGTCCTGCAAACACCTCCTTCCCTCCCTCTGCCTGGAAGTCCTCCCTCTCTCTGCCTGGAAGTCCTCCCTCTGCAGTTCTCCAGACCCTCTGCTCTGGCCTCTTCAGCTGCTGCCTATCAGGAAACCTTCTGGCAGACATGCCCGCCTTCCCTGGAAGGCTCACTTTGAGGTTTGACCCTTGACTGCTTCTGGTCTGCCTTACCTCCAGCCCGTGCCTCGTAGACACAGCCTGGGCCCCAGTTCTGACCGTACCCTGCCTGCCTGTTGTGGTTTGCACTCGTTCCTGAACCTTCCACTGGGATGCAGCATTGTTTCCCTGGGACGCCTTCCAGGATGCTTTAAAAATGAGTCTCCCTGGGCTCAGGGGTTAAGGGCACTGGCTGTTCTTCCAGAGGACCTGGGTTCAACTCCCAGCACCCACAGGGCAGCTCACACCTGTCCTGTCTGTAACCTGGTCCAGGGGACCTGACTCCTTCATACCAATGCACTTAAAATGAATTTAAATAAGCTACTTTTAAAACATGAGTTTCCCTAGATGTTAGAGCTCAATGTTCACTTGCTCTTAAAGGAGGCCTTCAGGGATTAGGTTAGGGGTGGGCCTGTGGGGATGACAGCGTGAACTGTGGCAGTGGAGAGAATTCCCAATTCTAGCATTACCTCCCTGAAACCATAAGAGTAGGGCGATGGGCAAAGCTGGGAACCAGGCCATGGGATGGGTTTTGTGTGAGTGGGTATCTGAGAATGAATGATGAGTTGGCGCTGGCATCAATGTAGCCTTGGACAAGGGGTTGGAGTAAGGTAGGGAGGGGGTGATAGAGAGGGTGGCCAGGAGATTAGGAGAGCTGATAGAAGGGAGGCTTTAGCTGAGGCTGGGTGTGCTCACACCTGTTCATTGCCCACCAGGAAGACTTTGATGTCAGGCAGAGAGAGGCCTCTCTTCTCGCAGATGCCCGTCAGCATGTCTCTGATGGTGAGGCCTGGTCGAGCCAGCGCCAAGGAGGCTGTGCCATCAGGCAGGTACACACAGCAGTATTTCCCTGGCCGGCTCTCACTGTCACCCTCTCCACTTCCAAGGCTCTTTCGATGGCTCTGGTTGTGGGCAAGAGCAGACAGAGGCTGCATGTACACAGGACAGCTCTCTGGAGCACATACGTGTACACACGTACAGAGGCTGCATGTACACAAGGACAGCTCTCTGGAGCACATATGTGTACACACGTACAGAGGCTGCATGTACACAAGGACAGCCCTCTGGAACACATACGTGTACACATGTGCAAGGGGACACTTGGAGGCAGGCGCAGGTATGTCTTGCTCCAGGGACAGAGGCATGCACGCTCAAACATGCGGACACTCAGCCATGGTGGCACCTTTGATCCTAGTACTCGGAGGCAGAGGCAGGCAGACCTCTGAGTCTGAGGCCAACCTGGTCTACAGAGTGAGTTCTACAACAGCCGGGGCTGTGTATAGAAAGCCTGTCTCAAACCAAAAATAAAAACGGGCACTACGGGAAAGCTCCACTAACCACACACACCATGCCGGGTACACGAAGGCACACACATGCACACACACGACCACTGTACCGAGCATGGAAAGAAAGGTAGGGAGAGGCGATGGCTTTGAGGAGTAAGCGAGGAGAGGAAGTGTAGCATCCACTGGGAATGCTGGGAACCCATGAAAGCAACTGGCAGTGGTCCTAACAGAAAGGCCCTTGCTCCCCTCAAATGCCGCTCACCTCAGATTTGCTGCTCACAAAGGCCAGGAAGCCCAGGTCCAGACTGGCAGAAGAATTCAGGGACCCCTGAGATTCTCGTCGCGGGGCCAAGTTCATGGCTCCACCCGTCATCTCTAAGGAAAGTCAGCAATGAAGAATGACTTTCTTCCTGTCACCCTCCCTCTGGTAGGACCCTCCCATCTGATGGGCCTTGTTTGTAGCCATCCTGCAGGGACTTAAAGTGCTCGGGTCCCTGGGGACCACGTGGTCTCAAGAACCTACATTTTGGGGTTTTGCCCTCTTGCAGACTGTGGGTCAAGTGTGGAGGAGGGGGCGTTCCCAAAATTGGCCCAAACGTTGCGGCCACACCATTTCTAGGGCCGGCCTCACCTCTACGAAAGGACTTGCGGAGAGGGCGGCCACAAGGGCCCTCAGCAAGCGGCAGCTGCCCCAACTCCTCCACGCCCACCGGCAGCGACTTCCCAGGCTTCAGCTTCGGCTTCTGAGGGGACAGGAAGACTCTAGTGCATAGCGGGGTCCTAGCCCAGCACGCGGATCTACGCCTGGGGAAGACCCTTCCTGAGACTGTCCGCAGTCCCCGCCCAGCCTCCTGCACCCCTGTCCGCACCTTCCTCGAGGTGTCGGGGCTCCCCAGGCGCGAGCAGCCAGGTTCCCGCAGCGGGCGTCCCTCGGCCTCGGCCAGCAGGCACTCTTGGTACAGCGGAGATTTGACGAAGCGCGCATAGCTGTCAAACTTCATCAAATTGAAGATCTGCGCGGCCAGTGTGTGTGGGTGGCGGTTGGCACCAGGAGAGGAGAGTGGAGGGCTGGGTGGGGGGTTCTGCGTCCCAGGGCTTGCCCTCGCCCCTTAAGTAGGGGAGCCCCAAACCCTGCCTCCTCAGCTCCCCTCACTCATCCCGCCCCAGACCATCGTTTCAGCTTTCATCGTTGCTCCCGTCCTGGCCCCGCATTTGCTCTGGTTCTGCATCCAATTTTGCCCCTTCCCCTCGGGCTCGGACTGCGTCCCAGCATCTGGTCCTAGTGTGCGTCTCAGCCTGGCCTTGCCCCTTGGCCCCCTCACCTGAAGCTGCTGTGCTCGAAACATATCGGGCCGGGGCTGGGCCAGCACCTCTTCACTAAGCCAGGCCTGTCTGTCGATGTTCACCGGGCTCAGCGCCTGGCTGGACAGGAACTCATGGTAGATATTGTGGGCCTCCTGAGATAGCTGGGGGACGAGGGACCGGAGGTCAGTGGGCATGTCCCAGGCTCTGGTCCCCACCCCTCTGTCCCATCTTTCTCTCCACCTGCTTGGTGTCACTGGCTGGGATCTGCTGGAAGCGCTCACAGGCTTTCCAGAAAGTTACGTTCTCTGCGCTGAATTCCTTCTTCAGGAACTCCTGGCATGAGGAGAAAGGGGAAGGAAGGCCTCAGATGCGCAGGCTGAGTCAGGGGCGTATCCAAAGACTGGGACAGACACGGGGCCAAGAGACCAGACAGACAGACAGATGGTGCCAGATCACCGAAAGAAAATGAGAAGGAAGAGTTCCCAGCTTGTTGGTGAGGAGGATGCCAAAGACAGGCTAGACGAGGGACCACGGGGGATGCAGCGCTCTGACCACCCTGCCTATGCCTTCTGCAGAACCCCCACTTCCTGGGCGGCAGCTGCCTCTCCCCCAATCCCACCCCACCCCAGGGCTTACAGTAAAGTAAGCCAGGCCCAGTGGGTCTTGCAGCAGCCGCTCAAAGGATAGGGCCCAGCTGGCCACAGGCTGGTCGTCAGTGGAGAAGGGGCTGCTGGGACCACTGGGGAGGCTGTGGATGCTGAGCGAGCTGCCCCGGCCCTCACTCTGGCCCTGGGAACCTGCTGTACTGGTCAGTTCTGCAGAGAGATGGACAAGGAGGGGATGTTTTCCTTCCTCAGCCTTTAGCCCAATACCCATTTCAAAGCATCTACACTTCAGGAACATCACCTGAAGAGCCAGCAAGTGGCTGGGAGTGTCCCCACTCCCGTCCACCTCCCTACCCCTCCTATCCCCTCCTCCCTCTGTCCCTCCCTCCCAGCCATCCCTCATTCACGCATGCAATCACTTACCTCCATCAGAGACAGCCAGAACCTAGGAGAGATCCAAGACAGAAAATCATGATATGTTATTCTGTATATATGTTTCTCATACTGGTTAATAAAGCCCTGTGGCCAATGAGATAGCAAGATAGGCGGGGCTAAGAGACAAGGAGCAACAGGAAGTGAGTAGAGTAGGAGTCGAGATGTAGCCCAGGGAAGGAGCAGGACGCCAGCCGCGGCTCCCCGATAAGACGACCACGTGGAAATACTTAGATAAGTAGAAATGGGTTAATAATTAAGACAGAGCTAGCCCATAAACAGTAATGGTAACTGGCCGACAGGATTATATCAAATATAGAGTCTCCTGAGTGTTATTTGGGGCACATGTGGTTGTGGGACCATGGCGGCAGAACCAGCAGCAGCCGGCGGGGAAACCTGCCGTAACAGAGCTCTAAAAGGCGTTCCACACTGGGCCCAGCCTCCAGTGAGCTGGAACCGTGTTTTCCGTCTGCAGAGTCAGGCTGAATGTCCCCAGATAGTCACTACTGGCCAGGGCTTCGTGCAGGCTGTCCTGGCCCTTTCCTATCACGTGCCACCCACCGTGTGCTGGGGCCTCCTCAGGGATATACTTTCTAGTGGCTCTCGGCTCCCTTCTCTCTCAGACCTTCATGGTGAGTCCAGGTACGCAAAGACTTGCCTCTGCCGGACACTATTCGTATGAATTGGGCACATGGCTCGCTTATTGGCTCCTATCTATAAATAAGGGGTGCTGTGACAAAGGGCAGCCCCCCTCCCCGGGAACTGTGTACACTGCATTTATAACCCTGCCTACTGTACAGTAAGGGCCGTGCCAGTCTTGTCTTGTTTCTGTAGCTAATTGCGTGTGTTTCTCCTTGGAGTACTCCTCCACCATCCCTCGGGCATGGCATAGGATGCCATTTTTGTGGCAAAGAGTAGTGGCCAGGAGAACCTCCTCTGGCATTTAAACTTAGGAGATCCAGGGTGGGGCTCGAAGCTCTCCATTTCTGACAGGCTTCTGGGCAATTCTGGTGCTGGTCCAGGGGCCATGATTTGAGTGGCACTGTCATTCAGGTCAACCCCACTCTCTCCTACACTGTGCACTAACTGTGACTTCTCTGGGAGTCTCAGTCACTGGTGAAACTGAATCCCTCCTCAGTTTCTCCTCAGTCGGAGAAGTTCTTGCAGTGGTTTCTTTTAGTGTCTTTCCTGCCTTCCCAGAGGCTGCCATGGACTCCCACCCATGTAGGGTGGACTCCCCTGTCTCGGTTCTGTTCTGGGCCCTTTGTGCGGAGAAGTTCTTGCAGTGGTTTCTTTTAGTGTCTTTCCTGCCTTCCCAGAGGCTGCCATGGACTCCCACCCATGTAGGGTGGACTCCCCTGTCTCGGTTCTGTTCTGGGCCCTTTGTGCCCCACCCCAACATCTCATTCCAACCACACACTGCCAGTTTCCTGCTAAAATCTGTCTCCAGATGCTCCATTAACTGTTCAAACTCAGCCAGTCTCGGACGGACACCTTTCTGTCCCACTGTAAAAGTCCTGAAATGGGTCCCCTGCATCCTGTCTTCTCACCACCCAGCACCTCCTGCAGGTCAGTAGGGCCTTGTCACAGAGCTCCCACCATGTCCCTTCTTGCCAAGCAAGCCTAGGAAAGCCCCCCCCTCCGTGTTCTCCACTCCTACCATCGGAACCCTAGGTCATGTGGCAGGCAGGACTGGTCTGTAGGACACTATAGGACATTATTTGACCTGCATGGGCCCCCTACGTTTAAAAATAGAGTTCCCTCCTTGGTTTGATTTCCCTACCTCCTCTTTAAGAGTGATGCTCGAGCATGGGGCTATGGTGAGCATCTTCTCAGAGTTGCAAGCTTGGCTGTCCCCAGAAGCCAGTGGCCTTCCTTCAGGGGATTGTCGTTCCTCTCAAAGGATTTTAGGACCAGTCTGACACGTCCATGTTTGGAGGCAGTGCGAAGCGAGCACCACCTGGATTGCTTGATTTCAAATTTCCTGCAGTGTGACCTCGGGAAAATACCCAGCTATCTTTCACCGTAGTTCATCCTCTCTAAGTAATGGCCCTGACTTCAAAGCATGCTTCAGCTGAATGAGTTAAGCACTCAGAAGGAACTCAAAAGACCCGTGGTGTTTAGTGAATGTTCTAGAACATTACAGCTGCTGTTGTTTCTCCAATGTACGTGGCTGATGCTGCCAGGTGTCTGAGTTTGCCACCATGCAAGGACAGCAAAGAGCACAATTGTGAGACCTCTCAAGACAAAGATTCAAATCCCAGCTCTGCCTTTTTTCTTCTTTTATGGGGTTTGAGCAAGAGAGAATGTTTCCAATTGCCAGAGCTGAGCGAGGGACTCACTTCCCCAGCTCAGCTCGCCCTGAGTCCACCTCTGCCCCTGCACACTCTGCCTCACACTCCTCAAGAAGACCCTCATCATTAGCGTCTCTGCCAACAAAGGTCCTCTCAGCTGGGGGGAGAATGTCCTGATTCCTAGGCGTGGGGTCCCAGGCAGCCTGCTGTCTTCTTCCTCAGCCCCTGCCTGCCCTCCGCCCCCAGCTGCCCCACAGCGAAGCTTTGTTGCTAACCTAAAGCCTGTGCCTGCTCCCCAGCTCTCCGGTGCACCCCCCCGGGCATGGCCTTACCCTCTTAAAGTAGCCTTAGCCTGCCTGCTCCCCAGCTCTCCGGTGCACCCCCCCCCCGCATGGCCTTACCCTCTTAAAGTAGCCTTAGCCTGCCTGCTCCCCAGCTCTCCGGTGCACCCCCCCGCATGGCCTTACCCTCTTAAAGTAGCCTTAGCCTGCCTGCTCCCCAGCTCTCCGGTGCACCCCCCCGGGCATGGCCTTACCCTCTTAAAGTAGCCTTAGCCTTCCTGTTGCCCTCCAATCCCAAATCGGCCTGTCCCTTGCAGGTAGCTCTCTCTGGACAGGAGTCCTTGACAGGGAACTAACCAGATGTACCCGGATTCTGTTTGCCTGTCAGGGTTTTTCTTCTATACCATCTGTAACTAAATGTCTGTGTCCTTAAGTAGGGTCGGTCCCAGGTCCTCCAGGCCCTTCTCTCCCTGGACTCCATTCCTTGCCTGCCTCAGTACCATTGCTGTTGCCAAGTTACAGTTAAACCCTACCTGCGCCTGACTAATGAGCCCCTCCGACATCATTTCCCTCCTCCTCACCTCCACCCTACACTTTATCAAACTTCTATTTTCCCCACACCCCTACTTCCTGTTTTGCTGTTTCCTCTGCCTGAGTACCTACTCCTATAGCCCCTGGCACTGCTCCTGGATCCCTCCCATCATCTGTTATCTCCAAAGCTGGTCTTCACCCTTTCTTCCCGTTACAGTATGCCCACTCATGCCGGGGCCTCTCATGGCTGCAGCCTGGTAGCTCCTGGAGGGCAGGTCTTGTTGGGAAGGAGTCTGTCTGAAATTCCTGCTCCAGGGGAATCCTCTTTGACCCTATTCTCAAGCACTCTTACGACTAAGATGCTGGCCCAGGCGCCTGCCCATGCTTGGGCACAGCGGTTCACCAGTCTGCTCCTGTGTTACCTCCTGAGGTCTCTCACCCGCCAGCTGGCTGATGAAAGTAGAGTTGGGACAAAGGTGGAAGAGGGACAGAAATCTAGAGCTGGGAGGGAGAGGGCATGGTGTCCAATGCATGCTTAGTCATTTGCACGCCTGGAATAAATGATTTTCCTTGAACCCGTCTTCCCCTGGGGAACATGAGGCTCAGCACCACCAGCGCCCGCCCTCCAGGGGTGGCTCTGAGTCTGAATAGGACACACCTTGGCCAGGGAACCACCTGTGGCAAAGAGGGATCCAGAGCCACAGCTACGACTTGCACAGGTTCCAAGGCTCGGGGAAGTCGGGTTCCACAGTGACCCCAGTTTTCACCTCTGCTTGAGGTGCTGTATTGAGTGAAAGGAGGAAGGGGAAGGAAGGATGAGGAAGGGCGTGGCGGCCAGTGACACTCCCAACCAAGTAGGTCTGGCTTCAGTTTGTCGTGTTTCATTGTTAGGAAGTGGCTCTAAGGGAGCTGCTGGGACCTGAGGACACTGAGGACACTGAGGAAGCCTCCTGATCCAGCTGTTACAGGCAACCAAGCCATATTCTTACTCTACCCTCAACATCTCTGTCCCCTGCATCAAACGTTACTGCCGGTTTACAGGTGAGGAACCCAAGAGAAGCCATGGAGCTGGAAAGTGGCAGAGATGGCATTAGAAGGCATTTGCCTGTCAACTATAGAATCTGAAGACGCCACTCTGGCTGGCCTCACACTCCCTGGGTAGACCTGGCTGGCCTCTAACTTCCAGGGTTCCACCTGCCTCTGCCTTCCAAGCACTGATATTAAAGGCATATGTCACTGCACCCAGCCTCGCCAATTCCATTATAAATAGAGAGATTGGCGGTCCAGGGCTTGTAGCCCTTGGGTACAGGTGGACAAGGCCAGTGGAGGTGAGGCACAGTGACTCCTCTTGGACTGGGCCACTAGAAGATTCAGATCTCAAAGAGAGAGGAACAGACTGATGGGCTCCTCACACTTTCTCCATGACTGCAACTCTTACTCAAACCAGAACTCTGTCCCACTGTTCTCACCCATGACCCTTGTGCCTTCCACACTCCAGACCCTGAACTGTGAGAACTGTGTTCTCTATTGTGCATGTCTGCACAGCCTTAAGTGCCTGCTCCCTTCAGCCTGAGACAGCTCCGCAAGGTTGGCCCTTCTATGATATACCCCTACCCCGCCATCCATGACCCTGAGTTTGACACCAGGGACATGGAGAACATGAGCGTCTCATAAGTCTCTTTGCCAGTGTTTGTTGGGGGACCAGCACTGAGTTTCCAGAAAGAGAATTATGACTAACTCGAAGTTAAACTCATAGACTCCCTTCGGGGTGTATCTGTCCACAGCAGCCTATGTCTTCCTCTATGCACATCCCTCTCCAGCTGTGTCTCCCCTTCTAAGGACCAGCCATCTTCTACAGTGTTGGAAGTTGATGGAGAAGATGGTTTCCTTGCCAGGCTTTCTCCATCCCTGACCTAAGCTCAATTTTCCAGCAGTCCTCACTCCTCATGTCTTTTGTGGCTCACGAAACTGTGGCTAACTGGGCTGCTTGGGGGACTGGGACTTGGGTCTTAAGTGCTGAGCGTGGGACAACCCAGAGCAGCCCCTGAGTGAATGAGTGAGTGCATTAATGAAGTGACAGCTGGCACTGTGTGAAGACTCCTCTGGGAGGGGCTGGGAGCTCTCTCTGAGTGACAGGTCTCATTTCAGCTGCCTGACAAGCTGAATGTCAGAAGGATAAGGCTGGTGACAGCAGGGACTGTTGGAGGATGGGAAGGGACCAGAGCCAGAGGTGCTGGAGGACTCAGTGAGTATGACCAAATGATGACCCCCCTTATACTCAACAAAATGTCAGTTGTGGTCCTGTGAGCCAACTCCATGAGGAAACAAGCAGACACCTTACCCACAGACCCCCTCCATCCACATCTACACCATAGTCACCAATGCTTGTCCCCCTGCTACAGCCAAGTATGACCTCATAAAGCTGCCCATTGTGCAGCAAGTAGACATCTGTGAGCCATGAGGTCTCTGGAGCCGTACAGACAGCTCAGACCTAGTCAGAAAGATGAGATAAACATGTGTGACAGTTACTGAGAGGATCCGGCCAGCTGTGGTCTTGGCAGGACGAGGGGCAGAGCTTGTCTTGCCCTCTTTACTCTGAATGACTCTTGGATAGAGAAACAGGCTGAGTTTGTCTCCAGCCCCCTCAGCTGGCCCGCAGCTCTGGGTTCCATCTCAGAAGCATCAACCCAGCTATGCTATTCTTTTGGGCTATTCCTCCTTGGCTCTGTGGCCAGGACACCTAGGGAAGGGCAAGCCAAGTGCCATGGCCACTCAGGTGGGAGTGCAGGGCAGACAGGCTCTCCTTGCACTTTTCTAAGCTGAGTTGGTAGTAGAAGACGTAGGATGAGGGCAGAGCCAACTTTTAGGATTGGTCTCCCTTCTACCCAAATAGCATGATGTTGACAAGTGAAGAGCTGCTGGACAAGATATGGAGACTGGCCGGGCAGTGGGGGGGGCACGTTTTTAACTCCAGTACTCAGGAGGCAGAGGCAGGTGGATGTCTGTGAGTTTGATGCCAGCCTGGTCTGCAGAGCGAGTTTCAGGACAGGCTCCAAAGCTACACAGAGAAACCCTGCCTTGAAAAACAAAACAAAACCAAGAGATGGAGACTGATGTTGGGAGCTGGGAGTAGGGGTGGGACCTGGGGTGGCTCAGCTGTTAGTGAGGCTCTTAGAGAGGGGCTGAAAACAGAGGGGTGTGGGGCTGACATGCCCTTAGCCTTCATGGTGCTTCAAGGGGCCCAGATACATCATGCCACTTAGTCAACAGGACCTTGATCCATTCCAATTCCACTGTACAGGTGACAAAATAGGAAAGGACCTTTCTTGGGAAGGGACAACAGAGCTAGAACTGGATCCCAGGTCACTCTGGACCCACAGGCTTTGTCCCATGCTACTAGGCTGGACCCTTAGGACAGAGACTCTCAGGATACTGTTTGGTCTCCCTGGAATTGTTCCGTGACTCTTCCAGAAGGGCCAGGTCCCTGAGGAGAAAAGGGAGGCTCAACACAGCCTGCCCCACTGGCTGAATGGATGAGAAGAGTCAGAAAGTCTGGGGCAGCTCTATTCAGAGTTACATAGCCTGGAGAGAGGGTGAGGGGTTAGCTGCAGCCTGGGGTATCCTATTCTCAGCTACACACCCCTCCTTCCTGGAGGCTAGGAATAGAACAGGCAGAGCTGTTCACCCTGTCCCACCCTTACTGACCGTCCTGGGCAGCCCAAAGAACGACAGTTCTGGCAGGATGCTCTGGAGCAGGCTGACATAGGGTGAGGAGAGGAATGCGGAGGCCCAAAGGCCGAGGGCTTGAGCACTTGTAGGAGTGAGCAAGGAGAATCTGAGCCCTGTGCTCTGGGCTCATCCCTAGGGCTGCACCAGACTCCAGCCAGGGCATCTGGAAGGGTCCTGGGTGACAGCACCAGGTCCCACTGTCAGCCGCTATCTGTACCCAACTTCTCCAGCCTGCTGGCAGCCCCCTGAGCTCCTCCTCAACCCTGCCGGGTGTGCCTCCTAGACTCCACCCTGGGTGTGCCACCCCCTCCTTGTGGCTCTGGCTCAGAGCCCGCACTCACCATGCGCCCGTTGGGGACACCCAAGTGCTTGGGCTTCCCTGGCATGCCGCCCTGCTCACAGGTCCCCGCCACAGGGGGCCACCCACCACAAGGATTGTAGAAGCACTGATCAGAGCTCTCGGGTGGCAGGCAGGCAGTGGAGAGAGCTCGTTCTGCTCCTGCGGGCCCTCACATCCTGAAACACCAGCTCACTACCTCTTTTCTCTGCCACAGGAAGTGTCTCTATAGAAACCAAACCACAGAAAGAAGCAAGGTCTAAGAGAGCGAACGCCTCTTCCTACTCGCATACACACGTTCACGCACACACACATGCCGCCAACGCACACTTGGTTGCACCCCATGCAAGCACCAACAGACAGCAGGAGCCTCCTTGTGCCTTCTGAGGAGCCTGGAGGGTTGTGCCTCAGCCTTGGCACTCCAAGGTTATATGTCAGCACACAGAAGTGCATGGCCATACAACTAGGCACTTCTGTACCAGGGGTTCATGTGGACATGGGGACATGCACACTGGGGCCTAGCTACCCATATATGTGCTTTATTCAGTACACACATGCTCCTTAGCTACTACGTGCCAGGCTTATGCATGCTTAGCACCCTCACCCCAGGCAGTTTGCAAGTGGAGACTGCTGTCCTTAGGCTGTCATCTGATGACCAGGTGAGCAAAGGGGGTAATCACATTGCATGTGTGACCATGTATGTGGGCATGCATGTCATGAACTTACAGGTTTTCTTTCACAAGAGCTCCTAAAGCTTCAGACATGTACGTGTGAAGCTGGATGTTGTGGCACATGCCTGTAATGCCAGCCCTTGGGAGGTAGAGATAGGAGAATTGGGAGGTCAGACTTAGCTACCTGAGAATCTCTCTCTGTCTCTGTCTCTGTCTCTGTCTCTCTCTCTGTGTCTCTCTCTGTCTCTCTGTCTCTGTCTGTCTCTATCTCTATCTCTCTGTCTCTGTCTCTCTTTCTCTGTCTCTGTCTCTCTGTCTCTCTGTCTCTGTCTCTCTGTGTCTCTCTCTGTCTCTCTGTCTCTGTCTGTCTCTCTCTCTATCTCTCTGTCTCTCTCTGTCTCTCTGTCTGTCTCTCTCTCTATCTCTCTGTCTCTCTCTCTCTCTCTGTCTCTCTCTCTCTCTCTCTGTATGTGTGTGTGTGTGAACATACATAGTGCCTTGGGTAGGCGCATATGACAGGCACATCCATATACAGGTCTATGTGTGCTCAGATACCCCAGGGATGGATCCTGCACATGGATAGGATCATGTACATCCATGTCAAAGAGTTAAGTCAATCTATACTCATGAAGAAATCCCACCTTGGTGCAGAACTGTCTTAGTTCAGACTCTATAAGAAGAATACCATGCCCAGGACAGGAGAGGCTGAGGCAGATGAAGCCTTGGCTACATAGCTCCAAGTCAGCCAGGGCTACATAATGGGACCCTGTCCAGAAACAAACAAGCAAATGACAAGTGTTGCTGGAGGGATGGCTCAGTGGTTAAGAACACTGGCTTCTCTTCTAGACGCCCTGGGTTCCATCCCCAGCACCCATGTGACAGCTCACAACTGCTGTGACTCCAGCTCCAAAGAATTTGATGCCCTCTTCTGGCCTCTGAGGGTACCAGGTATGTAGGTACTTCACAGACACACGTTCAGGCAATACAGTTATGCACATAAAAATATCTTAACGTTATAAAGACTTCATTAGACTTGGTGGCTAGAACACATTTTCTTTTCTTACCATTCGGGATGCTGGCGTGTTCATGACCAGGGGCTAGTGAGTCCTGACTGCAGACGGCCTCTCTTTGCTGTGCTCACATGAGGCAGAGAACAGAGAGAAAGGAAGCGTGCTCTTGTCTTATAAAGGACACTGATCCATCACAACAGATCCATCCTCTGTATGATGTACTTTCTGTCCAAAGGCCCTGTTTCCTATATTTCCAAATACTATAAAATGAGTGGTTAGCTTTTCAACATGTGCGAAGGGAAGCGTTCTTTGAAAGGAGTTTCTTTTGCTAATTTATTATTATTGTGTGTGTGTGGGTGCATGTTCATGCTGTGGCATAAAAGTCAGAGGGTGACTTCCAGGAGGTGGCTCCCTTCTTTCAACCATTGGATTCTGGGGATAAAGCTCAGATGGCCTGCTGGGCCATCTCATCGGCCTCACCCCAACTTTTTGAGACAAGTGAGAACTATGTTTTATTTTAGAGGTTTCTTTTATATATTGTTGTGGTTGTTGTTATCATTATTATTAGGTGTGTGTGTGTGTGTGTGTGTGTGTGTGTGTGTGTGTGTGTGTATGTGTGTGTAGGTGCATGAATGTGTGTGCCATGTGTGCCAGTGCATGAAGAGGCCTGGAGCTGGAGTAACAGGCAGTTACTGATGTGTCAGCTGCCTGGTGTGGGTGCCCTCGGAAATGAACTTGGCACCATTGTACTTAATAGGGTCTATTTGTTATAGCAGCTAGCACAGCCCTCGTTAATTTACCTCTTTCTAGTCTCTCTGCCTTGCTTCTGGCCACCCAGTCAGGATTTTGAAGTGTGTGAGGTTGGGATTGCTTTACAGGCTGGGGCAGTGGCAAAGGTGATCTTATGGTGCTTATGTGTTGTAGAATATTAAAGATGTATTACATTTGTTTGCAACGAGGAACATTTGTTTAGTGACACAAAGATGTGTTTCATTCTTTTCTGTTACATTTGTTTAACTCTGTGAAGCTGTCTAAAAACACCTGATTGCTCTAATAAAGAACAGCCAATAGCAAAGCAGGCAAAGGATAGGCGGGGCTGGCAGAAGAGAGAATAAATAGGAGGAGAAATCTGGGAAGAGAAGGTTTAGGAGCAAGAGAAGGAGTAGAATTCCAGAGGCAGCCATCCAGCTACACAGCAAGCTACAGAGCAAGAAGTAAAGGAAAGATATACAGAAATACAGAAAGGTAAAACCCAGATGGATATTTAAGTTAAAAAAAAAAATACTAGCTAGAAATAAGCCAAGATAAGGCCGGGCATTTAGTGATAGTCCTGACATACCATGCTTTTGTTTGAAGGAATATGGACCTGGGACTGTGCAGTGAAAAGCAGTGGAATATTTCTCTCCCCCTCTCCGTGGAGTGGAGAGTGGAGGTGGAAGCTAAGGGAGGCGCAAGAGGGCAGGTGATGGTGAAGACGGGGACCAGGCTGGCCCTCTTGTTCTCTGCAGGGCCTGAGGGATGCACACTGTGCAATGGGGTCTCAGGTGGCAGCGGCTCCAGCAGGAGGGGGACAGCGGGAAGGGGGGGAAGAGCACCTCCTCAGTGGAAGGCGTTAAGCACTGTTTAGCCGGCCATACTAGTAGGGACATGGAAGACAGAGGTGCTAAGAGTAATTTGATCTGGGCTGGAGAGATGGCTCGGTCGTTAAAGGCTAGGCTCACAACAAAAACTGTAAGAGTTATTTGATCTGTGTGGTGGGGCTGTCTCGAGAGGTTTCAGAGAACTTTAGTGTTGCCTAGAGGTGCTATTTTGATGAAGAAAGAGGCTGCTTTTTGCCCTTGTCTTAAGAGTCTGCCAGAGGCTAAAGCGGAGAGTTTTTTGGATTAATCCAGTTGACAGAAGAAGCCCTTAAACAGCCTGGTATTGACTCTGTTTTGTGGTTACCAAAGTTAACACTAAAGAAGGCAGACAATGAAAAGGAGCAAGATGAGCCAGAAAAACTTGAGGAGAAAGGAACACCAGACAGCGGATGGAGCTGAGTCCCGCGTTCAAGGCGCCATTCATTCATTCAGACATTTCATGTCATTCAGAAATGAAACAAAGGGGTTGATGACAGGCTAGACCCCACCCGGCTGAGTTTCCAATCTGTGAAAAGAACTCAAAGAAAAAGCTTAGAGCCCGGTGTGGTGGGGACTGGGAAGGAAGAGGCTGGCAGATCTCTTGAGTTTGAGGCCAGCCTGGTCTACAGAGTACACTTCAGGACAGCCAAGCTTAGGCAGTGCAGGAAACCATGGAAAGCAGAAAGCTGGGAAAGATGCAATTGAACAAGGGGAGCATGTTCCAGCCCCTGTAAGCAGCATAACGTGGCTGCTTTGGCCACTTCGTTCTGGCTCTAAATTTAAGGAAAGAAGAAATTTGCCCCCAAGACTAAAGAAACTACTGAGGCCAGGTGAGGTCAAGGGTGAGGCCTGCAGAGGTCATTGCATGAAAGCTGGGAAGCTGAAGCCTCGGTTGCCTTGGAGACCCCAAGATGTTAGAGACGCCAGAGCTGTGGGACACCTGCCCAGGAGAGCTGCCAACAGGGAGTGGAAGCAGCCCAAGAGAAAGAAGAATGTTGCAGTCAACAAGGATGGACAGAGTTGAAGATCTGAAGAGGGTTTTCACATCAGACATGGAGATTCAGAGTTTGGAGTTTGCCCAGCTGGGATTTGGTCTTTCTTTAGTTCAGAATTTCCCTCACTATGCTAATTTCCCTGCATTTTGGAATGATAATTTATGTCCTGTGTCATTATATGTTGGAAGTATGTGATCTGCTGTTTGATTTTGGCTTTTATAGGGGACTACAGTTAAGAGATTGCATGAATCTCAGAAGAGACTTTGAACTTTGGACTTTTAAACATTGAGACTGTGATAGGGAATGGGGACTTTGAAGTTGAACTAAATGCATTTTGAATGTTGAATTTTGAATTATAGTGTTACAAGCTTATGGGGGGCCAGGAGGTGGAATGTGGTAGGTTGAAGTAATTGACCCCCATAATCTCATAGGGAGTGGCACTATTAGGGGTGTGGCTTTGTCGAAGGAAGTGTGTCACACTGGGGGTGGGCTTTGAGGTTTCCTATGCTTAGGATATCACCCAGTGTGTCAATCAACTTCCTGTTGCCTGCAAGATGTAGGCCCCTTGGCCTCATCTGCCTGCATGCTGCCATAATCCCCATCATGATGATAATGGACTGAAATTCTGAAACTGTAAGTGAGCCACCCCAATTAAATGTTTTCATTTATAAGATTTGCCATGGTCATGCCTGGTCTCTTCACACACACTAGGTTCTCGTGAGCATTTTATGCATGCTGTTCTTACTACTATTTGACACATCAAAGGACAGTCTGGCCACACGGCATCCTGCTCCCATTTCTCCTGTGGAAAGGAATCAGATGGAGGTGAGTGTTGTCGCATGGCTTGCTTTGTCCTTTCCTTCAGTACAGGACCCAGCACGTGGAGTAGGCACCCTACCCAGTCAAACCCTTCTGGAAATACATCCACAGGACCCAGCACGTGGAGTAGGCATCCCCTACCCAGTCAAACCCTTCTGGAAATACCTCCACAGGACCCAGCACGTGGAGTAGGCATCCCCTACCCAGTCAAACCCTTCTGGAAATACCTCCACAGGCATTCAGGGATGTGTCTCAAAGGTGACTCTAAATTCAGTCAAGTCAACATCTCTCCACCATAAATTCCAATACACATCTTTGCTTTTTTTTTTTTTTTATTGAGACAGGGGTCTCAGATAGCCCTTGGTGGGCCTTAGATTCCTTATGTATCTGAGGATGTCCTTGAGTTCCTTATCCTCCTGACTCTACTTTCCAGGTACTGGGATTCCAGGAATGTGCCACCATGCTCTATACCACCTGTCCTTATCTGTTCAAAACTCTTGTGTTTCTTCTTAAGTTTACACCTCTAGTTCCAGGTCCCCCTGCTGAGAAAGACTTCTCAGTTAAAGTCCTGGTAGACTCATTCTTCATGACCCAATTCCAGGTTCTAGAACAAATATTCTTTGACCAGTTAATTACTTTCTATGTGCACTTTTCTAAGTTCTGGGGACTCAGTTGTGACTGAACCTAACAGACTCAGTCTTTGATTGATACCCAGATTGATGCACACACCCTACAATGTACAGGTGTAGTTAAGTTTCTAGAAGAGCGCTCAGTAGGAGATGAGAGCAGAGAGCTTTTGTTATACATGTATGTTTGCTTTCTCTGTATCTATGTGCATAAGCACACACACATATTTATAAACATAACATCCATATCAGCAGGATCTATACCTGTGTTTCAACTAACTATAGATGAAAGATATTCAGAAAATTGTTTCTTGTCTTAGGGTTACTGTTGTTGTGATGAAACACCATGACCAAAAATGCAACTGGGGAGGAAAGGGTTTTTGTGGCTTATAGTTCCATATTGCTGTTCATCACTGAAGGAAGTTAGGACAGGAATGTTGCAGAGGTTTTCTCTTGTCCTGCCTGTCCCACTGCTGCTTCAGCCCCAAATAGACACACAGATGCTATATTAATTATGAAACTGTTGGACGATGGCTTGGGCTTCTAACTGACTAGCTCTCTCTAAATTATTAATCCATATCTGTCAATCTATGTAGTGCCACGAGGCTATAGTTTACATGTAATTCAGATATTACTCCTTTGGCAGCCTGGCATCTCTACTGCACTTCTCTCCCCAGCATTCTCCTCGTCCCCTAGCCTCACCTATCTTTCTGCCTGGTCAATCAGTGTTTTATTCACCAACCAATAAAAGAAACATAAATAGAGAAGGACATCCTCCATCACAGGAACTCACACAGGGCAGGATCCTGGAGGCAGGAGCTGATGCAGAGACCATGGAGGGTGCTGCTTACTGGCTAACACCACACGGTTTGCTCAGCTTGTTTTCTGATAGAACCCAGAGCCACCAGCACAGAGATGGCACCGCCCACCATGGGCTGGGTCCTCCCACATCAATTACTAATGAAGAAAGTGCCTTACAGCTGGATCTTATGGAGGCGTTTTCTGAACTGAGGTTCCCTCTTTTCAAAAAGAAAAGAGCTTGTGTTGCCATAAAACTAGCTAGCACACTTATTACTGAACATATACGAACTTGTCATTCTCTATCAACGCACAATTAACACTGTATTAACTATTATCTAGAGGTGATTGGAGGCCATGCATAGTAGCACATACTTTTAATTCTGGTACTCAGAAAGGAGACACAGGTGGGTCTTTGTGAATTCAAGGCTAGCCTGTTTTACATAGTGAATTTTCAGGCTAGCCAGAAACAAAACAAAAACAAAAGTCCAAAACAAAAGCCAAACTATACCCATGCCTTTAATCCCAGCACTCAGGAGGTAGCAGGTGGGTCTCTGTGAGTTTGAGGGTAGCCTGTTTCATAAAGTGAGTTCTAGGAGTTAAACAAGGAACTCCTATCTAAAAAACCAACCAACCAACCAAACAAACAAACAAACAAAGCAGCAAACAGAGTGGCAGCTCTACTTCTCTCCCTTACTCCAAACCCTGCCCCCTTTCAGAGAAGCCCACCAAGAGGCAGCTCCTCACCTGAGTTGCTCAAGACCATGCCTACAGTAAACTGCCCCTAGAGACAGGCCATGTGGTTTATAAGGCTCCTCCCCTGTCTTTTCTTTGGAGGCTGAAAAAAAAAAAAATCATCCTGGAGTCATTTTTACCCATTTTGATTCTTGGATTATTGCATCGGCAGAGAGGCTTAATATCAGGCAGGGTATGAAAACCTTCCACAAACAGCAGAAGTATATTGGAAGATATGCATAGGTTATACACAAATACTGTGACCATTTTATATATGGAATCTGAGTATCTGTGGGTTGTTTTGTTTTGGGAAGAGTACCCTGGAACCAACCCCTGTACACACCAAGAAACAAGTTGTATTTGCAAGCACACTGCCAGAGTATATTACTAGCTGAGCATGACGGCACAAGGTTATAGTCTCAGCAGCAGTGAGTAGTACTAACTATAGTGACCCTGTCTCAAAAACAAAACAAAAATTGAAATAAAAGTGACACCAACCAACCTGGAAGCTTGTATCTCTATCAAGAGCAATTAATTGACTTTAATTCAGACCATTGTGGTCAGGCCCAGGCTGGAAGACAAAGGTGTTTGTGGGGCAGTTCCAGACAGCTCGAATCGTTAGTCTTGTGAGAATATGGGCCTTAATTTGCAATTTTTCATGAAAAAGTGGAAATGGGGATTTCTTTTTTGAGATTATAAAGAATCAATTCATGTGTGTGTTTTGTGTATGTGTGCATGTGAGTATGGATGTCCATGAGGGCCAGAAATGAGCATTGGTTCCCCTGGAAATGGAGTTATATATGCTTTGTTTAGAAATACCCAGAGTGCTGGAAACTGAACTCTGAGCATCTGAAAAAGCAAGCAAGCTTGCTATCTCTGCAGCCCCTGAAATCAGAAGTTCTAATGTAAATTTAAGTACCTTAACAACAACAACAACAACAAAAATATCGGCAGTTAAAGCTTTTACTACATAGATTAACAGGTAAAGTAGAACTGTATTTGGCTACAGGGTACGGTTATCCAACTATCAAGACCCAGCTGTCCTGGACTTTCACAGGCACTTTGTGTGGTAACAGGGACTGAGACTTTTGGGAGCTAGATGAGTTCCGGCCTTCACTAAGGTCCCTGGCCAGGATCTGGTCTGCTCCTCTCGCTTCAATCTGATGTGTCTGAGTAATTGCCTGAGGTAGTGGCAGTCCTCAAATACCTGGGCTCTTTTTAAGTCTCCAGAGGAGAGCGGTGTTAGCTAGAGGTGACTTAAAAGTTTGCCCCAACCACCGAGTCCACGGTGGCGCTGGGATTAGACTCCGGGCTTGCTACTTCACTCCAGCGAGGCTTTTCCCACCGTACTGGAAAAGGTCATTTCAAAGACAGGATCAGTGAGTAGTGTCAGTGTGTCCGGCTTGCGCAAGCAGCCCACAAAAACTACAAGTTCCAGCATGCTTCACTTCCAAGACGCCGTTCGCTCTCCAGCTCAAACGGCTTCTCGTTGGCCCGCAAGCCTAACGTGCTGCTCCGTGATTGGTCGGATCCTATGTCGCTCGTAAGAACCCTTTTTAGTGGTCGGCTGACAGGGGACCGGGTCCTCTAAAGTTATGGGACCGCGCTCTGCTAGGATAGGAGGTTGCCCAGCCAATAAGGCCGCCATCCCGCTGACTGCGAGGCTTTCCTTTATAACACTCCGGTGCTACTAGTTCGAGGGCTTCCGGCCGGAGACCATTAGCAAAGACACCCGGAAGGCGGAAGTCTTAGGGCGGAAGTGGCCGAGAGAAAAGGAGAATGGCGGCCGAGGCCTGGCTTTGGCGCTGGGGCTGGGGCCAGCGGTGCCCAGGGAGGCCTGGGCTTCCTGGCCCCGGCCCAGGCCCCACCACACTTCTACATTTTCTTCTGTTGCTGGGGCCGGTGGCTGCGGATATAACCGACGGCAACAGCGAGCACCTTAAGCGGGAGCACTCACTCATCAAACCCTACCAAGGTGAGGCCCGCAGCGCGGATAAGCGAAGGCGGAGGACGCGGCGCAGCAGTTGGTGGGAGGAGGCATGCCGTCTTTGCTGAGCAGGGCCGCTCTGCAGGCTTCTGGCGTGGCCCTTCGGGCACCTGTCTATGTCTGTCTCTGCCCACAGGGGTCGGTTCCAGTTCCATGCCGCTCTGGGACTTCCAAGGCAGCACCATGCTTACGAGCCAATACGTGCGTCTGACCCCTGACGAGCGCAGCAAGGAGGGCTCGATTTGGAACCACCAGGTGAGTCTTTCCCAAGAGGCTACCGTTCACCAATCCAGTAACCTGCCTTCTCAGCAGCCAAGCTTAGCTTATACACATGCCGATTTTCCGTGCTGGTCACACAAGTAGAGAGACTCCGTGCTGCGTAGTTACTGTGTGTGGGAAGCTGTGCGGGACACTCGATTTCTTCAGAAGCCATGCAAGGTAAGGGATGAGGTCCCCATTTCAACGACATAAGAAACGAGTGGAGCTGTCAGACTGAATTGAGCTCAGTCGGTCGATGGAAAAATGAAACAGTAGCCTTACTGAGTATTTTGCTATGCGTTGGGCACTGACCTTGCCACGCTTGTGAGAGTTCATTCTCAGGCCAGGTGTTTGGAATAGGTGAGCTTGATGGCTTTATGCAGAGCAGTTCAGCCAGTGAATGGCACAAACTATTTCACCTGAGCTTTCTGATCTCCACCCTCAGCAGTTCATTGGATGCACCTGAGGCCCTTTTGACACACTTACCAGACTGAGTTCCCGTTCTCAGTGCGTGTCTGAGTCTTGTCACCAGTTCTATCCCCACAGGACTTACGGAGGCGCCACCTTTGCCTGGGAGGTCAGGACCCGCTTCTGCGCAGCCTGCGGGACCTAGCCCTGCCCTCCACCCACACTGTTGGCTAGGGTCCTATTTTCCTCCACCACCGTGCTCCTAGCCTCTGGCTGGTGTGTCCTTGCGTTGCGTCGTTTGCTTGGCCCCCCTCAGCACCTCCTCTTCGTGCCTCCACATTCTACTAGCGGCTTCTGTGGTTGCTCTTTCTTCACTCGGCTTTGGCTCTCATCCTCGGAGCCGGAGGTCTTGCGTCTGCACAGTCTGTCCCTTGGTGACTGGCATCTCCAGTCCTGCTGTCAGTTTGTTCCAGCTGGTCTGGCTGCCTTCTTCCCTCAGGACCTTTGCGCTAGTTCACTCTGTCTGAACAGTGCCTCCTGGTTGTTCCTGACGCTCCGTGCTTACTGTTCATCTGTACAGGCCGGGTTCAGACACCACACACACTCTGAGTGCTTGATTGAGCGTCTCATCTCCCCCAGTCACAGTTGTCACATCATTCTGTCTTAGGCTTTTCAATTACTTTTTTTTCTTTTTTTTTTTATTCACATCTCCAACAGGTTTATTATCAAAGGGATGGCCTAAGGGAGAAAAAAAACGGGGTACAGACGTATGGACTAGAAATGTAAGCTGTTTTACTAATTTTATAACCACAAACTTGTACAGAGGATGATGCCCTGTACAAAACACAACAGAATCGAGCGAGATGTTCCCTTAGCAAGGCTGAAGAGTCAGTCTCTGGTGTTTGGAATTTAGGATGCAGTCCTTGTTTTTGGATGGATCACTGGGTGTTTGGCATAGTCCATGCTTTTAACCAGATTTGAGCAGAAGAATGCGCACCTGACCCAGGTAGAAGTAGATGAAGTGTTTGGTTTCATGTGTCACATGACTACCGAAGTTCCGACCCACAGTGCAGTGCCAGGTGGGGTTGTACTTGTCAAATTTCTTGATGTGGGCCGCAATATCCTTCTCTATGCTGTGCTTCTCCAGCACCTGAGTGGCGCACTCCACCGAGTCCTGTTGCATCTCCTCTGACATGTCTGCATTTTTGATCACGTCTTCCGGTCGCACGTGGTTGCCGTGGAGCAGGAGCCGGCTGGCTGCTGCGAGCTCCTGAGGAAGGTGCTGGTGCTGCTCAGGCAGCAGGGGAGAGCCCTATTTTTCTTTTTTCAATTTTATTTTTGTGGTGTTATAGATTGGACCCTGGTTCTTATGCATGCCACCAAAGGCAAGCATGTCACCACTAAACGATGTATATAGCGTGGATACTACTTTTTTTTTTAAGTGGTAATGTAGTCTTGTATTTTTCATAGAAATGAGTTCAATATAGCATTAAATTTTGTTTTGTTAAAAAAAAAAAAGCAAGGTAAAAATATTGCTAGAACTGTTAGGAATTGGGTTTATACACAGGAACAGACACACCAAGTAGTGATAGTTTGTGACTGATGGTTATAGCGTAGTCAATGACTTGATGGCCTCAGAGGACCAGGAGCATTCTGTGTTTGCTTTGACTAAATTGCAGCCCAGAATTTTTGCCATTGGGCCCACTGACAGCTTGTGAATGTTTAGAGCACATTTATGCTTCTGGAAAGACATTGCTTGGAACTCTTAGAAGTTCCTATTTACTGTTCCTTCACAGATGTGCAGTTTTGTTTTAAATCTCCTTCCCATGTATTCAATCTGGGAGAGGCCCTGGATGAGCAAACCCTGACCTAGTACTTCCTGCTTTCTGTCATGTGTCTAAGTGCCTGATGTTTGGAGCACAGACGTGTTTGGAGCTGAAGAGGCTGCTTTTCCTGCATGGGAGGGGGCTTGTGTGAAGGCAGCGGCAGTGGTTGCTTTAAGCCTGCTTACTGTTGTTAGTGCGCCAGCCTGGCAGTCTGTATCCTCTTCCTCTTTTTAAAAGTTGATACTGACGCTGAGGAGGTAGCTGAGTGGGTATAGTGTTTGTGGTACAAGCATGAGAACCCAAGCTCAGGCCCCTAGCACTCAACTCAAAAATCTGGTGCCTGGCTGGCTGTGATTTAGCTCTGTGGAGGCAGAGACCAGAGCATTCTGGAACTCGCTGGCCTGCCAGTTTAACCAAATCTATGAGCTCCAGGTTTAAAGGGTCTTTCTTTAAAAATCAGGTGGAGGGTCTAGGAGGTGGCATAGCAGTTAAGAACACCGCTGTGGCAGAGGACAGAGTGAGTCTGTGTTTGTGCCTGAGTGTGTAGCCACAATGAGTGGCTCAGAACTGTTGGGTTTCTAGCTCCTGGGTATTCTGCCCTCTTCTGGCAGTTTTAGGCACCTGCACTTGGCACATGTATATAGATTTCAAAAAATGTTAGATGGCTGTGATTGTGTGCACCTTTAATCCCGGCACTTTGGAGGCAGAGACAGGCAGATAGATGTCTGAGTTCCAGACTAGCCTAGGCTACTTAGGAAGTTCCCAGCTAGCCACAATTAAATGGTGAGACCCTCTCTCAAAAACACAAAAATAGCCCTCCCCACAAAAAATTGTCTTGGGCTAAAATATCTTTGAAGGGACAGTGGGTTCAACTCCCAGCACTGCAGAAAGGCTTGTAAAGGATGTCGTTTCCAGCATGCCAGGTGGTAGTGTTTTTATAACAACACTATTTAGATGGCAAGAGTCTGCAGTGGCAGGACTCAGGATGCTGAGACAAGAAAATTTGAGAGTTTGACACCAGTTTAGGCTACAGTGTGAGACCCTGTCTTGAAAAAAACAAACCAATCCAAGCAAACAAATAAATATGAATAAACTCAAATTGAACAGGTTTTTGTTTTTGAAATGGTCTCATCTAGCTCAAATTTGACCCCAAATTTGCTACGAAGTCAAGAATGATCTTGAGTTGCTGATCTTCCTGCTCAGTCTCCCAGGTGTTCATGTTACTAGTGTTAATTAGCATGCACCAGGGACCAGCAGGGGTGTGTGTTGATGCAACTGTGTGCATATGTCTGTGGAGGCCGGAGGTCAGCCTCAGCTGTGTCTCAGGAGCCAGCCAATTGGTTTCTTGAGCTGTGTCTTACTGTCCTGGAGCTTGCTCTCTCCAAGCTGTCTCAGGCCAGTGAGCCTGAGGGTCCCACCTGTCTCTTTCCCAGCCTCCATATCAGGCTGGACAGGGTCTCTCTGTGTAGCCTTGGCTGTCCTGGAACTCACTCTGTAAACCGGGCTAGCCTTGAATTCAGAGTTCCATCCGTCTCTGCCTCCCAAGTGCTAGGATTAAAGGTGTGCACTATCATACCCTGGCTACCACCTTTTCAAAACAGCGTCTCTAACTGAACCTGAAACTTGCCATTTCAGTCAGAGTGGCCAGAAGACCTCAGAACTGCCCATTGCAGTCTCCACAGCTCTGCATGACCCTCTGTCTTCTGTGTGGCTCCTGGGGACCCAAACCTAGGTCCTCGTGCTGGTGCTTCGGGCACTTTATTCACTGAGCCGCCTCTTAGCATCACAGGGCTCTAAAAAAGCTCATAAAATTTCAGAACAGGTTCTGAGAAATTGTAGTGTAGCGGGGTAACCCACCACAGCTGGCTTTTGTTATTTTGTGAGATGGAGTCTTGCTGTTCTGTGGTTAGCGTTGAACTCTGGTCTCAAGTGATTTTCTTCTGTCAGCCTTTCGAGGGGCTGGGACTACAGGCATTTGTCACTGTAATGATACCAGTCTAAGCTGATCGATTCCATCTGCTTTCTGTTTGTCCAAGCAGAGCTGTAGAAGCTTCGGACTATAAAATGATTTGTTTCTGCAAGGTTATTCTGGTTTCACTGTTCTGGTGTTTAACAATGTGTGAGGACTCAGATAAGAACTGTGTCCTCATAAAGCAGCTTCTAAGTCCATTCCAAACCATGCTGCACTGTTTGAAGTCACCTGGTGGCTTTCTGCCGTGTTACTCTTCGGTCTTCAGCCTGGGGTGCATGAAGGAGGTACTGGGGGCCTGTGGTCCCGTGGGACTGTTTGCGGGCCCCTCACTCCTGCCTGGGCCCTTTCCCGCCTCTGACCCGAACGTGTACTTTCTCCCTTCCCTCTCACTTGTCCTTGTTCCAAGGCTGGAACAAGGCTCTTTCTTGTGTCGTGCTCAGGAGCAGGGTTGTCATCAGTGTTCTGCTGTGAAGAGACGCTGTCATCAAGGCAACTCTTAAAAACAAAAGCATTTCATTGCAGCTTGCTTGCTTATTTCCTTATCTGAGAGCTGAGAACATGATGGCAGACGTGTGTGCTGGAGAGTAGCTGAGGGTTCTACGTCTGGAACTACAGGCAGCAGGAAGAGGGTGACACTGGCACTGATTTGGATTTGAAGCCCAGAGCCCACCCGCGGTGCCACACCTACTCCAACCAGGCCACACTGCCTGATCCTCACGTAGTTAGTGCCACTCCCTTGGAGAACACATATTTGAATCCATGAGCCTCTATAGGCCATTCTTATCCAAACCATCACAAGTAGGGAAAAATGAGAGAAGTTCTGGGCTGCCTCTTGTACATGAGAAAATTAATACTTTTGTTCAAATACATGTGTGCTATTTTGGTAGTTTGATACATTTAAAGTCTTGATACCTAGTTCTACTAATTGTGCCGTGGTCAAGGATTTCTATCCCTGAACATTTTTTTTTTTTAATTCTAATGGCATTATTCTTTGATACCCAAAAGGTTTCAATTTAATTTCTTTATTCCTTTGTTTTTTCATCTATAGCCAATTTGAGGCCAATTTGCTAACTCTTTCTGCCTTTGCCTTCTGAGTATTAGGATTACAAGTGTGAGTTACCATTCCCAGCCAAAATTTTTATTTTGAGATATTATAGAGTCACATACAATTGGAGAAAAAAAAAAAAAGAAAGAAAAGCTGGGCCTGGTGGCACATCCTATCCTTGTAATCCCAGCTACTGAGGCTGAGGCAGAGGATCACAAGTTCAAGGCTTACCTAGGCTACAGAGTGAGTTCAGGGCCAGCCAGAGCAATTTAGTAAAGCCTTTATCTTTAATATAAATATGAGGATTGACAAGATGACTAGGCATATGGAAGTGCCTGCAGCTCAGGCTGACAGCCTGGGTCACACCCCAGAATCCAGAAGAAGAAGGAACTGACTCCCACAACCTGTCCTCTGACCTACCCACTCACGTGTTTTCCCCCCACACATAATAATAAAGGCTAGAGACGGGAAAGGCAGGTCAGAGTTTAGGGAAAAAAGGGGCTGTCTGACACACTGGGTTCACCCCCAGCACTGCCACAGTAAATAATGAGTGAATAAATTAAGCTATGCACAGCTTAGGCTGGATCTTGTCTCACATCTCTTGCATTTACACATGGTAAGATGAGGGTTGGCCTCTCTACCGTTTTCTTCCTATCTGTCTTCCCTGTTCTCTTTTCTCTGGTCTTGACAACTTGAACATTTCTTGCTCATTTTCCCTCTTCTATTGGTCTGAAGTTGTTCGCTTGTTTCTCAGGGTTTCTATTGCTCTCCTTGTTATCTGTGTCTATGCTTCTGTGTGCAGCTGCTTGTGGAGGCCAGAAGGTCCGTCCCATCAGATCCCATGGAACTAGAGTTAGAGGCAGTTGTCACCTGCCTGAGCTGGGAGCTGGGAACTGGACTGAGGTCTTCTGCAAGAGTAGCCACTGCTCCTCAGACACTTTGCCCTCTCTCCAGCCTCTTGTTCCAGTTTTTTTATGGTTATCCTGGATGGCAGGAAGATGTCTGAAGCACCTAGGAGGCAGAAACAGGAAGTTTGCTTGATCAAGGCTCTCCTGAGCTGCATAGAAGACCCTGTTGTAAAATTGACAGGGCTGGAGGTGCACAGGACCTGGCTTTTATGTGCAACACTCCAAAACCCTTCCAAAACACACACACACACACACACACACACACACACACACACACGCATGTACATACACTTTTATGTGCAACACTCCAAAACCCTTCCAAAACACACACACACACACACACACACACACACACACACACGCACACATACATACCACACTCACATTTTACCAGTCTTAACGATAATGTGTGCTTTTATACTTTTACTTCCTGGACAGTACCAGGGCCTTAGGCACTTTGTTCATCCTGTTACCAGCCTTATTTCAGTTCCTTGTGTTATGAGCCATGGGACCCTGAGCAGGTGGGTGTAGCTATAGGTTGTGTCTCCAGACTGACTGTGTTTGCTGTTGTGGATCCGGTTCATTTCCTTCTCCTCAAAGAATGAAAGACGGTGTGAGGACTGCTGGTAATTAATTCCTTTAATTCTTTTGTTTGTCTGAAACTATCTTAATTTCACCTTTTTTCTTTCTGGTACATTTGCTGAACATAGGCTCTGCTGCTGGCTGCCTTTCTGTCTCATTTTTTGAATGTGTATTGTCTTTTGCTAAGTGTTAGCTCCTTTGAAGGTGGTGTGTTACTGATTTTTAAACCTCTGGTTAACCTGTAGCTGGGTTAATCTGTTCTCTTTTATGCTACTGTTAAAGTGTCCAAGAAGGAGTAACTTTCAGAAAGAGTTCTTTTGGAGTCGCAGCCCAGATAGCATGGTGCTGGCTCTGGTGAAGGCTTCCACGGAGACATCCTCTCAAGGCGGAAGGCACCCTGAAGTTGGGCGTGCAGTCATAGGACTTGGGGGTTGGACATAGGGAGATCAGGAGTTGAAGGGCAGCCTGGGCTTTGTGAGATTTTGTGTTGTTTCAAAACCAACAAAAACAGGCTGTGTTACAGCAGGTTTCCCCGCCGGCTGCCGCTGGTTCTGCCGCCATTGTCCTGCAACCACATGTGCCCCAAATAACACTCAGAGACTCTGTATTTGATACAATCCTGTTGGCCAGTTACCATTATTGTTTATGGGCTAGCTCTGCCTTAATCATTAACCCATTTCTACTTATCTAAGTATTTCCACGTGGTCGTCTTATCGGGGAGCCGCGCGGCAGGCTTCCTGCTTCTTCCCGGGCTACATCTCGACTCCTCCTACTCACTTCCTCTTCCTCCTTCTAGTCTCCTAGCCCCGCCTATCTTGCTATCTCATTGGCCACAGTGCTTTATTAACCAGTATGAGAAACATATATACAGAATAACATCTCCCAACAAGGCTGGATCAACTAGATGACCTAGTGGGTAAGAGTGTGCTTTGCTCTTGCTGAAGGCCTGAGTTAGATTCCCAGTGACGTTGGGTAGAACATGACTGCCAGGGTGATCTAAAGCCTCTGCCCTCCACAGGTGCCTCTGCTCACTTGCATGTCCCTATGCACATACAATAAGTAAGAATAATGAAGTATTCCTTAAAAACAGACAGAAACAAACAAACTAAACAGAAACAACACCAACGAGATCACAGGAAAACTAGGAATGGCCAGTGCCTACTTCCATGTCCAGAAGACTGTGTCCTTTGGCTGTAGGACAGTTGAAGTTTGTGGCAGTCACAAATCTCTGCTGCTTTGCTCCAATCTCATTTTGGAAATTGAATTATTTTCTTCTGGGATCTTACTCTCGATTCTAAACACCCCTCCCCCATTCTTGGTATTTCTGAGTAACCTTGTATACATTAATTATCTCTTCATTTGTTAAATTTGTTCATTATGTTATTATACATTGTTTTGAGACTTTGTTTCTTAGTGTGAGTTTAAGAGTAGCAAATCTGCTACATTTACCTACTCGTCTTTTAGTAGAGCTCTTGGACATAGTTACCAGGAGCACTGTCTTTGGGTTTTTCTGCTTCCGTGGTTTCCCTTTGATGCTTGGTTACTTGAGATCTCTGCTAACAAAAACATTTGTACAATGTTGAATAAAGTTGAGGCCTGGCAATTCCAGGGGTGAAAAGGACTGAGCCCCTCCCTGGGAGGCCCTTCTGTGCACTCTCTTTAGACTTTCAGTCCCAACTCAAACAAGGCCTCAGTCTCCTTCAGCCAGCCTTGGTTGGGTTCATTGTCCTTCTGCATTTATTTATGTTTTTCGAGACAGGGTTCTCTGTGTAACCCTGGCTGTCCTGGAACTTGCTCTATAGACCAGACTCACCTGCCTCTGCCTCCCGAGTGCTGGGATTAAAGGTTTGCTCCACCACTGCCCGGCCCTCCTGCCTTTAAGAGCTAGCTGTCATCGCTTAGCTGTTGCTTCCAGATTTCATGACTTTGCCAGACCAGGGAAGCTCATGCTGTGTGCTGTCACACAGGTCCTTGCTAACTCCATGCTCTAGGGTCAGCTGGGTCCCAGGGTCTTCTGATACATGAAACAGTGCACTAGCCACCCTGCCTGACTGTGTTGGGACATCTTGTATTCTAATTCTTGAATTGTTTTCCTGGTTACAAGGGTATTATGTTCCATTGTGCTATCAAGTTCTTTTGTTTTTGTCCCCAAACCAGGTCCTTTTTCCATTTGGGGAAATGGTGCAGACAGTAACAGGAGTACCTCAATTGAATGGTTGGGGAGATTTTTATTCATGACCAAGAATAGAAGTGGGAGGAGATAAACTTGAAAATCAGCTCCTCAGCCTTGAGAAACAGAAGATTATAAATACAGGATAAAAGATCTACGTTGGGGGGAAGGCTCGGAAGGGGAGTAGTCATGTTTTTTGGAACTTGGGCACATAACCCTTTTCACTCCTGTTGCTGTCCTTTTGGAATGCTGCGTGGCAGCTGTCAGCCATCCTGGCCCTGGGTTGGTTACGCCTATGTGGACAGGGGTCGTGGCAGTGGTAGAGGTTGCCTGTGCTGGTTCTGGCAGCCACCTCCTTTCAGCCCGCCCCCCTGAAGTGGGCTTACTGCATCCTCAGCTGCGGCTGTGGCTGCAGGAGAGGGAGGTTGCTGTCTTAGTCAGGGCTACATCAATGGGGTAAACGCCATGACCAAGAACGCCCTGGGGAGGACAGGTTCACTTCACTGTATAGCTGTAGTCCATCCCTGAGGGAGGCCAGGGCACAAGCTGATTCAGAGGCCACGGAGGGACCTGCGTACCAGGTTGCTCTCTCTCTCTATGGCTTGTTCACGCTGCTTTTTTTATAGCACTGAGGACCACCTGCCTAGGAGTGGCATCCGCCATGAGCTGGGCTCTCCCACACCAATCAAGAAAACATACCAAGACTTGCCCACAGGTCATCTGACAGGTCACCCCTCAGTTGCCTGTCGTTGGAGCCTCCTTTGCTGCTTGCGTGCTTGTCTTTCTTGCCGGCACACTGGGCTTAGCTACCATTTCATCGTTTTTTTCTTCTCCCAGTGGCTGAGGACTCTTGAGCCTGGCATTGTCAGATAGCTGCATCAGATTGAGTGGGCAATGGCAGCTCATGCCTGTAATCCCAGCACTCACGAGGCTGTGGCAAGCGGATTGCTTTGAGATTGAGGCCAGCCATGAATATATAACAAGACCTTTCCTCAAACACACTAGGGAAAAAGAAACCGGGAGGGGGAGGCTGGGCAAAGTGATGCCTTTCATCCTGGTCCTCAGGAGGCAGAGGCAGCTGGATCTAGTTCAAGGTCAACCTGGTCTATAAATTGGGTTCCAGGACAGCCAGAAAATACTATCTTGAATAACAAAAAATGAGGTGAGGTGTGGGGCTGGAGAGAGATGGTTCTAGCGTATCTGGGTTCAATTCCTAGCACCCATATTGGCTCTAGCTGTAACTCCAGTTCCAGGGATCTAAACTCTTGAACAAACACAATGGACGGGAAAAATCATTAGAAAGAGGGCGGGGCGCAGCTTGAATCCTACCACTGAGAGCCTCTCTTCATCTGAACTGGACATTGATGACTTCTTGTTTACTGCCATTCTGCTAAGGCCAGGTCTTAGAAAAACAAGTCACTTTGTGACGTGGCAGCTTATAGCTGATTTACATTAACTGTCTGGAGGCTGTGGGAGATTTCAATCAGACTTCCACTTTTCCACCTGCTCTGGACAGGCCCTTGTAGGTGAGGACAGTAAACTGTGATGGGTTATACACTGAGGCCTCAGAGAGCCTCAGACACCATTGGGCTTCGCTGCCTCAGTTAGGGGCCGATAGCATTTAAGGTACTGTTGCCTGATCCGTGTACCCAGAAGTGAATGCCTAGCTAGCGTTGGTGTGATGGGGGTGAGCGTGTGGGTGAGGCATGCCAGACTGCACTCCCCCTTGCTCCAAAGCCTTGGTTTCTGCTCCTTCTCCAGCCCTGTTTCCTCAAGGACTGGGAGATGCATGTCCACTTCAAGGTCCATGGCACTGGGAAGAAGAATCTCCATGGAGATGGCATCGCCTTGTGGTACACCCGGGACCGCCTTGTACCAGGTGGGGAGGTGCAGACGCAGGTGGACCTTGCTGGGCCCAAAGGCACGGGCAGAGAGAGCTGCTGGATGACCGCCCAGGCAGTGGGGTGGGCGCGGCAAGTAGCTAGCTTGTGGCTGCAGTGCATGTCCTGCTGGGGATTGCTGCTGTGCTTGCTCTGCAGGGTCCTCGAGGCCAGGTGACCCTGCAGTGCAGCGCCACCCTACCCCTTCTGACATTCCTTTGACGGCCCTGCCCATTGTTACTTTTAGATTGCAATATGTATCCCAGTCTGGTTTTAAACTCGTTACCAGCCCGCATCACCTAAACGTGAAAGTATCCCTTCTGCCTGTCACTCAGGTAGGGCTCAGGCACACACCACCAAGCCTGGCCATTCTGCCATCGATTTTAAAAGTGTGTTTGCGTGTGTGTGTCACAACTGTGGAGCTCAGAGGACAGCTTTGTGAGGTCAGTTTGCCCTCCCGCTCATGTTGTCTGGGGATGGAACTCTGTCATCAGGCCTGCACAGTGAGGACCTTTACCTGCTGAGTCAGTCTTCTGGGGCTCAGACTGCAGCCAGCAGAGCGTGGAATGCCTCCTGGGGCCCTTAGAGTTTAAGATGGCTCTCCCTGCAGCTCCTCCTGTGTGTCCTAGGTCAGGCACTAACTTGCCTTGGTGGTTGTTGTTCAGATAGCCCTGGTGACCTGGAACTCTTGGGCCAAAACTGTCCTTAAACTCATGACAGTCCTTAAGCTTTAGCCTTTCAAGTGCTGCCGGGCTTCAGTTTTCAGCTCTGAGCCGAGAGGCCCAGGCTCCTCCTCACTGCTTTGTCCCTTGAGGGTCCTTCTCCTGGGTAAGGTGCTAGTGGTTGGGTTCTAGCTTCTCTGCACGCTGCCTTTGAGTTATTCATTGATCCATTCTGAAAGTATCTCCTTCTTCCAGGGCCTGTGTTTGGAAGCAAAGACAACTTCCATGGTTTAGCCATCTTCCTGGACACGTATCCCAATGATGAAACTACGGAGGTAGGACTCTGCGCCTCTGTGCAGCTGGCTTACAGTGGGAACTGGGACTTGGCACTGGTCCTGCATGAAGGCATCCTCCAGGGGTGGAACACTGTGTGCCCACAGGATGACTGGGCACGGAGTAACCAGTGTCTTGGTTCCAGCGTGTGTTCCCGTACATCTCGGTGATGGTGAACAATGGCTCTCTGTCCTACGATCACAGCAAAGATGGGCGCTGGAGTGAGTTGGCGGGCTGCACAGCTGACCTCCGAAACCGGGACCATGATACCTTCCTGGCTGTCCGCTACTCCCGGGGCCGCCTCACGGTGAGTAGCCATGGTGGGGAGCTCGCTGGGCCTGTGCTGCTTCCACAGACAGGCTTCAGGACGGAGCTGGCTGGAGTCTGGGCACGTGCTTGACCTACCCGCCGACTGCAGGTGATGACTGACTTGGAGGACAAGAATGAGTGGAAAAACTGCATCGATATCACGGGAGTGCGCCTGCCCACTGGTTACTACTTTGGAGCCTCTGCTGGCACTGGTGACCTATCTGGTGAGTGTGTGAGGGCCTGTTCTCAGCAGTTAACTGCCTGCCTGCCTGCCTGCCTCCTGCCTTAAGCCTTCCTCACTTTACCATCAGATGTAAATGGCGGTATGCCTCAGGCTCCTGGCCGGGGCTCAGCTGGCCTCTTCATGATCTTTAGGTGATAGACTGTGGCTCTAAGAATTGTAGTTTTATGGGTTTCTAGCTGCAGCTCTATATAGAAGCACAGGCATTCCGTCTCCACCCAGCTGCCCATCAAGGTACAAATGGCACCTCTACCTTTATGGTTGTCTCATGCCACCACTTATACCCACTCCCGGTCTCTTTCTCCATTGGCTCTTGTGGGTACCTACCTCCTCCTCTCATGCAGAGCATGAATGTCTGTCCCTGGCAACCGTGCTCAGAGCTGTAATGGCTCCCCTCCCCTTTGATGCAGGCCCTCCCCATGCCTCCTTGCTGACGTGGCTTACTTCTCCCTAAGCTGAGGGTGATCTCCGGCGGTCTCGTTCTTTCCATTCGAGACCTAGTCCTCGCCTTAGTGTCTCGCTTACATGTCCCCTTCTCTAGTCCATGCTCATCTCCATCACTGTTTCTCCACAGCATGTATTTGCCATGTAATTCACTGTTTCTGTTTGTATTCCTGACCCTCCACTTCCAAGTGACAAGTCTCCATGGGCCTTTCTGGGTCCCCAGGCCTTGGTGGTCCCTTGGCTGTGACTGAGTCTGCTAGGGGTGCTTAGAAAGGTCCTAGCCCTGGGCCCAGCTCCTGACTAGAACTGGGCCATTATGTGCACGACCTGGCAGTATTTACTCCCAGGAGAAACTCTTAGGGGCTGTACTGTCCCTCTAACCCGCTGCCTCCTTTCTCTCCAGGAAGGAGCACAGGGCCACGTAGACCCGGAAGTTCTGTTTTGTGGTGTCACTTATCTCCTGGGTTACCTGGAATGTCCTGACAGTATTCCCATGTCTGCAGAGGGTTTGGTTTGGTTTGGGTTTTTTGAAATAGCCTCTAACTCAGTGGTCCAGGCTGGCATGGAACTCACTATGTAGCTTATGCTGACACTAAACTAATGGTGATTCTCCTGCCTCTGCTGTCTCAGTGTGCAGAGGGTTTTGATAGGAGCAGGTGAGTCGTCTGATAGGTAGTCCACGGTGATTCTCCTGCCTCTGCTGTCTCAGTGTGCAGAGGGTTTTGATAGGAGCAGATGAGTCGTCTGATAGGTAGTCCACGGTGATTCTCCTGCCTCTGCTGTCTCAGTGTGCAGAGGGTTTTGATAGGAGCAGATGAGTCTGATAGGTAGTCCACGGTGATTCTCCTGCCTCTGCTGTCTCAGTGTGCAGAGGGTTTTGATAGGAGCAGATGAGTCTGATAGGTAGTCCACGGTGATTCTCCTGCCTCTGCTGTCTCAGTGTGCAGAGGGTTTTGATAGGAGCAGGTGAGTCGTCTGATAGGTAGTCGTCCACTGCAATGTGGAGGGTTGTCAGTGCCAGCAAATTGGCAGCCACCAGGTTTTTTTGTAGACAGAATCTGTGTAGACAAAGCTGGCTTCACCACCATACCCCAGCCACCAGATATCTCCTAAGATATGAAAATGGGGGAAACCATTACCTATCACTAAAATCAAAGGAATGTGAGATGTGAAGGATTTCTCAATGATGGCAGGACCCAGGTGGCAACTAGAGTCTGACCCCAAAGCTGATTTTCAAGGCCCAGCCCTCAGCTTCAAGGAGCTGTATGTTAGATGTCACATGGTCCCAGCTGCTTGCTGTGTAGCTTCTTCCTTCTCTTCACTCCAAGTTTGTTGGTCCCTGTGCTGTCCTCCTCCCTTCACACACACACACACACACACACACACACACACACACACACACACACACACACACACCACACCCTTGCCTTAATGGGCTCACTGAGTTCACCGATGGAGCTGGCTGGCTGCAAGCCCTATCATAGCTGGACCGCAGTGCCTGCCTCTGGAGCAGAGCATCTTTTGTGCCTGTATTAGTGTTTGGACCACACCCTTCTTAGGTCTCAGGCTTAGCTGCTGACTGCCGTTTGTTTATCTGCGGCCTGCACGTGGGTCTCTGACAGCACCGTCTCTCTGTTTCCTATTCTTGGAAGTATCAGACTTTTCAGGCAGCCCTAGGATGAGCATGCCGGCCCTTATCAGGTTTCTGTTTTTAGTTCATATCCTCTGCTCAGCATTGTGTCCCCCCCCCCCCTCCATGGCCATCTCAGCCCTGGCCATCGTGATGGCTCAATATGGATGTGATTGCTTCCATTACTGCAAAGAAACTCGGCCTTTAAGTTTCAACTGCGATCACTGGGAATGTCGAAGCCCATGCTTGTTTTCTCTTGAGCTCCCCACCTTCCCCATGCTGGGGCTTGAACCCAGGCCAGTGTACATGCTTAGCATTAGCTGCACCCGAAGCCCTCTGGAGTCATTTTAGCCCCAGAGTTGTTGCCTGCCTGAGAACAGGAGTGCTTCTCCCAGGGGACAGGCCCGTGTCTGGCTGAGGAGGTGGCTGCTCTTTGGGTAGGGCCGTGGGCCACATCTTGAGGTGGGGTCACTTTCTGCCCTGTAGACAACCATGACATCATCTCCATCAAGCTGTTCCAGCTCATGGTAGAGCGCACGCCTGAGGAAGAGAGTATTGACTGGACCAAGATCGAGCCCGGGGTCAACTTCCTCAAGTCCCCTAAAGGTATGCGCATGCGTGTCCCGCCATGCACTGCTGGGCTCCAGGAGAGCTGTGGTTCTGCCCTGGCCAGCAGCTCATGTCTGCTGGCTTCCGTGAGTCTGGCTGTGTGTGGGCTCTGTCTGCTTTGGCCCTGACACCTTGCAGTGAGCGCTCAGTGCCCAGGTCTTCCCGGGCTGCACTGGGCCGGTTTGTTGTCCGCACACGTGAGTAAAGAAGTTCCTTTCCTTCTATCCCCTAAAAGCCACAGACTGCCCTCTATGCCTGAAAGGGCTTGTCCCTGTCCAGGCCCATGTCCCTCTGTTTTTCTGGCTTTTTAAGAAAAGCTAGGATCCACTGTTCTACGTGGTATGATATCTCACTTTAAATTAGGAATTCTATCTCATGAAGCCCAGGCTGGCCGAGGAGGATGCTAACTTTTCGAATCTCCTGCCCCTAACCTGGGTGTAGGGATTACAGGTGTAGCCAGTGGGCCTGGTGTCTGCCATCTCAGTTTTCAGATTTTACTTTTATTATGTTTAATTCTGTGCCTGTGGTCTGCATGTGTACATCGAGTGTGGGCGCCCGTGACAGTAGAGGCTTCAGGTCCCTGGGTCTGGAGTTAGAGGCTGTTGTGTGGGTGCAGGTCCTTTCAAGAGCGGGACATCAGTAAGTACTTTCAACCCCTGAGCCGTCTTTCTGGCCACCTAACGACCCTGGTTGGTCTTAGTGTTTTAGAACTAAGTTAATCCCTCCACATCCCATCATTTGGTCAGTTTTGTTTGCTGATCCCAGAAACAACATCTGCTTTGCTTACCTGTGTCCCCAGGGGCAAGCAAGATGGGGACAGTCACTTGAAGTCTTCAAAGCTCCGACTTCATGCTTAGCTCTGCCTCTGTGGAGGGGCTGAGCGTTGGTAGGTCACAGGGACCTGTGGGAACCCTGGGGCTCAACAGCTTGTGGGGGACCCTGTGGCCTCCCAAGCTCCACCTGGATTCTACTGAGTAGATCTCACCTGAATGCTGCCCTTGCCAGGACAGATGTCGGTGTGATTAGGGTGGATGGTCTCTGAGGCTGTGTGGCTGCCCCTGTGTGCTATGTCCTTTAACGTTCCCCTTTTCCCACAGACAACGTGGATGACCCCACTGGAAATTTCCGAAGCGGCCCCCTGACGGGGTGGAGAGTGTTCCTGCTGCTGCTGTGCGCTCTCCTAGGCATCATTGTCTGTGCTGTGGTGGGCGCCGTGGTGTTTCAGAAGCGCCAGGAGCGGAACAAACGCTTCTACTGAATCAGTCTGGCTCGAAGAGCCTGGCCTTGGGAACTTCTTTTCTACTGGGATTGTAAAACCAACCAACAACCTTATTTCTTTACTGTTTCAAAGAAATAATTAAAGTATTTTCATACATTTTGCTTCTGGCCCAGCTGAGACAGCTGGCAGGACTGGGGCTCAGGGCCCCGGATGCTCTTGCTCCGTCCTGAGGTGCAGGTGAGCTCCTTGGAGCAGGGGATTCTGTACTTGGGGCCCAGCTGACGCCCTGGGGGTGACTGTCAAACACAAGAGGTTCCGTGTACTCACGGTCGGCTCCCCTGGGTGGTTTTGTTTGGAGGCCTGTGGTACTGTGGTAGCAGACAGGGTTTGGGATTCTGGGCCTTCAGCTTCCCTGTAGCTTTTTACAAAGGCAAACGTCAGCTAAGGGCAGAGCACAGGGCCCAGGGTGTGACCGTTTCCTCAATAAAGAAGCCAGTCTCAGCCTGGTGACTGTCCTGAGGCTTTTTTGTTTCTGGTCATTTCCCAGTCTGTCCTCTGGCCTGGCAGCTGTCACTGCCCAGCAGGGAAACCTGACTCAGGTCAAGTAAACTCACCTGTACGCCGGATGTGACCTCCCTGAGGCTGCCAGGCTGCACTGGGCATGGAGAGGGGCAGTGGCAAATCTTGAGGGGTCTCTGGGATGATCTGGTCGTCGTGGTGCCCCTTTGGATGCTTGGGGACAGCCGGGCTGAGGGAAGCAGGCATAAGCACCCCTGGCTTCCAGTTGCCACCCAAACCTCCCACCATGGAGGATTGTGCTGCCTCCTGGCAAACGCTCATCATCCCGTCTCCTTGGGGATTTTCCAAGTCAGTCTCCCTCATCTCCTTCCCACAGTCAAGTAATGTTTGACATCACCTTACAAGCAAAAGCTGTCATTCTGCCTTCCGCGTAACTCAGCGCCCAGCATACTGACCGGCACTTCACCATCTGTCTTTGTCAGGAACTGCCATGGTTAGTGTCTGAGGTACCTCCCTGCAACTGCCAGTTTCCAGCTTGTGTCTCTTCAGATTCGGGGCCGGTGGGAAGCTGTAAAGGAGCCACCGTCCCCCTGACGAAGCCATCCTTCCGAGCACACATTAGCTTGTTTCCTCTGTGGTCGTGTGTCATGTGCGTGGCAGTGACAGGACATCCGAGGCTTGGAATCTGACCTAACTTCTTGGTTCTAACTTGACACTCCTTAAGTCTTAGCCACATTAGAAAGATGGACGTACCTCTGCTTATTAGAGCCCGCTGCAGAGTTGGGGAAATGACTCAGTCCATTTGTAAGCATGAGTTTGATCCCCAACACCACAGAAGGTTTGCTGGCTGTGATGATATTCTAATAATCCCAGAACTGGAGACTGATGGTCTGTGGGTGATCCATGCCAAAGAGGCTCTGTGGCAAAGGGGGCCCATGGCATTCCTGAAGATCACAGCCAAAGCTGTCCTCTGGTCTCCACACCCATGCATGCAGTAATAAAACCTCTCTCCACACCTAGCCTACCTAGTGAGTCCTGCAGGGTAGGACCAGATCAAGGCACGGTCTATACTGCATTCTCAACTTGGAGCCAACACCAAAAGTGATCTTGTGATCTGTTTCCAGGTGGGCTCTCTGTCCACGTAGTGTGAAAAATTGTTCCTAAGCTCGTACCCAGGGTTGCCTATTTTCACACAGGAATAAGGTCCCACAATTAGCTTTCTTGGCATATGTTCCTAAGGTTGAGTTACTTCACCTGACATATAAGCATAAGTGTGTATCTTTGGGTCTGCTGAGCAGTGTGGGAAATACAGGCCTGCCAGCTCTTGTTGGCCCCACTGTCCCCTCCCCCAGAGATGGCGGTGAAGTTTCTCTTTAGATGTGTTACCTGTTTTAACTGGTATTTGGAGCACTCCTTAGCTCTTCAGACTCCACACTGCTGCTGTGCCTGTGCCCAGATGCTGCCTGGCTGTCATGCTGGTAGGTGTGGCCAACCCTAACCCTACCCAGGTCTACCACGTGGCTTCCAGGCACTGCTCTTAGATGTGCTGCTGCTTCAAATGTTCTGGAACTGTGTCCCCACACGAGAAGTGTGGCCTGTAGCTTGGGTACAGTTCCAGTCTTGCTAGCCAGGGCCACATTGCTTCTCCAGACGCTGCAGTTCTGACCCCGTTTCTCCTGCAGATGCTCAGGGGTCCTTATCTTCAGTTTCCTGGCTAGCTGCTTTGCAGAGGTCCCTTCTCATGAGCTAATGACGTCATTTGATGTGCATTCTACATTTACATGGCATTTATTAATCTTTTCCCAAAGATAATTTTTCCTAAAGGTTTTTAACTTCTGCCTTTAAAGTTTTGCACTGTCTTAAGAGGGACGTGTGCATTGCCTACGTCGTTGTCCCTGCTGTGACAGAGCTTCTGACTCACTCATCCTCCAGCACCCATGGCTCCCAGACACACCCTGGAGACTGCCCCTTTCTCTGCTCATCACACCGGTTGCGATGCTTCTTTTCCCAGCTTCTTTCCAGCAAGGGGGTCATGTGAACCCTGTGGCTCAGGAGAGCCAGAGGACATTGGCTCAAGGGTCCTCTCATCTTCCTGTCTGGAATGTGGCAGAAACACCTGAGACTGAGGGCTGGAATGAGCACACAGCTGTTAGCTAGAGGGGCCTCAAGGCTGAAGAGCTGCCTCACCCCTTACTGTCTATTGCTGGGGGTTTTATTGTGTGTCAAAGAAATAAATCCCTATTTGTTCAAATCGCTGTGAGTCATGTGCTCTGTTAAGTCCACAGGTAGGGAGGGTCACCTGGCTGCAGAACACAGCCGGGCACACAGGGACCTGAACATCCACAGGAAATAGACCAGGCTGCGGGAAAGCAAGTCCTGGCAGCAGCTTTAGCCTTTGGGAGTGACTCGGCTCAGGTATTTCATGCGGGCGTCCAGTCTTCCCTCCCCACCATTGGTCTAGTTTAGACACCCATCTCACCGACTTCCTGGCTAGTTCTTCTCAGTGTCTTCCAAGTGCAGAAAGGGGGAGAGAAGAGAATTGGAAAGTAATCGTGGGCCTGTCTATCTTGGTGATGACCAGGCTAGCTGCTTCCTGCTGAGAAGGGGTGGAGTCTAGTGTCTGTCCAAGAGAGGGGATGCTTTTGGCGTGCGGTCCTGAGGCTGGTTCACATGCTGTGGGAAAAATCCCACTTTTGACAATACCAGGTGTTGGTGTGAGCCTTTAATCCCGGCACTTAGGAGACAGAAACAGGTGGATCTCTGTGAGTTCAAGGCCAGCCTGGTCTTAAGAGCGAGTTCCAGGACAGCCTCCAAAGCCACAGAGAAACCCTGTTTTGGAGAAAAAAACAAACAAACAAAAAAAACCGCAAAACACCTGGTAGGTAGTATATCCACCGTGGCTCCTTCTGGAGGAACAGAGAGGCTGAAGGGGTGTGGAGAAGAGAGCTGGAGGCCACTACAATATAGTCCAGTGCAGAGTGGCCATTCCCGGAGAGAAACAGCAGCAACCGGCAGAAAACCCACTCAGGTGGGATAGTTAGGGAGGTGACAGGGTACTCATCTCGGACTTCTTGAAGAAGCATGACTGCTCCATGGATCTGTTCAGCGCTCAGTCTTACCCCCAAGTATGTGATGACGTTAGCTGGGCCTTTTATCAAGAGACCTCCTTCCACGAGGTACTGAGCCAAGACTAAGTGTGATTTGTCCTGCCTTATCAGTTCCACACCCTCTCCCAGTACCCGAAGAAAGGCAGTTCTGGCCTCCAACACTTTTCTAGTGTGATGAGCCCAGGATCTACTTTCAGGCATGTTGATAACTTCTGTAGCAGTTGGAATCACTGTGAGGCCCCTAACAGACAGCTTCTAGAGGAGAGAGAGAGATTTAACCGTAAAATCACTGAGGAGCTGTCTTCAGCTGCAGGCAAGTGCAGTGGTGTTGAGCTGAAGCATGCTCAAAGTGTCCTGTGTCTGGGCAGCTTTTGGTCAAATCATTAGTCAGCAGCAGCTGGATTTGAGTGTGACCCTGCAGACAGCTAGAGGAAACGCTAATCATCTTAGTCTTCAGTGCACTCTCCTGCTAGGTATCTAAGACCATGCAAGTGGCCAAATTTATCACTTAACTGCTGAGGTCAGCTGAGGATCTTGCCGACAACCACAAGAGTCGTTTGGGCTGGAGAGGCCGTGACTCCTTCCTTTTTACCAGCTGTCCCATCTGTGTGATGATGGTCAAAGGCCTTGTTTGACCATAGCTTCGGTTGGAATTTTGGGGGAATATTTCCTTTGCATTGCCCCTCTTATTCATAGACTGGACCTTAGAGCTCACTGAATGGATCTCCACGGCCTCCCTGAACAAGAGAACACGTGACTTTGAGGGTTAGAAACACTGGGAAATGCCCCACAATCCTCTGGATCTGGCTGACCTCAGAGAACAAGAAGGAAAATACCTCTCTTTCAGTCCCACTGGCCACATCAGTGTAGCCTCCAAATACGGACTCCACACCCAGAAGGGCATCCTATCAGTCTGGTTCGAATAGCTACTGTGTAATATTTAGATAACGTTTGGGCAAGAACTTTAATTAGACTAACAATTTTGTTATTTGTCAGTCTTTGCATTTGTTAGAAAGTAGACCAGACTGGCACTCATGGACTATGAGTTCAAGGCCAGCCTGGACTACAGAGTGGATTCCCGGCCAAAGCTCCACTGACATCAATGTCTCAAACGTGGGCCTTTTATAAACCTTGCATACCTTACTCAGTGTTCTTAGCTTTTTCCTCTTTGTGGAAAAACACAGCCATCTCGTGTTGCTTGCCTCAGAAGTGTGGTGTAACAGCCCCTTAGTAAAACACAGTGAACCCAAACTGCATACATAATAAACACTGCCTGTGCGCATCTTTAAATTAGGGGTTTTCGTTTCCAGGAAACAGTGTATAGAAAGCACAGCAGTCTTCACAAAGCACACGGAGATCACCATAACAGAGCTTCAGACTATGAAATAATTTCCTTTACTCTTTGACGGTTTTGTTTTCCTTTCTCCGTGTCAGAGTCAGGAGCAGCTCAGGAAAGGGAGGACACGTTGAGCAGACATGCTTGGCTCCGAGTGGGATTCAGATCGTGTCTGTGACTCCAACTGCACAGGGTAACTTCCTGCACTTACATAGGGCATTCAATCCTCTGCAGAACTGAAGCCAGGGTTTTACACTGGACAGAGTCTTGACAAAGGCTGGATGCAAAGCACCTGTCCTTATAACCTACAAAGACTTGTCCAGATGAGCCTCAAGGCTGCCCTTGGCAAGCCTTCCCTTCACGAGTGAGCAGCAGTGAGCACCTGTGCTCAGGTAGCTGGTGCCGACTGAGGGACCTGCCAGTGCCCATGCCACTGGACACTTTCCCTGCCTAAGCGTGGGCTGACCAACTACCTGGAAGATCATATCCACAATCAAGTTTGTGTGTGCAAGTGAAAGCAAACGGGGCTGGAGAGATGGCTCAGTCGTTAAGAGCACTGGCTGCTCTTCCAGAGGACCCGGGTTCAATTCCCAGCACCCACATGACAGCTCACAACCGTCTGTAACTGTTGGTTCCAAGGGATCTGACATTCGCACACCAATGCACATAAAATTAAATTAAATACATTATTTAAAAAAAAATGAAACAAAGAAAGCAGACAGTTAGGAAAATTCAAACACCCTCGTTTTCTTAGGCTCCTCTAATGAGGCTGTGAACACAGGTGGGTCTCACTTCCTTCAGGCCCTTCACGGGAAACATCCAGGAGATACTGGGGCCAGGTCTCCTGAGGGTTTTTTCTTTTGTTTTGCTTTGTTTTTGTTTTAGATTCTAAGGGTCTGAGTTTGCCCAGTGCTGGAGAAGGCAGCTCAGTGGGGACACTGGAGTGATCCTGTCTGTAACAACTCTCTCTGCCACTAGGATGACAATATCCCCCCACTTCTGGAGAAGTCCTTGCCACAGTGACCAGGTCAGGCGTAGGTTAAAGCGTGTGCGAGGTAAAGCAGCACTGGGGGCAGGGAGGGCAGTAAAACTAGATGCCACTCCACAGCAGTGGGAAGTGAGACTCTAGGTAGACACGCGCACCCGGGGCTCACAGTCAGATGCCAGGCCTGTCACTTCAGCCTTTCCCATCCTCCCTCCCTTCAGTAGTGGGTGGCTTCTCCCACACACATCCATCGGGCCCCTCTGTCGAATCTCGGGGCTGCTCTGAAAGTGCAGACGACACTTGTGACTCACTTAGGAAACACAGGAACCTGTAAAGGCCAGTCAAGCCTCCCCAGCAGGAAACCCTTCCAACCTTTCTGTCCAGCCCTCAGCCCACAGGAGCGTCTGCTGCCAGGTGTGGAGATGTGGAGACTGTCTGCCGTCTGCCCTGTCTGTCCACCACTCCTTACGGAGTTTCATAGTCACATTGCTATTTCCTGCTAGAGGCCACTTTTTAATCCTAGGGTTAGGCCAGGCCCCTGTGCAGAGAACAACCCAGAAGATCTCAGTGGCTAAGGACAGACAGGTGTAAGGGGGACTTTGAGGATGACGACCAACCATAAGACGAGTGTGTGTGTGTGTGAGTGTGTGAGTGAGTGTGTGAGTGTGTGTGAGTGTGTGTGTGAGTGTGTGAGTGAGTGTGTGAGTGTGTGTGTGAGTGTGTGTGAGTGTGTGAGTGTGTGTGTGTGAGTGTGTGAGTGTGTGAGTGAGTGTGTGAGTGTGTGTGAGTGTGTGTGTGAGTGTGTGTGAGTGTGTGTGAGTGTGTGTGTGAGTGTGTGAGTGTGTGAGTGAGTGTGTGTGAGTGTGTGTGTGAGTGTGAGTGAGTGTGTGAGTGTGTGTGAGTGTGTGAGTGTGTGTGTGTGAGTGTGTGAGTGTGTGAGTGAGTGTGTGAGTGTGTGTCAGTGTGTGTGAGTGTGTGAGTGTGTGTGTGAGTGTGTGTGAGTGTGTGAGTGTGTGTGTGACTGTGTGAGTGTGTGAGTGAGTGTGAGTGTGTGTGTGAGTGAGTGTGTGTGTGTGAGTGTGTGTGAGTGAGTGTGTGAGTGAGTGAGTGTGAGTGAGTGTGAGTGAGTGTGTGAGTGTGTGAGTGTGTGTGAGTGTGTGTGTGAGTGCGTGTGAGTGTGTGTGTGTGAGTGTGTGAGTGAGTGTGTGAGTGAGTGTGAGTGTGTGTGTGAGTGTGTGTGTGAGTGTGTGTGAGTGAGTGTGTGAGTGAGTGAGTGTGTGAGTGTGTGTGTGAGTGTGTGTGAGTGAGTGTGTGTGAGTGTGTGAGTGTGTGTGTGAGTGTGTGTGTGAGTGAGTGTGTGAGTGTGTGTGAGTGTGTGTGTGTGAGTGTGTGTGAGTGAGTGTGTGTGTGTGAGTGAGTGTGTGAGTGTGTGAGTGAGTGTGTGAGTGTGTGAGTGAGTGTGTGAGTGAGTGAGTGTGTGAGTGGGGGGGGGCTCAGCAGGCAACAGTACAGACCACTCTGGGTTCAGCTCCAGTACCCACATGGTAGCTCACAACACCTGGGTACCCAACACCCTCACTGGCCTCCTTGGACACCAGGTATGCACGCAGTGCAGGGACCTACATGTAAGAAAACACCATGTATGCAAAATAATAAAGCTTAGAAAGGAGACATCTAACATGGGCATGGGTGCTTGTATTCTGTCCTTCCTCGGTGACCTGGCCGAGGACAAGCCTGTTTGGTATATTTGCTTCATGTGACTCTGGATATCCTGTGCCTTGATGAATTCCTAATCTTCAAAACCAAAGCAAACCAAACCAAAAACTGCTGGCCAGCACTCGGGAGGCAGAGGCAGGTGGATCTCTTGAGTTCGAGGCCAGCCTGCTCTACAGAGTGAGTTCCAGCAGCCAAGGCTACACAGAGAAACCGTCTTGAAAAACAAACCTTTGCAGTCAATGTTCCTTCCCTTCGACCCTTCCCCCTCTCATGAATAATCTTTAAGCACACCCGTGGGTAATTTACCACTTACACCCATAATGCACAGAGTGGGGAGTGCTTTTTCCTCAGCCTGGTTATGTGTCATAGAAACTAGAGAATGAGCCAGGTGGCGGCAGCAGCGAACACCTTTAATCCCAGCACTCGGGAGGCAGAGGCAGGCAGATCTCTGTGAGTTCGAGACCAGCCTGGTCTACAGGAACGAGTTCCAGAACAGGCTCCAAAGCTACAGAGAAACACCGCCTCAAAAAAATAAAGAAACTAGAGAGTGAAGCAAAGCAGGGGTGCCCGGGGCAGGACGGGGCAGAAGCAAAGCAGGCAGCAAGGGGTAAAGGACGGAGAAAAATGGGGCTGGAGACACCAGGCAGAAAGGGCGGGCATTAAGATGGGTGGGGTCCTCCACCCAAGCAGACTGGCTCTCCTTAGCCTGTAGCTGTTACTGGCAGAGGCTTATCTAACACATGGCCCTGGGCTACTGCAAACACAGAAGCGTTTCCTAGCCCTAGCCCTCTTCATGCCAGAGCCGTGGTTCTCAGCTCGTGGGCTGCACCCCCTATAGGGGCTGAGCAACCCCTTCACAGGAGTCACCTAAGACCACCGGGCTCATAAAGCGGCAAAATTAGTTATGAGTAGCAATGAAAATCATCTCAACACTGGGGGCACCACAGCATGAAGTGTATTATAGGGTCGAAGCGGAGGGAAGGTTGAGAACCACTGCTCTAAAGGTTCTGGATGACCCTGGTCTTGGTTACCTTCCGGTCACTGTGATAAGACGCCACGACCAAAGCAACTTACTAAAGAGATTGCACTGCCGGGCATGGTGGCACACACTATTAATCAGCCCTTAGGAGCCGGAGGTAGGAGAATCCTGTAAGTTCAAGACCAACCCAGTCTACACAGTGAATTCCAAGCAGCTCAGGTGATATGAATAGATGGTGTCTCACAAAGGAAAAGGCACTTACCTGGAACTCACCGTTGCAGAAATCTAAAGTCCACGTCCATCACACCGGAAGCATGGCAGCAGGCAGGCAGGCACGGTGCTCAGGCAGTCCCTCACCTTTCCTAAGCAGTTCCAGCCGCACACATTCAAATACATGAGCCTATCCCCGCCTCTCAAGCTCAAAGCTAGGAGACACTCTTCCCCCTCTACACCAGAAGACGGCCAGGCTTCCTTCCAGAGCAGCTCAAGAGAAAGTTAAAGCTGAGCAAGTCTCCCTTTCCCACACGGCCACCCCCAGGTGCCTCACAGATCGAGGGCCTAAGAGCCAGCAGCTGGGTGTGGAAGGCACAGAGCCGAATCTTTCCCAGGTGCCTGCAGTGCAGGCTCTGCTGTCTGCTTTTCTTCATCCCCAGGAAGATGATTGTCACGTGGGGTCCAGTTTGCCCCGACTCTGGCTTAGGACTGACCAGTGGCCTCAGCCTGCTCTGGTTCTGGAGAACTCTGTCCAGGTGAGGGCGGTGGAGATAAGGAACACCTGTGATCTGGGGACTGGAGCGATGGCTCAGCATTTAGAGCACTTACCGCTCTTGCAAAGGACCTGGGCTCAGTTCCTAGCACCACATAGTGGCTCACAACTGTGTGTAACTCCATGTCCAGGCCTCCTTGTTATAAGTAGGTTTTTCCTGCCGGTCAGGCCCCACCGCCACGCCAGCCCCAAATAATACACTGAGACACTGTATTAGATATAAATGCTGTTGGCCAGTTACTAGTTTCTTATCAGCTTGCTCTGTCTTAATTATTAATCCATTTCTATTAATCTAAGTATTTCCATGTGGTCTCATCTTACCAGAGAGAGGGGCTGGCGTTCTGCTCTCTCTGTCTTCCATCTTGGATCTCCCCTATCCCTTCCTCTCTCCTCCTTGTCTCCTAGTCCCGCCCATCTTGCCTTCCCATTGGCCAACAATGCTTTATTCATTAACCAATACGAGAAACATGTTTACAGAATGACATCTCCCATTACCTCCTCTTCTGACCTCTGCAGGCACCAGACACACATATGGTACACACACATCCATACACGCAGGCAAAACATTCACACACATAAAACAAATACATCTAAACACTACAGTACTAAGACAACTCAGTAGATATTTTTTTAATCTGTTCTGGTATAAAATAGGAAATTTCAGCAGAGCTGGTCCTCATTCGTCTCTTTGGATTTCGCATCTCTGCCTCCAACGTACCATAGATGGTGTTGTAGATATTTAGGACAACAGAGAGGCTGCATCTGACTGGGACATGGACTTTTTCTTCCTATTCTTCCCTAAACAATACAGTATAGCAACGGGCAACATCCTAGTTTGCTTTCCTGTTGTTGTGATAAAACATTCTGACCAACAGCTACTTGGGGAAGCTGAAAGAGTTTATGCCACCTCATTGGTTACAGCCCAGGCCCACCTGCTTAGGGATAGCACTGTCCGTAGTGAGCCGAGTCCTGCTACAGCAATTAGCAATTGAGAAAATGCCTCACAGCCGTGCCCACAGGCTAGTCTGACGGAGGCACTAAATGCCAAGGGAAGTACCCCAGCCTGGGGAGCAGTGCTATGTGGCAGAAGGGCTCGCAGTACTGAAATGGGAAATGTGGGATGAAATGGGGTAGTACACTCCTGGCCTCACACACGCTAGGCAGATCTTCTACAGCTAAGCTCCGCCCCCAGCTGCGGGACACATTGGTTATCCTTGGTAGTTATTTATTCTTTTTTTTTTTTTTTGGAGCCTTTCTTGGAACTTGCCCTGTACCAGGCTGGCCTCGAACTCAGAGATCTGCCTGCCTCTGCCTCCCAAGTGCTGGGATTAAAGGTGTGAGCCCTTCCTCCTGCCCAGCTACTTTTGCTACTTAAGGCTATTGGTGTAGCTCATTAGGTCAGCTCACTTCTAAGAGCATGTGAGGTTCCAGGTTCAATCCTGAGCACATGCACATGTGTCAACACGCACAGGGTCAAGGTGTTATAGTGTGACTTAGAAAGCGTACCATGTAGAAATAAAACATAACACTACTGGGAAGAAGGGTGCTAGGAAGCAAGTGGAAGCATGATTATCTGCATTATCAATCTACCTCACACACACGTACACACATATACACATGTACAATACACATACATATACACACATATACACGTACACACATATACACATACACACATATATACACATACACAGTACACATATATACACGTACACACACATACACATACGTATACACACATACACATATGCATACACACACATACACACATACACATACACATACGTACACACACGTACATTGAGTCATATTAAGCCAATAGACTGTGTTAATTCAAGGATTTATATTTCCTAAAGTAATCATTTTAAAGATCACTTGAGGGGCTGGGGAGACAGAGCAGGGCTTAAGAGTACTGGCTGCTCTTCCAGAATCTGATCTAGGTTAGCTTCCCAGCACCCATATGGTGGTACACAACCATCTGCATCTCTAGTTCCAGGGACTCTGACGCCCTCTTCTGGCCTCCAGGGGACCAGGCAGGCAAAACACTCATACACATCAAAAGAGTAATAATAAAAGTCCACTTGAAAGGTAAGAAGTCACACAAGGTGTCGCTGTGCCTGCCGCCCTGACCGGTTGCTGCTGCTTTCCTGGGTCCAGTCCAGGACTGCTGGTGATTTTAGAGGGGGTGTGGAAGGAGGGAAGCCTGGAGACTTCCTGGAGGACGTGGCATTTGAGCACAGCTGTACAGACAGGGAGGCCAGGGCAGGATCTGCTGAGGAGGCAGGAAGGGCCCTGCCCAGCTCCAGCTTGGACCTGAGGGGTTGTTGGCCGTCACGTCTGCTAAGGAAGGCTATTCTGCAGCAAGGGAAGCCTGAGAGGGAGTCCGGCATCTGAGCCAGGTCCCCACAACCCGTCTCTAGGTCCTCCCATCTGCAGAGAGGACCGTGCAGGGTTCCTGGGCAGCACAGCAGGGCCACCCCCTGAACTATCTGCAGGGAGAGGTGGAAGGCTGCCTTCCTTGAGAAGCCTGTCTTCTCTCTCACCCAAGGTCCAAGTCCACCTTGGAAACAAGGTAAGCCCACCCCAATCACTGTGTCTGGCAGGGTCGGGCAGCACAGGACCCTGAGGATTCAGGACAGAGGCTCTTTCTGCTGACAGATCACAGTACTGGGGCTGTCACTGGGCCTAAGCCTACAAAGTATTTGCTGGAGCATTTTCTCACAGGGGCCTCCAAGCACCTTGCCCTTTCCTAGGATCTGTTTTACACCCGCCCGCTGCTGGCTGGTGGCCCCGACCCATATTCAAGGGAGGCCTGAGGCCAGGCTGGCCTCTACCTCCCTTTGGCCACGACGTTCCCACAGCTCCTGGGAGGAAGTGGCTGCTCAGAGCTTGCCTTACTTACCAGGCCTTCCCTCTGCTGGGGCTCTCCTTGGAGAACCTTTCTGAGTCCATCCTGCTCTGAGGTCACTGGGTACCACGTGTATGGCGAGGTCTGTGCCTGCACTGCGTGTGTGGACTCTATATAGACTATATGGGGCTCCTCTGTAACCCAGTATTTGGGAAGCAGAAGGAGTGTCAGGAGGTCGTTATCTCTGTTACATAGCGAGTTTGAAGCTAGATCGCTGGACACGAGACCTCACTCTCTTCCAAAAGGCATTAATCCTCAGGCTTTACAGGTTGGTTGCTGATGGAGTTTTAGGGGCCATCCACCTGTTCCGGGTCTGGGCAGCCCTTCCAGTGTCTATTTCCATAGCCACAATGGCTTTGTTTCAGTCTACAAACTGTTACATAGCAGCAATTCTTAGCTGACAGTTGACGTCTCTGACAGTGACTTTTAAGAGCCTCTTCGGAAGGGTCCTGATTGGCATGTACCTGCATTTACCCAGGCCATCTTTCCATAGTCTCCCCTCTTCGATAGCGAACTCTCAGAATGCCCCACCCTTCCTGACTCATAGGTGTGGCTACCGCTGGTGGTGCTGCTGCAGGAGCCTTCTCCACACGGCTGGTAGTCTTGTTCTGTCTGGTTGCCACCGCCCTAATGAGAGACGGAAGCTTGATTTCTGGACACTGCATAGGCATAAGCTCTGACCCCTCCGCGACGCTCTCAGCGTCCCCGAGTTGTCACACTGAGCAGCGACGGGAGAGGAGCCCTATTCCGTCACTCCAGAACCCAGGACCAGATGGTGTGCTTCGTGCCCTGGCTTGGGAAGCTGTTACCGACCGATATACTCACGATGACGTTAGCTTCCCTGCAAATGACGGGACAGACAGGAGACATTCTCATTCGACCCAACGGGTGGACGCTGAGGCCCCGCGAGGACCCACGATGGTCAGATGCGGGACGGACCGCACCGTGTCCTGCGCCCGCGCCCCTCCGTAGGCGCCTGCGCATCGCCGTCCCTCTCTGCTCGCCCCCGCCCTCACCGTCCGGGTTTTCAAATTTGAAACCTGCGGCTTTTCCCGCCCGACGGGGCCCCGCGGCTGGAGAGGGCGGGGCCGCGTGCCAGCCAACCCTGTCTCGGTGGCCCGCGACCCCGCCCCGAGGATGTGGCCGCGCCCGCGCGCACGTGCAACCCAGGCCCGCGCGATTGCGGGTGGCAGGGGTGTGGGCAGCTCGCAGCGCCCCGTGTCCACGCTGTCGGGCTCGGCTGAGTGCTTGTCACCAGGCGAGGGAGCCGCGGACCCGGATAGACTGGGCGGGAAGAGGCAGGACGGGCGGGGCAGGGCGGGGCGGTCGCGGTTCCCAGGGGCGGGGCCGGGGCGGGGCGGGGCGGACGGGGGCGGGGTGGCCCTGTGTTTGTGGCACCGTGTCAGTTACATTGAAACAAAAGTGGTTCTGCGGCTGCCAGGGCTAGCATCCCCAGCCCGCTCGCCTCCGGCTGTCGCCGACATGGAACCCGTGGCCAGCAACATCCAGGTCCTGCTGCAGGCGGCGGAATTCCTGGAGAGGCGCGAGAGAGGTGAGGACAGACCCCGCGCGCGGGCTGGATTTGGCTCCCAACTTGGACAGAGCCCGGCTCGAGGGCGGCTGGTGCGCTGCCGCCCGCACAGCCACAGGAGTTCGAGGGCGACAAGTCAAGGAGTGATCGGGGAAAGGATCCTGGCGCCCAAACCTTTCCTTGATCACGCTGTGCCGGGGGCTCCTGCTGACGGGCTGGGTCCTCTCTCTGGCAGAGGCGGAGCACGGCTACGCTTCCTTGTGTCCACACTACAGCCCCAGGACTGTCTACAGGAGGAGGAAGCGACCCCTGCCAGCTCCTGGCGCGCTGAACAGTGGGCGGTGAGCAGGGATGGGGCAGTGTGGGGAGGGGCGCTAGTCCTCCGCTGGTCCATTCAACCCTCTTCTCACTTCCTCGTTTGCTTTTCTGGGCCAGGTATGCTACACTAAATGCCCCCTTTCCAAAAGTGTGAGTATGCGCGCGTGCGCGCGCGCGCTCACGGACTCCTTTGATGTGCCGGGAACTGTAACGAGACAGCTGAGTCCCTGTCCACTCACACTCCTGAACTCCCGCTTCAGGCTTCTGCTTTTTGCCTTTTGCCTATGCAGTTCCTTTTAAATGTTTTCCTCTCTACTGACTCCTGGCAGACTTGTTTCTGGATCCAGTGTCACATCTGTCCAAGAATCCCGTTTTCCTGGCTGTCAAGGGAGACACTATCACTACCTGAGCTGTCCTGTATCTTTCTGTGTATGTGCTTCTGATTCCTCTTGTCACTCACTCCCTGGGGTTTTGGTGCCCTAGATGAGCCCAGGGTCCTTACATAAGGCTTACTTGGCACAGATGTCTGTAGTGACTCTGAACCAGCCAGTAGCCTGGGACTGTGGACGTGTTGACAGCCGTCCCTCACTTCAACTCTTTCTGGCATTGGCAGGTCCGCACACAATGAGCTGGAAAAACGCAGGTGAGTTCCAACCTGGCCCAGCTGTACCAGGTCCCAAGGGCCATTTCTCTGAGACCTTTCCTCCTTGCCTTCCCTCTGGCTGGTGAGGTGGGGCTGGCACTGCCCTCCAGACCCCTTTCCTTGCAGGAGGGCCCAGCTGAAGCGGTGCCTGGAGCAGCTGAGGCAGCAGATGCCCCTGGGCGTTGACTGTGCCCGCTATACCACGCTGAGCCTGCTGCGCCGCGCCAGGGTGCATATCCAGGTCAGGCGCTGCCCGCTCATTAGATCCTGTGGGATGGTGTGGTGCGGAGGGCCGGCTGGAGCTTTGGGACCTGCCCACATCCTGTGTGGTGAGAGACAATTGTCTCTCACACGGGAAGGAGAGCAGACAACTGGGTGCTTGTAAACGTCCCGTTTGTTATGGCATTACTTAGGTCCTGGCTGTGAGACCTTCCCCAAGTGTCTCCTGTTCAGTTCCGCAGAGGACATGGCTGTCGAAAATACTCGTTAGCCATGTGATTCAGTCGACTGTAGAGGGTGGTACCTGCCCTCTCCTCCCAGCCTTCAGGGCTCACTGGGTTTGGGTTCTGCTGGTATCGTGCAGAGGGCTGGAAGCCAGGAGGAAAAGGACAGAGATAACCACTAGCTGGTCCCACCTGGCCTTGCCACTGCTTGGGTGGGACTGCACGCCCCCTGGCGGACAGGAGTGGGTATGCAGCTGCCAAGCCTAGGAGTGCCAGCTATGTGGGCATTTTAGAAGCGGCCTTGGAAACCAGAGGATTTTCCCTGCCTTCTGGGCCCATTTGATGAGAGGAAACAGATCAGACTCAGGACCAGGAGGATAATGCCTGTCCTACTTTACCAGCAGACATTAAGCTCCTGTCAGGCTCCAGTCAATGACCATCAGCAAACAAATCGTGGCTGTGGGGCATATGTGTACTGTCACATAGGTGCCGTCACCCTCATTGTCCTGGTTGTCACATAGGCTCTTGTTTCTCCGTGGAGCTCCTTTGACCTCGTTTTCAGGTAGATGAAATGTGTTCCTCAGGTGTTGGATGGCACATGGCAAGAGCCAGAAGCTTCGCTTCGGGGAGCACCGCTTCTGGCTTGGTGCCTACAGGCAGCTTTTCTCCCTGCATGTAGCTCTGTCCCGGGGTCCATCTCCAGCTGGAAACCCTGACAGGACACAGCCTCGGCACCTACTTCCTAGGAGACGCAAGCCTCTCCCTAATGCAGGCCTTGATTTCTTGGGCCCCACACAGCCTCACGACAGCTTTTCCAGGCTTCTCTCCCTGCCTACCACAGACAAAGCTGAACTCTGCAAGCTTCCCAGGGTCCCTCTGCCTTGGTGGCAACCCAACCCCACATCTTAGTCTAAGTGAGGACACGTATCCTCTTGTACCTTGAGTGCTGGCTTATTTTCTTCTTCTTGTCTTCAAAAACAAAATTATTATTAGTGTGGGTGGAGGACCAAACCAAGGGGCTTGCATGCACTGGGCAACACCTTACCACTGAGCTGCTTGCCCGGTGAACGAGTGGTCTCTCATCTGTAGTCCAGCACTTTCAAAGAGCACCTGACATCAAAAATGTGGCTTTCTACTATTTAAATGGCGACGGGACAGTGCTGGCCTGTGACCATATTCAGCAATGGGCTACAGCTTAGGTGTGGCCATACCCTTTAGCCAGTTTTGCCTGTCAGGATGCTGTGGCCTCTCTGCCTGTCTCTAAGTTTGTACTTACACTATATCCCACCCTTATTAGGGTGACTGGGCTCCAGAGGCATTTGAGATTGCGGTACCCAGCCATCCACAGCCATCTAGAGAGATCTTTGTATAAGGAAGGGCAGGCCGTGGTGGCCTCAGGAAGGCCAGGCCCTGGGCATCTGACCCCAGTCCCTGCCCCTGGGGTTCTGCAGAAGCTGCAGGAGCAGGAGCAGCAGGCCCAGCGGCTCAAGGAGAGGCTTCGAAGCAAACAGCAAAGCCTGCAGCAGCAGTTGGAGCAGCTCCAGGGGCTGCCTGGAGCTGGAGAGCCGGGCCGGCCGCGAGCTGGCAGCCTGGATTCTTCCATTCTGTCCTCTGAGCGCTCAGACTCAGACCAAGGTGAGTGGCCCACCCGGGCAGGCCTGGGTTGTGGGCTTGTGGGCGGCGCTCCTGATGGGCAGGGTTCTCGCTTCTCTCTGCAGAGGATGCAGAGGTGGATGTGGAGAGCCTGGTGTTTGGGCCTGAGACTGAGCTGCTTCCGAGATTCAGCACTAAACCGGGTCTCAGCTACTCGCACGGCGCCGGTACCTGGCTATGACACTCACTGCCCACTGCACACTTTTCTCTTTGGACTGAGCCTGCCAGGCAGGAGACCCACACAAGCCCGAGGTCTGCTTAGAGCCACTTGTTGGAGACTCTGAAAGATCCTTGTGTGGAACAGGAATCTGTGGGCTCAGCGGCACAGCTTGGGCCTGGGCCACCCTCCCCACCCCCCAGGGCATTTTATGTAGCCCCTGGCTGTGCTTTGCTGCCCCCATGGGGACAGCAGCCTGCAGACCTCTCGTTCCTGGGCAGAGCCTCGGCCTCTGCACGCGCACCGCACAGTATTTTCATTAAAATCCTCTTTTCTAAGTTCCCGTCCATGGTTTTGCCTGATGAAAAGGAGGAAGTCCCAGCCACAGCCGGCAAAGAGGAAGTAAGATCAGTACTGCCAGACAGGCACGGGATAGGCAGTGCGCGTCTAATGCAGGGTGGAGGCTGCTGCCTGTGGTGTCCAGGCAGAGCGATGACTTGCCCGAGGTCCAGATCCAAACCAAAGCTTTCTGACTCCAGAACTGGGCCCAATCAAATCAAGTGTTTATTGAGTGCCTGTTATGTGCTAAATATTGTTCAGGGTACTCGGGACACATCAGAGAATGAAACAAGGCGCCCTGCCCTGCCCTCGAGGGGCGCACAGTCTACCATGGAGGACCACGTCTCCTGCGCGCTGCTGTGGCCCTGGGCAAGTCACTGCCCCTTCCTGCCCAATGGGGTAAAAGGAGGCTGGGCTCAGCAGACACTGAGCGGTATACTGCAGATGCAGACCAGGACGCCACCCTGACCCACCACCAGACGGCAGAGAGGGCTGGAGGTGGATTTTAATAGTCAAGTACAGTGAGGAGGGGGAGGGCTACACAAGCTGCCGCTGCTGCTGCTTCGTGGCCGCCTTGTTGGCCAGGTCCTTGGCCTTCTCTGTGGCTGCCAGCGCCGTCTCCTTTGCTTTCTCTTTGGCCTCTTTGGCTGTCTCAACCAGTGTTTTGGAAGGGGCCTCACCTGCGGCAAATGACAGGAGGCTGGCTTCAGGTGATGCCTAGAAGGCCCACTCAATCCCTGTTCAACCACGGCAGTCACGATTTACGGGCCAGGCTTCTGAAGGCCCAAGTCACTGTCCTGCTTCCCGCCCCCCTCACCCCCGCCCTTCCAGGCACACGCACGAGCCTCAGGCTCTGCTCAGGGCAATGACGGGTGGAGCTGAGGTAGAATCATCCTAGCCTCCACTAGCGAGGGCCCTTCATGCCCCAAGCCGCGTCCAGAGCTCTCACCTTGTAGCTTGGCCAAGATGTACTCAAAGCCCTTCATCGTCTTGGTCACGTTGCTTTTGAACCGGGCAAGACCAAACTCCTGGCAGGAGAGAGAGAAGCATGGGAGAAATGCTCAGCGACCCAGAGCCCAGCCCGCTCAGCCCCCAAACCTCACCTGGACAGCTCTGGAGACGCCAAATAAGCTAGAGGAGACCCAGGCTTCCCGACGGATTTCGGTCCAGCCGCTGTTGTCAGAGTTCACGCAGTAAACACACCGTTCCTCCACCACCTGCACGGGAAATGGTGTGCACATCCTGTAGGAGCACCGTTCGCTCTGCTCGCTCCCAGACTCAACCCTGCCTCTACTGTGCTGCTCAAGCCAGCACTGCCTTCCTGAGCCTGAAAAGTAGACCGTGGTCTCTTGGGACCAGCGTTCCAGCCTGATCCTGAGTTTTGCTTGGGGCCTATGGATGTAGACATGCAGTGTTTCTAGTCTGCCTTCTGCACTCTCTCTGAGCTCTCTGGTATAAATGCGCCCGTGTACACGCGCCTGGTAATAATCACAGCTTTCATTATCAAAGTGCATGGCAACTTCTCAAACAACACAAAGATAGCAATCACACCACACCACTGTGCTGGCTGGCTATCTATCTAGTCACAGCCCTTTCTCCCCCAGCGCCCACCCTATGTGGATGCATGTCACACACCAATTAAGTGTTTCGTGCGCAGCACTTGAAACAAGTTTCTGAAAAGTGGTGTTTCCCCATCATCTGAGAGCCAGGGTCGGGGGCAATCTGAGGGTGTAACTCGACAGACTTTGCTCATCAGTACTCTAAACCTGCTTTAGGCCACGGTAATTCCACAACTCTCTTGCCCGTGATCTGAGGGGACCAAAGGTCTCACCATCAGCCGGGCGTGGTTGATGTTCCAGGTGAAGGTGGTCATGGTCTGATTCTGCGGGTCCACAATCGAGTCCTCCAGGATGTACACCGAGTGGGCAACGTTGGCAGGAAACAGTCGCTCTGCCCAACGTGGCATCCTGTTGGTCTTGGTCAGGAGTCTCCGGGACAGAAGCTTCTGGTCAGGGGTCACCTCCCGGTGCACGATGTCTTCGGTTAAGACATGTTTGCTGCACGTGTGACAACAAACATGACTCTCAGAGGTCTGTTCCTGATCAACCGACCACGGGTTCCTGAAATCTTGAGTGCTCTGTACCCGGGTTCAGGGTTAAGAGTCTACTGAACCCATCCCCGGGCAAATTCCAAATCCCTCCTCCTCCTCCCTGACCTGGTTTCTGAGGCTTCCCAATCTCAAGATCTGCGCCACTAGAGAGCGCCTAGGGCAGGTGAGCAGGCCACCGCCAGGCTTCCCAACCCCAGGACAACTCCTAAGTCCCGTGCCACCGCCCCTTCCTGCCTGCCACCTTGAGACCACAGAGCAGACATCCAGAGTCTCATATAATTCACAACCCGGAAAGCTTTCTCCGAGGCCTTGCAGGCTGGCCCAATCTCAGTAAGGGCTCTGTGCCCTAACTGTGGCCACAGCTGCAGTGACACCCGCACGTCGGGGTCGCTGTCCAGCCTTTCCTGGCCCCAATGCTCTAGGACGGCCAGCGCTCGGATCTCGGGGGGGAGAGGGGAGGGGAGCTGGCTGTGCCCGCCGCCACGTACCTATAGGGATTCGGGTACCGTTGCCAGAAGGCAGCGAACACTTGGTCCCAGGAACTTCGGAGCACGCTCTGGCCCAGGAAATACTTCACCATCGTCCCGACCCAGGCGGGCTCAGCACCCGCGCAGCATCAGGGTGAAGAGCCCGGGGTGGGGGGCACGAGGCTCGGCGCACGCCCGCCAGGCTCGCAGCTCAGTCTCGGCCGCGCCGCGCCCAGGTCCCTACCGCCGCCATGAGGGGACTGCGGGCCTGCGCGGCGCTTCCGGCGCCGGCCGGGCAGGATGGGCCGCTTCCGGCGTGCGCGGCAGTGGCCGGAAGTCCCGCCTCCTGCCGTCAGTGCCGGGGCTGCGGCTTGGAGTCAGCTGCAGGGACCTGGCTTTCGGTCGGCGGCCCCCGCGTCCGAGCGCCAGTGGCAGCGGCTGCCGCGCGGGTGAGCGGCCCGGGGCCCTGCGGCGCGGTGGAGGGCGCTGTCCGCGTCCCCGGGGGGTCGGAGCGGCCCGGGCCCAGGCGCCTCCCTTGGGGTCAGGGTCTGAGGCTCGGGCTCTGCCTGGGCCGCGCGGACCCTGACGCGGTGAGGCGGCCCCGGGAGCATGAGCGGCCAGCGCGTGGACGTCAAGGTGGTTATGCTGGGCAAGGAATACGTGGGCAAGACAAGCCTGGTGGAGCGATACGTGCACGACCGCTTCCTGGTGGGCCCCTACCAGAACGTGAGTGAATCCCTCCGGACCAGGCATGGGAAGAAGGGGGCCGGCCTGCATTCGACTCTTATCTCTTCCCTGGTTGCAGACCATCGGGGCTGCCTTCGTGGCAAAGGTGATGTGCGTTGGGGACCGGACGGTGACGCTGGGTATTTGGGTAAGTCCCTTGGGGATATATAGCCTTGAGCAAAACCATCCCCGAGGTTTAATGTCTTACCTTAAACTAGCCAACAGGAGCGTCATAGAGGTTGTTTTTCCTTCCCCATACCCATTACCTTAAAAAAAAAAGTGTGGGGGGGGAGGTCTGGAAGTCGCGGGCCTAGTTCGTAGTTTTAAGGAGCTCATTAACTGCCTTCACCCGCCAGGACACAGCAGGATCGGAGCGCTATGAAGCCATGAGCAGAATCTATTACCGGGGTGCAAAAGCTGCTATTGTCTGTTATGGTAAGGGGTTGGAGTCTGGCCTGTTCAAGTAAGGGTTGGGTTACAAGCCAGCATCCGAGGGAAGCCACTGACCCTTGGTTGTTTCTGTCTGCTCCCTACCAAGACCTCACTGACAGCAGCAGCTTTGAGAGAGCCAAGTTCTGGGTGAAGGAGCTGCGCAGTTTAGAGGAGGTGGGTGGCCAGCTCTTGCAGATCAGCGACAGGGACTCTGTTGGTCTGTGCAGATAATCTCAGCCTTGTCTTCTGCTACAGGGTTGTCAAATCTATCTGTGCGGCACTAAGAGTGACCTGCTGGAGGAAGACAGGCGCCGTCGTCGTGTAGACTTCCATGATGTCCAAGACTATGCAGATAGTACCTGTTCTAAAGTCTTCGAGGGTGGGGGGGCAGGGGGTGGGTAATACCTGCTTGAGTGGCTTACAAGGACAGAAGACTGACAGCCTTGGCTGCTCTGTCCTTCTTGAACTTATGGGACCGAGGAGACTGAATTGTTAGCTACACTTAGGTCTGATCTTAAGTATGAAGACTTAGTCATTTCTCTTTGCAGATATCAAAGCCCAGCTCTTTGAAACATCCAGCAAGACAGGCCAGAGTGTGGGTGAGTGTTGTCTCTAGGCCTGCCAGCAGGAGCAGGCAGGACACTGGAGGAAAAAGGTTCAGAGGGCTGGGTCATTTTTGGGGTTCCCAAGGCTGCTGGCACGGGGACCTCACTGATGTTTGCTTGCCAGATGAGCTCTTCCAGAAAGTGGCGGAGGATTACGTCAGTGTGGCTGCCTTCCAGGTGATGACAGGTGTGTGCTTCCTACCCTTTAAGATTTTCTCTAGGCTCACGGTCTCTAGCTCTGTTGGCACTTACCTGTTTACCTGCCATGATGGTGCTCAGCCACCTCTCTCTTTGACAGAGGACAAAGGTGTGGATCTGAGCCAGAAGGCAAACCCTTACTTCTACAGCTGTTGTCATCACTGAGGCACAACTCATATGGCCTGGGAGAATTAAATGAATTCTTGTCTGGGCTGGCGTGGTCGAGTGTCTGAGCTACTCCAGGTGCCCGTGGCAGCAGCGGTGGCACTGCCTGTGCTGGCCCATGGAACGGAGGAAGTATTGGGCAGACTGTGGGCATGAAGAGGGATAAGGGCTTCTACCCTGGACAGCACTTGTCACAGATTATTTAAGTAGCTTCTCATCTGTAAATAAAATGGGTGCACAGTGACTCCCAGCCCTTCCCTGCTGTATGCACTGGACGCCAGAGCACCTCGTGCCCTGAGGCCACCTGCCTGGCCTCACTTCCTGCCTGTAAGACTGAGGTTTGGGAACAAGTGATTGTCACTGAAACCGTGGGGAAGCAATGGCTCTTGCACCCACATCCATGTGTGCTTGCGTATGTGCATGGAGAACATACCCTTCACCAGACACCAGGCACCTCCTTCTGTGGGGATGCAGACAACACTTAGGAGCTGGGATGGAGGAGCACACAGCTCATGACAGCAACGAAAGCACCTCAGTGGTGCCCACAGATGAAAAGGCTCGAGTTACCAACCTTAAGACAAGGTGGTTTGGCCGGCTCTGCTTGTCTCATGTCTAGACCTGTGGCTTGGGCTGTGTCAGCCCTCAGCTTCCCTGAACACCCTGTGGTGCATTTAACAAGAGGCAGTCCGTACTTCTGAAAGTCAAGGCCTCATGGTCAAGATAGTTTAATGTATTGAAGGGACTTGAAACTGGGTGGTGGCAGCAGCGCACGTCTTTAATCTCAGCACTAGGGAGGCAGCCAGGTTGACCTGTCAAGTTTGAGGCCAGCCTGGTCTACAAATTGAGTTCCAGGACAGCCAGCATTACACAGAGGAACTCTACTTTGAAAAAGAAAACTGCACACACACACATCAAAAACAAAAACAAAAAAACAAACAAACAAAAAAACAAACTCAAACAAAAGACCAGAAGGCAGAGTGGTGGCCTGCCTTTAATCCCAATAGCCAGGATTCAGAGGCAGGGAGTCTGCTGAGTTCCAGGCCACCACAAACCCCTAAGTAAGTAAGCTGAAGAAACCTGGCACAGCTGCCAGTTTGTTCAGGGCCAGCTATGTCAGTGTCAAATGGGTGAACACTTCCTGTTTCCACAGGAGGAAATGGCTGCAGGGCTTTCCAGTTGTGTCGGGGTGTGGCTCCAGCTAGGGGCCCCTTTGCCTCTGCTGTCCTATTTAGGTATCGGTTGAAGAACTGGTCCCATTCCTGCCCAGAGGGCATTTTAGCACCAGGTATAATAGTGTATTTCTGTCATCTAAGCAACCAGGCAGCTGAGGTAAGAGGAAAACTAGCTGGAGGTTAACCTGGATTTTGAGGTTTTTGTGTTAAAAACAACCCAATGTATTGGTTTCATTTCTCTTTAAAATAATCCCTCAAAATACCCTTGAGCGTGGCATCACTAGCACTTGCCTTTAACCTCAGCCCTCAGGAGGCCGAGGCAGGCAGATCTCTGAGTTTGAAGCCAGACTGGTCTGCAGTTGCAAGACAGCCAGGGCTACAAGGAGAAACTCCTATCTTGAAAAATACAAAAAACAAATACCTCCCCCCCAAACAAAGACAAAGAACCCCTTGAATGGTAGAGGAACCCTGTGAAGGAGACGGAAACTAACACCAGCCATTCCCAACAGTAAGGAAGGATGCTTAGCAGCTGGTGGCACCTGTGAGGAAGCCAAGCCAACCTTCAAGTACTTCAAGGGCTTAGGTTGGCTCCTGCTCTTACCCCAGATCAGTTAGTCCTCTGTCTTAAGCTCTATCTCCCCAGAGACAATAAAAACACAGGGCAAGGGCCATAAGAGTAAAGTTAAACTTTACTTTACAGTAATTTTCCTATATACAAAGAATTACAGTACATGTTTTTGGGGACTCCTAGCACAGGGCTCCCCTCTTTCACTAGGAGGTTCACATCCAGCTGACAATCTGTTGGGAGGTGAGAGAACACAGTGATGAACCTTGGCTGAATCCTTTTCCCCATTTAAAAATATAACTTTCTAGTTCGCTTTCTTCCCCAAGACCTAAAAAGCTGCTTTTCGGTGAGCTCCTAGGTGCTGTACTCACCCAGCTTCCACACTCACCTACGTACATAAGGCGGCAACACCACAACACGCTGACCACCTACTCTGTTCACCCTGGAAAACAGCACCCGGACCCTGGGTTTTTACTATGCTCCCATTGTCTCCCTGTAGAGCTGTGCTCCGAGGAGCTACTCCTGGGGCCCCTTGTAGTGACAGGAAGGCTGTTCCAGGGGAAGTACCACAAAAGAGCGTAGCATGTTTTGCTTCTGTTGGTAAGGAAACATCTCTTTTGAGGTTGTAGTTGTCTAAATAAAATAAGCTCTTCCAACTTTCTTAAGAAACATTGACCTTGTTCATAAGCAACTGAGATGCTGCCGAGAGAGGGGAAGAGGTAGAGAAGCAGAAGGTAAAGGACCCCACACCCATAGTTCTCTTCTAACCTGTCTTAGGCAGGATGGGACAAGAGTGACCCTAGCCCTGAGAACTCAGTGGTCATCATTTGGATACGGGATCATCTCTTCCACCTCAGGATTGTACTAAACACTCCGCCAGGGTTGGGTTGGCAGGCATCAAACGATGCCTGCTTACTATCTCTCACAGAGCTGAAAAGAACCTATATAAATTATCTTCCCAAATGGGAACCTGCGTTTCTCAAGCCACCATTCCCTCAGCCCTTGGCAGTGCTTATTTATACCATGAGATTAGCACCATCATTACATTGTTTTGTGTACAAAGCAATTATTTGTATTTCATTTTACACTAGAACTTCTGCACTGACCTAGGAAGCTCAGTTGAGAGCAAACTGGTCACAGCCAATCAAAGCCCCTGCAGTAGCTACCTAGGTCTAAATGACTTGGGATATTTAATAGGAAATTGCTGCTGCTGCTCCTGACCTCTGAACTAGGAGGTGAGGACATTGAGCCTCTTCTCATCCAATGACAACATCCCCAAGAGGATGACAATATCCCGACAAGTTTTAGAAAACAATTTTTTGGAGCCAGGGCCAAGACCCATCTAGTTGAATGCTCTCCTGATTGCCCAGCATGGACAACCCCGACATCCTTCCTGTCAGTTCTGGAACAACACTGGTACACAAACTGCAAGTCCTGTGTTAGTGAACCACAGTGCAGAGCTAGAATGCTCACTACTGCATGTCAAGCTCAGACTGTAGTGTGGGGGAGAGGCTATGAATACCAAAGATGCAGAATTGGTTTAAAAAAAATTGACATAGTGACTTAAATAATAATTTCAAACTCAGTAATTTTAGGGAAGCAGACATCTAAAAATACTTTTTTGGGGTGTGTGTATAAATGATGGCTATCTTCTATTAAAATTGGCTGGCTCCAACAGGAGGAACAAATGAAGTTTTGAATACAAATTTCAACAATTCCCTTACATTTTGACCTAACTACAAAAAGGGAAGTTTTAGTTACTACCTAGGAGCATTACTGCCTTTGGCTTGTCTCTGGAAAGTACTTCCTGGGTGCTGTCTCACAGGCAGACTCTCTGGCCATCCAAATTTCAAGCACCCAGCCAAACGTCAATGCCAAAGTACCACCTGTTCAATGGTCAGAAGTTTCTAATTTTCTCTGTTGTCAATTTACACCCTCAGAGAAAGGGCTATTATAGGATTCAAAAGCAGTCCAGAAGAACTGCAAGGTCACCCTCTTCCCTTATCACACCCAAGTCACACCCCTCCCCAAGCATTCATATTACTAAAGGACAGTGACCAATGCCAGTTTTAACACTACTCTCATGCTGCTGTCTGTGGGCCTCCACTCAACAACCACAGTGGGACTAGACAGGATGTGCCGTCATTAGAAGGACTGCTCCTCACCCATGCTCCCAATCCTCTACCTCACAAGTACACAGCTCAGAAGATGTTTTCCCAGAAGGTTTGGAAAGAAGGCTCCAAAGAATGGTGGTGCATGGAAATATCAAAACACATGTGGCCAATCGTGACCTCCATCCCCCCCTCCTGTCCTGTGAGACATTTCTAGACAGCTGTCAAAGCCAATTACCCACTGAAACCTATTTTAGAGAAGCTATGTCAAAACCAAACTTCTCCACTTAAAATTTTTACATAGCCTGCACCCCCCACCCCACCCCCAATTCACAGTTTATTTCATGAAACAGAGCTACGGTAATCAAACACACAACATAGTGAAAGGCGCTCGTGACAGTGCAGTGCAGATATCTTCTTCTGATCACAACTACAGATGACAGAACAGCAAAGGGCACGGCTGGCACCAAGCAAACCTACTCACACAACCTAAGGAATCAGGGAGGGCCTACTAGCTGCAGTTATACACTTATATTCTCACACATGATAAATACGTAATATAGTGAACTTTAATGTCCTGGGTGAATTTCTTTAAAAATACTTTCTTCATTGTTTAAAATTTTTTTTTTTAAAAGAAAATAAGATGCTTTATGTTTTCCTTTTGAACAGAGCTTTTCACTCTGATGTGGAGAGAGGGTGAAAGGGGAGAGCTAGGCAGGGGTAACTCTCAGAAGAGATTCTGAGGTCTCAGTGAAGTACAGGGATTAGCCCCAAACTTGGGACAGCCCTGTCCTAGCCTCACCCCTCCACCTGAATTCAAGTGACTACACCCCAGATACAGACTTGGGGAAAATAAAAGCAGATATTACTCTCAATGTTTATATAAAGCACAAATATTTCTGTAACCACCACTGTTCTTTCCTCTGGAGAAGTGAAGAGAGCTAACCTCAACAGGAACTTAGGGAGGAGGAAACTAGGGCAAAACAGAATCCTGTTGAGGGTGTAAAGGCTGCTTACTGAGACAGAAAGGCCAGATATTTTGGCCAGGAAATGCCATTTGTTGGCTAAAGATACTAAGTTGGCAAAGCAGACAGGTAAACAAACACGTGGTCCGAGGCCAGAGGACAAGGGGCAGGTGGGTGTGACTGAACTAGCCAAACAGCACTTCCTGTTGGCAGTTTATGAGCTGGGGAAACCACGGGGCAGGGTAGCACCAACAGATTCCCAGCCCATGGCCCAGCTCAGGGCAGCAGTAACAGATAATCAGCAGTTATGAGGAGTCATCTCTTAGATTGGACATTGCTCCAAACACATCTCTCCAGTCTTGGGGAAGGGTTCTGACTTGCTATTAAGCTAAGTTACGAGGACATGCTCTCTAAGAGAAAGCACAGCCATTACAGGGAGGTGGACAGGGTTCCCTCCCTTCAGTGAGGAGGGCATGAGACCAGGAAAAGATTTCCACCATGACCTGACATGATTCTTGAAAGTGGTGTGTCTTGCTAGGAGCTTGCCAGAAATTACCTATGTTCACTGCCCAAGACTGAAATCTGAAAGCACCTGAGTGTTTGAGGAAATGAAGGTGGATGGAGTAGGTTTGGTAAAAGGGATTACTGGTAAAAAGAAAGGTAAGCTTGCCAATTGCCCTTGTCCACTTGTGGGATAGGGACACTACACTCTCAGAGACCAGCTCCCTCTAACCACTCACCTCCAAGGACAAATTTTCAGACTGCAATACACAGAGATTGCAGCAGCTGCCCCAGCCAGTAGCTCACTTTGATGTAGCACCCTTCCATTTATCGAGAAGAGCTCTGAAGGCACACACATGCACATACATGCATGCATGTTCCAAAAAGAAAATATATGTTCAATACAGACACATTCTGGGCCACACACACCCTCACACACACCCACACATGCCCACACGCCCTCACACACCCACACGAGAACGAACCTGGAAGTCCATGGCCTAGCAGTGCTTTCTGTCCCCTGGTCACAGGTCCTTGAAATCTGCCTGAGGACCCAAGCAGGCAAGTTATGCTCACTGGGATCAGGCCTTACGCAATTCTGTCTTGCACAAACGACCAGCCTCCTGACCTAGCACACATTGACACTCAGGAAACTGCCAGTGATTTGAATGAACATCAGAGCCTCCCAAAGCTTTATCAGGTGTTGTCAATGGGCACTGCAGGGCCAGGGAAATAGCCTTGAGAGCCCTATACTTTCCAACTTGACCAGTGGAATTGAATTCCATGCTTGATTCCAGAGTGGACTTTTTATTTTAAGTTGACCATATGTAAAAGTTAGGGCAAAGAGACTCAAGTCTGTCTGTCTCCTTGCCTGGGGCCCAATGAATTTCCATACATGGTTCACACGACCACAAGTCCCCATGGGCGAATGTCACGAGAGTTCTGAGTGCTGGGGATGAGGAGAGAAGAGCAGTGGAAGTGTGGGGATACGTCTGTTTTCCAAGAAGGAGACAAAAAAAAAAAAAGAAAAAGAAAAAAGGAAGATTTACCTCCCCAAAACGGTACCCTGGGGACAGCTTGCCTGGTTATGTGATATTTACTGTATTATTTCTGATCTGACTCTGCATATTTGCGACTAGAAGGAGCCTGGTTAAGAGCTTGAATTGTATTTTGCTCTGGTTTGGGGTCTTGCCCTCTTCCCAGGGACCAGCAAGTTTGTGCCAATGTCTGTGTGCCCCCCGCAGACCAGCAAGCCTGGGCCAGTGTCTGTCCAGCCACTATGGGCCAAAGCCCTGCCCCTGGTGAGGCCTTCCCAAGGCCCCAGGGGCTCTGCTCTGTGGTCGCCAACTTCTTCTCTTCATTGGGGAGAGAAGCTGAGACCTTCCCAAGAGACCTGAAGGACTGCCCACTCTTGGCAGTAAGTCCTCTAGATAGCTGCTTCACCTGTCTAACCAGGCCCGGCGCTGGGCTGGGAGGTCCGGGGGTCTGCTCAGCTCCCACAGGGGCTCTTCCTGAGGCTTGAGTTGCTGAATCATATAAAAAAGCCTTGGCAGAAGGTGGAGGAAGAAGTCTGGCCTGGGTGAGTGATTTAACAGCTTGCCAAGGGTGTTCTGAAGGAGCTGCTGCTTTTCCAGCGGGCTGGAGGGAATCGGATATGCTGCTTTTCTCCACAGCTCGTGGCATATGCCCCAGACCTTTGCTAGATGGCCATGAACTTGACTCTAGCACTGGCATCTTCTCCTCAGCCTGTGTTGTAACTTCATGAGGAGAAGCAGCCCGCTCCTTCTGGCGAGGAGTTAGGTCTATCAGGTCCATCACAAGAGAAGCTCTGTGCTTTGACTGAGTGTTCTGGTCCACAGGCCTGAGTGCTTTTTCTTTAGCTACCAGAGACTGGACCACAGCTGATAGTACTTTCTCAGGAGGGGGAAGTCTCTGGGTCAGAGAGGCATGGGATTTATCTGGGGGTCTGTCAGAAATCTGAGACTTGGGGCTGCTGGTGGTCAGCAGTCTGTCTGGTGGTGAAAGTCTCAGGCCAGTGGGGGCTGGGGTTTTCTCCACTGACTGGGACTTGGGGCTGGCAGCACCTATGGATTTATCCAGCCTTGGGTCAATCATTCCCAGAGGTCTTTCCAGTGGCAGGGGCCTGACTGAAGGTGAGGAGCTTGGCTTGGTCACTTTAGAGGATTTGTCAGATGGCTGAGGTCTTGGTCCTTCTTTAGCAGGTGGTCTGTCCTGTGGCCTCTGGCTGGATACCAAGGACTGGGATTTGGTCCCTGATCCAGCAAGGTCTCTGACCCTAGCTAAAAGGTGGGAACTAGACTCAGTTCTCTCAGGTCTTTCAGGTAGCAGTGACCTCTGACAAGTCCCTGTCACGGCTTTTTTGGAGACTGGCAGCATCTGAGTGGCATCAGTAGGTGGCTGATCAGACATCTTGGGCCCCTGAGTAGCCACCCCTGACGACTGCTCTGTCAGTTGGGTGCTGGGGCTTGGAGGCAGCGGCACTGGGGGAGGCACATACTCACGGATTTCCCCTGGCTCCAGAGGGTTGGGCCCACAGGGGTCATGCTCAGTACAAGACAGACGCCCATCGAGCTTGGAAATGAAAAGCATCCCTTCTCGATGCTGCTTGCAAAAGGAGCTGGGGCACATCTCACAAAAGGAGGCTGCTTCCTTCCCACATACGTCACACTGGTGCCAAGGACACTCCCACTTCCCTGCAAACAAGAGTGAACAGAAGCTTAGGGGAAATCGATGCACGTGAGATGAGCAACAGCTCTGAGACTGGTCCACAGGAGTGGCTGCAAAGCCTCCTTCAGACTGCCACATTCTTCAGAGTTTGTGCCACTCACCTGCCATTACTCCTTCCCCAGAATTTCAGCTTCCTCTTCTGCACAAAACAATATATAAAATAACAGCAAAGAATCAAGGTTGAGTAACTAAGTATCAACTAAGCACAAGCAAGAGACTATTTCTAGCAAGGGCTGTACAATAGGAAACCAACCAAATTACCCCAAAGTTTCTCTTAGATGAAACAATCACTAATACCTCCACATTGTTCACAAACTCTGTTTGTCCTACAAGAACATTGATTATTTAGTTTGTATTGTGTTATTTGAAACAGGGTCTTACTATGTAGCCCAGGGTTGCCTTAACTTATAGTTGTAGGTACAGTACCATGCCCAGATTTAGACAGCTTTTGGATACCCAACTCAAAGAGAACATTCCAACTTTTTAACAGTCTTGCTTATTTTGTTTTGTTTTGTTTTTCAACAGAAATAGGATAAATATACACAGTTGCAAAAATAGTAAGGGAAGCTGACTCACCTTTGCTGAATTTTAAGTCTTGATACCAGCACAGAACTTTATCTGGATTGTCCATGTAGAAATGGGGGAAGACCTAACCCTAACCTAAAACTGTATCTACTCCCTATGAAGCATACAAGCATTCCCATCTCCAAATAAATTAGACTACAATTCACAGATGGAACACAAGCACGATCATGCCAGTTGCATCCTGTGCTATCACACAATGTGATTCTGGAAAAAAGTCCCCAATTTCTACTTCCTGGTACCTTATTCTACTTGACTTTGTTCTAGACTATACAAAGAAAATCAATTCAGAAGCACACTCCACTAAGTTCTACCTAAAGTTCTCAACTTCCTGTACATTGCATGTATGCATTAACTTATCACTAGGGGTGTGTTAATCAAAGGGATCTTTAAAACAGCTCGACATGCATCTGCACTTCTCAACAGTTATAACGCCTGTGAAATGGCTAAAATCCTAAGCCCCAAGTAACTGCCCAAAAGGTACCAACTTTTAACCACCACAAATTCCTGGCTGTCTCATGTGTAAACTGACACAACTATTTCATCTCTAAAGAAAAAGTCTACTCTTGCAGGGTTGAGAGAGACCGTGGGTAAAAGGCTGTAGACCCATCTTTCATTGGCTTGTAAAGCTCAAGTCTACTATGCCCCTCCGGGTCAAAACACTTGTCTTTCAATGCAGCTCTTTCAACTATCTACAACAAGTAACCTCAGCAATCTTCACTTGCATCTTCCCCATGCACATATGGACAGAAAAAAATTTGTGTGAATTGCTGGAAAGACAAAATAATGGAATGGGAATAAAACAAGTTTCTGTTCGCTTCCCTATAATCTAGAATCCTATGCCTCTGTTATTACTTTATTGTCAAAGTAAGAACATAGACCAGGTCCCTCAGGGTTGGCATGTGCTCACAAATAGCACTCTTTCAGACTGAAGCAAATGGCAGCAGACCCTGAAAACTGACAGAAACAAGGAGTGCTCTGAATGGACTTTGGCACCAACCTGCTGGTCGCTTGGTCAGATTGAGGCAGTCAGCATGGTAAACTTTCGGACAGCCCGGCTTCTTGCAGGAGACGAGCTGACCAGCATCCCCACAGCTGAAACACTCATCCTCTCTTTCCTTTGTGACTTCACCCTGGCTCCTGCGCTTCCCATGCTGCTTCTTCTTGAATTTCCTTGACTTTTCTTCAGTGACAATGGGCTGATTCTGGAGGTCAGATATTGATCAGTCAATACCCTGTCAATGACTTAGGTATGTAACCTTAACGAGTCTATCTTTTCAACCCCAGGTTTTCCTCTGGAAAAAGATAACACTCAAGAGACTGCTGCAAACATAAAAGAGAAAATGCAGGAAGGCACCATGACATCTCAGATGCTCTATTCATGTTAGTATTAACTGCAATCTCAAAAACCGAACAAAACAGTACAGGAGCAGAGCAGATGGCTCAGCAGTCCCAAGGGCTCTAACTCCACCTCTGCTGGCCTCTGTGTGGGCACCAGGCATATAACCCTTGCACAGACAGACATACATGCAAACAAAACACACACACACACATAAAATGGAATAAAATTTAAAATGTATTATACTTTCTGTGTTTTTCAAATTGTCAAGATTTGACCTTTGAGCACACTTCTCATTTGGCCCTGCCCTTCAGACACAGGTCCATGCCTTTGTATTTTAGTGCTTCTTTGATTTACACAGAATTTCTTGTTTAGTTTTTGAGAAGGGGTCTCTTTTATGTAGCCTTTCCTATCCTGGTATTTGTTATGTTGACCAGGCTGGCCTCAAGCTAAGAGAGATCCACCTGCTTACCCCCTCTCCCAGCTGCCCTTCCCTATATAATTTAGATTTAACCATTTTGGGCACTTGGCCTTTTGGTCTGCTCTCTTTGAGCCTCTGGCCCCTAGCCGCTGGCTCCACTCTATTCCCTCTCCCTATATGACTCAGGGTCATGTTCACTCTGGAGTTTCCCAGCTGCCCCTGCCTCTGGCTGTGCCCTCCCCTTTGTCTGTAGTAAATTTTCCCCTCCACATACGTAGGAACAGTCATGTATCCTTTCCTTTTTATTTCTTTTTTTCATTCACCACTCTGATAAGATAGTTCAACCAGCCAAATTCCCACATAACCAAAAACCATTTGAAAACCCCTAGCCTTGAAGCTTGGGGGCTATAAAACAAAACATTTTCTTCTGTGTTTCAGAGAATCTACTTTAGAGATATAGCCGTATATGACAAAAAAATAAAGCTTGCTTGATTCAACTGGGGGTGGGGGACAGAGAGAAAAATCACCTGTATCTGACTCACAAACGCAGGGATTAAAGGCACGAAGGAACCTTTTAAATAAAAATTTGACTCCATCTACTTTTTGTGTGCATGTATGTGTCTGTGTATGGGCACACATGTACAATGGTGTGTGTGTGAGAATGTGTATGTGTGTGTGTGTGAATGTGTGTGTGTGTGGTGTGAGTGTGTGTGTGAAGTGTGAATGTGTGGTGTGTGTGAATGTGTGTGTGTGTGGTGTGAATTTGTGTGTGTGTGAATGTGTGAGTAGGTCAGTTGACAACTAGGTCTCGGTTCTCAACTCCCACTGGAGACTGAATTCAGGTCATTAGGTTTGGCAGCCAGGCATGGTAATGCACACCTTAATCATATCATTTGGGAGGCAGAGGCAGGTGGTGGATCTTTGTGAGTTTGAGGATAGCCTACATAGTAAGTTCCAAAATAGCCAGAACTACATAGTGAGATCATGTCTCAAAAAAAAAAAAAAAAAAACCAAACCAAACCAGAACAGAACAAACAAACAAAAAAATCCCACTAAATGAGAAGGAAACCATCAGGGGCCTGAGAGATGGCTAAACAAACCTGCGCTCACACAACCTCCTGTCTGTTGTCCTCCCACCTCCCATCACTCTATATCACTCATTCACATGTGTGTGTACACACACAAAACAAATAGAGAGAACAACAAAATGAACGAAGAAACAAAACAGTTCTAGGGGCTCCAATGCCTTTGGTGACATCTCTGAGTACTATATGCATGTGATACACATAACAAAAGACAAATCTTAACAATTACAGCATTGTAACTCAGTTAAATGTACAAAACACAGAAAGACATAATAATGTTTATATTTCGTTGTAATAGTGAGATTAAGTTTTCTATATATAGATAATTTTGGTGGTGACCCCACAGCTTAGCATGGGCTAGGAAAGCATATTACCACAGAGCTACATCAGTCTAGTGTTCTTTTTCTATTTCTAAATTCTACTGATACTTCTAGAAAGAAAAAAGAAAACAACCACACACTTGGGGAATGTAAATAGCTTACTAGAAGATATGAGGTGAGCAGATACCACAATGTAACCTACTTCACAGGGTTTGTTTATCTGTTTGGCTTTTCAAGACAGGGTTTCTCCATGTTACAGTTCTGGCTGTCGTGAAACTCTGTAGACCAGGTTGGTCTGAAACTCACAGAGCTCCGCCTGCCTTAGTCTCCCAAGTGCTGGGACTAAAGACGTGTGCCACCACTGCCTGGCTACTTCATAGTTTTTATTTAGCTGAATTTTTTTTGGGGGAGTGGGGGCTGAAAAAGAAATAGTAAGTCAAAATTGCTCAAAACCCTACAGCAACATAAACTAGATCATGGAAATGCTCAGTAAATTACTGTCAGTGGTACTACTGATGATCAACTCCATTATTTCAAAGAATAGCGTCTTAAAATGAAGCCCCATCCCTAGCACTGTACCTAGTAATGGTATAGGGCAGACACACTGTTGTTGTTAATATGGAAGTTTGAAAGTGGTACCTTTGGCCTCACACCCAGGAAGCCGCTGCAGTTCGGGGCTCCGCATTTGCAGACAGTCTTTCCATTCCCAAGACACTCGAGGTTGTAATTGAAGGTGAGTTCAGTGCCTGCATAAGACCACAAAAATATTAACATACATGGCTATATTATTTAATTATAAAGGACAACTTCTAATAAAATAATTATATTTCATTTTTTGGTTTGAAACAGGGTCTGACTATGTAGTCCAGTCTGTCCAAGAACTCAGAGATCCTCCTGTCTCTGCCTCCTGGATGCTGGGATTAAAGGCGTGTTTGGTAAAACCTGGGTGAGAATAACTTTAAGAGAACAAAATTTTAAATGTTATTAGTTAGCTAACTGTTTTTGTGCCTTAATTTACTACAATGTAGGTTTTGTGTTTGTTCATCTGTTTTTTAGTTAGGGGAAGGCTTTGCTAGGGATAAACCCAGGATTTCCCACATATTAGGCAAGCAAGCTATGTCCCTAGTTCTCTATACTGGTCTTTAAATTTTACATATTGCTGTCGGTATTATGCTGTATTCTATAAATAGATGGTATTATTTCTCCATTTATAACATGGGCTGTTTGTTTGCACATATGTCTGCTGTGCAAGGGTTGCATGCCTGGTGCCCACAGAGGCCAGCAGAGGGTATCAGATCCCCTAGAGAGTTGTTAGAGATGGTTGTGAGCAGCTCTGTGAATGCTCAGAATTACACATGGGTCCTTTGGAAGAGGAGCATATCTCTTAACTGCTGAGCCATCTCCTCTGCCCCTGTATCGTTTTGTTTTTGAGACTGCAGTTAATGCTAACATGAATAAGACATCTGAGATGTCATGGTGCCTTCCTGCACAAAAACACACTCTTCTTGAGCTAGGCAAGATAGCAAAGTATACCTATAACCCCAGAGATTAAAAGGCTGAGTTAGCCTTTTTTTTTTTTTTTTTTTTTTCCAAGACAGGGTTTTCCCTGTGTAGCAGTCCTGGCTGTCTGGAAATTAGGGATGTAGACCAGGATGGCCCTGAAATCACTCTGCCTACCAAGTGCTGATGTTAAAGGCGTGCACCAACACGCCCAGTATGTAAAAGAAATTTAAGAAGCAAGTGATAATTTAGAATAACATTTATCTTTATAAAGTATCACTTCTCTAGCTGTTTTCCAACTATTTAGATTCAAAATACACTAAGTCAGGGCTGGAGAGAAGGCTCAGAGGTGAAGAACACTGGCTGCTCTTCAGAAGACCTGAGTTCAATTCCTAGCAACCACATGGTGGCTCACAACCATCTATAATGAGATCTGATGCCCTCTTCTGGCATGCAGACATATATGCAGGCAGACCACTGTATGCATAATAAATCAATCTTTAAAAACACACTAATTCACTACTAAAAAATATACATACACAACTTGATGATGGATGGGATGCTGGAAAATATGTAACCCTGGCACTCAAAGGCCATGGCAGGAAGATCACTGTACAGTGAGTACCATACTGGCACTCAATAGAGGGGGACATCTTAACAAAATAGGTCTGAGGAGATGGCTGCAGAGGTTAAAAGCATTTGCCATGTAAACATGAGAACCTGAGTTTGAATTCTAAGAATTCACATGAAAGCTGAATATTTGAGTGGGGACTGGAGAATCCCCAGAAGCTCAAGGGCCATCAGGCTTAGAGAGAGCTGCAGAGAACCAGCAAAACAAGGTAAAGGCAGGGATCACCATCTGATGTCTTCTAATCTCACACACTCACCCACTCACACCATTATGCCAGGCATGGAGGATGAAAAGTTGAAGAACCCTTGCCAGCGTCCCTGTGACTATACTTTATTCGGCAGCATGTGGGGAAGAGGAGTTTCACTGCAAAGTAACACTATAAGAAGAGTAAGCTCACAGACGGGAGATACATGTAGTTATGACATAACCTGGTTAGGGGATCTGAAGTTGGAATAGCTTTATTCATTCATGGAAAGACAATATCTCATGTAGACCAGGCAAGCCTTAAACCAAGAATGTAGCTAAAGAACACCTAGATTTCCTATATCCACTTCTGGAATACTGAGATTATAAATATGTGTTACCATAGCAGGCCATATACTGAATGTTTTAAGTGGAGAAATAATATCATATGTCTATTCAGAAAATACAATACAATATCCACAGCAATATGTAAAATTTAAAGACCAGTATAGAAGGCTAGGCTTGCTTGCCTAGTATTTGGGAAACCTTGGGTTTATCACTAGCAAAACTTTCTTCCAACTAAAAAACAAACGAACAAACAAACAACAACAACAACAACAACAACAACAACAACAACAACAACAACAACAAAAACCCAAAAATTGTAGCAAATTAAGGCACAAAAACGTACTCTTCCTGAGCTTGGCAAGGTAGCATACACACCTGTAATCCCAGAGGCTGTGTTAGTCCCTGTCGTAATAACAAATTCCAATAAAACAAAAATAAGTCAGACCTGACTTCAGTGAATCAGAACTAAAAAGAAATAAAACACAAACACTCAAGCAGAAAAGTAGGGAGGCCTAGCAGGATTTTATATGAGGATTTTATATGAATACAAATACATGTATTTTTTAAATAACTTCACAGCTAACATGCAAAATAAAACATTCATACTCAAAATCATCAAGTTTTAGGAACATTAACAACTGCAGATAGATATTCTATTTTTTAAATTTATTTTTATTTTATATTCATTGGTGCTTTGCTTCCATGTGTATCTGTATGAGGATGTCAGATCTTATAGACAGTTATGAACTGCCATGTGTGGGTGCTAGGAATTGAACCCATGTTCTCTAGAAGTCAGTGCTCTTAACCACTGAGCCATCTTTCTAGCATCACATCAATATTCTACTTTTTTTATTTAAAATTTAGAGCATTTGTCTTGTCTGTGTGCATGCAGTCAATTCTGTACGTGTATGGGTGTGCATGTGTGGCAGTCCCTGGACCACTTGCGAGTTGGTTTTCTCAGTCCACACTATGTGGTTCTGGGAATCCAACTCAGGATTAGGTTTGGCCAGTGAGCCTTTATATTCTTAACCATCTTGCCAACTCTGTCATACGTCCTAAAAGTAGACCAAGAATGACAGATGCTGGTTTTCAACAGATGCTGGAAACCATTATTACTTTCTTTACCGGAACAAATAAAACACCAAGTGACTGATACTTAGACTCATGTTGCAGAATTAAGAATTATCTGTAATAGATCACTGAGGGGCTTCGAAGAAAAGAAAACAAAAAAGCCCATACAAACCAAGACCAACCAGGGATAAATAAGAGCAAGGCTGTGGTTCCCTCCTCACACTGCCTGTAGAAATACTGGTCCAAACATGGGTGATGCTACTTACACTATCCTCATTTTAAAATTTGTATGAGTAGGGGACAGTGGTGTAGCACAGTGCAGGAGCAAATGCCTAGCATAAATGAGCCAGAATGCAGGGCACTGTGGCTTCCATCTTTAATCCCAACACTCAAAGACAGGCAGACCCTCAAAGTTCAAGGGTAGCTAGCAGGTCTATACAAGAATTTCACTCCAGGCAGAGTACACATACACAGTGAGACTGTCTCCAGAATACAATAGAGGTCTGGAGAGCTGGTGGTTAAGAGTGTTTGGTGCTCTTTCAGAGGACAGAGAACCTCAGTTCCCAGTACCCACACTGAGCAGAGCACAGCCAAGAACATGAAACCCAGGCTTAGCTCCAAACTTCTCACCTAAAAAAAGGGAGGAAAAAATAAACTCACAGTCCAATTTAGAGACAGAATTTGGTTGAGCAGGAGGGTTACTAGGAAGAAAGTTAAGTAGGAAGAGTTTCAGTTGGGAAAGAAGAAGTCTTCTGGGGTAGATGTTAACAGTTGTACAAATACGTATACGTTAGAAACGTATAACTAAGATGGTTAAGATCATAAATTATATCTATCTTATCAGATCAAAACAAAAAACTCTGAAAAATAACAACTCATGCTTAAGTACTTCCTAGAAAGTTTGTTTTTGTTATTTCAAGACAGAGTATCACCTTGACTGTGCTGGAACTCACTCTGTAGACCAGGCTGGCCTTGAACTGATAGAGATCCACCTGTCTCTGCCTCCTGAGTGCTGGAATTAAAAGTGTGCACCACCACTATGCTCTGCACCACCTGCAAAGTCTTTACATCTCTATATATCCTTGGCAAATGGGAGACTTTCTTCCCAAGTAGAGGACATAGAAGATTTTTAGATGGTAAAGGAAGAACTTGAAACCCAGGCCTTAGCTCCAGAGTCTTTAATGACCTTACCTGCTTTAATGTCACTCAAAGCAAAGAGGCCAACTCGAGTGTCCCCATTCACAGACCACTTCTGTGTTTCACAGTTAGGCTGGCAGCAGTGGTTCATGAACCTAGCGTAGTTTCCTTTAGGACCAGCATCAATAATTCGATCCTAGAATTTCAAGAAAAGCTACTTGTCAGATTTCCTGAGACCTATGCTATGTAGACAACTATTTTCACTAATAAGATGAAGCGGATGCTTTAAAATCAGAATTTCTCAGAATAGCAGCTTTATCTTTGTCAGCCATGGGCCAGTATCATCACCAACTCCACTTAGTGGGTTTAACAATGTGTTACAACAAGCCCACCTAGGGGATTCTGATCTATCCTGAAATCACAACCAGTGCCCCAGGGAGGCAGCAGCTTATTCCATTTTCTAATTAGAAAGTTTACAGACCAGGAACATATTAGAAATTACTTAATGAAATTTAAAAACATATTAGACTTCCTACCCCAAAGTGTAAGCAGAATGTCTGGTGGTAAACACAAGAATACAACTTAAGAATTCTTTACAAAGGTAAAGGCCAGGAAAAGAGGAGTTAGTCTAAGCACAATGGGCACAAATGTAACCCCAAGGCCTGAGAATGCCAATGGCAACTCCTAGGCTGGCTGCAGTAGCTTAGGAAAGTTCTGATTCAAATTCAATATCACAACCTAACCTAAAATAACTAACATATAGTAACAAAGCATAAAATAACAAGTGACATAACAAAGTTAAATAGGCCAAAGATGTAGTTCAGTTGTACAATGTTTGACTAATGTGTATAGGTTTCCAAGTTCAAATCTCATATTAGTAAAGCAAGAATTGCAAAATCATTGTATAGGAAAAAAAATTTGCTGGAATCTAATATTCAAGCATAAAGAACTGTAGATATATAAGAAATATAAACAGAAAATTTCTTCCAAAATATAACTCCAATAATACTAAAATAAAATATTTTTTTTTAAAAAAATCTGATATATTTTACAATTTACATACACCTGTAGGTCATGACTCCAAAACTATGGTCAGAAAATATAGGTATTTACATTACAATTCATAACAATAAAATTATAATTATGAAGTAGCAATGAAAATAATTTTATGATTGAGATCACTGCTGAAAAAACTACTGGTTTACATGACCAACACAATACAATAAACATTAACAATTAGTCCTCCAGTTTGTAAAATAAATAAAAGGGTAAAGGATTATTAACTCTTGTGGTCTTTCCATATACGTTTATGGCATTAAAAACCTCAACTTATATTAGATCATTTAAAAAGAGTTCTAAAAACAGCTTTATTGTTTTTTGTTATGAGTAAAGAGCCAAAAGAGCAATTTAACCCTTTCCAAATCAAGAGCAAGAAAACTCTCATGTTTATGGACAAAGTCTAGAACTTGGGCCTAGGACAAATATACTTTCAAACCCAAAATAACATTGCATTACTTACTTTATCTAGAGTGAGCATATAGAAATTAGTGATGTCATGTTCTTGTGCATACCGGATTCGAGCTCTGCATTCTTCTTCATCAATCAGCTCACCCACATATTCATTCACAAATTCACCCTAGAGTAAGACAGCCATAACTTAATGGTAAGAGCACACTGGTGTTTACATGTGCAACCTCAGTTAAAAAAATCATATGGATGATTCTCCAAAGTAGACTATGTGCATTTTATTATTGATGATGCCTCCCTCGGTCACATAAAGAAGAAAATCGCCTCTCATTCCCAAGAACAGAGAAGCCCCAAGACACAAGGCACACTGAAGAGCCGCCAGAGCTAGACTGAGGAGTAGCGATGAGGAAACAAGTCAACCCTGTTTCCTGATCTTAAAACAGCGGCTCAAGAGGGAAAGAGGCCGTGCAACACAGCTCAAGCAGAGGGATTTTCTTTTTTTAATTATTATCAAGAGAAAAGGATAGTAAAAAGAAGAAAGGGGAAGGAACAGGAGCAGTGGTAAAGAGAAAAGAGAGGCAGAGAGAGAGAAAGAAGGCTAGGAGGTGGGCAGGGCCCTTTTAAAAGGGAACAGTGAATCGGCACAGGTGGTGCTCTTAGTGGCAGCAGCTGAGGGTGTAACCTGTCAGAAATCCAAAGACCAGCAAGTGAAATGCCTAAATACTAACACCAGCCATCCTTACTTCTTTCTACATTTCACACCATTATCCAACCTACCCTGGATATCACAATTATACACTTTTTCACAAGTAACTTTTGAAACTTTAATCCTAACCCTGGCCAGCAAATAAGAGATGTGTTTGGTAAGTGGCTGCATTATTGTGCTTCCTAGAAACCTCAACAAAAGAAATATTTTTAAATAATTGATTTATTTTTATTTTATGTGCATCAGTGTTTTGCCTGCAGGTGTGTCTGTGTTAGGATTCTGGTTCACCTAGAACTGGAGTTATAGTCAGTTGTAAGATGCCATGAGGGTGCAGGAAATTGAACCAAGGTCCTCTGGAAGAGCAGCCAGTGCTCTTAACCCCAACAAAATTCTTTAGAAATTATGAAAATAAGGCTTATTTTACTAAATTGTCAAATGATACTTATTTTTCTATCCAGAATATATAGGTTAGAAATTTGTGATGTGCATTCAGGAGATAGAGGCAGGAGGACCTGTGAGTTTGATGTCAGGACAGCCAGGGCTACAGACAGAAATCTTGTCCCAAAAAACCAAAACAAATAAACAAAGAAAAACCCAACCAACCAAACCCACAAATAAACAACAGAATCTTTGAAGAACCTGACAACTCCTCTCGGGCATGTATGACTTCCTTCCTATATACCTGTCTCAAAATTCTAGAGCGTAAACAACTTTATTAAAGGGGCTGGAGAAATGGTGCAGCAGATAAAAGCACTGACTGCTCTTCCAGACCACTGGGGTTCAATTCCCAGTAACCACAGGGCAGCCCACAACTGTCTGTAACACCAGTTCCAGAGGATGACAACCTCAAACAGACAGACATGTAAACAAGCAATACATAAACATACTTATTTAAATCATCTTAATAAGGTGGGCAATGGTGGCTCACACCTTTAACACCAGCACTTGGGAGGCAGAGGCAGTTGGATCTATGTAAGTTGGAGGCCAGCATGGTCTACAACTACACAGAGAAACCCTGTCTTGGAGAGAAAAAAAAAACGAAATCTTAATAAATTCTTAACTTGACTTAAATGAAGGGAACTGTGCTAGAGGGCCTCTACATTTCACGCTGAAGATTTCCCTGCATTTTCACTGTAAAAAGCTCAACACCGCTTGTTATCCTTAACCCCAAACTGTATCTTCCAATTAAAATATTTTATTAAAATAATATAACCATCTTACAGGGCAGTGGTGGAGCATGCCTTTAATCACAGCACTCGGGAGGCAGAGGCAAGCGGGTCTCTTTGAGTTCCAAGACAGCAGGAGATACACAGTGAAATCCTGTCTCGAAAACAAACAAACAAAAAAACCCAACACAAAACTATCTCTTTTTCCTCATCTTCACTACTGGATCTAGAATTTTCACAGAAGGGTAAATAATGTCATAGTGTGTCTATGAATTTTTCCCTGTAATTTTCTATACGTGACTGAACATGACCAATGTCAGATTTGGATAGCAAGATCATTCACTCTCAAGTCTCTACACTTTGGAGCTTATTATATTCCCTATTGTTGTTGTTTTGATACAGCTGCTGTGATGCAGCTGCTAGGGCCTAAGAAACACAAACACGAGATTGAGCGCCCACGTGGAGTTTATTGAGAGAGGGGAGAGGAAAGAGGGGGGTAGCTGGTGGCCAACCGAAGGGGGGGGGAGAAAGAGGGAGATGAGAGAGAGGGACCAGAGAGAGGCCAAGAGAGAGAGGGACAAGAGAGAAGCAAGAGAGAGATGTGCGCTTGGCGCGCTTGGTTTAAAAAGGGAGTTTGCGCATGCGTAACCCAGTCTCCGCCCAGCCAGGTAAGGCCTGATTACGCGTCCAGCACATCAGAGGCGGGGTCCACAGACTGCCGAGCCTCAACACCTATGTGTCCTCTATATAAAATATTTCTCATATTCATCAAGAACCAGTTACATCAAACAATAACCCCCCCCCTCACAATTTAAGTTTTTCTTTACCTTTTTAATATCTGTTTTTGTCCGGAGACCCCAGCCCCTCTGTAATGTGCGGAAAATCTCGACATCTGGATACTGGCGCTTGCTGAAGCACTGGTTTTGACAGCGCCCTCCAGCAGGACAAACTGTGGGATGGCACTCATAGAGCAGCATCCGATTAATGCACTCTGAGTCTATTCCACAGGGGTTCTCGTCAGTAGCTTTACAGTTGCAGCGGGGAATCTCTGACAAGTCTGCAGTGAAAATCTGTACCCTGCCGATAGGACGGTTCACCTGGAGAAGCACACAGCATCATATCAGATAAGTGAACACAAAACGATTCTTTAACAAGTTATATGACACATTTTATATCATTTGAAGAAATCAAGACTGAGGCAGTTCATATAGTAATAAAAGCCACAGATGATTAATGAAATCTAAATTTCAAACCAGGTATGCTGGCATATGCCTTTAATCCCAGCTATTTGGGAGACTAAGACAGGAGATCACAAATTAAAGGCAAGCCCAGACAACCGGAACCCTATCTGCAAATTAAAAGGGGAGGGAATGAGAGGGAGGCTCTATAATTTTGTGGCCTAGTGCGTGCCATATACACTACCACACAGCCTCCCAAGATTGCCTCTTACCTTTATATGTTTATAAGGCGGTGGCTTCTTGTCATTCTTCCGGTCTTCCTGAAGTTGTCTCAGCTCTTTTTGGGCCTTTAACTCTTCAAACCTTGCTGCAGCTTCCTGAAGAGCTAAAAACAAAACAAAAACAATCACTTAAAAAAAATCTAGGTATATTTATTTTACCCATCCCCCCTTTTAAACTAAAGAAAAGCCACATTTTCCTGGGCAGTGGCGGGCACATGCCTGTAATCCCAGCACTCAGGAGGGAGAAGCAGGTGGGTCTCTGTGAATTTGAGGCCAGCCTGGTCTACATAGAGAGTTCCAGGACAGCCAAGGCTACAAAGAGAAACCCAGTCTCAGAAGATAAATGAACAACAAAGAACAACAACAAAACCCATATCCTACCAACAATAAACCAACATTACTATTACACACACAACCAAAACCATTACATCAAGTTATTTTTAAATGATTATTCTAATTTCTTAATACCCATTCTGTAAATGTCAATATGGACCCAACAGAAAGAAGTACAGCTATCTAATCTAAATTCACCCAGTGCTTTCATCATCCTTACAATATCCGACAAATCTTCCAAGTGCAAGTTTTCTCAACATAAACTTTTAATTCATTGTTCTTCAATGAGGATAAAACTGTGAATTCTAATCTACTCCCCCCCCCCCCCCCCGTAGCTTTTCTCTAATGCTCTGTTACTTAAGAGTTCAAGGCCAGCCTGGTCTACTGAGAGAGTTCCAGGACAGGATCCAAAGCTACAGAGAAACTCTGTCTGAAGCCAAACCAAAAAGAAAGAAAATTCTATCCTGTGACCCATATTGAATCCCTCCTGATTATATGTGTTCTGCCTTGTCTTCAGTGTTTATCCTCTGCTCCTCTGCTCCTCTCATAAACAATTAATTTCCTGTTATTCTTCTCTTCTACTTCACTCATCTTTTCAGATATAGGCTGTCTTATAAGCTACCCTGTCTCAATAACAAGAAAAAAATTGGAATTTCAGTCTAATTGCCAGAGCCAAAAACCTTCCTGCACAACTCACAGAGTGGCCCAGAGACTTAGACAAATAATGTATCTCCCACCTCCCCCAGGTTTTTGAGACGAGGTTTCTCAGGGTAACCCCCCTGGCTGTCCTTTGTAGACAATGCTGGCCTCAACTCAAAGATCTGCCTGCCTCTGCTGGGATTAAAGGCATGTGCCACCAAGGCCAGGTTCAAATAATGTAACTTTTACATGGCCAATTCTTTATCTGCAAAGCCTGGATGCTATGTATTCATAAGGTTGCCGTAAGAACTTAAGCACTGCACAGGCATCAACAACATAAATGGTGACAATTGTTAGGGTCCTTTGGTCAAAGCATCACTCAGCAAAGAATAGCACCTATGACTTCAAAACTTCAAATCCCAGACCACCTATACTTTTCATTTGACTGTTAATGTCTATGTCAGACTCTCCCACAAAAGACATATTCCAGGAGGGCTAAGTATTTAGCCAGTTCCTGGTCCAGGCAGGTATAATGACAATATACCAAGACTTTGGCAGGCTCAGACACAGGTCCTTTCCTACACTCTCCTCTTCCAGTCTCAGTGACAGCCAGTTTAGTATAGACAAGGATGGTGGCTATCTGAGACAACAAGATTCAACACTTAAGCTCCAAAAGTCTAGGTTTTCCCCACAGAAACCATATGGCAAATGGGGTTATACTCACAGATCTAAGAACACTGAGTAAATAAACCGCTAAGCTAGTGTTCTAAATAAAAGAACACGCAAAAATCTTCCAGGGTAGCCTTGACCCTACAATTGTTTTGCCTTAGCCTCAAGTGCTTGGATTACAAGTAGGCAACACGGCATTTTAGACCCTGTGAGCCATGATATTCAGCAACACAAGTGTCTGCTTGCCTGAGGAATAGTAAGGGTAACGTTACCTTTTTTATATGTTCCATCAACTCCTTTTCCCATCTTATCCTTGCTGCTCACATCTCCTTCCATGTAAGGGAAGACTCGGGCCTGATGAGTCCACAGATAGTCATTAGACCCAAAGAAGAGAACAGGGAACTCGCCCACATCATGCCTCATTTTATCAATGTTAGAGGGAACAGCTCGAGGATGGCAGATCTCAGCTGGCCACCACCTGGAAAAGGTACAAATAAGAGAAGAAACCTCTACAAGGCTGCAAAGGCATTAGGAAAACAACCTACTTAAAGTGTTTTGTTTTGTTCAGGTGTGTATACATAGTGTAAACAAATGTTTTCCTGGGTTTCTGTCCACTCTAACTACTAAGGCGGGTTCTCAAGCTGAACTTAAAGAGTTCACTAGTTCTTTCTAGTCCAGCTACACAGTTTGCCTTGGGGATCCTTATTTTGGCCTCCTAGGCTTGAGGACTGCAGATGGGCTACCAGACCTTCGTCACATTTATGAAGGCGATAGGTTCAGAACACTCACACTTGCTTATCAAGCACTTTGCTCATTGAGCCTGGAATAACAGGCTCATTCACAAACATATAAAATAATTTCTTAAATCAGTTCTTTATTCTAGAAAATGATTATGATACATAAATATTTATAATGTTCACTGGAGAATTTTTTTAAACAAGAAGATCTGACATGGTGGCTAGAGAGATGGCACAGTGACTAATAGCCCACACTGCTCTTCTACAGGACTTTGTTGCCCTCCCAGCACCAAGACAGATGGCTCACAGTCACCTGTACTTTCAGTCCCACAGAGTCCCATGCTCTCATCTCAGAGGGCACTTATACTCACACGCACATATCCACATTTACACACATACACAATTTGTTAAAATTAATTAAAACAAGAGAAATAAAAATGTGACAATTAAAAATGGGGGGTGTCATCATTAAGGGTAGTAACCATAGTATACCAGACAATTTGGATTTTAAAGTAGAAACTTCCAACTGGGCTAGGTGGCATATTTTTAATCCCAGGAGGGATTTTAGCTCAGGAAGCAGAGGCAGTTTCAGGATCGTCTGGTCAACATATCAAGCTGAAGATAAGTTTGAGGGTAGCCAGGTCACATAGTTAAGACCTTAACTCAAAAGCAAAAACTAAAAAAAGAAACTTCTAGTAATTATCTAACCAAGATAATTAATATTTTCATCTTTTAAAATCTATAATTTCTTTGTGTTAGTAGCCTTCAAACTTCTCTCTAGTAGACCTTTCTTGCTTGTTCTGATATAGTATGGTCTTGCTATATAGCCAAAACTATATAGATAGCTATGTAGTCATGAACATGTGATCATCCTGCCTCAGTCTCCCACATGCTGGGAATACAGGTTACACCACCACACAAAACTTCTCTACTACTAATTCATAAAACATGTAACCATAGTATGCCCAGCTATATGTTGAAATTATCCATGTTGGCTGTGTAAATGACTAAAAGAAGGCAGGGAGGTATCTATGAGTCTGAGGCCAGATGGTGCTTATATAATGAATCCCTGTTTAAAAATTAAACAAAGCTACATTTATGTTGTATACTTTTATGCAATCCCAGCTCAATTACAACTTCAAAAACAAAAGTAAAATAAACAATTGGGTGCAAACTATGGACAATTATATGGTGGAGAAGGACATTACTAATGTTAACAATGGATCTTCCTTGTTTATGAGATTATTCTGAGAACTGAAAATCCTATATAATTTTTTTCTAATAGAGAAAAATTAATTGGAATACTATGCCTAATCATGAGGAGCATATTAAGTTAATTATCAAGCCTGGGGGTGGTGGTGCACACCTTTAATCCCAGCACTTGGGAGACAGAGGCAGGAAGACCATTGAGTTTGAGGTCAGCCTGGTCTACAGAGCAAGTTCCAGGACAGCCAGGATTACAAAGAGAATGCCTGTATCCAAAAATAAAAAATAAAAAAGTTAATTATCTACCATATTCCAAGAAACAGAGGATGATGAGAGAGCTGACTGTCACTGTGTGTCATGCTGACTCACCTGTACCGGCCGACCTTTACCCAGACAATCTCCCTGTAGTGTGGTTTTTTGCCTGCCTTACAGTCGTTGCAATACCAATTCCCTTCTGGAATATCGATGTTTAGGCATTCACGATGAAAAGCAGCAGGGCAGGAATCACAGCACAGAAGGCTGCCTCCTACAGGAACAAGAAAGCTGCCATTTAGACCACACGGTCACACACAAATTTCTAGTGAAAATGGCTTTTGCTCAGCTCCTAGTCAATTATTTGTAACTCTAGTCAAGGGCTTATTAGTAAATCACATGCAGAAAGGCTTTTTATAATATGCCCATTCTAATATTCCTGAGCTCAAAGCCCCATCAAAGTATTTCCTATTTAAATAACAGTACATTTTACTAGCAAAGTTGGTATGGCAATGAGGTAAATAGTAAACAGAAAATTTATGGCATAAATATCACCATAAACACTTCCCTTCTAAGCTTATATATAGCAAATAGAGATCACAGTATAAAAAAAGCACAAATATGTTTTGTGTATGTACATCTTTGTGTGTTTGCATGTATGTGGAGGTCAGAGTTAGAGGTATTCCTTCATCACTTTCTACCTTACTTTTGTGGCGAGGTCTCTCACTGAACCTGGATATCATCCACTCTGCAAGGCTGGTTGGTCCTAACAATAGTATGTTAAAAGAACGTACTTTGTTTTTCATGAGCAAGGAAATCTGAACTCAGGGTGCCATGCTTGTGTGCCTGGGACTTTACCAACTGAACCATTAAGCACTAAGACCACATCACTTCAGGAATTCACTTTAATTATTCATATCTAATTCCCCAGTAGCAACAATTGGCAATGAACAGTAGTCACTCTTAAGAACTCAGTTACCAATCTCCCAGCAGCGCCACACACGTAACCAGCACCTCCACATGGTTAGCTCTTTCACGCTCTCTTTTATAAAAAACAAAACAAACAAAAAACACTAACTTTTCAAACCTGGTGGTGGTGGTGCTCTCCTTTAATCCAGCACTCAGAAGGAAAGGGCAGGCAGATCTCTGTGAGTTTGAGGCCAGCCTGGTCTACACAGAGAAACCCTGTCTGGGAAAACGGAACCGAACCCAACCACTTTTCAGAATTTTCATGACAGGGTCTCTCTGTAGCTTTGGAGGCCGTCCTGTCACAGAGACCCACCTGGCTGTAACTCCCGAGTGCCAGGATCAAAGGCGCCACCAGCAATGCCCAGCACAGATGAAGGACTGCTCAGCAGGGGTCTAACATCCTTATTGAATAGTCACCCTAGTTTCTGGCCTCTGAACTTACAGTATGAGGGTCCTAAGTTAGGATCCCAGTACCCAAGGAAAGCCAGCCTGTAACACCAGCTCTGGATAGCAGAGACAAGCAGATCCCAGGGATTCAATAGCATCCCAGTCTAACCAAAACAGGTTGACTGACAAATCTTGTTTTAGGGACAGAGAGATGGACCAGGTCTGAAGACCTGAGCTTGATATTTAGGACCCATATTGTAGAAAAGGAGAGAACCAACTCATGTAAGTTGTCCACATATTTACTACAATACACATAAAATATAAAACACTAGATAATTCCTTTGAAACTACTCATACAATCAGAAGTCACATCTTACCTTCTGAACACACAAAACACCAGCTGACATTAACATGCTCGTGATTTCGGCAGCCCCGCCTAGGGGTGAAGTGATTAGGGCAGATGATACTATTAGATGCAAGGATTTTTGACCCAGCAGCAAGACAAAAGTCATTAGCATGGTATGCCACAGGACAGCGGACACAACGCATCAGCCGACCTACATTTATGGAAAGCAGAGAAATGGGGGAGGAGCAAGAGAAAAATATTAAATATGGAAATAAAGTGTATTATGTAAGTGTATTTGTCAGCAAAGAACAACTACCTAGAAACATGGCTCTTAAACGTGTAATTCACTACTAAGAGTAACAGAGGAGGTCTGTGCTAGTCCCCAATGGGAGCAGACTGCACAACGATAAATACACCTGTCTCAACAAGGAGACCATGACCCATGATCCATGATCCAGATAACTGCCTCAAATCCCATATGCCAGAAATAAGCCCAAATTAAAAGGAATGGACTCAGGAGGCAGAGGCAGGTGAATTTGAGGCCAACTGGGTCTACAGAAGAGTTCCAGGTAAACCAAAGATACACAGAAAACTTGCTTTGAAAAAAAGGAAGGAAGGAAGAAATAGTGTGCTAGTTTGCTTAGTACTCTATGATGTTTGTTTCCCGGATGGATGTCCTAAAACACCTCAGCAAGTAAAAACCAGCACGAAACTACTTAAATCAACAATAATTAAAAGCGGATATAAACTAAAATACACTGAGTAGAAGTTGTTTTCAAACAAAATCTCCTATGATAGCTAAATATTTTAAGACACCAGCTAGAATTCCACAGAATATCAGTGGAAATAATTACTCTATTAAGCCTCTATGTTGCTATTTTACCAAACTAACAAGCAGGAGTCTATGAAGAGACGTTCCAGACTACACTTGAAAATAAATATAGTTCAAGCAACTAAGTCTTATATATGCATGCATGCATGCCAGCTATACCTTTAGAAGCAGATACATTGGCTGGATTAGCAGCATGGCACGTTATACAGATGTGAAGGGGGCACCTGAAGCCCTTGTTCTGCGTGACAGTTGGTGGGTACTTCTGAACACACTCTTCATGGTAGAACTTCCCGCACAGAGGCAGAAGGCACCTTTTCACATCTTCTCCACTCTGCTTACATACAAAACAGGTATGGATCCCTGGAAAAGGTAAGAGGTGACAAATTAATATTTCCAAAAACTACCCCAATCTAAGCCATTAGGTTTAAGTTAGTGAAGAGCTTTATAAAATTTACCAAACTGACAAAATCTGGCCCTACCAAATGAACAACTTTAGAATTTTTATAAGTGGACAATCTGATCTGACATGTGTTTTATTGGTATGATCTAACAGAGTGTGTACTATATGGTCTACAAAACATTCCTGTCAAAGAGATACTCAATTTTGATCAAATCTGGCCTCTAGATCCTTCTACATGGTAGGCAATACTGAAAACACAGAACAAAGAGTTAGCCAGACATCCCAGTGGACATAAGTACTTGCTTTCAAGCCTTATTACTGATTTGTGTGAAAAACTTCTGTGACAAAGTAAAGTTAGAGAAGAAAAGGTTTGTTTTAGCTAATGATTTCACATTAGGGCCTATCACTGCAGGATGTCAAGGTGGCAGGAACTTGAAGTAACCAGTGCTATCCAGTCAGGAATAGAGACAAGGAATGCATGGGATACACTTTTAGACTGGATTTTCCCAAGTCAATTAACTTAAGACAGTTTCCTGTAGACAGCTCACAGACCAAGCAAACTTATGCTGTTGTCTGTGAAGATTTCTGGGGAATTCTGAGATCTGAACTCAGAGATACACCTACACTCTCTGTCTCTCAAATGCTGGGATTAAAGGCTTATACCACTGCATTCAACACTATTCTTTACCCCTTCTCAGATAATTTTACATTGTGTCAATTTGACAATTAAAACTATCATAGTTTTTGGTCCTTTTTAAAAATTTTATTTAGATTTTATTTATTATGTATATAGTGTTCTGTCTGCATATATACCTGTACAACAGAAGAGGACATCAAATCCCTTTTTATAGATGGGTGTGAGTCACCATGTGGTTGCTAGGAATTGAATTCAGGACCTCTGGAAAGCAGCCAAAGGTCTGAGAGTCATTGCTCCAGCTTTTTTTTTTTTTTTTTTTTTTTAAATACCTTTGAGACAAATGGAAAAATCTGAAAATGAACCCAGGAGCTATTAACTCTTGAAAATATATTGGCTTTGCTTTTGAAAGTTCTGTTCGAAGACTTCACTGAACACCTGCAGATTCTTTATGTGTGTACATGTTTGTAAGTGGAAGTTAAGGTTCACACACAATGTCGTCCTCAGTCACTCCCTACCTATTATTTATTTATTTATTGATTGATTGACCGGGTATTTTCAAGACAGGGTTTCTCTGTGTAGCCCTGGCTGTCCTCAAACTCAAGATCCTTCTGCCTCTGCCGCCAAGTGCTGGGATTGAGGCCTGCAACACCATCATCTACCATGTGCAAACTCTTAAAATAGGAACTCATTTAACTAAAATACCCATTTATAAATATTAAGATCACCCAGTTAATAAAATCTAAGGAAAAATGTAAATTAATGTATTTGTATAGAAATAATCGGATACTACAGACCTGCTATTATTCAATTAGAGCAATCTAAGCAATGAGTACAGTAAAACAGGAAGAGCCACAAGGTAAAGAAATAATATCTTACTTTGTTATCTGTCTGGAAGCAAGTGAAATATCTTTCTTTAAAAACAAACAAACAAACAAACAGTTATGCCAGGCACTGGCTTTTAATCCCAGCATTTGGGAGGTAGACAGATCTCTGCAAGTTTGAGGGCAGACTAGTATAAAAAGAGAGTTTCAGGACAGCCAGGACTGTTATACAGAGGGGGTAGGGGATTCTCTATACTTCAAATCATATGCACAGGTTACTTTAAAATAGATTATATATATATATATACATACACACACATATGAAGGAAAAACACTATGATAAACTATTAGGAAAAAAAGGTGCTACCGAGTTATGTTGTATTTCTTAAACATAACATAAAATACAAATAAAAGTTCATAAACTAGGGACCAGAGATGGCTCAGTGGTTAAGAGCAGTGGCTTATATTCCAGAAGACCGAGGTTCAATTCCTGGCACCTACATGGCAGCTCACAGCCATCTGTAACTCTTGTTCCAAGGGAACCAATGTCCTGTTCTAGCCTTTGCAGGTAGCCTACATACATGCAGGCAGGCAAAATGCTCACAACACATGTCAAACTACACTTTATCAAAATTTAAAATGTCTGCTCCTCTGAAGACATTAAGAAAATGAATCTAAAGATAGGTATGTTGGTGCACAATTTTAATTCTAGTACTTGTAAAGCTGAGGCAGGAAGATCTCTGGAGTTCAAGGCCATTAAGGTCTACATGTTGAGTTCCAAGCCAGCCAGGGCTAGACCTTGTCTTGTCTCAAAAACATAAAAGAAAAAAAGAAAATGAACCTCACCAGAGAACTACGAACACAAATCCTGAGCCAGGAATAATGGCGTATGCTTGTAATACCAACAATGATAACAGGTCCTAGAGAACTGAGAATTCTGTAGCTCGCCTGAGATCATGTTACATCAGACAGATGGACAGTGGTAGAGCTTGTCTACTCATTATGCACAAAAACCTCAAGTCTATTTTCCAGGACTACAAGCAAACCAACAACCCAAAGACTGCTGAAAGACAGTGAAAATTAATATAATTAATTGATAGAGCAGCATGAAGAGGACAATGAAGGCATGAGTACAAGGTCAGCCTGAACTCCACAGTAAACTGCCAATTCAAAAACAACAAAGAAAAACTAGAGAAGAAAGAAGATGATAAGGGTAGAGAGACCACCACACTAGGAAATACTACATGACCTTGGTCAGGGTAAGGACATTTTAGATGTGACCCTAACAACAGAAAACAAATAAAACATAGGCAAATCAGATTTTACCTTAGTAAAAAGCTAGTCACGATGGCTTACTCCTATAATCTTAACATTTGGGAGGCTGAGGCAGGAGGATGGTAGGAAATCACATTTAGTCAGTTTGAGAACAGGTTGGGCAGAAAAATTACTCTAAAGGACTAAGTGTCAGCACTGGTGGCTACAATGGCTTTCTAGGGAAAGGCAGAATGAGAGGAATTGTCAGGTAAGGGCAAGATGAAGAAAAAAAGAGGGAGTGGAGACAGTTCCACAGAGCACAGGAATGACTGTGCTTACAGGTAGCAGCTACACATGTAGCTTGAATTCTAACTAGTTTTAATAATAAGAACCCAGAGTCAGATATAGGGGTTAATGCTGAAAGATCAGAGAAGCAGAGCAGCCAGCAGCTAGTTCTTACCTCTACTGAATCCTCAGACCAAAGGGTCCATCCTGTCCCTAGGAACCCTCAGACTCAATACTGTCTCTAGGAAACAGACTGAACGCAATGCGCTCCTGTCTCTTCCTACTTTATATGTATGCCTTTGTCCCCAGCCATTATCACTCCTGTTTCCACCTTCTAGTGCCAGGATGAAAGGTGTGTGCCACCACTGCCTGTCCTCTATGGCTAACTAGTGGCTTAGCTCTGAGCTATGATCTTCAGACAAGCTTTCTATGTTAGATAACAAACAAAACATCCCCACATATACACCTGCTGCTTTTTGTTACACTTTCCCCCCCTCTTCCCCTATCCCTAGCTGAGGATGGTCAGATATGCCACTGACTCAGGCAGCACAGAGCAGACGACAGCAGCAGTGGGAGCAGTAGCAGAAACAGCAGGCAAAGAGGAAAACAGTGAAAACAAGCAAACAAAAAAGTCATGTGGTAGTGTTGGTGGTGCATGCCTACTTTAATCCCAGCACTTGAGAGGCAGAGGCAGATGGATCTCAGTGAGTTACATTAGAGGCCAGCCTGATCTACAAAGTGAGTTCCAGGACAGTCAGGGACAGAGCGAAATCCTGTCTCAAAACAAACAAAAAACAGAGAGAGGGGAAGATGGTGAAATGACTCCCTGACCCTGGTAAATTGGCATGAGATTTAAAAAAAAAAAAAAAAGACACAGTAGAAGAAAAAACAATCATAGTTTACCATTTCATTCTGTATTGCTATTAAGAAGTCAGCAACAGCATGTGATCAAGCTCAGAGGAGGTGAAGGCCAGAAAAACTTATATATGCAACAAAGTGACCAATCTCCATGTTAAGATAATGGCCCAATGCAATTTCTAAATATTTTTTCATTAAAAATGATTGCTATACAGCTTAATCTCCAAGAATAGCTGTACACATTTGCTTATAGCAATATCATCAGAAAAGATTCAGGCTTAAATCTATTCTTGTATTGTTGCCCTATTCTAGCATTCTCATAAAGATCCCATCCATGACACAGGCAGAAAGCAAATGCACATCTAAACACACTTTTTTCTTCATCCTGATTTCTATTAATACCAGTGCTCCTAGGTTCCCCCCACCTTATCTGAATAAATCTTTTCAACTTTGCTATAGGATCTCTCTGTATAATTAAACTTGCTTGAAGATCAGAATGCAAAACTAAGCCACTAGTTAACCACAGAAGCCAGGCAGTGGTGGAACACACCTTTAATCCCAGTGGGAGGCAGAGGCAGGCAGATCTCTGAGAGATTGGTCCAGTCTAAGAGATATGGAGCTCACACCTTTGATCCCAGCACTAGGCAGGTGGAGACAGGAGTGATGTGGCTAGGCAGAGAGAAGATAATGTGGGCGGAGACATCATTGCATTCAGTCTGAGGAGTCGGTGGAGGTAAGAAGTCTCTAGTGGCTGCTCCTCTGCTTCTCTGACCTTTCATCATTACCCCAATATCTGACTCTGGGTTTTTATTTTTAAGACCTATTAGAACTGTGTACAGTAAAGTCCCGAGTCCTCTCCCCCTCGTGCAGGATTCCTGCCCTTCTGTCATGGACCTGAGCCAATGTTCTTATGGAGGGGCAGGGAGCTGGGTCTGAGGGTTGAGGGCCGGTAATCAGACGTCATCTGAGCACATTTCTGACTCTGGACCCTCTGAACCAGAGGAATTTCATCTGAAGAGACCTTGGGTTCACAGTTAGGTAAATATTTGTGCTAAAAATTTTGCCCATAGCCAAGTACAAAACTTCAAAAGCTACCTTAAATAAAACTGCTTACTTAGTCCTGGAAGAATTCAAAGTCCCAAACTCCAACAAGCAACGGTGAAAGGAACCCATCTTTATCTATCTTGCAGAACAACCAGAACACCATTATTTTCTTCTGACTGAACTTCCACTGAATATTCAAGAAAAACAAAAAGGAAATGTATAGCTGATTAAAGAGTTCCAGGCCTGTATTATTGTGCAGATTATTCCTGCCTCATCTCTATGGTGGACCCCAAGACTGTTCAGAGGGTGACATAATGGAGCCCATGTCATTTCTGTAGCTGAAGGTTATGTATTCTGCAGCTGTATTAAACATATTCCAACCATAGGACAAGACACGGCATTTTGTTTGGCAGCCACTGAGAGATGGGAGAAGAGGAATTTCTCCCTAACAATCCCAGGAACCTGCACTGATGCAGGTTCACCTAAACTTGTTAAAGTCCAAGCAGGTGTGATACAAACGGTCAAAGGACATTAACACTGTTCAGGAATCAAAAATATAGAAGATAAAGAATTTTCCACTGAGGCTGTTGCTCAGAGATTCTTGGGACTCTGAAGAAATGGAACGTAGAGTTGCCATAGTGCCCAGTGCTCGAAGTCCATGTTTTAGCCCTGACTTTACTGTTACTAAAGTAAGGACAACGGAGAAAGATAATGTCTCTGACTGTTCTGCCTGGGTAGCTGGTTTTTGAGACCTTAAGATTTTGTTTGTTTTGTTTTCTTTAAGGCCAGGTTTTATACAATCCAGTCAGGCCTCAAGGTTACTACATATTTGAGGATTGACCATGAATTCCACCAGACTTCTTTCTTACTCCTGTAAGAAGTACAGGAGTCCCCACATGCATGTGTCCCCACAATGGAATGAGGTTTAAAACCTGACCTGGAACAGGTAAGAAAGCCAGGCATGATAGTTCATATTTATAAACTCAGCTATGGAGCTGAGGAAGAGGACTTCATGGACTCAAGGTTACAGAAACCTAGTTTCAAAACAAACAAACAAAATTCACAAAAATCAAAACTATCAAAACTCAAACCAAATACCACTTTTAATCCTAGTACTTGGGATGCAGAGGCAGTAAGATCTGAGGAGTTGTAGACCAGCCTAGTCTACAGATTTCTAGGCCAGCCAGAGCTACATAGTGAGATCCTATATCAAAGCAACAACACTCCACCAAACCCCAGCAGAAAGACCCAACATTATACAGGAATTGGTATTTAAATGTCTGAGTTAAGCTTTCACTCTTTATCCCAGGCCAGACAATCCTCTGCCTCTGTCTCCCAAAGGATTAGGGATTGTAAGAAGGCATTACCACCAACTGGCTTCTGAATATTTGAAGTTTATTTGTAACAAGAACATGGCTTCCTTCTCTCTGTGTCTTAATATTTAATGGTATTTACTGGTATACCACTGGTTCAGCGGGTAACACTGCTTGTTATGTCTATTGACCTGATCAGCAGAATACACAAGATGTTGGAGAGCAACAGTTGCCCTCGGGGGCCTGGCAAAGTGTGCTACCTCTGCAAAGGGCAAGCAGCACCCTGGCTTTGTACACAGGCAAACTTCGCCCACTTCCACTCTCGCTTTCCTGCTGCTCCTCTGAAGGGGCAGGCAGGATTGCTCCTGTCTCTCTTTTCTTCCCTTATTCCTTTACCTTCTCCCAAGAAAGCTTTCCAAATTAACCTCTCTCTTCCTGGAGTGTTTGTCTCCCTGTATTATTACACTACGTACAAATACCACAGCATGTTTGAGTTGCTCTCTCAGCAGTTACAGTGCTTCAGAGAACTTGAATGAAATTCATCAACAAAATATAAAGCCACAATTAGGAGAAAAAAACTCTGCTACAGAGCAGGGTAATAATAAGTTATTTTTAAAGTGTGCTTTTAAAAAGATTGAAATGAAGGGAATTCCAGTGATCTCACAACAAAGAAATGATGAATGTTTAAAGGGTAAGGTATGCTCATTACCCTAAAATGACCATGAGAAAACACGTGGATGGAGTCAGCACATTGCACCCCATATAGATGTACAGTAACTACGTGTCAGTTAACAAATTTTAAAATGAAAGCAATGGAGCTGCAGAGATGGCACAGCAGCTCAAAGCATGCGATACTCTTGCCAAGGACCCGAGCCGCTTCCCCAGCACCCATACTCTGCAGCTCACAGTCGCCGATGGCACCAGTGGGGAGACTGACATCTTCTGGTCTCTGAGGGCATCCAGATACATCTGACATGAAATCATAATGACATACATAAAAATCTCAGAGCTTAAAATTTACCGATAAAACAGCCAGGTGTGGTGGCATACACCTCCAATCCTGGCACTTAGGAAGGAGTATCAGGAGGTGTAGGATTAAGGCTACAGCAAACTATCTAAACTCACAACAAAACAAAATTTAAGCCACAGACTGGGAGAATATTCCAAAAAGCATATATGAGCGAGCTCTTCTATACAGAACATTGAAGAAGGAAGAAAAGAAAAGAAAGAAAAGGCAGGGCACGATGGCTCATCCCTTTACTCTAGCACTTACAAGGAAGAGGCAAGCTGATTTCTGAGTTTGAGGTCAATCTAGTCTAGTGAGTTCCAGGCCAGCCAAGGCTGCAAAAAGTCTCCACTGCCTGGATGGTTTGAATAGAAGGTAGCAGACAGGCACATGAAAATGATTCTCAGCACCGCTTCCTAGTAAATACAAATCAACAGGAGATTCTACCACACAGCTACCAGCACAATAAAATGAAAGATATGCACAAGGAAGGAGAAACAAACCCTAAGAAACCACAAAAGAGAATGTAAAATGGTGCAATCAATTCTTGGCAGTTTCTTAAGAGAGTTAAAGCTATACTACCATATAATTTACATATTCTACTCAGGCATTTATTCATCTAAGAGTAAATAAAATAAGCTTTATTTTTAAAGGTCCAAACTGTAAACACTCAAGTGTCAGTCAATACATGAATGGATAAACAAAGTAGAAAATACTACAATTAAGTACTATTTGATAATCAGAAATGCTTTCTAAGATTAGGATAATGAATTGTAATATAGGCAACAATGCTGGTACTTAGTTATCATGCTCAATTATGATTTCTCAGGTATTTACATGTACAAGTTCAAACATCACACTTTATCACTATGCAGTTCTGGCTGGCCTGGAACTAACTATATAGACCAGGCTGGCCTCAAACTCAAGATATCCACATGCCTCACGAGTATACTACCTTAACCCAGCACAGACATCATCATCATCATCATCATCATCATCATCATCATCATCATCATCATCATCATCATATTTTGGTAGAGGCCAGAGGAAAACTTCTAGGAATAAGTTCTTTCCCTCTGTCATGTGAGTTTTGGGCACCAACAATTCTAGTCTTCAGACTCTGAGGCAGGTGCCTACAGGAGCTTGAGTCATCTTGCCAAGACCCCTCCCCCCATACATACTTTTTTTTTTTTTTAAGGGCATCTTCATGGGATTGGAGAGATGGCTCAGCAGTTAAGAGCACCAGCTGCTTTTCCAAAGGACAAAATTTTATTTCCCATCATCCACATGATATGTCAGAAATGTCTTTAAATTCCAATTTCTAGGGGATCTGATATCTTCTTCTACTCTACTCATTCAAGAGGCATATACGTGATTCACAGCCATACATGCACCCAAAACACTCATAAAACATCAAAACATGGCTGGAGAGATGGCTCAGTCATGAACAGCACTGGCTCCTCTTCCAAAGGTCCTGAGTTCAATTCCCACCAACCACATGGTGGCTCACAACCATATGTAATGGGATTTGGTGCCTTCTGGCCTGCAGATTGCAGGTATACATGCAGGCAGAACACTGTACACACTAAATAAATGAACATCATCAAACACATCTTAACAGCAAAAAAAAAAAAAAAAAAAACCACAAAAAAACCCCAAAAACAAAACAAACAAACAACAAAAACAAACAACAAAACAAAATCCACACACACAGAGACATAAACACATTGAAAACAAAACAAAACAAAAGGATCTTGCCAGGCATGGCGGCACATGACTCTAATCCCAACACTTGGAAGGCAGAGGCAGGCAGCTCCTTTCAGCCTGGTCTCCTCCAGGGTTAAAGAGAAACCCTGTCTCAAGCAGAAAGAGGATCTAATGATGTAGGCCCATACTCTGCCTGATTTCATGTGCTACCGCACTATGTACTGTATATACCTCAAAAGAGGGATTTTAAGAAAGATTGAGCTAGACAGAAATGTTGCTTTAAACATACAATCACAGCACTCAGGAGGCAAAGGCAGAAAGAGTGTCAGGAGTTTAAAGAAGGCCTGGGTTATAGTGTGAGGGAGAGGAAAAGGGTGGGAAGAAAGATGATCTACTGATACCTTTTAACACAAGTGAATCTCAAAGAGATTACTGCACTTAAGTCACAGAAAAGACTCCATCCTATTTCATTTTATATGCAACTCTTAAACACAGAAACGGCTTTATATTGGGAGCAGTTTATTCAGAGATCATTTCAGAATGATAAAGATAACAAGGCAATTCTATTATTCAGGTAGGATTTTCTGAGGGCTAGAACTCATAGTACCCACACATCTGCCTGTGCAACAAGCTTACTGTTGTCAGAGATGTGCATCTTCAATACTCCTTTTTCCTAAAAAATTTAAAATCCTGGTTGTGTTGGATGGCAGACTTCATCTGCTTTACCTGTGCGACACTCATTGCAGATAAATTTCCCTCGAGGCATCTCAGTTAGGCCAAGGCACTCCAGGTGGAACGCTCCACAGCACTGAGCCTCACACAGCAGCAGCTCACCCAGCTTCTCACAGTTCTGTAAAAGAAAAGAAATAGATGAAGAGCCCTCATGAGAACCAAGATTAAGAGATACAATTGTAAAATTTGTGAAATTCCATCATTTATTCAATTAATATTTAATAATTACTTCCTATGTGCCAGGCACAAGATTATCTCTTTATGGGGAAGAGATGACACAAACAATGAAAAAACACTTGTTTTAGTTACTTTTCCTGTTGCTGTGATAAAAGTACCTCACAAAAGCAATTTAAGAGAGAAAGATTTATTCTGGTTCCAAGTTCAAGATACAGTCTACCGTGTTGGAGAGGCTTGATGCAGCTGGCCACATATACATCATCCATAATTATGAATCAGAAAATAAACTGCTTTAGCTCAGCTCACAGCCTGGAATCTCAGCCAAGGGAATAGCATCATCCACAGTGGACAAATCTTCCCACTTTAGTTAATTAACCCAATCAAGATGATCCCTTATAGGCAAGACCAGAGAATGAATCCCTCACAGGTGTACTTAGAGGTGATTCCAAATCCTGTCAAGTTGATAATTAACACTAATAATAACACATGAAAGAGATCAGATAATAATCAGTTATTGGGCAGAGATTTGAAATTGCTAACTTGGCTTTGGTTATGAGTCTGAACAGGTTTGGTCAGGGGCTGAGCAAGTTAGACTGTGAAGAGACAAAGGCAGGTAGCAAGTACCAAGCCCACAGGTAAAAATGTGATTGACGGGGAGAAAAAAAAAAAATCAAATAAAGCCACTGTTATTTTATTAAAGTGAAAACAGGTCCCAACTGTCAGAAAAATAACATAAAAAAGACAAAGGTCCATAATTTCAGGTTCATCTTTGCGGTTAGAATAAAAGATGGATCATTGGAGAGCTTTGCTAAATGAAGGCTGAATTCAGTGTTTGTTTTAAAAACGTATCTACAGCTGCTTATTATAAGATTAACCCAAGAAGTTAAGAGGAGATAAACCGGAAAGCTGTGCGGGGGACAGTTCATCCTTCTGAACTTGGGTCCTAAAAGTACCAAAATAAGAGCCCTTTGAGATGTATCTCAAATTATTTCATAAAAAACATATCCCCTCAGCACTTGGGAGGCAGAGGCAGGTGGGTCTCTGAAGTTTGAGATGAGCCTGGTCTACAAGAGCTAGTTCCAGGACAGCTTCCAAAGAGACAGAGAAATCCTGTCTCAAAAAACAAAAAACCAACAAACCAACCAAACAAGCAAACACATATACCCTCATACCCCTCTCACTGGAAAGAGGGACATCAAATCACTGACAGTCTCATAGAAGACATGGTATCACTAAATGAGGATATTATCTGTCATAATTAAAACCTTGGAAATTCAATGTTACTTTTTATCCCATTTGTATCTATGTAATAACAAAATGCTAGAACAGAAATAAGCCTTATACCATCAACTAGAACACCTTCATACCAAAATCTGTGAATAACCAAGTCCTCCATACAAAATGACAAAGAAAACTGCATAGCATATACACAATCCTCTAAAACATAGAGATTATGGCACGTCCTATAGCAAACATGCTACGTACATAGTTGCACCTTGAAGACCAGAGTATAACAGAGAGTCGTATGAGGCTGGGCAGATGGCTCAGTAAAGTGCTTGCTGTGCACGCATGAGTACAATCCTCAAAACCCACACGAAGAGCCAGGCATAGTGCATACACTTGTAAACCAGCCAGCCTAACTAACTACACAGCAAAGCCTAAATCCCAGGAAGAGATGCCTCAAAAATCAACATGAACAGAGCTTGGCATGGCAGTGCACAGCTTTAACCCCAGCACTGAAGAGGCAGAGGCAAGAGGATCTCTATCAGTTCCAGGTCAGCCAGGGATACATAGTAAGACTCTGTCTCAAGGTAAAAAAAGAAAAAGAAAGAAAGTAGGGAAGGATATTCTACTTTTGACTTTTGGCTTTCACCATGCATAGGTACACATGTACACATACATATACACACATGGTCACAAAATACAAACACCCCTTCAAATAAATCTGTACATGTTTAGTACATACCCAGCCATCAATTATTATAGTACACATCACAAACAATACAAACCAATTTTCCCAAACTATTTTTCCATCTATACAATTGGTTGAATCCACAGACACCAAAATTGATTATCTGAAACAAATCAAAGAAACAGCCAGTTGATGAGAGGCAGAAGCAGGCAGATCTAGGAGTTCAAAGCCAGCCTGGTCTGTAGAATGAGTTCCAGGACAGTCAGGGCTACAGAGAAATCCATCAGGGTGGGGAGTGGAAACCAAAGAAACAAAACCTGTTGGTCATCTAAATAAACAAGTAGGAAAACAGAAGGGAAAGGTAAACTTAGGGCCTGGATGTAGTGGAAATTACTTATTCTCAAGTATTTGACTTTCCCATTATCTATTACTCCCAAATAAAAACTTTTAAAAAACCTGTTTTATATAATGAGTTTTCAATACAATAAGCAAATTCACATTCAGTTTAAAATAAAAAAAGTATAGTACAAACTGGATACATTTTTCAAATTAACTAAATGGTTTGCCATAATCCCTTAGTTAAGATGACCATATCATTTACCTTTGAACTGGACACTTGAGAAAGGACATGCTACAAACAAGTTCTATCAGGACAACAAATGTATGTACATTACATCAATGCAGCAAACCGGGACCACAGGGCCACGCCACCCTCTGTACCTACTGCTCTTGCCCCACACACAGTGTAAAATGGCTATGAACTGCACTCTGCCTGTATCTCCCTCCTAAGTGCTGGAATTACAGATGTGTCTAACCACAAGCATCATCATCATCATCATCATCATCATCATTTTAAAGATAGGGTTTCACTGAATAGCCTCTCAATGACTTAGAATTCAATTTGTAGACTTAACTAGGCTGACCATAAACTCAAGAGATCCACCTGGCTCTGTCTTTTGAGTGCTAAGACAAAATATGAGTACCACCTTGACGAGCAAATATCCTTTTAAAAACTGATCTGACTTGTTTTATCAATTCCTAATGCGTAAAACTACTTTTCAGAATCAACACTGTGTTTGGAAATTAGTCCAAATATGGAAAACATGCCTACCCCAAACTTCTCCCCCAGGAAACAGGCTCTCACTATGTAGCTGTCTAGGAACTCATAGACCAGACTGGCCTTGAACTCAGAGGTCTGCCTGCCACTGCCTTCACAATGCTGGGATTAAAGGCTGTGCAACACTCTGCCTGGCTCAGGTAAGCCTTCTTAATGTAATGACAATGCAGAGACAATGGGATAAAACTGTACCTATCGCAGTAACATAATCTGCGCCTGGCTTTACTTTTTAGTTGTTTCAATTAACAATAGGATCCAGACAGAGTGGAGGTGAAAGCAGGCAGACCTCCATGAGTTTGAGGCCAGCCTGGTCAGCACAGCAAGTTCCAGGCCAGCCAGGGCTACTGAGTGAGATCCCATCTCAAAAACAAAAACCAACAAACAAACAAACAAACAAACAAACAAACAAACAAATAAATAGAGCAGCAGAGGAAGTGGATCAATCAGTAACACTTGTAATTGAACCTCAGTTCAAATTCAAACCCACACAGAAAGCCAGGAACCCAGTGTGCTTACAATCCCAGCAGCAGTGAGGTGTGAGGAAGTGACAAGCAGATCCCTTGGATGCACTTGGTCAGGGTGGCCTGGTCAATGTACCTAACTAATTCCAGGCCAAATGACAGGCCCCATTTCAAATAAAGTTATGCCCATGTCCAACCTCCCCCCCCCAACATGTACACAAGAATCAGGTTTTCATAATATCAGCTTTTAAGAATTTACAAAAGTAAGCCAGGCGTTAGTGGCACACGCCTCTAATACCAAAGTACTCAAGAGGCGGAGGCACTTGAATCTCTGTGAGCTCAAGGCCAACCTGGTCTACAGAGCAAGTTCCAGGACAGGCTCCAAAGCAATACAGAGAAACCCTGTCTCAAAAAAACAAAAACAAAAATCAAAAACAGAATTTACAAAGGTAAATCAAGGAATCGGTAACTCACAAAGCCACATAAATACCTCACAAACAAACAGCATAACAGGACTCAAAACAACTACATTTAAATTCAGGATGCACCATGACCACATGAACCAACTTAAATTTCTTGTGTAGTTCAGTTTCTCAAATGTATAATGGGGATAATAAACAAACTCTACCTTAAAAGATTGCTAGGATTAGTGAATGATATATTTATAACTTAAATATTCACCAAATAAAAGAAGAAATTTAAAAGCTATATCAACCCTTGAAATGTCCCTAATTAAATAAATAAAAAAAATATATCAATTGAGTATGGGGGTACACACATAAAATCCCAGTATTTGGGAGGTGGAAGCAGAAGGACACAGTTGAGGTCTAGCCTGGGGTATGTATGATTCTGAAAAACTTAAAACCAAACCAAAAAGAAAAAAAAAAAGTCCAAAACCCAGGGAGGAGGAGGAAAAGAAGGAAAAAGACATTCACATTATGATAGATAGAGGACACAGGCAGATTGTAACTAATATTCAATTAACTCCTTCTGTTTTTCTAAGGAGACAAAGAATCATAGCCTTACAGAGAATCCCCAGGAACCATCCATAACTGTTTTCTCTGAGATAAGGTTGTATGAGAAACATATTTACAGAATAACATCTCCCATCATAAGGTCTTTAAGAGTTTCTCAAAAAGTACACACACAGCAAAAACATGAGCCAAACACCCCCTACCTGGCAAACATTCTCCTTGAGCGCTGCTCCTCCCCCTCGTTCACCCTGCAATTTTTTGGATGCAGACATCCCAGGATCGTGCTCTACACAGTCGTCAAGAAGCTCCTTGGGGCTGGCAGCGGCTCTGGGAAGCATCAGTTCTCCCTTGCAGAGAAAACATAATGCCCCACATCTGTATTATTGATGTCTCCTCCATCTGACCCCCTCCTCCCTCTGGGCTGCTATTTGTCTAGCCATTAAGCACTTACAGATGTTCAGCCAATCACGCGGGCGGACTGCATGCAATGTTAGTTCTAACCCTGCTGTGATTGGACGGGTAGTGGGCGCCTCATGCCCTGCCACTAACTGCTCTGAGGCTGTTCCACTGGAACTTTTTGAGCTGTTCCATTTAAAGGTTTCACTAAGGGAGAGAAAACATTCTTAAGTTTATTTGATTACTTATTTGTCCTTCTAAGATCCGTGTTTCCTAGGCAATGCCCCCTTGGGCATTCTATTCAAATTAGAAAGAAAACACTCGGCAACAGTGGCATCTGTGATGCTCACTCACTGCATCTAATTCTAACCTGAATTCCAAAGCTACATATAGCATCAGTGACTACACTGACGCTCTGTAGACAGTTTCAAATGCTTGTCAAAAGCTGATGTTTATAAACATCCTAAGTAAGAAACTGATGTCAAAAAATAAGAATATGGGATTTCCCCCTAACTGCAGCATTCTTCACCTTTATAGGGCATTATCTAGATTCATTCAGATTATTTGGTTACTTAAGCTGTACTCTCTGGTTTTAGAACTACGCTACTTGTTAAAGCAACAGTTACATATACTGTATCTGCTATCTCAAGCACAGGATATTATCTTTTTAAAGGGGCCATTATCCAAGTTGCAATATATATTTTGCTAGGATTGGACTCTCCATAAAGTCAAGATTCTTTATACCTAATTAATCATCTCAATAGAATACTATTTTAGATTCAAGGGAGAGGGGGAGCTACTAGAGTGAAAGGTGATTCTCTGTGAAAGGTCAAGGGGTGAGGAACCGAGTAATACCTCTGCCCGTGGGTCCTCTTTGGAGGGGTCCTCCTTTTTCACTTTTTTATAATGCACTTTGGCTGTAACATGCCTCTGTCGTTTTCGTTTTCTTGGTTTATCAAATATCTTGGTTGTGCCTACAACAGGAAAACAAATGTTACCTGATAGCTAGCTATTCAAATACATGACCAACAACTTTTATCCTTAAACTAAGGATCCTTAAAACATTATGGTAAACCCTAATTAAAATTTAGTCATAACTGAAATGTCTAGGATATTTAAACAAATACAGTATTTATTCGTTTGTTTATTTGTTTGTTTGTTTATGGGAGAGAGTCTCTCCTGGATGTAGACCAGACTGATCTTAAAATCACAGAGATTCACTTGCCTCTTCTGGGATTAAGGTGTGTACCACCACTCCCAGCAGAAACAGGTTTATCTTCTTAGAAAACTATTACTGAAGACATAAAGATAAACGCTTGTATTTTTTTAAACAATCATAGCTTTGGTATTACTGTTAACTTAATCACTTAACAAAAAGGACCAATAAAGAAGAAATAGCAATAAAACATAGTAACTTTCACAAACATTCTCCTCATTTAATGTGTTACGAGTGTGCCCGAATGCTTGTGCACACAGGCCTGAAGGGAAGCATAGCAGCAGTGAATGCCTTAAATGGCTGCTAGGAACTTACTCAAGAGCAGCAAGAACTCTGAACCACTGAGCCATCTCTCCAACCTACAAGGACTTTCTTGAAGTCTATAAAATATTGCTACTGAATTCTGAGTCAATTTTCAGTATAAATACTTCAACTGAAATTGTTTTCAATAAACTATCCTACTTCAAAGGTTTTCTATAAGGCAAAAAAAAAAATTAAATAAATAAATAAATTTGAGCCAGGCACTGAGGAGGCAGAGGCAGAAAAATCTCTCTCTGTGAGTTTGAGGCCAGCATGATTTACAGAGTGAATTCCAGGCCATCCAGGGTTACAGAGAGACTCTGCCCTTGAAAAACCAAGAATAAACAAATATAAAATAAAATTCCCTTAATTTTACATAACTAGTAGGGGAACTTAGCAGAGACTCACATAAATTAAACTGCAAAGGTATAGTCATAAAACAAAATAAAGGCCAGAGAAATTAATTACTGAGAAAGACAGTAGCCTTTAAGTAAACATGGCGGAAGGATACAACCTGCTCCACTGAGTTATCCCTTGAGGCTCACACACATATGTGCACACAAGCAAATGTTGCGCCTGTGTGTGTAAAGTTAAAGTAATTTTAAGCAAGGTGAGCTGACACATTCCTAAAATCCCATCACTTGAGAAACAGAAGGAGGATCAGGAGTGTACAGGTCATCCTTATCTACTTAGGATGTCTGAGGTCAGCCTGGGTCACATAACGCTATCAGTAAGGAAAAAAAAAGTGTGTGGTGTGTGACCTCTCCATGTATATACCTTTAATCCTAGCACTCTGGAGGCAGAGGCAAGCAAATCTCTGAGTTCAAGGACTGCCTGCTCTACACAGAGAAACCCTGTCTCAAAAACTGTGCACTCACACAGGGATGGTTTGGGGACTGGTGCAGATGGGGGACAGAGGATAGCAATGGAAGATGGGACTTCATGCACATCTAAAGATGCAGCCAAAACACTGATACACACAAATATAAATACATCTTTCATTTAAAGCAAATGCATTTTATGACAAGATGTAGAAGAAATGCACTTACCATGCAGGACAAAAATTTTAGTCCCTAGGTTCTAGATTGGAGAATACAACTTATATCACTACATGTTAAGAACTAAGATGGGGCTTAGGGAAATAGCTCAGTCAGTAAAATGCTTGCCTTGTATGCATTAGGACCTGAGTTTAATTCTCAGAACCCATGTAAAAGATGCTGGGTATGGTGGCATGCATTTGTAATTCCAGCAAATTAAGGTAGGACACAAGAATTGTGGTTTACACATGTAACCGAAGCACTGAAGAAGGCTTAAAGAAAGAAGATTTTTATGCATTTGTAGCCAGGTTCAGCTACATAGTTAAATTTCAGACAAGCTCAGACTTCAAGTGTCATAAACAGACAGCAGAAAATAAGTCAAAATAAATAAATAAATAAATAAAGATGGAAACAAGTAAGAATTATCTCATGGAAATAGCAAGTGATTTCCCTACATTTTTGTGACTTAAGATTATCATTTACTGGTAGGTACACCTTTTAACATTCAACAAAATGTAATCTCATCCAACAGAAGTAGAAAAAGAAATTCTAGTTCCTTATTTAAATTCTTTGTTCTAGAAATATCAAGGGAAATATAAACAGGCACTTCAATTCAATGTTCTATTATATTTATCAAATTAGTTAAATCTTCAATATGTGAGATTGCTTTTCTAACATGAACTCAACAAATACTTGCTGGGTCTTAAAATACAGAGCCCTTAATATTATTCTGAGGACACAAAACCTACAGTATGAAATAACTGAGTTAGCACCTGAGTTTACTACTACGCTTTTCTATACCATTTCTACACATCATTTTGAGGTAGTAGTATCTTGTTCATTTATTTCTAACAGTGCTAAATAAACCTTGACCATATTCAATATATGCTAAGTTAATATTTCACAAAGGTGATATATTAACACTAAAATTTTCTCCTGTGATTGGCTACCTTAAAGGAAGCAAGGTATTAATAAATCTTTCCACTTCCATGCTAATCCAGAAAACTACCTCACTGAACAAAGTGTCACAGCTCCTCCAGACTTTCAAAGGGATACCTCCCTAGCCACAGAATAGGTTCCCAAGAGCCTATTCCTGAATTCTGAAAAACAATTTTAGCACTGGCTCTGGAGACACTTAGGGCTTCCAGACACTTGAGAGTCATGCCAATTTTGGTGCATTTTCATCCTGGAGTGCATCCACTATTTTATCACTTACTTTTATTTCTTGCTACAGGGTCTCACATGTCCTTGGTTGGCCTAGAACTCTATATATGTAGACCAGGCTGGCCTTGAACTAACAGAGGTAACAATGTTGGTAAGCTGCTCTATATGAATATAGGATATCAGAGTAGTAAATGTTCTTAACTGCTGTTACTACGTCTCCAACCCTTGCTTTCACCATTTAAAAACTTTCCTATAATTTTAAAGTGCCTAGGCCCAGAATTATAAAAGGCAGAAATAAAATATTTCCTTCATCTTTTACCTTAAAAATCATTTAAAAGAATGTATTTATTATAGACTTTTAAAATACAATTGAAACTATGGTCAGCCTTTTCTATCCAAAGTATGTTAACTTGCTTACTATATACTATTCCATTTCCTTAGCCATATATGTTTGAACCATTTTAGGCTGTTTCATTTTCTTCAGCAATAATCAGTGCTGTAGTCATTTTTTTTTTTATTTGTTTGTTTGGTTGGTTGGTTTGGTTTTTGAAAATGGGGTTTCTTTGTGTAGCCCTGGCTGTTCTAAAATCCCTGTGTAGAGAGAGGAAGCTGGTCTCAAACTCACAGAAATCCCTCTACCTCTGCCCCTAGAGTGCAGAGATTAAATGTGTATGCTGCTACCGCCTGGCTTGCAGCTGCAATCTTTATCCTCCTGTCATTATAACAATTACTTTCTGATGTTCTAAGGCAGGGTCTTACTCTGTGGCTCAGGCTGACATCACACTACTGGCAGTCCTTGTGCTGAATCTTCCAGGATGCTGACATCATGGGTGTGTGCCATCAAACCTTGTGGTCCTGAGGATGGAGCAAGCAGTGCTTTGCTCATGTCAGGCAAGCACTATGCCAACTACATGCTACCTGCAGACCCAAGCCCAGTGTCTTAACACTGACTAGGGTTGACACAGCATGGGCCCTTTCTAAGGACTGTGTAAGGACTTAAGAGGCAGCCTCAGCCTGCCTACTCAGGAAGTCCTTGGACAATGATCCCAGAAATCAACCAGTTTTTTGCTGGGATTACTGACCTCAAGATCTCTGGCATATTCTGTAACTGTGGCATTCCTGACTTACTAGGACAAGGTATAGACTGGAAAATCATGACCTATATTAATACCCATGGATAATTTAATAAGCATTTAAGGCTGATACCTACTTTAGAATTTGTAGTATAATTTGTTAGCATATCAGATATAACTTTAATAGAATAGCAATGTTGTTTTTGGTTTTGTTTTGTTTTTTTTGTTTTTAGAGAAAGGGTTTCTGTGTGTAGCTTTGGAGCCTGTCCTGGAACTGGATCTATAGACTGGGCCGGCCTCGAAATCAGAGATGCCCTTGCCTCTGCCTCCGGAGTGCTGGGATTAAAGGCGCGCACTACCAACGCCCGGCAAGTAGCAATGCTGTATGCAGTACTTATAAATGATTTGTCTCTTCAAAAGCATTCTATCATCTAGTCACAAATGCTATGTGTGTAGGTGCAGACATGCTGCAGCACACAGGGAACAGAGAAGGGTCCTGGCAAAGAAACGTAAGATTATCAAGACATGCAGAAAGTGCCTTTAGGCACTAAAGACATCTTTCCTGACCCTGCTCGGCAATCTTAATTCAGTTAAAACATTTTAAACTTCAAAACGAAAAACAATCTGTCTATAAAGAATCACATTGCATAGTAGAAAATAAGATGGGTCTAACTCAAATGGGTGTAGGTTGTCTGTAAGAACAACTTAACTAGCTCTACATGGTTGCACACCCTAGCATCTGGGAAGCTGAGACGGGGATTTCAGTGAGTTCAAGGCCAGCTGGTGTAAGTCCCAGGGCCTTTCAAAGCAGGAATGTCACAGTACAGGTGCACAGGGTTCAGTTCCTGATTCCAGTCTGGCTGTCAATAATTACATCATCAAACAGTAAAACCCTGGACTCCTAGATTTCATCTTATCATTTCTTAACATTCTCCATGTTGTCAAACAGTAAAACCCTGGACTCCTAGATTTCATCTTATCATTTCTTAACATTCTCCATGTTGTTTTTGTTGTTTACTTGTTTGGTTTGTCTAGTTTTGGTTTTTCTAGACAGGGTTTCACTGTAGCTCTTGTGGTGATATTTTGTTTGTGATCTGACAAATAATGCTTCCCTGAAGATCAGTGTGCAGAGCTAAGCCATAGAGGCCAGACAGTGGTGGCCATACTTGTAATCCAGCACTTGAGACAGAGGGAAATGGATCTCTGAGAGTTCAAGGCCGCCCGGGGCTACATGAGACTGAATCTGTCTAAAAGAGAAAGAGCTCACACAAAGGTGGTCCCAGCCCTTGGGGTCCCATGCCTTTAACCCCAGCTCTAGGGAGGTGGAGACAGGAGTGGTAAGGCTGAGTGGAGAGAGGAATCTAAGATGGGAGGAGACAGGAGCGCAATGCCCTCTGAGCAGTCAGTCTGAGACAGGATCACCCCCTTGGTCTGAGCAATCGTAGAGGTGAGAACTCTAGTGGCTGGCTGCTTTGCTTCTCTGTCCTTCAGCTTTTATCCCCTGATGACTGACTCTGGGTTTTTATTATTAAGAACAATTAGAATTCGTGCTACAGGCCCTGCCCATCCTGGAACTAGCTCTGTGGACCAGGCTGGGCTCAAACTCAAGAGATCCACATGCTTCTGCCTCTCAAGCGATGGGATTAAAGGAATGAGCTGCCACACTAGGCATTTGTGCTTATCCATTATATGCTCTTAAAATCACATTTATTGTGAACAAATCTGTATCTACTTTAAAGTACTAAAACCAGGAGTGGGGAGAAATCTTTAAAAAATAAAAGGTTCTAAGACATTTATGGTAGTTAATTTACAAGACTATTATCAATATTACAGTTTGGGACTACTTTATGGAGACGAGAAGTTACTAGGATAGGTAATAGTCCAAGATTTAAAAAAAAAAGGTAACAAAAGGATAGTTTGTCTTTTTTGCTGCAGGTGCTAAGGAGGGAACTCATGTCTCACGTACTCTGGACAAAAGTGCTCTACCATGAATTAAGTGTTTCAGGAAACCTAAAGTCAAGGGAAAAAAACTTTTTTGTTTTGATTATTTTTCTTATGTAGTTCTAACTGGCCTGGAATGCACTATAAAAACCAGGCTGGCCTTTAACTCCCAGAGATCCACCTGTTTCATCTTACCAAGTAGTGGGATTATTGGTATATGCTACCTTGCCCAGCTACAGATACAAAATTCTTATGCACTGAACCATGTAGTTTAAATTTACAAAGGACAAAGCATATAAAGTTTGTTTTAAAAAATAATTTATTAATGTTCATTGGTGTTTTCCTTATAAGTATGTCTGGGTGAGGGTGTAGGGTCTCCTGGAACTGGAGTTACTGTGACCTGCCATGTGGGTGCTGGGAATTGTACCTAGGGCCTCTGGAAGAGCAGTCAGTGCTCTTAATTGATGAGCCATCTCTCCAGTACCCAGTCTACATTAAAACATTAAAGTATCAGAACAAAACTGACAAAATCTTCAAGCCGTTTATTTTAAAAAGCAAGCAAACTGATGGACAGGTGATTCTAATTGCCCATGGCATTTGCTAACACACTTAACAATCATGGATCATAATCTCAGAAGTGTACACCTAAGATTTTGCCAGCAGAGCACATTTAGTGACGTGTGCTCAAATTTCCATGACTCTAAAGTGAGAACACAGTTTGTGAAATTTCCAAACAGAAGGAAAACAAGCCCTTCAGAGTCACTGCAGGGATAGGCTTGGTAGCACATGCCTTTAATCCCAGCATTTCGGGGCAAAGGCAGGCAGATCGCTGTGAGTTAGAAGCAAGCTCGGTCAACATTCAGTTTCAGTATAGCCAGGGCTAAATAAAGAGACCCTGTGTCATTGTCCCCAGAAAACAAACAAACAAAACACAGTGATGACTATATCTTGAAAACAAAAGAAAGCACTGCAGTCTGGTAGTCTGGTGTACAGAATGAGTACAAGGCTAGTCAAAGGTACAATCTCAGACTATGCCTTTAAAAAAAATCAAGTACAGGGTCAAGAAAGGAAGAATTCAAGCTGGAACTGAGTGGTAAGCATCCTCCATGTTAGCCAGCTTTCAGTGCTAGAAGGTCTCCTTATAGTGCTTGGGAAGCTATGAAACCTGCCAAACAAGGGGTAACCAACCAGAGTGAGAGAGAAAGAGAGAGAGAGAGAGAGTGTGTGTGTGTGTGGTTTTTCGAGACAGGGTTTCTCTGTGACTTTGGAGACTGTCCTGAAACTCTCTCTAGACCAGGCTGGCCTCAAACTCACAGAGACCCTCCTGAATGCTGAGATTAAAGGTATGCACCACCAACGCCCGGAATACAAACACTTTTTGAATGGATTTAAGGCCTGCTCTATTGGATGGAATGCATAATAGGTATAATAAAAATAATCAAAAGCCCTTGACTAGGAAGGTCACAGGCCTAAGGAGGAGGAAGAGAAAACCTAGTTTGCTGTTTTTTTTTCTTTGCAACATATTGCCAAGCTACTTTCTAAATGTCTATGTTTATACCCATAGATAAATGCTGCTTTCAGCCTTGAGCAGATTTCTCTAGCAGTGGGCAGTGGTTCATATAGACACTTACAACATGAAATCAGTGGCTGCTGAGTACTCGGGCCTAACTAAATAAAACGTCTACATCAACTCCCCTAAAGATTGGGACTACTGAAAAATAAGGGACAGAAATACCATAAGAGCCAGAGAAAGAAGGAATGCTGTTAAACTGTCTTCTAGATAAGGCATGGCATTACATTCATGAACTCAAAGTAGCTGTGATTATGGATGTAAAATGGATTCTGTCTACAATCCATAAGGTAGGTAGGTATGGACTTATGAGACCCCCACCTTTCCCTAAGCTACTAACAGCTAAGGGGAGAGTATATTTCGTCATAGTATACATACTAGTATCTTGCCCATTTCCAGTCAATAACACCCCACCTATGTTGATACAAGAAGCTAACAGAAATCACTATGTCATGGGAAAACAAAACAAAGAAGATGAATATGGCTGGGGATTTATAGGGCAGAAGCATTACAGTAGGAACAGAAAGAGACAACTATAACAGAACAAGATCAAACATATGCTTTCTTTTTCAAGGTAGCTGACGAATGGTCACTGATTTACCAAAAGAAACTGAAACAATTTAAATAAGATAAAAAACAAAATAAAAAAATTTGTGAAGGGCAACTCAGGTGATTTTCCTCTCAAACTGCACTAACAAAGAAATCAAAACTAAATCAAATGCTATAAAATTAACAGGTCAACCTGGAGAGTTAGACTACTTAAGAAAATTAAGTAGGAACTGATAATTTCACTACTGGTCAAAATATTCCTTACTAAAAATATAACTGAACTTCATTTAACTGGTAACAGCACCAGACATAAAAACAGCTGTAGATTTCTATGGCTTTCAGAAAGCAAACTGTGGCCAGAAAATCTCAAAACTATAATTGCGCTGGTTCATAATTCTATACATGAAAGCACATTTCTAGTCAATAAAGTACATTTCCTCGATGTCACAAATACTCACCTCCACCAAACGCTTTCAGATGAGATGTAGCACGCGAGTCAGCAACGCCATCCTCCACACGGCCCACTTCAAAGCACTGTCGGTAAGGAAAAGCAATGAAATTTCCTCAGTACATAAGACTGCTCTTTAGTGACTTATGTGCCAAAATTAAGGATAGGTACTGCCGTAGCAACAAATCTGGTTATTGTGGCAATTTCTATTACCATTACAATACATTAAGCACTTGGGAAGCTGAAGAAGGAGGACCACAAGTTGGAGATTGGAAAACATCACATTGTCTTAAAACAGAAGAAACAAAAACAAAACAAAAGCAAAAAACTGGGTATGGTCGTGTATCAGGAGTACAAGGCCATCCTCAGCTACATAAGGGATTTTATTTAAGCCATACTGGACACACGAGACCCTGTCTTAATATAGTTTTCATGTAATACACACACACACACACACACACACACACACACACACACACACTCACACAAACTGAAGCTTCAAATGAGAAACAAATGTGAAATACTTGGCCAAAACCATGTCATCATACATTCAAACCCCTCTGCATGTGCAAATTCAGTATACGTGCTACACCAAATAGAACTGAGAAATGCACTCAACAAGCAGTGAACAGTACAGCAACTCTCAATCATGGAGTAACACAATTCCCACTGCAGATTAAAGTTACTATTAAACCCCAAAATGAAGTGGGGAACTCTATTTACAAGGAAAAAGGAGATCAATCAGGTGGAATCAGGGTTACTGAAAGTAGAATGGAAGAGGGGAAGGATTGCCAGCAATGGACAATAAACACAGGCACAAAAAACATCATAATTAAATGTACTAAACCTAAAAGTTTAGAAAAAAAGAAAGGAGCCGGGCGTTGGTGGTGCTCGCCTTTAATTGCAGCATGTGGGAAGCAGAGGCAGGAGGATCTCTGTGAGTTCAAAACCAGCCTATTCTACAAGAGCTAGTTCCAGGACAGCCTCCCAAACCACAGACACCCTGTCTCAAAAAAAAAAAAAAAAAAAAGGACAAAACGGCAAAAAGAAAGAGGAAAGAAAACAATATCTTGCTATAGTCCTTAAATAAATGATATTCTATTAACATGAAAAGAAGCACTTGCTGGGTAGTTGTAGCTCATGCCTTTACTTCCAGCACTTGGGAGGCAGAGGCAGGTAGCTGGATCCCTGAGTTCCAAGCCAGCTTGATCTACAGAATGAGTTCTAGGACAGCCAAGGCTACACAGAGAACACCTTGTTCAAAAATGAACAAAAGAATAGAAAAGTAACACCCAAAATGGGGCAATCTTTTGGATATGACATTGCTGGTACACTCATGACTTACATGGCAGTGATAGCTGAGTAGCAAGAGTGTCTGCCTACAGCATATAAAGGCCTGGCTGGAGTCCTCGATTCTCACAACCAACAAATGCAGAACCTCCATGATTATGGCACATGCCTTAATCATGCCCAAAATTCCATTACTTGGTAGGTTATGGCAGGAGGATGGATAAGTTTAAAGGCTTCCTGGGCTATACAGCAAGACTCTATCCTAAATAGTTACTTTCTTAAAGAAATTAAGATGTAATGTTGCATTGGGGGGAAAAGGCATATAGGCTGCTTACAAAGACCATGTCTCAAAATCAAAATAAAAAAATTAAAATGATGTATAAAGCACAAATACATTTTTTTGACAATTCAAATCAAGTTAGCATGCAGAAAAAATTAGGCTTAGACTTAAGCTTGCCCCAGCTAATCAAGGACAGAAGTTCAGAAACTATTACATATATATATATATATATATATATATATATATATATATATATATTTCCCCTCAAGAGTCACTTAAAGTATTTTGTGTTATTGGGGAGGAGTGTGTGCATGGAGCTACAGAAGACGAAGGAGGTGAGGACAACTCAGAGGAGATGGTTCTTTCCTTCCTTTGTGTGATTTTGGGAATCAAATTTAGATCAACAGGCTTGTAGTAAGTCCTTTAGTCTCTAAGTCATCTTTCCAGACAGACAGTCAATATCAGTCATTTTCAATAATAGAAATATTTTTTTTTTCTAGACAGGATTCTCTGTGGCTTTGGAGGCTGTCCTGGAAGTAGCTCTTGTAGAAGGCTAGTCTTGAACTCAGTGATCTGCCTGCCTCTGCCTCCCCAGTGCTGGGACTAAAGGCGTGTGCCACCAATGCCCAGCTTAGAAGTAATTTTCTAAGTCTGTATATCATTTAATAATACTGGATTTTTCACTATCACTAAAAAACAACTCTATAACTACAAAAATCATGATTTCAAATATTTGAACTTAGAGATATTGTAATAGAGCTAACTCATTTCTTAGGTGTTACATAGAAATACTATCAAAGTAGACCAGTAGATTATAAAAAAATAACACAAGTCAGGTTTTGAGATTAGATGAAGAAGAAAAAAAGGTACAAGCTGGTCATGACTTCTCATGCCAGTAATTCTACTAGTTAGGAGGCTGAGAAAAAAGATCATAAACAAATTGGGGCCTGCCTTTAAGAAAATAAATAACTACTAGCACCAAATTTATCATAATCATTAAAAGTGCCTTAAATTTTTTTCACTCATAGAGAAAATCTCACTCAGTCTGGTGACACAGTCTAAAATGTAGGTTGCTGGGGAGCCTGAGGCAGGAAGTTCTCAAGTTCCAGGTCTGCCAGTGTGTCCAAGTAAATGTGAGGCCAGCCAGGACAATTTAATGAGACCCTTCCTATGTAACAAAGTAAGAAGGCCGGGCTGATATAAGAATGCCACAAATGTTATAGGATACCCAATCACTCTCTAAACTGTGTTTAAGGCCTGCTCCATGAGATGCAACCCATACCTGACACTGTCCATGAGGACAAGAACCCAAGGCTAGATAAGTCATGAAACAGTGCTTTCCAGACACAACAAGGTAGGATGCACATATAAATGCAGAGTCTGACAGCATGCACAAATTCAGACCAGACAAAACCCCAGCATAGAGGACAGGAGGAGACATCAAGTCCTACCACTAGATATTAAATTTGACTGCTAAGGAATAATACCCAGTTGTTTTATTAATGTAGTAACACTTAGTATACCAACCACATTCCAAGGTAAGCACCAATGCCAGGAATAGTTGGTCAACACAAACCAGACTATGTTTTTTTGTTTCTTTACTTCCAAAATTATTTATTTGTTTATGAGAGACAGGGAGAGAAGACTTTAAGTTGAATGGATACAGAAGTGAGAGAGATCTAAGAGGAATTGGGAGAGGGGAATGAATATGATAAACATATAATGTATATTGATACAGTATATAAAAAATTAAAGGGAAAAAGAAGGGGGGTAAAAAAATATGAGACTGCCTGTGTGAGCTCAAGGCTTAATTTCTTTTTTCTTTCTTTCTTTTTTTTTTTTGGTTTTTCAAGACAAGGTTTCTCTGTACTGCTTTCTGGAATTCGCTCTGTAGACCTTGAACTCACAGAGATCCTCCTGCCTCTGCCTCCCGAGTGCTGGAATTAAAGGCATTCGACACCAACACCTGGCTTAGGCTTAATTTCTAATACTGCCAAAAGAAAGAAAATAACAACAAAAAAAGAAAACAACGAATACCAGCTCACGTTGAGACTATGTACTGGAAAAACAGTTTTTAAATACAGGTGCTCAGACAGATCAAATACACATAATGACACTTTGTAACTTACCACTACCCTGCCACAAAGGAAATGTTTGAAATCTTCCCTTTGGATTCTTGAAAACACAAATAAGTTTTTTGCTGTTTTGTCCTACATATAGTATAATATATGATAGACTTGGATTTTAAATTAGCCACATGACAAAGCATTGTCCTATATATAACAAAGTGTGTGAGTATGGTTTCCTTCCTTCTCTTCCTTACAACATCTTATTTGTGCTTCTATACCAGAGTTCATGCCGTCTCTGTATGTATGTTATGAATTTTTATGGATTTATTTTACTGGACATCCTCTTCTAAAGGGGCCATTTTATCACAGCACAGACTTGCTTTACATAATGTCTCTCACTAATCAACTTCTCCAACTCTGCTGAGGTGACCTCCACTTGTGTACCAGTAGACAATGCTTCTCCAGCAATTCTTAGATATTTCAGTCCAAACATATTCTTAAACCTCTGTAGATAAATTTTATTTACAATACATGGCTTTGTTTTACTTCCCCCCCCCCCCCCCAGTTTTTATAATAGCTCAATTCGTGTGACACACCTCTAGGCCATTAATTGGAATGCACTTTCTGGTTTCTGTGTTCTACCCATAATGCACTGCCTTTTCCATTTTCTCTAGGCACTTATATACTGCTAGTTGTAACTTCTGTAGTTTGAGGAATATCAAAAATTTCGCAAATTTCTTTTTCTTCATAACTTCATGGGTAGATGGTTCATTCTTAATATACTTCTCAGCAAGCTCAACATATAGTTTTCTTTCCTTATTAACTCAAGAAAGCACTTACCAGTCTCTTTAGTGTATCCAAGACGCCAACATCACCACACTTGCACTTTGGAACCATAATAGGTCAAAGGATTACTTGAAAGCAAATACTGTGATACTGCAAACTAACTGGGTAACCCACACAATGACATAGATGGGAAGCCTGGACAAAGGGTTAGTCACACCCAGAGCATAAGGTACCATGGCATAGTTATCACATTCTATTCACAACATATGCATTTTAAATATACACTGTGTATTTAGTGAATGCCATTCAATATTTAAGAGCAGTTATTAGTTACTTGGAACTGTGGCAAGTGAAACCACAATTAGGGAAGGGTGACTACACACATAAATGCTAAAAATACTACTAAAAATGCAATTTTTAATAATGTATTTCCTAGGTTAAGCCTATTTTAGATTTGACAAAAGTAACATACCTTTCTAGAAAGGCCAAGATCTCCCTTCTTGGGCATAAATCCAGGGTCTAAATCATTGGATTCAAGAAGTTTCTTAGTTGGTTTTCTTTGACGTTTACTTTCATAATTTCCTGAAATGCACATAATTTTCCTTAGATGCAAGCTACTCTTAAAAAATGAAAATCTATATTAATACGAGTCACAATCTTGTTTGCATTTTTTCACCATGTTAGAAGGAACACTAAGAATGTATTATTCTAAAATACTGCTTACTAAAATACATTAAATATTACTTGATGAAGACACACATTAATGTATGATGACTTATGTGTGAACCACAGAACATGGACAAAACCAAAAGGGCTAATGTACATTGACAGTGAGAATAAGAGTTGGATTCTGGGCATAAATAAACCAGAACTACGTAGTTTGAGACCTTCAAAATATGTTAAGACAAAGACAGGCAGTGGTGGTACAAGCCTTTAATCCCAACAGTTGGGAAGCAGAGGAAGGAGAATCTCTATGAAGCCAGCTTGGTTTACAGATCAAATTACAGGACAACCAAGGCCACACAGAGAGAAGCCCTGACTTAACCTGACCAGTCACCCTCCCCCCCAGTTAGATATTCCCCTTGTCAGCACTTGTGGCTTAGACCACGCCCATTGGGGGGGGGATGGAGACAGGGCCGGACGTGACCTGGGGGCAAAAGGCTGAGGAGGGGGTCGGAGACTCTCTCTTGCAGGCAGGACACTGAGAGGAGAGGATCCTGTGGAGCCTGCCTTCGGGGACAGGAGGACATCTGGAGGCATCCTTGGGACCAGGAACCTGCTGGTGTTCATCTGTCTATGTTGTGAGTTATTTCTCCCTGAATAAACATCTATTCGGCCTAATTGTTTCTCCTGATCCTTATTAAACCACAATTACCCCCCCCCCAAAAAAAGACAAAAGAGAAGCAGGGGAAAGAAAGTAAAACAAGCTGGGTGTGGTAGTACACTCTTTTAACCCCAGCACGCCAGAGACAAAAGGGGGCAGATCTCTGTGGGTTCAAGAACAGTCTGTTCTACCTATTGAGTTCCAGGACATCTAAGACAAACTCTCTCTCAAAATAAGGAAAAAGTTAAAACAAAAGATCCTACAATATAAATGTGTACTCAAGTTTGCACGCACACACACACACGTTTGTGTGATATCGTAAGTACTTATTCCTGTTCTTTAAAACTTACCTTTTATTTTGGTTTGATGGCATAGTGCATAAAATCACTTGGAGCCAAGCCTGACAAGTTAAGTTTGATCCCAGAACACATGTGGTGGAAAACAGTGTCCTTAAAAGTTGTCGTCTGAACTCCACATTCATGAATGTATACAAGCACTTAGTTTTAAAAATCTTTTAGGGGTTGGACACATAGCTAAGCACTTGCTTAGCATAGCAAAGATTAAAATAAAATAAAATAACACAAACATCTTTTAGATTCCTCTTTACTGCAGTAATAACAAGGTTTTAGTTTTTGTTTTTTGATTTTAAGGAAAAAATACCAGTAACTAATGTTGGGATTGTATAGATACTCCTCTCCCCACTCCTTGGCTGCCTACAGATAGGCCAAACAACCAGAGGAAGATAGAATTAAGATGTTTAGATTTAATGCTCCCCAGGGGATATAGTAAATAATGAAATGAGAACTAGCTGGAAATGAACTCCAAGAGAATACTGAAACTTACTAGATACTCACTGTGTTTTCAAAATTCTAATGTTACATGTTGATTTTTTAATGCTGTTGTTAGGGTAAACCTGGAGGCCAGAGGGGAACTTTATAAGTTGATCCTCAGAGGACATCCACTTGGTTTTCCAAGATCAAGATTCTCCCTGGGGCTAAGGGCTCACCAATTACAGAAGGCTGTGTCTGTCTGGCATTACAAACACATGACACCACACCTGGAATGTAATGTAGGTACCGGGGATTGAACTGCAGCAATCACTATCAGCTGAGCTAAACTCCAGCTTTAATTACGGCCAGCATACACAGGCTGAAACAACTTCAGAGACAACAAATTTCCCCGGAACACATGAATTGGGAGGACTAGTAAGTGAGAGAAACTTAGGTTTCACTAGGTGATGGCGGTACACACCTTCAGTCCACACACTAGGAAGGCAGAGGCAGGCGGATCTTTGAGTTCAAAGCCAGCCTGGTCTACAAAGAGGCTTACAGGATAGCCAGAGCTACATAGTGAAACCCTGTCCCAGAAAAAAGGAAGAAAAAAGAAAAAAAGAAAGAAATTCAAGTTTTTGGTTTTTTTTTAAGATTTTTATTTATTGTGTATACAGTGTTCTGCTTGCATGTTTGCCTGTAAGCCAGCTGAAGGCACCAATATCATAGATGGCTGTGAGTGCCAGGAATTGAACTCAGGAACTCTGGAAAGAGCAGCCATCTCTGCAGTCCAGGGTTTATGTTTCATTTCACTAGGGTGCAGCGCTCCTACTTCTTGCTGGCTCATTCACACTGCAGCTCATCAGTAATCATGAAAGGACAATCAAACAAGGTAGTTTCTAAAAATGTCTCCTTCACTGTGTTCCAAAAATTCATTTGTGGTCAGACGTTATAACAAATTAGCCACTATTTTAGGAATTTCCTCAAACAAAATTGTTTGTTGTATGCAGTAAAAGATTAGATTTCTCCTTCTTTCTTTCTCTCTTTCTTTCTTTCTTTTTGGTTTTGAAGACAAGGTTTCTCTGTGGCTTTGGAGGTTGGGCTGGAACTAGCTCTGTAGACCAGGCTGGTCTTAAACTTACAGAGATCCTCCTGCCTCTGGCTCCCGAGTGCTGGGATTAAAGGAAGGTATGCGCCACCACCACCCAGCAAAAGATAATAGATTTACAACAAAACAGAAAAATTTCCTGCTACATCCAATCATATCTGCTCATATACTGAGACCCCATCTGCACCTTACCTGGTGTCTTAACAAGCAATTCCTCAGACTCAAGGGCAGGCCGCGGAGAGACTTCTGGAGCCACAGGAACAGATAAGGTCAGCTGTGGCAACTCAGCATGTCCAACTCCAAGATCTGACTGAGCCAAGGGCCCTTCCAAAAATGGAGCCTCTCTTTCAAGAACTGGAGGCTCTTCTTTAGTTGAAATCAAAGAATTCTCATCCACCTGCTTGTTCTGAGTACTAGAGTGGCATCGAGCAAGAGGGCTTTCGTCTTCACAGCGGGAACTTACCTAAAAACAGTAAGCATAAATAGAACATACAGACCCAAACTAGTAGAACTTTTTAAAAAAGGGGGTGGGTGGGCACTACAACACAGAAGAGAATCTGGGTGGGTGGTGGAAGCACACGCCTTTAATCCCAGCATTCTGGAGGCAGAGGCAGGTGGCTCTCTGAGAGTTCGAGGCCAGCCTGGTCTATGGAGGGAGTTCTAGGACCGCCAGGGCTACACAGAGAAACCTTGTTTTGAACTTCCCAAACAAAAAAAGAAAAGAAAAATGTAATATTGGAAATGATAGGAAGGGGGATTATTGCTTTTCAGTTTAGGAAAATAAAAATTTGTAGAGATAAATGATCCTTATGACTATGTAATAGTACAGCTACACTTACTGTTGTATAACTGTACACTTACAAGATCTACTACAACAGACTTTGTCAAATATTTAAGCATAATTAAAAACAAAAATGTTTAAAATTTAAACTTCATCATGATAATCCAAAGAAAGGGAGGGGAGTCAAAAACATATCCTGTTATTACCAATTAAAACCAAACCATTTGATTAAAAGAAACTTTTATCTTGCTTTTAAACTTTTTCAAAGTTTAAGCTGGGCATTGGTAGCTCATGCTTTTATCCCAGCACTCAGGAGGCAGAGGCAGGCAGATGTCTGTGAGTTCGAGTCCAGCCTGGTCTACAGAGTGAGTTCCAAGACAGGCTCCAAAGCTACACAGAGAAATCCTATTTCAAAAAAACAAAAACAAAAAACCAAACAAAAAGGATAAAACTATGTATTCTATTTCATTATCCAGGTTCTTAGTGTTGCATCATAACAATATTCCTAAGTAGTCAAATACTCTTCAAAAACACAGAGGAAAAGAAACAGAAACATAATATGTATATTAATTTGTACACTTTCTGAATAACTAACATAAGTCAGACAGGCACTGTGCTAGAAGCTAATAGTAAACAAGAGAAAATACAAAACAACAGAGAGGGCAAAATTCAGTTAAAGAAGCAGCTGTCATCTGGTGACAAGCACGACTGCAGTGCTGAGACAGACAGAGGCTGCCCTCCCTCCCTCCCTCCTCTGCAGTGCTGCAGCAAACCTTATACATTGTTCCTGTACCTTCTTATGTTTCTTCTTGGGAGCAAATATCTGATCATATTCTTCTGTATATTCTAGAAGCCACTTGCTTGGCTTCCTAAGGCGTTTCTTCTCTGACCGAATAGCTAGAAGGGAAAATAATTTCAATGTTAATGGATTAATTAAACCCATTCAGGCTCACAATGATTTTAAAAGACATAACAGGTTTCTGACTTGAATAATAAGAAGCATGAAATTATTTGCTATGGTTTATCAAAACCAAAAGTTGGAAGAGGGGTTTTTACTACTCCATATAAACCCTTATAATTTAGTAAGGAAAATATTAAGATGAAGTCAGCATTACGTATGCCAGTACAAAGTTAGCATATATCTAAAATAAAGACAGAGAGATCCGACACTCTCGAATGAGAAACACCTTAGGAACTAGAAATGGTAGCTAAGGCAGGAAGACTGCTGAAAACTTAAAGCCAGCATGAGCTACAAAGTTGCTTCATGCCAGCCTGGGCTGAGGAATAAAACTTTGTCTCAAAAAACAAATGAAACAACAAACATAAAAACACAAACACCTTAAGAGAGCCAAGCTCATGACTTCTAGATGGATATGCAACTTAACAGGGTCAGGCATTTTTTTTCCATTTCTCCTACTCAGTCCCACTCTGTTGAGTTTTAAATCCTTTACTGTTACAATTAAGCACACTGAGCCCCTTAGGACTAGAAGCTAATAACTATATAATGTAAGGTACGGTCTGTTTAGGATGCAAGAGGCATTTCACACACTAAGTGGAAGCTTTTCCTGCCTCAGCTGCATATGGTATTACTGCTTTTGATAAAAAGGAAAGCAATTAAAGCTAGTTGTGTGGTGTGCACCTTTTAGTCTCAGCACTCACGAGGCAGAGGCAGGAGGGTTTCTGTGAGTTCAAGGCCAGCCTAGTCTACACAGTGTTTCATCCAGGTCACCCGGGGCTATACAGTAAGATCATCTCAAACAAACAAACGACACATAAGTGTATTAATCCAGGAAAGCCAGGATCATAGGAAACCCTTTCTCAAAAAATCAGTGGGAAGACAAAACTATTGAGGTCAAATATTAAAAGACTGAAATAGTTATTAAACCTCCACTTGGTCGTGGTGGCACGCCTTTCGTCCCAGCATTCAGGGGAAAAAGAGGCAGGTGGATCTCTCTGAGTTTGAGGCCAGCCTGGTCTACAGAGTGAGTTCCAGGATAGCCACAGCTATACAGAAAAACCCTGTCTTGGGGTTAAAAGACGTGTATGCCTACATTGCTACTTATATAATTATGCAGCTACTCAAAGCATGAAAAACCAATGGAATTTTTCTTACTGCTCCATGTTAGAGAATAAGTGAACCAAAGTAGAGAATTTTCCATGAGCAATGTGATTGATAAGCTTCTTCAAGTTCTGCTGCCATGATGATGTCCTGTCTACAATGGACCACACCCTCTGACCCTTGAAGCCTTGTCTTGGTTTAAAAGGCCAATTAATGGGAGATGTCATTCTGTAAATGTTTCTCTTATTGGTTAATGAATAAAGCACTGTTGGCAAATAGGAAGGCAAGATAGGCAGGACTAGGAGACAAGGAGGATTCTGGGAGATGTAGTAGAGGAGAATCAAGATGTAGAGACTTGAAGGAAGAGGTCCAGACTCTGTGACTGACACTGACTCTCTCTCTCTCTCTCTCTCTCTCTCTCTCTCTCTCTCTCTCTCTCTCTCTCTCTCTCTCTCTCGTAAGATAAGACCACATGGAAACACTTAATAGATTAATAGAGATGAGTTAATATTTAAAACAGAGCTAACCAATAAGAAGCTCTAGTCATTGGCCAACAGCTTTATATCTAATACAGCCTCTCTGGGTATTATTTGAGGCTGACACAGCTGTGGGATCAGACTGGCAGAAAAACAGCTCATAACAGGCAATATGCTCTGAAGCAACTATAACAGATTACAATTTAATACATTTCCATTAGACATTCAAGTTTTGCAATACTAATAAGATATATATCTAATGGGGAGGAACACCAAACAAATGTTAAGAAATAGTATGGGTTCATTATTTCCAACCATTTAACATTCAAATATCTCTAATCCTCATTTCAACATTCCAGGCAGAAAATGTCATTCCCATTTTATAAATAATATAACTGAATCTCAAAAGAGGGAAAGTGGCTTATCAAACTCATGTTATCCTAAGTCAACTATTGAGGTAGGCAAGCCATGATAACAATCAAAATCTGTCAAATCTAAAATCCTTGGGTGTTTTTTATTAACCAATGTGTTAGCACTGTGTCCCTCCCTTCATTCCTAAACAAAGTCTCAACCCTAGGTCTCAGACTTATTCCCTTTGTTCTTGGGGTTGCTGTTCCATTATATAGTAGGAATTTGATCTTCCCATAGAAAATATTCAGGTCAACCTTCACTTTCCTGGCTATTTCTCTGAGGCAAACAAACCAGCAGCCTGCAAAGGAGTGAATATTAGAGTGAAACAAATCAGTATTCAGTACAACGTTTAGATTTCTGCATAACATGCATTGTTCCTCACCAAAATCACGTAGACTACACTAAAATTTTAGGGTCTCAGTTGGGTGTAGTGGTACACACCTTTAGTCCCAACAAATGCAAGGACTACATACAGAGAAAACCTGTCTCAAACCAACCACCCTCCTCCCAAAAGGGGGCAGGGGATGAAGAAGGGAAAAAAAAAAAAAGAAAAAGAAAAAATAGGGTCTGACAAACTATTAATTTAGACTTTTTGGAAGTGAAGTTTTATTGGATCAGAGTTACACTATTCATTTCCATATGGTCTATGGCTTTTTGTTTGTTTGTTTGTTTGTTTGTTTGTTTGTTTGCTACAAAAGTTACTAGAGAGGATATACTATACAGTTTTTAATGCCTAAAATGTTCATTTTTAGGAAAAAATTACCAGTATTTTCCTTATATAGTGTAACAAACTGTAAAGTGAAAAAACATAGTAACAACTGAATGACTTAAAACCCAGAAGATAATTCCTTTTTTTTCTCCCTTCTATCTACATAATACCATAACTCTCCACCTACTTTCTCTCCTAAGATAGAATGCAACACAATTATGACAGTTACAACACTTTGGATACTTGGATGAGTGGGAAGAATTTCCCCAATCCTTTTCTTTTCTTTCTTTCTTTTTAAATTTTGTTTTATTTCTCAGAAAACAAAAAGGGCTTGTCTGTGTAGCCCTGGCTGTCCATGATGCAGGTGGTCAACATCAGAACAAAAGGATATGATTTTGCAAGCTAAGAAAAAAGAATGAATACAACACAACATACTGGAGGGTAATAGTGAGAGTGAATGACGAGCAAATGAACTTAGGGTAGATCATACAAGGCTTGGTACAGAGTGAGCAGCAACAGTGAACAAACCAGGAACTGAAACTCATCACCACTAAAATTCTCAGAGAAGAATCCAGCTCTTATTCCTATTCTACAAGTATAAACTTTCAAAAAAGGAAAACTCTGTATTGTGGAGAGTGAACATAACTGCTTAACACACACACACACACACACACACACACACACACACACACACACACACACACACACACACAGAGCTATGTTGAACACATACAAAACATACGAGCTCCAGTGTGCCTGTAAGGTGAAAAACAAAGCTAAGACACTATATACCATGTGATTCCACTAGTATGAAATGACAAGAAAAAAATATTTGGCAACAAAAATTGTATTAATGGTTGGTTGAGCCTTTAAGAATAAACAGACAGTGAGTATACACAGGCTAGGGATCAGGCGCTCTTTCTGCTATGACAGAATGTTCTAGAGAGTTTATGGAAATTACTGCATGTCTCACTAAATCTGCTAAGCACCCCATCATTCAACTATTATAATAAAATGCATAAATTTTTACAGTACCTAAGTGGTTATTCAAATTTTCAAACATAAAGTCGCAAAAAGAGGCAGTGCCTAAAATTCCTTGAAATCTCTATCCATTCCTAAAAGAAATGTGTATTTCTTCCTTTTTTACACTCCTCCCTCATCCCCTTTCTTTTGCTCTGTAAAGCCAAGGCTTGACAAGCTGATTGAGCAGTTTGCCTCTCACTTCTGTTTCGGGCCAAGAATAAAACTTTCCAACTACAATTCATTACAGTGTAAAGTTGGGGTAGGAACTCAAGGCGAAAACCCAACACAAAAAACAAAACAAAGTAACAACAACAACAAAAAATGATGTTCACTGCTTGCTGGCCCACTGGCTTACAGACCCACGCTCAGCTTGCTATCTAGCTGTCTTACACAGCATAGGACCACTCAGGGGATGGTACTGCCCACAGACATTCTCAAAGCCAATCTGATCTAGGCAATTCCTCGATAGGGGCTTTCTTCTGAGATATGTCAAGTTGTCAGTAAAAGCTAGGAGATCTGGGTGTTTTGTTTATGAGACTGGCTGACCTCAAATTCCCTGTGTAGCTGAGGTTAGTTGAACTCCTTATCTCCCCTCCACTCCCAAGTACTTGAGGTTTATGGAATGCAACAAGATGTCCAGCTTTTAAGTTATTTTCAAATGTTTTCCAGACAATGTTCATCATCTATTTTACACAGGATAGGAAGCACACACTGAGATGAGGGTGAGCCCCATCACAATTCTGACTGGCTTCCTAAGAGCTGGGGTTACAGGGTTACTACTGTGCCTACAAACTTTTATCTTTTTAACACACTGAAATGCCTCTGTCACATACAATCGTATTATCCAGTAAAAGGAACCTATTCAACCCTGACCTGACCCTGACCTATCCTAAGTTTTGTTTGGTTTTGGTTTTGTTTCTGGGACTCAGTATTAGGCCAGCCTGGCTTTGAACCTGTGGCACACTCCTCCTCTCTTTGCCTCCCAAGAGCTAAGATTATAGGTCTAGGCTACTGCGAAGTTGGTGTTATAAACTGGATAGGGTTCCACAAATTAGGAGAAATGCACTGTAAATTTCAATAACCAAAGTAAACATTAAGCCCATGAAACAGTCTTACTCATGATAAGAGATTTTGTACCAGGTGCAAAAAGCTCCTTTATAAAAGTCCATATTTTATTCCAAAAAATTTTAAGTGATTAGATTTTAAATAGGAATAGATTTGCAGTGGAAATGGGAGGGTTAGAATGAAGTTTAGAGAAATGCTGACAGACGGCAAGCCTTACTTTTCTGAGTTGCTTATAGGAATGTATAATGTAACAACTACAAAGCACAACTTAGATGGGAGAGGTAGTGACCAAGTGAAGGAGCTATAAACAAGTTATGTTCCGGATTCTAAAATGACAAAAAATTATTCTAAGGTCACTGACCACAGTAGATGCTAACCTGTCAAAAACTATACATTAATAGAGGGCTGATTTAACAAATTACAGCAAGCTACAAGAAAACTACTGTGAAATTTAGTAAAGCTATCACTATTCTGACAGCAAAAATTATGAGACACATCTGGAAAACAAACTGAATTGATAAGGGATACAGCTGGAAAGAATAATATCCTTTTGTGTCTTTTAAATGTTGAATTATGTCAATATATTACCATATTTCACCTTCTAAAAGTTTGAGAATTAATTTATCTCAATTGACAGTGTGAATACATAGCACTGGGTTCAACCCCCAGCATCACATAAACTTAGATATGGAGGCAATTCTGGGAGGCAGAAGGATTAAGAGTTCAAGGTTAAGGTTGGAGAGATGGCTCAGAGGTTGATAGAACTGGCTGCTCTTCCAGAAGTCCTGAGTTCAAGTCCCAGCAACTACATGGTGGCTCACAACCATCTACAATGAGATCTGGTGCCCTCTTCTGGCCTATACGCTGTATACATAATAAATCTTCAAAAAGTTCAAAATCATTCTTGGCTATATATAGAGTTCGAAGCCAGCTTAGGCTATATGATATGCCTCAACAACAAAAACACTTTAAATCCAGTAAAGACAAAATTACATGGTACATGAAATATTATAATAAAACACCATTGAAATATAAGACTTACAATATATTCACATTTATCGGTCATTTTTAAAAATGAAGGAGAGGATTATTTCTAGCATTTGTGTGACTTTATTTGCTAATAAAGGCAATGAAAGGAGAAAAGAACATTAAAGAAAAAGTAAGGGAGTGGGTAATAGTCAAGGCTGGATGGTATAGAAGGCTGATTGACATTAGTAGAAGCTGCAAATGAAGACTTCTAGCCAAAGCCAAAAACAGTAGGTCACAGTCAAGATTGACTTATGTTAAATATGGAGCAGTTTTACACTAGCCGGTTCCAGCCTAGACCCTAGAATCAGGTAGAGATTCTACTTCAGTCCAAGCCAAATGTTGTCTGTTTTATTATGTTCCTCTGTAACTCTTCCCACCCCCACACCTTTTCTAATGACTGATGTCCACAGAAACAAAAGCAAACAAGGTCACATCTACTAAGTGAGGGTAGCCTGATCCTGGGCTAAAGAGTTAGATTGTGGTGTAAGGTGCTTGCTGCCAAGCCTGACAACCTGAGACTGACTGGGACCCACAAGGTGGAAGGAATGAAATCTGTCTACCAAGTTGCCCCCCCTAACCTCTGATGGGAGATGTGATTCTGTATATATGTTTCTCATACTGGTTAATAAAGCACTGTGGCCAATGAGATAACAAGATAGGAGGGGCTAGGAGACCAGGAGGAGGAGAGAGGAAGTAGTAGGAGTCGACATGTAGCCCGGGGAAGGAGCAGGACGCCTGCCGCGCGGCTCCCCGATAAGACGACCACGTGGAAATACTTAGATAAGTAGAAATGGGTTAATAATTAAGGCAGAGCTAGCCCATAAACAGTAATGGTAATTGGCCAACAGGATTGTATCAAATACAGAGTCTCTGAGTGTTATTTGGGGCACACGTGGCTGGAGGACCATGGCGGCAGGACTGGGAGGCTGGCAGGGAGGAACCTGCTGTAACAAACCTCCTCATTTGTCTTGCACATGTCCAAACACACATACCAGCATACAAAATAAATAAACAGAACCCAAAATTCTGTTAAAGAATGTTTTTAAAATTCCATTTAAAACAAAGGAAAAAAAGCTGATTCTAAGGATGGAAGCTGAAAATTCCTAAGCCAGTCCTTTTTTTTTTTTTTTTTTTTTTTTTTTGGAATTATGCTTGAGCTGAAGTACAACTGAAAGAAAACATACATTGTATAAAAACCACTAGCCAAGCCTGATTCTTCTTGTTACAAAATATCTAAACACCCGCTTTGAGCATGTGAGTTTACCTTTCCTAATCAAAACCTGTAACTTCTTTGAACAACAATGTACCTGATCAAGAACCAAAAGTAAGCCAGATGTGGTGATGCACACCAGCACTAGTCACGCAGTAGGCGGAGCTCTGTGAATTCAAGGCCAGCCAGCCTACTCTACAGAGAGACCCTGTCTAGAAAAAACAAAAATAGGTAATAAAAAGAAACTGTGTGTGTGTGTGTGTGTGTGTGTGTGTGTGTGTGTGTGTGTGTGTGTGTGTGTGTGGGGGGGTCAGGAACATTCCTCTAGGGAGGATTCTGAGTTGAAGGGTGACCAGCTACATTATTGCACACTTCCTACCCTAGACTTAACAAACAAACAGACAAACAAACCTGGGAGTACAGCTCAGCAGTGGAATGCAAGCTTTGAGCTTAGTACCAAACAAAACAAAACCAGGCATAATGGCACAGACACAATCCAAGCTAATCCAGAGACAGAAAACAGAGGATCACAAGTTCAAGGCCTGCCTAGGCTACTGTACAATGAGTTCAGTGCCAGCCTAAACAACTTAATGAGACCCTGTCTCAAAATAATGAGTCAAAAAGACTGAGGATACATAGACCAGTGGTAGAGAGCTCACCTAGCATATATGAGGCCTTAAATTTAATGCCTATTACCACAAAAACAAAAAAAACCCATCTATATCATACTCATTCCATCAGATCATTATTACCTTCATACAAAAACTGGACAAAGAGTATCACAAGAGAGCAAGCCAACATAATTTATGATATAAATGAAAATACCCACAAGCAAACCAAACCTAGCAATTAAATAAAATCATACTGCATAATATAACAAAATGCAAGCTTCGACTATAAAGTTTTTTGTTGTTTTATTTTGTTTTGCTTTGCTTTGGTTTTGGTTTTTCAAGACGGGGTTTCTCTGTATTGTTTTGGAACCTGTCTTGGAACTAGCTCTGTAGACCAGGCTGGCCTCGAACTCACAGAGATCCAAGTGCCTCTGCCTCCTGAGTGCTGGGACTAAAGGTTGAGTACCACCAACACCGGGCTTGCAAGCAAAAACAAAAGATTAATACACACTGATAGATATAGGAAGGAAAGAACCAAATAAGCCCCAAATTATAAGCCCCTAGTTAAGACTGACACATTAACAAAGTATGGTATGTTAGTTAATCTTAATTGTTAATCTGACTAAATAGAAATACCTTGGAGATTAGGTAAACAGAGCTCTAGCTTTATGGGGGCGGGGGAGACAGAGGAGTAACTACAGGGAAAAGAGACCAACCCTGAATGTGAATGGCATGACCCAATAGGATGGGGACCCAGAAGGCGGAGGAAATCAGTTAGCTTAGACAGGGCTCCTATTTCCTATCTGTTACAATGTAAGAGGTTCTGCTTTGTTGCCAGAAAGCTGTTGTCATCACGATGGACTGAAAGCTCTGAGACCCTAAATTGAAACAATGAAAATTTACTAACACACACAGGGATAAAAGGCAAGTTTCTCAGTGTCAAACACCACTCACTAAAAATACTAACTGGTTTTTCCTCCCCCAAGACTTCAAACAGTGCCAAGAATGTGTACTGCTCTTTCCACCTCTATGCAACAGCACTAGAGAATCTAGTGAGAATAACTAGGCAAAGAGTAAAGTAGTAAATGAAATACACGAAAAAGGAGACAGTAAAACTACACTTGCAGATATGCACACAGAGAATCTGTTTGAGGTAATGAACAATTTAAACAAGTTTTGAAATCAGTATGTTAGTCTGGGACATTGGCTCAAGAGGTTAAGGGCACTGTTGCTCTTCCAGGACCAGAGTTTGGTTCCCAGCACCCACAAGGTGGCTCACAGCCATCTGTAACTCTGCAGGCAAAACACCTATATACATAAAAATAATTTTTAAAAATCAATCTACAGGGCTGTAGAGATGGCTCAGAGGTTAAGAGCAATGACTGCTCTTCTAGAGGTTTTGAGTTCAATTCCCAGCAACCACATAGTGACTCACAACCACCTGTAATGAGATCTGGTGTCCTCTTCTAGCCTGCAGGAACACATGCAGACAGATCAATAAATCTACACTATACATAATTTAAAATTAAAAAAAAAATCAATTTACAAAAATCAACTACATTCATGAACAATCTGAGAAAACCTGAAAAACAATTTTAATAGAATTAAAAAGTATTTAGGGGTCAGCAAGATGTCTCAGTGGGTACAGGTATCTGTTTAAGACTGATAATCTGGAACCCACACAGTGTAAAGACAAAAGTCAACTCCCACAAATTGTTCCATAACTTCTATACATATACATGCATACAAATACACATATAAATAGATCAATACATACATGTTAAAAATTAAGTTGGGGATACATTCAGCAAAAGTGTAAGATTTATAAACTGGAAACTTACAGATGACACTGAAAGAAATGAAGTGCAGCCAGACGTCATCCCATGTGATGGACTGGAAGCAGAACAGCGATTCTGCCTAAAGAGCCTACAGCTTTCAGCGCCAGCTCCATCAAAACACAATGGGGGACCCAAAGAAACTAGCAAATTTAATACAACACAGAAGATTCATACAAGTTAAAATCATCTTGGAAAGGTACACGCTCTAATCTCACAGATAAAGCAATTAAACACTGTTCTGAGAACAGTGCGTGGGTGGCCTCTCCTTCTGAGACTGGCACTACAGGGACAGAACAGTGGCTGTTCAATGGCTGCCCCTTCTCTGTAATCAAAACAAAAGAACCGGGTGCTGAAGAGATCATGCAAGCAGGAAAGTGTGGAAAGAGTACAGATTCCCAGCGTTTATGAAAATAGCAGGGTACAACAGCACACTGCTATAATCCTAGCACTTGGAAAGTGGGGAAGTAGTATTTCTGAGGCTTGTTGGCTCACAAGTCTAACTAAATTGCTGAACTCCAGGTTCACTGAGACATCGTAAATCAAAAACTAAGGTGGAGAGCAACTGAAGACACCTGATGTCACTCTTACACATTTGCTGCTAGTTTATTTTCGACACGTGTCAACAAGATCACACTATACCCTTTCTAGCTCAGGCTAGATGATTCCAAACACCCAGCAATCATCCAGACTTACCTAAGCAAGCATGAGAATTATAAACATGAGCTACAACATACAGCTAGTAACAACAGTCTTTTTCAGTACTATAACTGAGTCAAAAGAATACCAACATGCAAGTAAAGCTGAGTAGCCTAACCCATACCATTACTTAAAAAAAATAATTGATTAAAGGTGCTAGAAAAAGGTAAGTGTAAATCTTCATGACCAGATTATACAATATTTTCAAAAACATAATACCAAATACAGAAGATTATCAAAATTTTTTAAATTTTGCATTTTAAAAGGTTATGATCAAAAAAGCAGAAATACAACTCAAAGATCAGTTGAGAATACTACTAATATCTAGAACGAAGAATGCTTACAATCTAAAGACAAAGTGCTCAATTGCAACCATAAGAAGGCTCAAGGGTACAACGCGAATCTAGCATGCACTAGACCCTTGGTTTTTCACCAAAACCACAGAAAGAAAACATAATAATATGATAAAAAGTAGACAGACATATCTAAATCATTAGTCAGAGAATTGAAAATGAGAATCTTTTTTTTTTTTTTTAAACAACTTCAGAGCACTCCACACTCACTAGAATGGCTATAATCAAATAAATGCTGATGAGCATCTGAAGAAACGGAAACTCTCATACTGCTACTGGGAATATAAAATTAGGAAAAGCAACTTAAGGTCTAAATACAAAATTACTAAATCACTTAGCAATTTCATTCCTAGGTATATAGGAAAACATGTAACCATGCATTTGTAACAGCATTAATCATAAAAGTCACAGTGTTTATACCCTCAATATATCACCAACTGATGGAAATAAAAACAATGCATCAAACAATGAAATATGTTAGCACTAAAAAGACTTGAAATAAGAAACAACAACAAAAACCTTGAGGCTAAGAATAGAACTGAAGTGAAAATTTTTTATTTTATTTTGGTATGGTTTTTCAAGACAGGGTTTCTCTGTGTAGCCCTGGCTGTCCTGGAACTTGCTCTATAGGCCAGGTTGGCTTCAAATTCAAGAGATCTGCCTGCCTCCGCCTCCGGAGTGCTAGGATTAAAAGCATGCACCACCACCACCACACAGGCTGAAATGAAATTTACTAGGAGAATTCAACAGATCAAGTAGGAGAAGAAGAAAATCAGCCAAACTCCAGAGTGAATTGAAAGGCTGGGGGTCCAGCTCTGACCACAGTGCTTATTTAGCACATACACGGGGCCCAGGGTTCAATCCCCAGCAAATCTTGTGCCCTGGTTTCGTTTTTCCCATTGCTGTAAGGAAACACAACCACAACAGATATTTAAAGGAGAAAAAGAAAGAGCTTCAAAATACTTCAGCTTACAGCTCAAGGCGGCACCCGTTGAAGCAGTTTACTACAGGACACCCACAGACAGAAAAAGCAGGGACGAATGTGTACAGACAGAGCTGAGTTTCTTTCTTCACTTTTACTGCTCAGGCCCCAGAGGCTTCCCACACCAATTAAAGTAATAAAGGAAATCCCTCACAGGCAAGTCCAGAAGCCCATCTCCCAGGTGATTCTAGATCTTTTCACGTTTCCAACACTAACCATTGCTAGGTAAATAAAAACCATGCAATCAAAGGGTCAGTGGGGAAGTGTGAAGAATATACAGACAAGAAACCATCAAGAGATTACATAGTATCTCAAGAAAAAAGGAGAGAGGAGCTTGAAAAGACTTCAAATCTGAGGAAGTTCAAAGGACTCCAAAAAAGGCTGGGAAGTACCTAGTACCTATAAAGGTTCTGAGTATGACACCCAGAAATGCAAGGAATAAAAGCCCACACCGTGATACATCACAATTGTTGAAAGAAAAAAAAAATCAAAGAACAGAGGGAATATTAAAGCTACCAAGAAAAAAAGCAACTCATTACATAAGGGAACTCACATTATATTTTCCACAGATTTCTTAAATCCTGTATCAGAAGGAACTAAGATACATTCAAAGCGCTGCTGAAAGAGAAAGACTGCGCACCAATATTATATCCAGCAAAAAACTACACTTCAAAACGTAAGGAGAAGCTAGGCATTGATGGTATACACCTTTAATCCCAGCACTCAGGAACTGAATCAAGTGGATCTCTGTGAATTCCAGGCCAGCCAGGGCTATACAGACCCTGTCTCCAAAACAAAACTGAAGGAGAAACAGACTTTTCAAACAGACTGAGAAATTAAGGCAGTTCACCTGGAAGCAGAACTAAACACACACTAGAGAGCAACAAGAGAGCATATAAAAGTTAGGTTTGCAGGGCAAGGTAAGTACGTATACACTGAATACTGTAACGTTATACATGTAGTGCATAATTTTGGTACAGAATTTACCAGGAGCTGGGCGCTGGTGGCTCACACCTTTAATCCCAGCACTTGGTAGGCAGAGGTAGGCAGATCTCTGGGAGTTCAAGGCCAGCCTGGTCTATTGAGCTAGGTCCAGGACAGGCTCCAAAGCCTGTCTCAACAATCAAATAAACAAAAAAAAGTATAAAAAATAACTACACCAGCACATGTGCTATCTAGACTACGAAAGCAGAGACAGAAGGACCTCTGCACATTCAAGGCCAGCTTGGTCTCTACAGGGAGTTCCAGGGCAGCCAGGATGTGTAGTGAGAGCCTATCAAAAAATAAATAAGCTCTAGATAAACCTGGTTTGTATACTGAGTTCCAGGACAGCCAGGGCTACATAGTGAGACCCATGTTCTCAATAAGTAAAGTAAAATAAAAACAATCGTTCAACACAAACAGTAAACAAAAGATAGGGATGACAACACATATCTAACAAATTACACTTTGTCAAAAACTGCCACAAGAAAAAAGAATGACACTATAGAATAACAAAATAAGCTTAAGAGGATGCTAACATCACAGTTCTCAAATACATGAAACAAGCATTGAGCAAACTGAAGAAACATCACAATCGGATTAGGCTTTTCACCATAAAATACGGGAGAAGATAGTCAGGGACAGTGGCTCACTCCATAATCCCAGCACTTAGGAAGCTCAAACAGTAAGATCACCTGGGTTACATACTTAGTTTCAGACCAACATGACTACAGCATTAGACCCTGTTATCAAACCAGGCACGCTGGCTAACACCTACAACCGATCCTAACACTGTGCCTGAAACAGATGGAAACCTGTCAGGGCTGTGAGAAAAGCAAGTCTCAAGCCATGCAGAATTAAAGTGGATGGGGTGGTGAGAGAGATGCCTCAGTGGATAAAGGCGTTTGACAGCAAACCTGACATGACAAACTGCAAGCATCACTTACACACACACACACACACACACACACACACACACACACACACACACACACACACACACGCTGGAGCAGCCACAGACAAAGTAAAATAGAACAACTACCCAAAAATCAAAAGTTGGTCATTAGACTTCAACACTGCAGGTGAACACATATACACCAAAATTCCTGAAGAGCAGAAGAATCTACATTCTTTGTAAATACACAAAACAGTCCCCCAAATACATCACGCTCACAAAATATGTTGCAAGAAATTTAAGAACACTGAAAACATGCTGTTGTTATCGGCCACCATGAAAAGAAAGCAGAAATTAGTGACAGGACAAAACCATGCTTTCTAGAAAGACCAATGGGTCAAAAAATTAACAGAGGAAAAAAATTGTAAGAGAAATTCAAAGTATGTTGAGACAAATGAAAATTAGAAAATGAAACATCATATTCAGCAAAAGTGGTAAGAAGGTTTTTGTTTGTTTTAAAGCCAGTCAGTCTCTGGGGCTGTAGACACACATATACACACTCTCTCTCTGTGTAAATTTTTTTTATAGGTGGGGGGGGCACTAGGCTTAGAGACATACACCTTCAATATTCCCAATAACTGAGAAAATAGAGGCAGGAAAGAATATCTATCTACAAGTTGAAGATCAGGACAAGTTCCAGGACAGCCTAGACATGAAAAATATGCAAAAGTTTCATCCAAATTTAGCAGAAGGAAAAAAAGTACAGCAGAAATAAATAAAACTGAGTGTAGAGAATACAAGATACAAGAACAAAAATCAGAAGCTAGAAATGTTCATTAGCTAAAACTTGCCATGGATATAGCAAGGCCTGAGGCTAGATCCATAATATAAAAAAGAAAAAGTACTTTTAAGTACCAAGTGGAAGTATCTTGAAATTTTTATTCAATTTTTAAAATTATTTATTTTGAGATTATAATGTAATTACATCATTTCCCACAGTCTCTTTTTTCAATAACTGCTGTTGTATACATATATTCAATTTTTTACTTGAATTAATGAGGGGGAGCACACAAGTTATGTACATGTGAATGCAAATGTCTGAAGAAGCCAGAACAAAGCTTTATAGTCCCTGGTGCTGAAGTCCCAGGGGTGATAATTTACCCCACATGTGTGTTGGGATCCTAACTCAGGTCCTGTGCAAGAAAGGTTACACTCTTACTACTGAGCCATCCCTCCAGGTCCTCAGGCTGGAGTTTTAAAAAGAAAAATATATACATAGTATAAGCTTTTGACAAGATTAAGAAAAAAAAAAAAGGATTTAAAGAGACATTGTAACTGGCTTCATTAAAAACAACAAACTGTCCAAATTATCCAACAAACTGGACAATTCAGAAGAACTGAATAAATTCCTTGAAAGAGTTAATCCAACAAAACTGAATGAATGAAATGAATCATAAAATAATTCTAAACCAAACAGAGCTTATGACGCTGATTCCAGCAGTTAGGAGACTTGGGAGCCTAGTGTACAGAGCTCTAGGACAGTAAAAGACAAACAGAAAACTGGAAAACAAAGGGAAAACATCTGAACAAACATACTGAATAAGAAGATTGAATCATCAACCCCCCAGGCTGCAGACGCAGCTCAGCTGTTATTGCTGCTCTTTCTAGAGGGCCCAAGCACTCGCACTCGCACGGCAGCCTAGAACGGCCTCACTCCAGTTCCAGGGGACCTGACACCATACTTGGAAGCCAAACCTATACACATAAAATAAAGAAACAAAACTAATTTCTAGCAGGGCTGGAGAGATGACTCAGCAGTTAAGAGCATGACCTGAGGACCCAAGTTTGATTCCCAACACCCATTTCAGGTAGCTCACACGGACCTGTAACTCTAGTTCCTGGGGATCAAACATCTTTGGCCTCTGTTGAGACCTGCAGTGATGTGTGTGTACACACACACTCTGTCTCCGTCTCTGTGTCTGTCTGTCTGTCTGTCTGTCTGTCTCTGTCTCTCTCTCTCTCTCCACACACACACACACACACACACACACACACACACACACACACAAAGTACAGGGAACCCATGGTTGGGACTTAAAAAAACAAAAGAAAAAGCTTCTGATACAAGAATGAACCAATGGGACATGTAACTCATTAGTACAGTGACTAGAACACATGAGGCCTTAAATTTACATTCAATCCCCAATAGTAGCAAAGCAAAACAAAAAAATTCAAAAATACAGAAACCCAGCTTTAAATTTCAGCCTTCTAGCCAGGCGTTGGTGGTGCATGCTTTTAATCCCAGCACTCGGGAGGCAGAGGCCAGGATCTCTGTGAGTTTGAGGTCAGCCTGTTCTACAGAATGCCAGTACAGGCTCCAAAGCTACAGAGAAACCCTATCTCAAAGGGGGAAAAAAAAAAAATCAGCCTTCTAAATAAAGTTTCTTATTCAGGAGATAACTCAGCCCTCCAATTTTTTAAGACATTTTTCCATTACAACAGACAGACCCAGGACTCAACTCTGTCACAAAAGCAACATTATCAACAAGTTCACTCATCCCTTTCCAGCAGATGCATCCTTACCTGGCTCAGGGAACTTGGTCTGTGGTGTCAAACTGGGAATTCCTGTCTCCTTTTCCACATCACCCATGCTAACACTGGATTTATCACAAACGCTCAGCCTTGGCCCAACTGAGTCTGAGTGGCCGACATGATTGGGGTCTGCTGCCGAGTCTTCCAGGATGCTTGTAGGAGGAGCTCTTTGTTCTAAGTAATCATCCCGCCCCTTCTGCACAGGCTCACCAGGAAGCAAAGCAGCAAAGGCACCCTCAGAGTTTTCTTTCTCCCTAAATCGGTTAGTGCGTTTTCCAGGCTTAGGGCGCCTTTGGCTTAATCGCTGCCAACGCTTTTTAGGCACCACTTGACTAACACCATGGGGTTCATCATTCCCGCTGTTCACTTCAGAGCCCAGCTCAGGGCCTTTTCTGTTTTCAAAAGGTTCTCTTTCCGGAACTTTATCAGGGTCAGGTTTAATCTTGCTATCAAAATGTGCATCAGGAAAATGGGTGTCTGCATTTCTTAAATGGCCCATTAGCTGAAGAGGCTCTTCTTTACCAGGATCCTCGGCCCCACCCCTTGATGGGCCATTCACTGGACCTCCACTTTCTTTGTCTCCCAACTGGTTAGCTCCGATGCTCACAGCTGGAAGTCGGTTTAACTTTCTTTTCCTCTCAGTCTTTAAGGCTTTTGGATTTACTGGGGGTTTTGCCATCTGGGCTGAACCTGCTTCTCTCAATTTGGATGACGGCCTTGCTCGGCCACAGTTGCGCCTTGGAACACAGTTTAAGCGATTTTTACCACAAGCAGAGTCTCTTTTGTCAGAAGCTAAGCCAGACAGGGAAGACAATTCTCCAGAAAATGCAGATTCTCCCCCACTAGAACTCAGCCCGACTGCATCTTGAGCTCCATCTCCAGTTTTTTCAGAACTGTGTGTGGGCCCTCCTAACACCAACACCTTTGATGTCCCTACAGTGTTACTGGTGGAACAGTCCCCACGATCTGGAGCGCGGTAGGATGCCAGATTTTGAGCAGTCATCAACCGTTGCTCCTTCGTCTTACTGTCATGCATATCTTTCAGCATCATTAGCAATGTACTAAATTTGTAATCTGGTTCAATAGGTATATGATGCTGACTAGCAGCAGAAGAAAATAGTAATGGCTTTGATGACTTTGATGTTCCAGAGTCACTGACATCCTCACTTAACGATCTATATGATAGTTCCTTCAACTCAGAGAGAACATGCTTCACCACCGCTGTTTCTATGTCGCTTGAATCTCTGGTTTTCTCATGCATATTGTTCAGTAGTTTTAGCCCCTCTGCTTTTCCACTTTTGGATATGCTGGCCAAAGGAGAGACTTTGGCATCAGAAGAACAGCATTTCAAGCTGAGGTCCTCATTTGTAGCTGAAGGTTCTGCATCAGCTGGGTTTTCTTTATGCTTGCATTTTATACTGTGGAACTTGGTCTGTCTGCTTTTCAAAGGTAACAGAGTTTGATTTGCAGCTCCACCCTTTGTCAATGAGTTTTCACTACAAATACTTGGTAGTGTACTAAATTTTGGAGTGAGGCCATCATTTCTAAATTCCGGTTGGGGTTTGGGAACAGGAGTACAGACCTGAGGCATCTCAGCAGTGCCAGGCTCCACTGTCTTAGCAGAATCCATTAAGTGGTCTGTATGTGAATTAGTAATGAGGGGCTTCTGTTTTTCTTTTACTCTGTTTGTGGCAGGATATTTAGAATACTTTGTGTCATTTTTGTGCATGGATAAAGCACTCTCTGTCCTATCGAAAGCATCTGTAACTTCAAGGACACTGCTATCAAATTCTGAGCTGTGTTCTGCGGGGTCCAGGTCACTGCTCCCGTCATCAGAAGTGGTACACACACTAACGGACTCGCTTCTCTTTTCGTCATCAGCAGCTCCAATGCAGCAGGGCTGCACTTCTGGGCTGCACACCAGGCCTGGCTGGAGTTTCCTTTTCTCTGCAGAATGTTTAGAGCTCAAAGCACTCTCAGACAAACTTGGTAAAGAGTCACAATTTGAAGTCTCATAATCTGCCTTAGCAGTGCTCTGTGTACAAGAAGAAAAGAGGAATCCTGGTGCGGCTTTAGACCCTGGGAGGCTGTGTGCTACCCTGGAAAGCTCATTAGAAGCCTGCTTTTCAGATACACTCCCGGAGATAAAGTCTAGGTCAAGGTTCTCTGCAATTCTCCCCCTCTGTTCCTCTTTATGTCCTTCAAATGGCAGGAGGCCCTTCTTCACACTAGTCCTTTTTACAGTATCAGAGCTCTTTCTAGCTCGAGACTTGTCACAGGGCTTTTCCTTTTCATCTGCAGAATGCTCAGAATCAAAAGCCAGAGACTTCAGGCAGCCATTAAGCAGCAGGTCCTGCTCTGCCTCTGGATCATTTGCACAGTCCTCAAACAGCATCTCTTCTTCACTGTCCAACTTGATTGAACTGGTGACACATTTTTGCTTCTTAGAGCCTTTGGGAACATCATATTGCTCAGCAAGACCAACACTTGCTTCCCATTTACTCAAAATTTTCTGAGGAACCTTAAATGGAAATGAAAAACAGGGAGATAATAAGCATCTCAAATCAGAAGTAATCTAAATCCTGTTGTTCAGGTTTTTTGTTTGTTTTTGTTTTTTCAAGACAAGCTCACTATGCAACTATGGCTATCCTAACTATGTAAACCAGGTCTCAAATTCACAAATGCCCCTGAATCCGCCGCCCAAGTACTGGGCTCAAAGGCATACACAATGCACCTGGCTAATCTTGCTGTTCTTATATTGAAAGTTCCCTCTGAAGCTGGGTAGTGATGCTAATTCTAGCTCTTGGGAAGCAGAGGGAGGTGGATCCCTGAGTTCAAAGCCAGCCTGGTCTACAGAGCGAGTTCTAGGACAGCTAGGGCTACACAGAAAAGTCCTGTCTTGGAAAACCAAAAATATATAAATAAATAACTTATTATAACTAGAAGAACCAGTCATATAAAAATCAACACTCTTTTTGTTATTTATCAGCAAAACCAAGTGGACTATTCAACTAAAAGCAATAACAACAGATTGCTAAAGACTCACCCTCTATATTTACACCTTAGAATAAAATAGTATTTTCTAACTGAAATAAGAAAGGGCACAAGCCCATACACACTCAGCTTCATAAAAAGAAACTTCAAAGGAGAAAAACACGGAATAACAGGACAAGAGGAATGAGTGGGCCAGGTGCCCTTCAGTCCCTGAAACTGAACTTTTCTAGCTATCACCAGGGCACTTCACAACCACAGCCCTGAATTATCCAAATTATGATGGGGGGTTGGGGGGGGGGAAGGATAACAAATATAAAAGCAGTTGCACATATCAGAGCCTCAAATAGCCATGAATGATTCTCCAGCCTCTGATTAGTAAACTATAACAAAGGATCAAGAAAATTGGGTGTTGGTGTCGCATGCCTTTAGTTCCAGCACTTGGGAGGCAGAGGTAGGCAGGCAGATCTCTGAGTTCAAAACCAGCCTGGTCTACAAGAGCTAGTTCCAGAACAGGCTCCAAAGCCACAGAGAAACCCTGTCTCAAAAAACAAACAACAACAACAACAACAACAAAAAAAGCATCAAGCAAAAATTACAGATGTTCAATTCCGAGCACCTTATAAATTAAGAGTGATAGTACATTCCTGCAGTCCCAGCACTTGGGAGGTGGAGGTAGAAGGATCAGGAGTTCAAGGTCATCCACATCAACAACAGAAACCACCACCTTTTCGGCTGGACTTCATGGCAGCCCACCATTAATACTAGCACTCTAAGGCAGAGGCAGGTTGATCTCTGAGCACATAGCCAACCTGATCTGTATATCGACTTAGCAAATTTCAAGACAGACAGGGCTACATAGAGACCCTGTCTCAAAAACAAACAAATGAAAAACAATTAATTAAAAACCAACAAATGTTCAAAAACCTAGTGTGGCCTGACCATTCTTGAATACTGTGGCAAGTTCTGAGGCCTACCTGGGCAATAGTGAGACCCTGTCTAAAAGCAAACAAACAAAAAAACCCAACCAAACAAACAAGCAGAAATAAAACCACACATACTCACAAAGAGAAATTCTCGTAATTAAAATATAACTAGGTATGAAACTACAAAAGTAAAAGCCAGCAAAGAATAAAACTACCAAAGATTTATCAAGGCAGCAAAGCCAGAGTTCAAGAGCAGCCTAAGGTGAAGAAGATATGGGGGGGGGGGGGGATGTGCTCGGGGACAGGACAGAGGGAGGGGGGAGAGAGAGAGAGAGAGAGAGAGAGAGAGAGAGAGAGAGAGAGAGAGAGAGAGAGAGAGAGAGAGAGAGAGAGAGAGAACAGCTTAGGAGGCAAGAGCTCTTTGAATGAGTTAGATCCTTAGCACTCATTCCAATAACCATTTCTTCTAGCATAAAAGATAGCCAAAGAAGACTGTAGTATTCACTTCTCTTTGGAAAGTCAGAGGTAGGTAGAATCACTTCTCAAAAAACCCAGCATAAAATTGTATGAAAACTATCCCCAGCTAATCCCTACAAAATATCCAACTTTCTAGCTACTATCTCTTCAGGTACCCAACTAACCAAGGGTAATAGTATATTTCAAATCTACAATGCTGCTTCTTCCACTTCTGTAGGAAGATAGTTGTCTTTTCAAGACAGGGTTTCTCTGTAGTTTTTGGAGCCTGTCCAGGAACTAGCTCTTGTAGATCAGGTTGGTCTTGAACTCAGAGATCTACCAGCCTCTGTGTTGGGATTAAAGGCATGTACTACCACTGCCCTGCTAAGAAGGTAGTTTTTTGAGAGGTTCTTTTGTTTATAGATTGTCTTTACCTTATGTCTATATCCTTTTTCTTTCTGTTTCCCTCTTTTCCTAAGGACAGGTAGTTCTTCAAATTGATGCCTGCCTTCAAACATGACGATTGCTTTTCCAGCCACCCACGCTTTTTCAGAAGGGTCTCCAAAGGCCTCCACGTAGTATTCTCGATAGGGCCTCCTATTGGCAACTACATAAGGATGAAATGAAACACAGTGTCATTACTTCAAAAGGAAGAGTACTAAACAGCAGGGTAGCAGCAGACCTACTGCCCTAAGAGCCCAAACTGCTCCTGCAGGCCAATGCCATTCCCAGCCGGCACCTCTAATTCCAGTTGCAGAGCTCTGCTTTTTTTGCCCTCTGCGTCCCACCAGCGCTAGAGTTACAGATGTTACCAGAGGGCTCTGAGGGTTGAACGGAAGTCCTGCTTTGAAAGGAAAGCACTTTACTTTCTATACTCCAGCTCCCAAAATTTGTGTTTTCTAACTCATCCTAACTAATGTAAGGGAGGAAAACAGAAAAATCACTTTATTTTTATATACTGCACTATACTTATACTATACTATAATTTTAATATTCATATCAACTAAGAATTGGCCCAACTGTTAACTGCTAAATCTAAATGTATATAGTTGTTCATTCCATTATACTTTTCTGCAGGTTTGAAGTTTTTCAAGACCAAGTTGGAAGAAAGAACAGCACTGCTATGAACATGGCTGAAAGATGCAGTAAGTAGGTAAAGGCACTGTGGCCAACCCTAACAACCTGAATTCATCACTAGTGAGGAGAGACATAAGGCATCCAAATCCTCTGACAGCCCATGGCATGTCATGTTTTTAAAATTAAGTGCTGCAACATCTCTCCTGGGATACCTGACAATGGCCACCACAAAAAAGTAAACAGTAAGCACATTCAGGGAAAAGGGAGTCATTACTACAAATACTCAGTAAGGTTTGTTTTGTTTTGTATTGTTTCCAGACAGAGTTTCTCTGTACTTTGGAGCCTCTCCGGGCACTAACTCTGTAGACTAGGCTGGCCTTGAATTCATAGTGTGCTACCACCTGGCTTTCAGTAAGGTTTTTTACAGTTCAACTGATTACAGCTTGTCATAAACTACAAAAACAAAGTTGGGTGGTGGTGGCACACGCCTTTAATCCCCGCACTAGGGAGGCATAAACAGGGAGATCTCTGAGTTCCAGGCCAGCCTGATCTGCAAAGCTACGCAGAGAAATCATGTCTTGCAAAAACAACAACAAAACAAAAAACCTACAAAAACAAGAAAATAAAACTGAAAAAATTTAAGAGGGAAAACTGAAGAAACATTAACTGGTCATAAACTCATTTCTCTAAAATTCAATGGAGCTCCCAGAAAGCATGTTTTGTTTTGTTTGTTTTGTTTTGGGTAAGAGGGAGGTGTTGAGACAGTTTCTCTGTATAACAGTCCTGGCTGTACTGGAACTTACTTTATAGACAAGGCTGACCCCAAACTCATAGAGATCCAACTGCCTCTCTCTCACAAGTACTGGGAATAAACACCACCTGGCTAGAAAGTATGATTTTAAAGATTTTAACTTTTTATACTCCCTCCACTAATTCCTACCCATGGTATCTTTCTGCCAGTAAACATGCTTGCTCTTGATTCTGATCTGAACTTTTTTTTTTTTTTGTTTTTTTGGTTTTTTTTGTTTGAGGTAGGATCTCAGCTAGCCCATATTGTCCTCAAACTCTTGTTTGTAATCAGGATGACTTTGAACTTCTGACCCCATCTCCTACCCCCCAATTACAGATTTGTGCCATTTACTCAGTGTTGAGGAGCACACTGAGGGTTTATTCATGCCAGGCAAAATACATAAACCATTACAGCTTCATTCATACCCCTACACAAGTGAAAAATAATTTTCACATTTCTTTTTTTTTTTTTTGAGACAGGATTTCTGTGTCTTTGGAGGCTGTTCTGGAACTCGCTCTTGTAGACCAGGCTGATCTCGAACTCACAGAGATCAGCCTGCCTCTTTCTCCCAAGTGCTGGGACTATAGGTGTGCGCCATCACTACCCTGAAATTTTAACATTTCTAAACCAACAGAGCTGCTAATTCCTGTACCATGACAACACAAAAACAATATTTAGAGTAAAATTTTTAAAACCATCACCAGAGCTGGGCACGCCTTACCCCAGCACTCTGGGAGGCAGAGGAATCTTTGTGAGTTTGAGGCTAGCCTGGTCTACACAGAGAGTTCCAGGACAAGATTCAAAGCTACAGAGAAACGTTATCTCAGCCCTCTTCAGTGCTTGGCGATGGTAGCACATTCATCCTAGAACATTGCTCAGAATTTTTATGAATGTTACAGGCACTTAATGATTTGCTACTTTCAGGAGCAGAGCACATGCTACTTTCTGTTCTGGATCAATTACTTCCCCTAATTACTTCTAATGTAATTAATGTAATTACTTCTAATGTAATCTTCCAACACTGTGCTTACCTACTATGTGAAAGGTCCAAGGATAAGTTCCCAATAGCACCAAAAAAAAAAAAAAAAAAAAAACCCTAACCATTCTATACATATAGAATAGCTGAGTTTTTATTTAAAACAATCTCACTATGTAGCTGTCCTTATTAATGATTACTGCCTCCATCTTTCAAACCATGAGATTATAGATTACAGGCAAGTACCAACACATTTATCTAATCTAACAACTGTTAAAAACAAACTAAAGAGGAAATTTGTTAACAATTCATAAAATTTTCAAAAAAAACCAATGGATTACTTACGGCTAAAATAACCAGAACCCTGAATTACACTAAAAGCAGCTATAAATTATTTATTACCTTTCATTTTTGAGTGTGTATTAATCAATGGATCAGCACAAATCCTGCAGGGCCACCATGGGCGTCTCTTGAATTTTGCCCAAATGAGATCTCCAACTTCATATTTCAGTGGTGTAGACTTTTTCTTCAGTTGACACTTTAGACAGACAAAACATGGAGAATCAGTAGGAATTTAAAAAAAAAAAAATGAAAATGAAAACAAACTTCGAAGCATTATCCTCCAACTAGAATTCTGAAAACTCAATGCCTAAAAAAATACAAAATGGCCAGGCAGTGGTGGCAGTCACCTTTATTCCCAGCATTCAGGAGGTAGAGATAGGCAAATCTCTGTGAGTTTGAGGCCAGCCTGATATAGAGCTAGTTCCAGGATAGGCTTCAAAGTTACAGAGAAACCCTACCTCAAAAAACCAATAGAAAAAAGAAAACCCAGGCAGGGCCAGCATCTGGCTCAGTTGATAAAGGCACCTGCCAACTTAGATTCGATCCCTGGGACTCATACGGTGCAAAGAACAAAGCCCCACTGACCTCCACATTAGCACTGTGACACACAGCACCCACTCACATCTACAATAAATGTTTCTTATATTTAAAAAAACAAATGAAAACCCAGCTAGTCTCTGTTGATTAAATAAGCACAGCACAAATTACCTTGACTTAACTGTTCACAGCATACATAGCCTTTTATAGTAATTTTTAATTTATATTTGTCTTACATACTCAATAATCATATTGAAAAATTCTAAAAGTACACAGGATATGGTGGTATAAGCCTTTAGCCCTAGTACTTGGGAGGTGGAGGAAAGCACAGACTTCTGAGAGTTCAAGGCTATATCCTGGTCTCCAGAGTGAGTTCCAGGACAGCCAGGGCTACCAGAGAAACCGGGGTGGGGTGGGGTGGGGTGGGGGGGTGGTGCTCGAAAAAGAAGAAAGAGAAGGAGAAGGAGGAGAAGGAGAAGGAGAAGGAGAAGGAGAAGAAGAAGAAGAAGAAGAAGAAGTAGTCATATGTGTAAATATTGTTTACTCAGTATTTCCGCTGTGTCAAGCACAATGATCCTCCTTGGGTTCTCATAAGACACACACATATTTTTACACATATTTACTACATGCCTAGTGGTATTAAACAGTTGTTTAGTAAATAGCGGCGCCAGGGTGCAAACACAGCTGAAGTTCAAACCATTAATAATACCACTTATCATCTGATAACAGTGAACCCTCAGTTACTTTAAACTACTTATGATAAATTTAACATAATTGAGACATGGAATTGGTTCTGCCTTCTCTTCATATACCAATTACAAATGAATTACATTGCATTATCAGACATATATTGTAAAAAAGACAAATGAGCTGAGTTATGAAGGAAATGCAAATCAAGGCCACCAGCAAACTAAAAAGTATCAGAGGAAAAACTTTAATATACTCTGTTAAGAGATTAAAAGATGCAGACTGGAGAGATGGCTAAGAATACAGAGGACCCAGCGTTGGTTCCCAGCACCCACATCCATTCAGTTCCAGGGGATCTGACACCTTCTTCTGACCTCTGTGAACATCTTGCATTCACATGGTAAAGATGCATGCATATGGGTAAAATTCATGTACATAAAGTAAATCTAAAACAAACAAAAAAACTTAGTAAGCTATCTAAAGATTTCTTCAGAGTAATAATCACATGGCCTAGTAATTCTACTCACAGATACACTAAAAACTAATGGACACATAGCCAGGGCTTGAGAGTATGTATAGTTCAGTGGTGGAGTACTTGCCTATCATCTGCAAGAACCCATATGCCATCTCCAGCACCAGGAAAAAACCCACATATACATAAACATGTATATAAATGTTCACAGGATTATGTACCATAGTCAAACAGAATGAAAAGAAATTAAATGGCCACTAACTGAATGGAAACATAAAATGTGATTTATGCATACAACAGAATATAATTGGCCTTCCCTATTGAAGGGGTCTACTTCTGCAGATTTACTAACAGTAGCTCAAAACTCTAATTGAAGGGAGCAAGGCACAGAGGTACAAATTTATAATCCTAATGTTTAGGAAGCTAAGTAAAGAAGACCCCCAAGTTTGAAGTCCGAGTAGGTTATGAGAGTTCCAGGTCCTATCATTTGGGAAACAGAGAGGCAAGGCAGAGCTCCAGAGCTTGCTGCTCAACCGGTCAAACCAATCAGTGTTGCAAGATCCAAGGTTGTATGGACCTCCATGCATGCACCGCACTCACATATGAACATGCAAACCACTGGATTAAAATTTTAAAAAACAAATGAGGTAAAAGTTTGCACCCATGTTCTCTCACACACACACACCATTGCCTTCTTACACACAAAATAAGCAGTTGAGTGCAGTGACACATGCCTATAATCCCAACACCAAAGTCAGCCTCAGCTGTAATGTATAATCGACTGCCTGAAACCCTGACCAAAACCAAACAAAACAAAGAGAGACAACTGTTAAGATGGCTCAGCAATTTCGATCATTGCTTTCCCAGGTACCCATAGATTGGCTCACAAACATCCACAACTCCCAGGCATCCATATGCTACATAATCATATACATAAAATAAATCTTAAAACAATTAATAACAAGATAACTAAGGAGATGGAGAGATGGCTCAAGTGGTTAAGAGCACTTCCAAACTCCCAGAGGACCTAGATTTGGATCCCTAAACCCACATCAGGCAGCTTACAACTAACTGCTCACAACCCCAGTCCCAGAAGATCCAACACCATTTCTGGACTCTGTGGGGACCCACCTGGGCACATACCCAGAGACACGTGAATAAAATCTTTAAATAAATAAATTAAATGCACATACAGGTTTTAGGAAGAAACATCTGAAATTTACTTTGGGTGGATTTTTTTTTTAACATATATGTGTATCTTGCCTGACGCATGCCAGAATAGAACACAGGATATCCAGGAACTAGAGCAGAAGACAACTCTGAGCTCCCCCAGGTGCCAACAACTTCACCCAGGTCCTCAAGAACAAGTGCCCTTGCCAGGTGTGGTGGTGCACTCCTTTAGTCCCAGCACGGGGCAGATAGATCTCAGTAAGTTTGAAGTTTAAGGCCAGGGCTGTTACACAGAGAAACCATGTCTCAAAAACAAAACAAATCAAATCAAATTTCTTAAACATGGAACCATTTCTTTAATCCTAAATATTTTCTTCATGGAGGGTGATGTTTTTTGTTTGTTTGTCTTGTTTTGTTTTGGAGGGGGGGTTGTTGTTACTGTTTTGTTTTTTGGAGTCAGGGACTTACTATGTATAGCTTTAGCTGACTTTGAACTCAATATGTTGACCAGGCTGGCCTCACTCACAGGGGTACTTCTACCTCTGCCTCCTAGAGGCTGAGATTAAAGATGTGAACCACCCTTGGCCTTGTTGATTGTTTTTGAGAGAGGGTATGTATAACCCAGGTCCCACAGAACGTCCTATGTAATCCAACTTAATTCCAGCCTGAATCTCCTCAGTGCTAAGACTTATACTCCCATACCCAATACCCAGCTACTTTTAATGAGAGCTTTCATCAAGCATTTGATAAATGAGTAATGTCATTCTAGACATGAGCCCCAGTTTTTCATAGATAAATCCATAAAAACAAAACCAACAAAATCACAATGTGTAGCATAGTCTTTTAACATTTCATTCTGCAAAGTACTACCTATATACTAGAATGTAGATAGTTACACCTTAAAAATAACTGCTATAATGTCATTCGCTGCATTTGTAACTATATATTATTTCTATACTAAAAGTCAGCGCTGGATCATGCATAATCCCAGCACTTGGGAGGTAGAGTAAGGATAAAGAGTTCAATACCAACCTTAGCCACAGAGCAAACTGAAGGCCAGGCTGAGCTACTAAGCACGAGACTCTTGGCTCAGTCAGGTAAGTACCTACTAAGCACGAGACTCTTGGCTCAGTCAGGTAAGTACCTGTGGATCTCTAGAACTCATTGGTCAGGTAGCCTAACCCTTCAGTGACCTCCAGATTCAAAAAAAGATCCTGTTCTAAAAAATAAGTTGGAGATCCTGGTGAGGGGACATTTGCCTTCTATCCCAGCACTTAGAGACAACTGAAGACAGAGGCAGGATCTCTGAGCTTAAAGCCAGACAAATCTATAAAGTGAATTAATTCCAGGCCAGCCAGTGCTACAAAGTAAAACCCTGCCTCAAAACAATCAGATAACTAAAGTAAAATAAACAAAACAAACAAACAAAAACCAAAGCTAAAGATAGAGCTCAGTTGGTAGCGAGCTTCTGCCTAGCATACAAGAAACCCCAGATTCAGTCTGCAGTATCAAGCAGCAAATAAATGAGTAGGGTTTCAGGATGTAGCCAGGCAGCGGAATACTTGTCCACCATGTGCAAGGCCCTGGATTTAACACCCAGGACTGGAGGAAAAACAGATAAATGAATGAATGGCTGGATGGACAGACTTCAATTAAAGCCAGACTAGATGGTGCACACCTTAACCCCCAGACGCAGGAGGCACAGGCCAGAGAGAGCTCTATGAGTTAGAAGCAATACAGCCAGAATATAGAAAGACCATGTCTCTAAACCTAAATCCAAAAAACAATAAAAAAAGCTAATGGCTATATTCTGTGGTCCTAGGACAGCAAAAGAAACTAATATAATTATTTATGTTATACTGAAACTCAAGGATTAAAAACAAATCAGTCTTTAACTCTGGAGGCAGAGGCAGGCAGTTCCAACACAGCCAGAGCTATATAGAGAGATACTGTATCCAAAGAAAAAAAGAAAAACACAAAACCAAAAAAGTTCAGGGTCACCCTTCGGCTCTCTGAATCGGTTATTTCACAATATTTCACAATCGGTTATTTCACAGTCATTTCTGCCACAATTAAAAAAAATTAGACCACAAATAAATCAAATTATTCTTGACAACATTTGAGAGCCTATATTGTAACAGCAATCCTCATACTTTTAGTCTACGCCTTGTATAAATGTTTCTTTATGCTAGAGGGACAGATGACAATGGTTCTAAACACTAGCTGCATGTCCTCACCTGAGGAATTTTATTAAATAGCAAATGCTAACAGATGACCAATTACTCCTCCACCACCAAAATAAAGACTCATTATGTCTGAGGTAGAACTCTTAGTAAATTAGCTGGGTTTTTTTTTTTTTTTTTTTTTTTTAAGCTCCACAGATCTGTCAAGGCGGGAAACAGGCATCTGTAGCTACTGAGTACTTGTAAAATGAGCCCTGGGAGGAGGGGGGTGTAAAACAAGACAACAGTCTATGATTTAGTACAGAAGTCACACCAACAAGTGATAACTGGTTCCATATAATTTCAGTATTGCTTTATTTCATATAGCAAAATAATAATAATGTAACATTTATTTGATACCTACAAACCAGAAGTTGCTAAAAATATTAACAGTAAAGTTAGTACTAATTATGATTCGGCTGTTATAGATGAACTAGCCAACTGCCAGGCTAACTATAAATTAACATCATACGCTTTTTCTACTAGGTCAAAACAGAAAGACATTAAGTGCAGTGTCACAGACAGGTGGTGGTGGCACATATCTTTGACCCTAGTGCTGGGGACACAGAGGCAGGAGGATCTCTGTAAGTTCAAGGCCAGCCTGGTCTACAGATCGAGTTCCAGGAGAGCCAGGGCTACAAAGAGAAACCCAATGGGGAAAAAAGAAGCAGAAAGACAGAGACACATAACAAAACAAAAGGCCAGCTAGATGTAGCTCAGTGGCAGAGCCTCGCCTGTCACATACAAAGTTGTGGGTTCAATCCCTAATGGTTCCCACCACCACAAATAAAAGTGCCAAGTGCCACACACAGTGGCTGGGACCTGAAATCCTAGCCTTCCTCAGTGCTGGGGCACAAACATCGAAGTTTAAGGCGAAACTATGCAATTTCAGGTCAGCCTAAGCTCTATAGTAAGACCACTTCCAAAAACAAAATTTTGTGAGCAGTTCCAGGGATCAAACCCAAGTCTGACCACTGAGAGCAACATCCCAGCTCCAAATTTATTTTAAGTAGTTAAAAATAAGTCATTGGCTCTCTGACATATAGATTATGGCTTAACAACAATGAAAATTAGAACATCTATCCTAGTAATTTTACTTAAAATCATATTCTTTCTGTCTCTTTTCCTCCCTCTCTGTTCTCCCCTTGCTCAACTATGTTCATAGCAGCATTATTTGTAATAGCCAGAATCTGGAAACAATCTAGATGCCCCTCAACCAAAGAATGGATAAAAAAAATGTGGTACATTTACACAGTGGAGTACTACTCAGCAGTATAAAAAAAAAAAAAAGAAAGAAAGAAAGAAAAGAAAAAGAAAAAAGACATCTTGAGGTTTGCAGAAAAATGGACAAAACTGGAAAAAGCCACCCGGAGTGAGGTAACCCAGACCCAGACAGAGAAATATAATATGTACTCACTCATAAGTAGATATGCTATTAGACACAAAGCAAAAGACAACCAGCCTACAGGTCACAACCCCAGAGAGCCTAGGTAACAAAGAGGACCCTAAGAGAGACAGACAGGGATCCACCCAGGAAGGGGAAAAGACACGATCTCCTGAGTAAACTGGGAGCTTGGAGGTGGTGGGGAGAGTGGAAGGAAGGAGGGGACGGGAGGGGACGGGAGGGAAGAGGGGAATAAAACTGTATAGCTCAATTAAGAGGGAGAGACAAGTTCTCACTACAAGAGCTCATGGCCCTCTTACTTCAGCCTACTACAATTACAGGCATATAACATGCCACACTCTTCAGCCTACTACAATTACAGGCATATAACATGCCACACTCTTCAGCCTACTACAATTACAGGCATATAACATGCCACACTCTTCAGCCTACTACAATTACAGGCATATAACATGCCACACTCTTCAGCCTACTACAATTACAGGCATATAACATGCCACACTTCTCTCTACTGTCTCAATATCTTTCTATTACAATTCTTTATTTCAAGACAGGGTTTCTCTGTGTAGCTTTTGTAGACTGGGATGGCCTGGAACTCACAAAGATCCACCTGCCTCTGCCTTTAACCAGTCCTGGGATTAAAGGTGCGTGCCACCACAGGCCAGCCCTGCCTTAGTACCTTATGGTAATTTTCCTATCCATCTGGTATAATGGTAGCTTCCAGATCTGTGGCACATAGCCTATGGTTCTCTACAGTACTAGGTACAAATGAATCTTTACTTACCACTGGCTAACTATAAATTCAAACAATTTGCTTAACTTCCCTGAGCCAAGACCACCCTTTATTTGTAAAATGAAAAAAAAAAGTGATGATCAAAAACAAATGTCTATAAGGCTATACAAAACGCTATATAAGGCTAGAGAGATGGTTCGTGGTTAAGAGTGATGGCTGCTCTTGCAGACGACCCATACTGAGTTCCCAAGCACCCATGCCAAGCCGCTCCCCATCACCTCCAGAAGCTCCATGAGCTCAAGTGGCCTCCTTGGGTACCTACACACGAGCATATACTCACACAATATATACAATTAATTAAAATAATCTTTAAAATGTAAAACACCTTAAGGGGGGTGATATGGTGTAGTGGGTAAAGGTATTTGCAAACCAAGACTGATGACCTGAGTTTAGCCCTGAGACACACAAGATGACAGAAACAACTCCCAGAAGTTGCCCTCACCTCCACATGTGGCGTGGCACAGGGACACCCCACCTCCACACACACATAAATAAATGTAATAAAGATTTAAAGGCAGCCAGGTCTAGGAGCTGGTGGCACACGACTGTAAACCCAACACACAGAAGCCAGGGTGAGGAAACAACACAAACTGAAGACAAAGCTAGGACACACAAGGATCTGAGGCTGTCAAGGCTGAAAGAGGACGGGGTGGGGCTCAGTAATGAGCATATGCCTAATTCATACAAGGCTCAGGGTTTTATCCCCAGCCCCAAATGAGTATTGGCACAAAAACAAAAACAAAACAAAAAACCCAAAACTTTAACCTAGCATAATAAAGTGATGAATGCTCTTGAAAGGTCACAAAAGGCTCAAGATTCAAATGACCAGTATTTAACTTCAAGTCAAAGACAGAATTTTGCTATTAACTAGTCAATTTCATTAATGCGAGGTTTCACAGCCCTCTCTGGGGCTGTTCTAAGTCTCTTACTGCCTCAGCAGAAAGACGGCAGGAAAAGCACACAACTCACAAAAGCAAGCTATTGTCCTGATTTTGTTTGATAGTTGGTGTTTTGGCTGATAGCCTCAATCACCACATGCTAACCTTAAATTCAGACTTCCACATAGCCAAGGATGAACTTTTTATGATCCTATTTCCACCTTCAAAGTACTGGGATTACAGTTTTTTCCATCACACTTGGTTTATGCAATGCTGGGATGAAGCCCAGGGCTTAGTGCAAGTTAGGCAAGCACTATATCCACTGAGCTATATCCCTAAGCCATCTACTCTTTAGGGAAGTCTAACTAAAATAAACCTTTATTCACTCATTCAGCACTTACCAGGCCAATCTAAGCCTAAGCAATGAACACATATGAGGTACAATTTCTCTCTCAAATAACCAAATCAAACATCAGCAAGATGATTGAGCTGGTAAAGATGCCAAGCCTGACAAACTCAGTTCAATTCCCAGAAGTCACAGGGTGAATTGAGAAAACCTTTTACAAGTTGTTGTCCCATCTGAGCACCATGACATAAACAGATGCACAAACTAATTTTTTTAAACTAAGTTAAGGACTGGAGAGATGGCTCAATAGGTAAGAGCACAGGTTGCTCTTCCCAAGGACCCAAATCTGATTCCCAGAACCCACATGGTATCTCATAACCATCTGTAACTCCAGTTACATGGTATCCAAGCACAGGCAGATACTCAGTGCATGGATATAAATGCAGGCAAAACACTCATACACATAAATACTGTTTGTTTTTTTAAAAACTATAAGCCAGGCATTGTGGAGCACACCTTTAGTGACAGCACTCGGGAGGCAGAGGCAGGCGGACCTCTGTGAGTTTGAGGCCAGGCAGGTCTAGAGTAAGTTCCAGGACAGTCTCCAAAGCCACACAGAAAAACCCTGTCTCGAAAACAACAAAAAAAGAAAGAAAGAAAAAAAACTATGTTGAAAGCTGGGCTGTGGTAGTACCGCCTTTAATCCCACCACTCAGGAGACAGAAGCAATTGATTGGTGCGTTTTAGGCCAGCCTGGTCTACAGAGCCAGTTCTAAAACAGCCAGAGCTAAAGAATGATCAAGTACAGGACTTTATCTGCATGTTCAAGACCCTGGATTTGATCCCCAGCACTGTAAACAAATAAATTACAAAAGACAACATTAAGGGCCAGGAGACAGCTCAGGCAGTAACAATAGCTGTGAGGCGAACCTGACAACCTGAGTTCACTACAGAGACGGCAGGAGAGAGCCAACCCTAAAGCATGGTCCTGTGACCTCCCTCTACGCTTCCGTGTCACACACCTGCACACAAATGGTGGCTCACACTTGTTACCTCAGTGACTTCGAAGGCTGAGGAAGGTGAATCATTAAGTTCAGTTCAAGGCCAGCCTAGCCTACTGAAGATTCAGCTCCAAGAAGCCTCTCTGATTCTGCCTCACCCAATCTAAGGCTATGCACTGCCCAGTCTTGATAACTATCAACCTTAACACAGTACTTTCAAAACATCAGCACCTACTATAGTCAAAACACATTGCTGGCCAAACACTATCATGATCTAATTTAAAGGCAATTCAACTGCTTGAGTACATAGTAGTAATGCTACCGCTCTACCGACACTCTCAAAGTCCTAGTTTAGTTACTGGTATCACAAGCGCAAGCGCACACACACACACACACACACACGCACACGCACACGCACGCGCAGTAAATTTATTGTTGCAAGATTTGTTTTTGTTTTTATGTTTTGTGTGCTTGTTAAGTGTGCATGAAGCAGCAAGTCTGCATGTAGAGTCTGTTCTATCCTTTCACCATGTGGGGTCCAGGGGCTGAACTGACTCTTTTACTCATTCAGCCAACTAGTCAACTAGTCAGCCATTTTTTTTTTGGTATATTTCAAAAGATTTTTATAATTTTTAAGTGTGTGTGTGTGTGTGTGTGTAAGAGACAGAGAGAAGGAATGTGAGAAGGTACACATAAGTACAGGTGCCTGAGAGGAGGCTGTGAGCTATATGGAGCGGGTGCTGAGACCTAAACACAGAACTCTGGAGTGGTGAGCTCTTAACTGCAGAGCCACTGCCCTAAGCTTTGTTTTGTTTTGACATAGGGTCTTCCATATATAATTCAAGGTGACATGAACTCACTATATGTAACACGGGATAGTTTCAAACTCAAGGTCCTCCAGCCACATGCTACTGGCTTGGTTTTTGAGGCAGGATGTCTCTATGAAGTCCAGGCCACCCTAAAATTCTCAATCCTCCTGCTTCACCCTCCTGAGGGCTGCAATTACAGGCTCGTGTTATAATACCCAGAATATGTTATACTTAGACACATGTTTAACCATGCAATGATTAGCTATTAATTGTGGTACAATGATCTGAAGTCATAAAAATAAAGCAATTCAGGGCTGAAGGGATGGTCATTCAGTGGGGAGCACGTAATGGTGTGGTTCCCCCAGCCATGACAGCTCACATCTGCCTGTTCCAGGGGAAATCTAATGTCCCCTCTGGCAGTCCAGGGCACTGCACACATGCGGAACAATGAAATAAAAATAAAATATTTAAAAAGGATGAGGAAATTCATGTGTTTACATTATATATTCATAAGTGCACATGCATGCAAGCGTAGATGTCTAAGAAATAGAGTAATTTGTGGAAATTGGCTTTCTACCTCTATGAGTTCCAGGATCAGGTAATCAGGCTTGGTGGAGTGTATTTACCTGGTGAGCCATCTTGCTGGCCCCCTTTATTTTGAGATAGGGTCTTATGAAGCCCAGCTCAGTGTAAACCAGAACAGCACTGAGCTCTGGTTTGACCTCTAATGACCAATGACTGGAATTACTGGTATGTACCGCACCTATCTGGCAGTTCTTTATGTAGATACAGAATACACTCGACCACATATCACAGATAAAATATAGTAAGGTACAGACAAGTATAGCAAAGCTACTAAGGGTTTTTTGTTTTTGTTTTTTCAACTGTATAGGTGGGTATACAATATATAGGCCAAATGATACACTCCTTAGTCTCAGCTCCTCAGGAAGGTAAGAGGGAAGGCTCGCCTGATCCCAAAGGTGTAAGACGAACCTGAGAAACACAGAAGACCCTGAAGAAAAAAGACAAAATATTTTATATGAAGAAAATTGTTTAACTATTATTTATATGGGCGTTATGCACGAATGTCTGTGCCAAAAGCACACCAGGTGCCCAGGGAGTTCAAAAACATTAGATCCCTACAAGTAGAGTTACAAACAGTTGTGAACTGCCGTGTGGGAGTTAGGAACTAAAACACCCAGTCTTCTGGAAGAGCAGGTTCTTTCTTATTCACTGAGCCATCACTCCAGCACCCATATGAAAATGTTTATCTTACACTTTGTTCCTCGAAACATAAAGTAACTTTAAATTACTTACGTTAAATAGCATAAAATGTAAATGGATTACTTACAAATAGAAACCTTCAACATACAAAGCATCTGCAGTCTATCTAATGCAACTGGGAAGGGGATTGCTGGGAGAAACAGGTACAAAAGAAATTAATCTTTATATCTCAAGTACTAAAAGTAAAGGTAAAATTTTCTCATGTTCATGCTACAAATATATTTTGTAGTAAAATGCAAACAGAAGCCATTTGTTAAAATGTTGCCCTTTGTTAATAATTTATGCCAGGCAGTGGTAGTGCATACCTTTAATCCCAGCACCAGTTGGAGGCAGAGGCAGGAGGATCTCTTAAGTTTGAGGCCAGCCTGCTCTACAGAACAAATTCCAAAATAGACAGGGCTACACAGAGAAACCCTATCTTAAAAATAGCAGCCGGCCATTGGTGGCGCACGCCTTTAATCCCAGCACCAGCTGGAGGCAGAGGCAGGTGGATCTCTGTGAGTTCAAGGGCCAGCCTGGTGCCTGGTCTACAGAGCTAGTCCCAGGACAGGCTCCAAAGCAATACAGAGAAACCCTGTCTCAAAATAAAAAAAAAAAATAACCTGGGCACACTTTGGAAATGCAATTTTCTTAAATATGTAGTACTCAAGTTTTCTTTCTAGATGTCATTTAAAATAATCACAGAACATTAAACTCTACCCTTATACACTTATCAAAAAAACTCAGCAAGATAATAAATATAGCCAGCAGTGGCACATGCCTTTAGTTCCAGCACTTGGGAGGCAGAAGCAGATGAATCTCTGTAAGTTTGAGGTCAGTCTGGTCTAAAAAGTGAGTAACAGGGGCAGCCAGGGCTGTTAAAAAAAAAAGAGAGAGAAACCCCCATCTTGAAAATCAAACATACAAAGGTAATAAATATATGTGAACAACTTATAAAATGATGACTTAAAGTCTGGTAGCACTTTAGGACGGTGGTACCTTGTTATTTGACTTCCTCCAAAGGACTTATGTCTTATTTTATTTTGTTTTGTTTTATTTACTCTTGAGACAGATTTCCATTATATAGCCTTTGCTGGCCTAGAACTCACAGGAGATCCTCCCACCTCTGCCATCACTTGCTGGGGTTAGAGGTGTGTACCCTCCTCTTGTTTACACAAAGTGCTGGGGCCTGAACCCAGAGCATTATGCACAATAATCGAGCATTCTCCCTGCTGGTTTACATCCCTATACAGATCTACTTTTCTAAATTACAAATCTAAACAGGCCCAAAAGGCTGAAACAATCCAGGCAACACCAGGAAAGCAAAGTAAAATATAATGAAAGGACTAGAACACATATAATCTATTAAGTGAGGAAAGAGTATTAAAAGTGTGCATAATCTGCTAGTCTGTGCTATTTAGTGGGAAGAAGACACAGTAACCAGAGATGTTAAGTAAGCAGGCACAGCAGTTATTTCACTGGTAAAGTTCTAAAATTTTTCATTACATGTCTATTGAAAAATTAAGTTTGAAAGCTAGTAAGATGGTTCCATGGGGTAAAAGCACCTGCTGTTAGGCCTGACTGTGTGAGTTCAATTTCTAGAGCCCACAGGGCAGGAGAAACCCTGCTCCGTCAAGTTCTGTCTTCCACATGTGCACTATAGCAGGAATACATACACACATTTCCTCTGGAGGAAGACCAGACACTACAGAATATCACCAAAGCTATAAACCAGTCTGATGCTATAAACCAGGCTAATTTGAATTACACAGTACATAGTTGCATAGCTATATAGTTGTCTCAAACAACACAAAAATCTTTTAATTTGTGAGAGATGCAGCTCAGGTGCTACCAGGCCTACTTAGCATGGATGACACCTGGATTCTACACCAGCACCCTAGGTATGGTGGTACACACCTGTAATCCCAGCACTCTGAAGGTAGACAGAAGCAACAAGATCAAGGTCAAGATCATCCTCAACAAAACAGCTAACTTGAACTCAGCCTGGAATACATGACACCATGTTTCAAAAAGGAAAAGATCTAATGCTATCCAAACTAGCTAGACTCAGTACTACACACAGCTGTATCAAGACTCAGTACTACACACAGCTGTATCAAACACTCAGTACTACACACAACTGTATCAAAGACTCAGTACTACACACAGCTGAATGAAACAGACTCAGTACTACACACAGCTATATCACTCAGTACTACACACAACTGTATCAAAGACTCAGTACTACACACAGCTGAATGAAACAGACTCAGTACTACACACAGCTGTATCAAACACTCAGTACTACACACAGCTGTATCAGACAGACTCAGTACTACACACAGCTGTATCAAAGACTCAGTACTACACACAGCTGCAAACACTCAGTACTACACACAGCTGTATCAAAGACTCAGTACTACACACAGCTGTATCAGACAGACTCAGTACTACACACAGCTGAATCAGACAGACTCAGTACTACACACAGCTGCATCAAACACTCAGTACTACACACAGCTGTATCAAACAGACTCAGTACTACACACAGCTGTATCAGACAGACTCAGTACTACACACAGCTGTATCAAAGACTCAGTACTACACACAGCTGTATCAAAGACTCAGTACTACACACAGCTGTATCAAACAGACTCAGTACTACACACAGCTGCATCAAATAGTAGTTTTTTTAAAACTACTTTTGCTGTGTATGGTGGCAGAGAACTTCAAAGAGAAGTAGGAGGGAGATTTCTGAGTTTCAGACAAGAATGTTCTACATGTGTTCAATGTCAGCCAAAAACACAGTGAGACTCTGTCTCAAAAAACAGACTAACAGCCAGGCGGTGATGACACACACCAGGACAGGCTCCAAAGCTAGAGAAACTCTATCTCGAAAGCAAACAAACAAAAAAAATTTTTATTTACCTGTGTATATGCAATGATGTGTGGGTGTCCACAGAGGCCAAATGAGGATCCCCAGAGCAGGAGTTACAGGAGGTTGTGAGGCGCTTAGGAATCAAATTCAAGTTCTTTACAAGAACAGTAACAGTCTGGGTGTGTGTGTGAGGGTAGGGGGTGGCATACCTTTATTCCCAGCACTCAGGAGGCAGAGGCAAATGGGTCCTTATGAGTTTGAGACTAGCCTGGTCTACAGAGCAAGTTCCAAGACAATGAGTGCTACACAGAGAAACCATGTCTGGGAAAACTTAAAACAAACTAACAAAAGTAGTAACTCAACCACTGAGCCATCTCTCTAGCCCCTAAATTGTTATAACTCTTCAGTTATAACAATGCAAGATGTCAGCCTATCAAGAACTATTAAAAGCACCTTTGTCAGCCAGGCAATGGTGGCACATGCCTTCAACCTCAGCACTCAGGAGGCAGAAGCAGGCAGATCTCTGTGAGTTTGAGACCAGCCTGGTCTACAGAGTGAGTTCTAGAACTGGCTCCATAGCTACTGAGAAACCCTATCTCAAAACACCAAATAAACAAACAAAAACCTCACAAACACCAGTTGCCTAAGCCTCCTGAACACCAGGACTACACACTGAAGCTATTATGTGCCCAGCTTTTCTTCTGGTTTTCTGAAACAGACCTTGTGTACCCCAGTCTTTCTGCCTTGGCCTACTGAATACCAATGGCACACATGGTGCATAAAACACTGGTCTTCAATATATTTTGTATAGAAGTATAAATGGTCTTTTACTGGTTTTTAAACATGGTCTCATTAGGCAGCAGCCCTGACTGGTCTGTAATTTACATTCATCCAACAGTCTGTGCTTCCCAGTGTGCTAGGATTAAAGGCATGTGCCACCACTCCCTGGCTACAAAGAAAAATTTAAAGATAAATAAAATCCATTGGGTATAAAACGCCAATGACAATTAGTATGACATTAATGTCCACTTACAACAAAGCCATAGAGCTTCAAAATCAGCAAAAAAATTAAGAGTTGACATGGGGAGTATACCCTTGTAACTTAGAGCAACTTCTTTCAAACTGTTCCTGGGATGTAAGGGATACCACATAACCAGTAACTACTTCTACTTTACTCTATTAAAAGAATTCATCCTTCAAGATCTATTTTATCCTTCTAGCACCCTCTCCCTCTTAATAAGAAGGGTCTCACTATGTAGCCCTGGCTGGCATTTACCACTACACTCGGCCTTCCAGCATTCTTTCCAAGTATTGGAAGGGTTAGGGGTGCAGCTCAGTTGTTGGGAGTGCTTGCCTAGGTTACACAGAGCCCTAGGTGCTGTTCTCCATTAAGCATGGAGGTATGTGCTTAATTTCAGCATTGGGGAGGTGGATCAAAGACTATACATGAAGCTCACAGCCAACTTCCACTAGGAAAAGGAATTCAAGAATAACCAGGTAAACTATTTTTTCAAAAGAAAAAAAAAGAGCAATGTAGTGCTTTTATATGAGGTCACTGACATGTGAAATGCTATTTTAAAAATACATTTAAGGGGGCTGGAGAGATGGCTCAGTGGTTAAGAGCACTGGCTGCGCTTCCAGAGACCCAGGTTTAATTCCCAGCACCCACATGGCAACTCACATGGCCTATACTCCAGTTTCAGGGGATCTGACATGTCCACATAGACAAAACATGACTGCATGAAATAAAAATAAGTAACTTTTAAAAATTATATTTATGATCAGGCATGAACGTGCATGCTTCTAATCTCAGCACTTGGGCAAGAGGGCCTCTGAGTTTGAGGCCAGTTTGGTCTGAATAGTGAATTCCAAGCCAGCCAGGGTACACAGAGACCCTCCCTCAAATACACAAATAATTAAATAATACAATCCCGTGTGTGTGTATGTTTGCAGGAGCGTGTACGTGTGTATATGTATGTAGAAGTCAGAGAACAGCTTCCAAGGGTCAGCCCTCTTCTTCTACCATGCAGGTCCCAAGGAACTGTTATCAGGTTTGGAGATTAAGTGCTTTTTACCGACTGAACCATATACTTACCAGCTGAAAATATGTAAAAAAAAAAAAAAAAAAAAAAACCTTTAGAGGCCTTTATAATTTCATCTAGCAAAAGCAAAGACCAAAACATGATGTAATATGTTAAGGACACATGAATATGCATCAACTTATTGGTTCTCCAGCAAAATTTCTAAAACCAGAAGCTACCTGTAAAGTATGGGATCACAAAATGTAAGGAGATAGGCACTGCAGCACATGCCTGGGAAGTAAAAAAGGAACATTAGGAATTCAAGGTCATCCCCATCTCTTATAAACTGACTCTTATAGCACAAGGCTACTCCTGATACTCAGGAGGCTGAGATGGGAGGGCAGTAAATTCAACTTAGCAAGACCCTGTCTCGAAATAAAATGTAAAAGATTATAATATATATAGTAACATATATATTATTACTATTATACATCAGTGGCAGAGCACTTACCAGCCATGTATGGAAACATAAATGCTATTCCCAATATTAGCCACCCCCACAAACAAAACCTCTGAAGAAAGTCTGGGAGGCTGAGGCAGCAATGTTTGGGAATACAAGTCACCTGGACTATTCTAGTAAAATGGTCATCATTATTTTCACCACCAATGCAACTACCACCAGATAATTTAGTTTAAAAACAGGTAAAATATATTAATATACTCAGCAAAGAAAAATACAAATAGCAGGGGTCAGAGAGATGGCTCAGCCGTCAAGAGCACTGGCTGCTCTTACAGAGCTCCTTGAATTCAATTCCCAGGACCCACATGGTGGCTCACAGCATCTATAATAGGATCTGATGCCCCCTTCTAGCATAAAGTCAGTATCATATACATAAGATAAAAAAACTAACTCTTAATATGGCAGCTCACAACCATTGATAACACAGTTCCAAAGGTCAGATACCCTCTTCCAGCCTCCAAGGACACCATATACAAGTGCTGTATAGACATTCATGAAGGCAAAACACCCATACACATAGATCATATTTTTTAAAAAAGTGTGGATAGCTGGGCTTTGGTGGTACACGCATTTAGTCCCAGCACTAGGAAGGCAGAGGCAGGTGGATCTTTATGAGTTCAAGGCCAGCCTGGTCTACAGAGCAAGTTCCAGGACAGGCTCTAAAGCAATATAGAGAAACTCTGTCTTGAAAAACCAAAAAAAAAAAAAAAAAAAAAAGTATGCATTAACCTATCAGCAAAAATATAAATTAACACCACAATGAAGGCACATGTCTTTAATCCCATTTGTCAGACAGAGGCAGGAAGATTTGAACTTTTAACCTCAAGGCCAATCTGGTCTACAGAGTAAGTTCCAGGATAGCCAAAGGAATACACAGAGAAACAAAAACAAAAATGGAACCTAGGACCAGTTCATAGTACAATAACTACCCTTTCAGGCCTGACCACACAAATTCCATGCCCATAATCCACAAAAAGCCAGATGCAGTAGTATTTATAATCCCAGCACTGCTAAGGCGAGAACCACCTGAACACTCATGGGCCAGAGAGCCTGGAATACAGAGAGTAAGCAAGAGACCCTGCCTTAACAAAGTGCAAGGAGACAACTAAATCCAGCAAGTGACCCTGACTTGCATGTGAGAACTGTGTCACATCCCAGTAGGAGCACACACACACACACACACACACACACACACACACACACACACACACACACACACACACACACATCTCACACACACACACACACACACACACACACACACACACACACTCTCACACACACACACACACACACACACACACACACACACAACTAAATTAAATGGTTTTAGAAACACAATGGGGTTACCAAGATGACTTAGCAGATAAATAACCCAAGTTCAATGTCCAGGGCCCACTTTGTAAAGAGATCTGACTCTCACAAATTGTCCTCTAACCTCCTTATGCAGGCTTGGGATTTAAAAAAAAAAAAAAAAAAGGTAAGTTCAAACCATAAATAACCCTTAGCTTTATTTTTATGTGGAACCTAGGGCTCTATGCATGGCATATACAGTTACTGAACTACAACTCCAATTGCTGTTGGGTGGGACTTGGTGTGCTTTTTTTGGGTGTGTGTGTGTGTGTGTGTGTGTGTGTGTGTGTGAAAGAGGGAAAGGGAGAGGAAGAGGGAGAGGGAGAGGGAGAGGGGGAGGGAGAGGGAGAGGGGGAGGGAGAGAGACTTGCTGTGTATCCCAGGCAGCTCTTGAATCTGACCAGGAACTCACCATCTTTCAGGGATTACAGGCACTCCACTGTCTTATTGCTTTTGTTGAAGTATTTTCCAAGATTTTCGTATTTACTTTTTCATTTTTTTGTGTACAGGCATTTTGTCTGCACGTATATCTCTTTAGCACATGCAAGCAGTGCCCGAGGAAGCAGACGGTGGAGTCAGATCTCCTGGGACTGGAGTTACAAAGGCTTATGAGCCAATGCCGTGGGAGCTAGGAGCCAAACCTGAGTCCTCTAAGCAGCCAGTGCTCTTTAACAGCTGAGTCTTTTCTCCAGCCTCTCAAGATTGATATTCTTAATTATGTGTGTATATATGTACACGTGTGTGTGACCACGGAGACCAGACATCAGATCTCCCCAGACCCAGACTGACAGGCAATTGTGTGCTGGTGATACTGATAGTGGGAATGAGACCCAGGTCCTTAAGTGCTAAATTGTCAATGGAGCACACACACCTTTTTGAACAGCCTTTTATGTAGCCCTGGCTGGCCTTGAACTCTACATGTAGCCCAGACTAGCCCAGAACTAGGATCTCTGCCTTTCAGTGCTAGGATCAAAAATGTGTGCAACAACACCCAGCATTTAAATCTCATTGTGTAACCCAGACTGGCTTCAAAATCAAATTCTGCCTTTGGCCTTCCAAGTACTGGAATTACTGACATGTGTCATGACATCCTGCTTAATACCACATCTTAAGTGACTATAGTTTAAGGTGAAAAGATCAGTTTGCAATCAGATTTTCTTAAAGTTCCAAAGTCATCTAGAGACCTTTTCACCCAGTGAAGCAGTAAGCTAAATAAATCATGCAAATAGATGAGCAATTACTGTGACACATGACTGTAATGGCAACAGGAGGGTTTTGAGCTTGAGGCCAGTCTATGCTACAAAAAAAACCAAAACACAAAAAAACAGGTGCAGTCAGGTGGTAATGGCCCACACCTTTAATCCCAGCACTCAGGAGGCAGAGGCAGTCAGATCTTTTGAGTTCAAGGCCAGCCTGGTCTACAGAATTCCGAGACAGCCAGAATTAAGCCAAGTATGGTACAGCATCTCTAACTCCCATCTTTTGAGGTGGAAGCAGGAAGATCAGACATTCAAGGTCATTCTCTGCTATATGGAAAGTTCAAGTAGAACAGTCTAAGTTACATGACACCCTGTCTCAAAAATATATACACGGGGCTGGTAAGATGACACAGCAGATAATGGAGCTTTTGTCATGAAGCCTGATGAGTTGTCTAATCCCCAAGACCCACAGAGTGGAAGGCCACAACCAACTCCCACAAGCTGCCCTCTGACCTCCACATCCCTGACACGCCATATGTATGAATGGGCTTAAAACCACTGCTAAATAATAAACACAGCGAAACATTTAAAATACAGACAAATGTGGAAAGAGAAAATTAGGAGTTACTTCACAGCCTGGTTAATCACTAAAGAAAGCCAGTTGTTCTCATTCCGACTGAAATGTTCAAGGACCATAAACATGGACTTCTGCTTTTGCTTTGACACCGTAGCTCAGGCTGGCCTCAAACTCAAGGCAACCCTTCATGCCTCAGTTTCTTGAGCTCTAAGAAATAGGCATGAGCCAGTTTTTCTTTTCTGTTTCTTTTTCTTACAAGGATATGAAGACCCTGGGAGACAGTACAGACTAAAGCAATTAATAATAAATCACTGCCTGTTCTGTTTTCAAGATGTCACCTAATATGTATAATGTATACAGGTTTGTACTAAGAAAAAAGGAGTAAATAAAATATTCTACATCTACACACGTTTGTCAACCACCATATTAGATGTATAATATGCTCAAAAGGTTAATTTTGGGCAGGATGGACAGAAGAGTGGTTCTGTGAGAAAAAGATTCACACTGTAAACAGGCCGACTTAGAACTCACTCTATACCCCAGGTGGGTCTTACCCTCCAGAGAGTTAATATTAGAGAGTGCTCACCCTCCAGAGGGTTACTATTATAGATGTAAGCCACTAAGACCAGCTCTGCTGCAGTTATAACAGGATCAACTAGACTACAGTGTTGAAGACAACTACAGATTTACATTTCTATGCTTCTACTCAATCTTCTACACTAAAATCTAATTCATTTGTGAAAACAAGAACAAAACCATACACATGTACAATTAATAATATCAAATGAAACCAAGAAAAGCTGTTTGTGTTGCCAACAGATTTCAAAATAAGCTATATACTCTAATATACATCCAGCACAACAGAAATGTAAGATTTCACCACAGCAATTTTTAAAACCTGCACTGCTAAGAAACCAGAGTACTAAACCATAGCTGATATCAATCAACAGAAACAAAGGTGACACACCCACATTCTCTCTGCAAGTTAAAGATGAACAGAGGTATAAGGTTAAATGAACTTTTAATGCCTTCAATACAACCATCTATACACTATAAAAAATTCTCACAAAATCTATGTTGTATTTTCAGGCATCTGTTGACTCCCAACAAAAATATATAATCCTCTTTGGTGACATTATCATCGACTACAACCACATAGGGTTAGAGCAGAAGCAAAACCAGGATCAAGTCTGCAAAGCTAAAAGCGATCTTTCAGAAAGCAAGTACTTTTGATTTTAGAGTTGATGAAACTAGCTAAGAGAGGTCAACTGGCCATTAGCTAGTCAAGAACTTACAAATTCTAAAAACAAGAGCTCACCTCTTACCCCTTCCAGCAATAAATACACATTGCACTAGTAGACTCGTACTCCTCTCCATTTATACACACGTGTATACTTGCACAAAAGACGTTCTCTATAAATACACTTCAAAGCTTATCAAGCCCAACCCGATGGTGGCGGTTATCAAAGGCCCAAACAGCATGCTGTAATGTTACAAGTAGTTCAGAAAAAATTAACCTAACTTAAATTTTGAGTGCTGGCAAAGGAAGTTTCTATCTTAGCCAAGTTAAATCTGTGTCCAACTTGCAGCACGTCCGAGCCATGGGAAATCAAACCATGCTTTATACAGAAACAGGACAAGTCGCACATTGGTTCCCCTGTACTAATGGCATCAACAGACCAAAGCTTTGTGGGTTTGTTGCTTTGTTTGCTTTGTTTTTTAAGTCAGTCAAATGTATACCTACCTGTACCTCAAAAATGTAAACCTGACCTCAGTCAAATGCCCTTACAGCTTTAACACTTAGCCAACAGAACAATTTGGGATAAACTACAAAGAACCAAACTCACACAACAGAAAAAGGTTTTAAAAAATCAAGGTAAAGTTTCCTGAAAAAAAGCTTCCAGCTACGAACTGGCAACAAAAATTAGTTTAAGTTTCCCTTTAAGTGGTCTGCATATATACATTCAAGTGTATACTGAAGTTGTACCAAAAACTGCTTACAAATGGCAATTCCTGTGAAGTAGATGATGATGAAGCTCCAGGTAATTCTAGCATGTTTCCTAATGTACTGGTACTGGAGTCTGGATCATCCTGAAAAGATAAATTTATTGAGTTAAATTGCTCTTCTACGGTAATGTTTGTGTCTCCTAGTGAAATGGGGGCTGGGAGGAGGGCTGGTTTTTCATTGCTTCCGTCCACTTCACTTCTTTGTTTATTTTTCTGTTTTTCAGTTTCAGGAGCTAATGGCAAGAATGGCCGTTTGACTGCACCATGTCTACTCTCTGGTGTGCTGTCTCGTTCACTTCCCATGGCCATGTCTACACCGTTTTCTGATTTAGGCTCATTATTGCAGGTGGCATTGGTCTGAGTCTCCTCAAAGATCTCCACTATACTCTCATCCTCTGTGACTGGCTGTTCTGGGTCCATTTCAGAATCTACAACTGCATCGTCCACACAAGTAAAATTCTCAAAGTGCAGAAAGCCATTCTTGGTCGTCTTTGTTACTCTTAACTGGAGTTCGGGGGAGTTATTACAGGAGGGATCCTGTTTCATAGCAAGTGCTGTTGGACCACCAGGACTCAAGGAAGTGCAAACAGCTGGCGACTGAGCTCTTGAATCACTTTTTGCAGGGTCTTGAAAGGACTCTGATCCATCAGCAGACCCACTTAAATACTCTACATTGATCATGGAGGCCAAATCCTGTAGTCTCCGCAGTGGAATGTAACAAGATGGAGAATCTTGTCCATAAGCATTTTGGGATGTTCCACTGGCAGTCGGTAACTGCATAGTACACCCTTTAAGTGGCTCAGAAAAATTGGATTGACCATTACCGAAAGGGCTGTCCTTGTCTTCGGGGGCATCTAAATTCGCTGGATTAGAAAAGGACAGCAGACAATTCCTTCTAGATAGTTCACAAGTCTGATCCATACTGTGCCTGCATCAACCTGGAAACCAAAAGACACAGCGATTAATCTGAGTTAACAGACCATCTCACTCTTCACTTCAAAATGGCAGCCACTCCTGAAGGCCTAGTGGCCTTTCTGCTGCACTTCCAAGGACGGAAAAAGTTCTCCAGGCTGACGACAGGAAAATGGCCTCGGTGAGTCTCCGCGAACTACATCTTCCTGGAGCTGGGCAAACCCTGCCACATGGAAACCGCCCGTTCATCTTCCCTGCACTGCAGGCTGGTGGACACTGGGGCTGAACTAAAATTAAAACCCTCTGGCAGTCAAAACTCCCAGATCTCTAACAAGAGCCCTCCTCCTCCCCACGCCCAAGGTCCGGCAGCCAAATCTTTTGAGAGAGAAGGGGGCTGCGGGTTTCGGGGGCAGCTTCTGGACGCTACACAAAAAAGGTGTCCCCCTCCTCCTCCTCAGCAAGCCGGGCGCAGCGGTCACAATAGCGCTGCACCCCGCGCCCGGCCGGCGCCGGAGCCTTTGCAGCTACCGCGCGCAGGCCTCGAGCCAGTGGGCCGCGGCGGGTGTGCCCCGGAGCTCGCCTCGTAGACTGCAAACGCGCCGTGCTCGCAGCTGCCGCGGCCTAGAGAGCGGGACGCGGCCGGGAGAGCCGCGGCGGCGGCCGGCAAAGCCGAGTCAGGCTGGCAGCAGCTGCTACAGGCTTGACAAACATGGCTGCTGCTGCTGCTGCTGCTGCCGACGCCGCCGCCGCCGCCGCCGCCGCCTGCCCGGGCCGCGCCGCTTCCCGCAGCCGCGGCAGCGCCGCCCGCACTGCTCAACACTCGGCGGCGAGCAAAGTTTGCTGCGGGAGGGCGGCCGCCCCCGCGCCCCGCAGCCGGCCACGCGAGGGTCAGCGGAGGCCGAGGTGCGCGGGGCCGGCCGGCGATGCACGGGCCGCGCCGGGAGGAAGTTCGCCGCAGCCGGGCCGGCTAGGCCTGGGGCCGCCCGCCGGGAGTGACGGGGGAGGCGAGGAGGCCGCGGCGCAGCGCCGCCCGCCGCCAGCCGGCTCGGCCACCGGGGCCCGCAGCGAGTCCCTCACCTCGCGGCCACCACCATGTTCGCGGGCGGCCCGGCCCGGCGGCCCCTCCCGCCGCCCTCCCGCCGCCCGCCCAGCCCCGCGCGCTAGTTACCGTGCCCCGCGCCCCCTCCCGGGCCAGCTGGGGGGAGGGGGTGACCCTCATTACACCGGGGCGAGCAGAGCGCAGCACGGAGAGAGGAGCCGCTCGCCGCTCCCCCCTCCCCCCCGCGCTTCTCTTCGGGCAAGAAGGCGGCGAGCGCGACCTGCCCCGGCCTATTCCTCCTCCTCCGCCGCCGCCGCCGCCGCCGCCGCCTGCTCCTCACACCCCCACCGCGCGCGCCCCCGCGGCGGCGCGTGCTACGGAGAGCGCCTCGCTCCGGCCCGCGTGCGACGGAGGCCGCGGGCGCGCGCCCTGCCCCCCCACGCCTCGCGCGCCCCCCGCGCGCGCGCCCGCGCCTCGCTCTTCGGGGTTCAGGGCGGGTGAAGCCCGGCTCGCGGGCGGGCGGCCCAATCAGCGCTGCGGCTGCCGCCGCCCCCTCCCCTCCCCCGGTGCGCCCGCTCGGGGCCGGGGCCGACGGGCTGGCCCTGCCGCCCGGGCGGGGCCTGGGGCGGCCTCCCTGGGGGCCTCGCGCGCCTCCCGGGAGCGTCGGGGCCCGCGGGCGTCGTGGGTGGCACTGCGAGCCCGTCACCTACCTGGGGCCTGCGCCGGCCCCGGTTGCACGCAGACACCGCAGCCTGCTCACCCCGACCCCCAGCCCCGCACGCACCTGGCCTGGTGAGGCCTGCCCTGCTCAGGCCCGCGCCAGCCCGGCCTCCATCTTAGGTTACAGCCCGGCTCCCCGTGCCCTGGGCACCTGCCCTGGGCCCGCTCGCTTCGCCCCGAGGCCAAGGCCACCCCCTCTTGCCGTGGGGCTCACCGGGGGCCCGGCATGGGGTCTTCGAGGCCTCAGGCCACGGGCAGACGTGGCCGCAGGTGAACCCCTCGCCCAGCCGCACCCCAAACCCACACCACCACCAGTACACACCAAGCTGAACAGGAAACAAGATGGAGGCAGCGCTCGGGTCTGCCTCCCCGAGCCAAGCTGCACGGCCCTGGGCTGCCTTCGGCCGCAGGCTCGACGCCCGCGAGGCAGGGGGCTGGCTCCTCCCGGGAGCCTCGGGCAGCCGCCCTGCAGCAGAGCGGGCGGGCCCGGGACGCGGCCCTGCGGTCCCCACGGCCCCTCACCCACCACCCTTCCTCCCTTCCCTTCCCTTCCCCCTGCCTTCGTCCCTCGCCCTCCCCGAGCAGGGCCGTGCGGGGTGAGCGGCTCCCGGGAGCTGGGTCGGGCTGCCCGCCCGGGCCCTGGCCGCAGGGCCGTGGCCTAGGCCGAGGGACGAGGCCGGGGTCCCCCAGCCCTGAGCCCACGCCCCGCACCTCGGCCGGGGTGCAGCCCAGCAGCGCGCCCGCACCTCGGCCTGCCGCCCTGCAGCCCCCGCCCCGAGGCCGAGTCCCTAGTCCACACACACACCGCGGGGACGAAGCTCCTTCGTCACCCTGGGGCCCAGGGGTCTTCGCTGCCCCGGGCGGGGCGAGGGGCGCCCTGGGGGAGGGGTCCACTAATCCCTGCACCGCCTCCCGCGCCTCGGCTGGGTCTGGGCCTGGCACGGCGGCCCGGGCTGCGGGCGCTGGCGGGCTCGGGAGGTGCGGGCGCGCGGGGCTAGGGGCCGGGAGGGGCAGCGCCTCGCACCGCGGACGCTGCAGTTCTCCGCACCCAGGCAGATGGCCCTCTCGAGCGCGCCTCGGCCCTGAGGCCCAGGCATCGGGACCCCGGCGGGACTGCACGGGGTCGGCAGACAGGCTAGCCGGGCCGGCCAAGCCCGAAAGACACGAGCCCCGGCCTAGGGACACTCCACGTTAGGATGACGGCAACCCCGGAGCGTGCACTCTGCACCAGGGCCCCGCAGCACCGACCTAGCAGGGCTTTCTGTAGCGCGTCCATTCCTCAGAGACAGTGGAAGGACAGGTCAGGGAGCCCAAGCCAGGCCTGGTCCCGCAACTCTAATCCCCTGAGGCTCTTCTGCTTCCCGGACCCTGATGCTTCCTGGGCTTGCTTCACAGCAAGAAGCTCACCTCGGGCATTACTTGGCCCCTAGAGCGATAAGCACATCCCTGTTGGGAGACAGCCGCACTGGACCGCCAAAGAATTTCCGCCTCTTCCAGAAAGCCTTCGGTGATTTGGAGTTCATTTCAGAGCTGAGGGCGCCGCCCTCGATGGCCACGTGACCACCATTCTTCCAGAGGCTTAGTAAATGTGCGTAGTTATTGCCCCAGTAGAGTGCTTACCGGGGCCCTCTAGTAACGAGACCCCACCAGGGACAACAGCCACTTTTGGCATTCTACTGCCGGGTGTCTGTACCAATCCAGTATCTATAATGGGTGAGCCAAACGCCATCCTTCCCCGGCCTTCACCTGGTGACTGGGTCCAGCAAGGAGCAGCTCGGGATGCTTCGAGCTGTTTGCTGTCCAAGACCCACAGTCCGTTAAAAGAGGCTCAAAAGTAAGCTTTCAGCATACCTTCAGAGTGCTGGGACTCTGGCCCTGCAAGACAGCAAGTGAGCTTCCTTTAAAAAAGCGCCCCGCGGAGCCGAGAGAGTGAGGCCTCAGAGGCTTCTTCGGTTGAAGACCCAGATACTCAAGTTTCCAGATGCAAAGTTGACTGGCAGTTTTCCCTGAGCTGGAACTAGCCAGTGAAGAGCTGGGGCATAATTCAGGGCCCTATCCCATGGGGCCTGCTGTACTGAGGACTCACTCCTGTTAACTCCATCAGGCAATTCAATAGGAAAGCTATGACGCTTCCTTTTTCACAAGTTATAACGTGAGCCAGTCATTTCTAACTGGCAGTTACCCCCAGTGCTCATCACTGCAAAGTTCTTCCCATCGCAATAGCTATTTTGACACGCTTGGAACTACCACTGGATGGCCCCGAAGAAGTTATTTTTCAGCCCTGTGGCCCCCAAGTCACAGGTAACCGGGATGATTCCAGGGTAGGCTAACAATCTGCCCTTAACAATTACAGACCGCACCTGATGAATGCTAAAATACAATTCATTGCTTCCTTTGGCAACCATTTCCTGAATTCTAGGCAATGTACTAGGCTCTGGGGAAGCAAACCTGTTGGCCTCAAGGGGAAAATGGTTAAATAAAAGTAATGAGGTGTTGCTGGGCAGTGGTGGCTCATGCCTTTAATCCCAGCACTTGGAAGGCAGAGGCAGGCTGATCTCTGTGAGTTCAAGGCCAGCCTGATCTACAAGAGCTACTTCCAGGACAGCCTCCCTCCAAAGCCACACAGAGAAACCCTGTCTTGAAAACCAAGAAAAACAAAAACCAAAAAATACCAAGGTGTGGAGAGAGATGCAATGATCTCTGCACACCGCCCTGCAGGAACCCCTCTTCTTAACTTCCTACCATCCCCTACATTCAGGATGACCTAATTACTCACATGCATAAGACTGGAACCTCAGGGAAAATCAGACATCCCTGGGTAACACCAAAGGGCCCTCCCTGCCTCTCACAATTGTCTACCACAGTGACCCAACTTATTGGAACTGAGTTGAGTATGTTCTCAGGGCCTGTATTCTCACATGGATACTGAATCCTCATGTGAGACAGGGCTGTTTTCCTGTAGGGTGAGGTTCTGGAGTGTACACCTAGCTCTTCTCTGGCTGGTCACAACTCAAGAACCTGTTTGGGCCTGCAGGTCTCATCTGGAGACCTAAGAACAAATGCTGAATGTGTATTATGCATTAGACACCACTGAGGACTCAACCCTTTACTAGCCTTGAAGAACGAGGGACTAGGTGGTCAAGCCCTTCGTGCTGGGTCTCAGAACCATTACTTTCACCTGAGTCGCAGGCCACCATCCTTGATCTAGCCTGCACACCCAACAGATGCTGTGAGAAGCCAGGGGTGTGGACACACAGATGTGCAGGGACCTGAGCGCCAGGCAGTGAGATTACCTTCACATGCATTTCCTCATCTGTAACCCACAGTTATTTTGTCGTGTCCTGCCGTGGTGAGAGGTGCCTGCAGGGATTCTTGGCCATGCATTGACCTCTTTTAGGACTGTTCCCTTCTGATTGGTTAATTCAGCAAATGCTCATTGAGGGTGATCAGAGCCTTGTGGAAGAGCTAGAAGAGCACCCAGCAGGAGACCTAGACAGGACTTGGAGGAGGACATCTGAAGGGTGGAAAGGAAGTCAGGGAGGGAGGACACAACGTAGAGATTCTGGCAGAAGAACCCAGAGAAATTCGGGTTTGGGGGAGCTGAGCTCAGTGGAGCAAGATCGTGGGAACAGGACCATGGGCCAGGAAGCTGCAGTGCAAGAAGAGGCTGAAATGAAGAGAGCACAGACCTGGTCACCAAGGGCCTTAGAGGGAGCATGGGCGTCAAGGAAGGATAACGGCGTGATTTTGCCTGTAGAGTAAAATCAGTCCACTGTTATCTGGAAGCACTAGGAACACAGCCCAGCCCTAGAAAGGATCCTGCCCCTGGTATGTGCTAGGATGGTCGTAGCCTACAAATGTAGCAGCTTATCCTCCTCGAGACACCATCTCATCCCCTCCACTGGGATGGGTGCCCTTGTCATTTCCATCTTACAGACCTGAAGCATGACACTCGCACAGCCAGACCTCCAACCCTGCCTGTCTGTGCTCCTTGCTCTCAGTCAGAGCTTGGCAGACACATGGACCTCTGATAGTTCATCCCAAATGCAGATAGTGGACACTGTGGCCAACCCTTCTGGTGAATCCATAAGTAGCTTCCTTCATGTCTCTGCCCAGGGGACTCTCCAGAGGGGTGATCCCAGAGGCCAGCCAGCTCTGTCAAAGAAAAGTTGTCATCCTGTCCCAAATACCAACCAGATATCTGTCACTAAACTGTCCCACATCTATGACACTAGCCCCAAGGACTCCAGCTGCCACTGTCAAGTTTTCGTCCCCTCAAATATCACTTTGCAAAATCCTGTGTATGGTGGCCACTACATCATCTCTTACCCAGTGGCCTGGTGTCAAGATAGGCCACGTTCCCTTGAGTGAACAATTGTGCTGGTCCCTCTGCCTTTCCCTCTCTGCCAGACAACAAATACTATATTGGTGTCAAGCCAGGCAGTATTGGTACATGCCTTTAATCCCAACACTCAGGAGGCAGAGGCAGGTGGATGTCTCTGAGTTCCAGGCCAGGCTGGTCTACAGAGTTGTAGGGCAGCCAGGGCTGCACAGAGCAACCTTGCCCTGAAAAACCTTGTCTGGAAAAACCAAAGGAAAAAATATGCCTTCTCTCAGAGGTGTTCCCTGAGGCTGTCCTAAAGCCAAGTGATCCCTGCCCACCCCCCTTAAATCATAACCCTTTACAATACTGTTGCTTCTCAATCTGGTCTCACAGTCGGAGAGCCCCACAACAAGACGAAGGACACGTCGTTCCCTGGCCTCTGTGACTGCGCTTACTGAGGCTCAGAAATGTCACCAAAACCCAATCCCTAACCCCTCCCTGCTCTATCCTTCCCTCCCCCACAGCTTGCATCTTACCTGTTTTAAAGGTTTTCTAGGGCTGACCCTTGTGTATATAAATAAAGGAACAACAACAAAAAAGGTGACAACAAACAAAAAGTGGGCAGTACTTGGTGGCACGTGCCTGTAATGTTAGCACTTGGTGTTAGAGACAACGGTACATACATATACACATACACACATATACACATGCATACATACATACATGTATACATACACACATGCATACATACACACATACATACATACACACATGCATACATACACACATGCATACTTATACACATACATACATATACACATACATACATATACACATAATACATATCTCAAGTTCACAGACAACAAGGCCACCCTAAGATACATATACACACACATACATATCTCAAGCTCACAGACAACCCTGGCAGTAGGAGATTCTGAGTCAAAAACAACAAACAAAGCAAATCAAACACCCACAAAATGACAAAATGTATGGGAAGACAAAATAGACAAGCCTGGCACTAGACACTTAGTAGAACAACTATAGCTTTCCACTCATACAGCTCCTTCTCTAGATATCTGATTTTGTTGGGTACATCCCTACCCTTATTCCATTGGACAGAAGGGAAACGGGAGAATGACAGACTTGAGCACCCTGGGGACCAGCACAGGCAAACACCGGCAGCCAAGAGCCAGGAAATGGTTGAGCATTCAGTCTGCATGAGTTGACTTTTGGCTTTTACAACTCACTCAGCCATCATCTTCCAACAGCTAAGCTATGCTATGCCTCATTGACCCAGGACCCCTTTAAAGATTTGGAATGGCTGGATGATATAGTCTGGTGATAGGGCACTTGCCAGCATTCCAGGCCAGCCAGTTTGGCAAATCCACAACCTCCAGGTTCAGTGAGATACTTTCTCTCAGATGAGCTGGGCGTGATGGCATACCCCAGCACTCAGGAGGCAGAGGCAGAGAGATGTCTGGGTTCAAGACCAGGGCTACACAGAGAAACCCTGCCTCAAAAAACAAGAAAAACCTCCACACCGAGGAGGCCAGCCTGGCCTACATAATGAGTTCCAGACTAGCCAAGACTCCACAGTAAGTAGTAAGCAAATAAAATAAACCAGAAACGGGTTAGCAGATAAAGGGCTTGCGGTGAAAGTTCTGGAGCCTGCATAAGGGTGAGAGGAGAAAATCAACGTGAACTCCTGGGTGATGGTTTTGATCCGTTTCCTGCCCTTGAACTAGTTTTATTTTAGGAATGCGGAGTCAAAGATGAAGGCACGCCTCTCACTATGTTTGTGTCCTTGAGCTTGTCACCCAGCCCACCCCTCGCCAGGCTTGGGCTCCGATGCGATGGCCTTCCTCGTGCTCCCCTGTTTCTGCGAGCAGCCCAGCAGACGCATTCTGGCCTTTCCTGGGCCTTTCCCATGTGCGTGGCTGGTCTATTTGTTCTATTGTCTAGTTTTCTTTTTCATATAGGATCTAATCAGTGGGTAAGGGGTGTTGCTGTTCAACAGACCAGGCTTTGAACTCACACAGAGATTGACCTGCCTCTGTCCCTCAAATGCTGGAATTAAACGTGTACCACCACAACTGGCAATATATGTATTTTTTTTTTTAATAAAAGAAGGTGAAAATAATTGAAGAAGACTCCTGATATCAACCTCCACATAGTACACACATACACTCACTCACACACACACACACACAAACACAAACACACATACAAATGCACACACATACCTCAGAGAGAGACATACACACATAATACACACATGCATACATACACACACTATATATACATATACACACCACACATATACATACACACACAGAAACACACACACACTCACACTCACTCACACATACTCACACACACTCACACACACACTCACACACACTCACTCACTCACACATACTCACACACACTCACACTCACTCACACTCACTCACACACACTCACACTCACTCACACATACTCACACACACACACTCACACTCACTCACACATACACACACACACACACACACACATAATGAAGATACACAAAACAAGGAGTGGAGGCTCATGGAGTTTTGTCTTGTTTTGTTTTTTTCAAGACAAGGTTTCTCTGTATTGCTTTGGAGGTTGTCCTGAAACTCTCGCTGTAGACCAGGCTGGCCTCGAACTCACAGAGATGTGCCTGCCTCTGCCTCCTGAGTGCTGCCACCAACTCCAGTGAGGCTCATGGTTTTAACACAGGCATTCAGGAAACTAAGCACAAGGATTGCCATACAGGTTTGAGAGCAGCCTAGGCTGTAAAATGAGATCCTATCTGAAGAAAAAAAAAAAAAAGGCAGGTTGAGCTTGTTGATGCACGCCTTTAATTCCAGCACTCAAGAGGCAGAGGCAGGAGGATGGCTGCGAATTTGAAACCAGCCCAGTCTATGTAGCAACCTCCAGAACAGTCAGGACCACATTCCTGAGATCCTGTCTCAAAAAACAAAGCCGAGCCAGGCGTTGGTGAGACAGGCCTTTAATCCCAGCACTCAGGAGGCAGAGGCCAGAGGATCTCTGTGAGGTCAAGGCCAGTCTGGTCTACAGCGAGAGTTCCAGAACAGGTTCCAAAGCAATACAAGTCTCGAAAAACCAAAAAAAGTAAAAAAAGAAAGAACGAAAATAAAAACAAAAATGAAACCAAACAATGACAACAAAAAATTAAATAAATCCACAATATATGTATATGTGTGTGTTTATTTGTTTATTTATTTATTGGCTTTTCAGGGCAGGGTTTCTCTGTGGCTTTGCAACCTGTCCTGGAACTAGCTCTTGTAGACCAGGCTGATCTCAAATTCACAGAGATGCGCCTGCCTCTGTCTCCTGAATACTGGGATTAAAGGCGTGTGCCACACCGCCCAGCTTTTTCTTTTTTACATGGCACAAAAAAAGTTTAGGTATTATAAAGTGTATCAGTTGGCTAAATGTATTATAAACAAAGGCAGTCATAATACAGCATACCTCTTTTTAAATGCGTGTCCCTGAGGAGGGTTGTGCTTTTGAGCGGCACCCCTGGAGACCTACCTACAAGGGTATCAAATCTCCCTAGGACTAGAATTACTGCAGTTGTCAGCTGCCCCTGTCCAGCACTGGGAATCAAACCGGGGTCTTCTGTAAGCACAGTCCAAACTCTTAAAATGCTCAACCGTGCCTCCACGCCCCGTGAGTGAGTCCTTATGTGGACATGCCTTCAGTTCTCTTGAGTGTGTACCTAAGAGTAGAATGCTAGGCTCATTCACCAGAGACGCGTTGCCAGCTCACTTTCCTGGGAGCCCTGTGTGTATGAGGGCCCTGAGTTCAGCCTTTTTTAGTGCAGAGAGGCATCTCAGTGTGGTTTACATTTGCATTTATTTGGAGACTAATGATGTTGAGCATCTTTTCAGTTGGCCTTTTCGTTTTGTTTTGTTTTTCAGATAGGGTCTCCTGTAGCCCAGGCTGGCCTCCTTCAACTCCTGGTCCTCCTGCTGCTGCCTCCCAAAGGCTATGATAACAGGCTTTGCTGTTGCAAGCATTGTACCATCGTGCCCAATTTCCTACTGGTTTTTTACATCTCATATCTCTCCTTTGAAGAAATCTCTGTTGAGAAGTTTGCTGGGAAGTGGTGGTGGACACCTTTTATCCCAGCACTGGAGTGAGGCAGATGGATCTCTGAATTTCAAGGCCAGCCTGGTCTACAGAGCAAGTTCCCGGACAGCTGGGGCTACACAGAGAAATCCTGTCTCAAAAAAGGGGGTCAGGGGACTTGATCCAAGTGTGGTGGCACACACATTTAGTCTAAGACCCCAGGGAGTAGAGGCAGCTAGACCACTGTGAGTTTAGGACAGCCTCTTCTACAGGATGAGTTCTAGACCAGCCAGGGACATTTAGTGAGACCCTGTCTCAAAATTAAAGAAAAAAGAACTTGTGAAAGTTGTTCACATATTTAGATATCTATACTCCTACCCAGCCTCAGCCTCAGTCTCTGCAGTGCTGGGAATATACATATGCTACCAGGCTCATCGACTCTCCATATAAGGGATTATGATAGGGCCCCACTGTGTAGCCCAGGCTGGCTTTGAACTCATATCAATCTTCCTGGCTCTGCCTCCCAAGAGGTGGGATTATAAACATATGCACTGCGGGCATTGGTAGCACATTCCTTTAATCCCACACTCAGGAGGCAGAGGCAGGCAGATCTCTGTGAGTTTGAGTACAGCCTGGTCTACACAGCTAGTTCCACAAGCTCCAAAGCAATATAGAGAAACCCTGTCTCAAAAAAACAAAATAAATAAATAAATAAACAAACAAACATATGCACCATGTCATCCAATTACACAATCCTATCACTCATTCCTATACTGAGTCTCATTAAACCAGGCTAACCTCTAAGTCCCTGGCTTTGAACTCATAACCCTTCCGCTTGCACCTCATAACTGATAGAATTACAAGCATACTAGGATTTGGCTGGTTTCTTTTCTTTCTTTCTTAAAATAGGTATAGGGGCCTGGTGGTGGCGGCTCATGCCTTTAATCTCAGGACTCAGGAGGCAGAGGCAGGCAGAACTCTTAGAGCTTGAGGCCAGCCTAGTCTACTGAGCCAGTTCCAGGACAGCCTCCAAAGCTACAGAGAATCCCAAACCCTGTCTTGAAAAACAAAACAAAAGATAGGTATGGGGGCTGGAGAGATGGCTCTTCCAGACGACCAGGGTTCAATTCCCAACATTCACATGGCAGCTCACAACTGTCTCTAACTCCAGGATCTGACACCCTCACACAGACATACATGCAGGCAAAACACAGATGCACATAAAATAAATAATTAAAAAAAAGATAGGTATGTATCCCTGACTGACCTGAACTCACTAGGTTGACCTCTAATTCAGTGATTCACTTACCTCTGCCTCCTGAGCTCTGGTATCAGAGGTGTGATGAGCCACCACTCCTGTCCCTTGTCTGGCTCTGTGTATGTGTGTGTGTGTGTGTGTGTGTGTGTGTGTGTGTGTGTGTGTGTGTGTGTGTGTGTGTGTGTGTGTGTGTGGTGTGTGTGTGTGTGTGTGTGTGTGTGTGTGTGTGTGTGTGTGTGTGTGTGTGTGTGTGTGTGTGTGTGTGTGTCTGTGTGTGTGTGTGTGTGTGTCTGTGTGTGTTGTCTGGCTTTTTTTGTGGTAGGGTCTTGCTGTGTAGTTCAGGTGAGTCTTAAGCTGATGGCAATCTCCCTGCCTCAGTCTTAGGGGTGGGATAATAGCGGGTGTGACTTTTGTTGTGACTGGTCAGTTTCCCTAAGTAGTCCTATGTTCTGAAGTGAGCAGGTATTTCTTTATGGTGTCATCTAACCTCTTCCGTGTCCCCTGTCTCCTTTTCTTCCTGAAAAAAGGACCCTGAATCAGGGACTGGGGCAGATTGGGTTAAAACTTCTGGTAAGAATCCTTCTTTCTCCAGGCAGCTGCTATAGTTCTCTCTGTCACTCTGGAGGCGGAGCAGAGGGTTATAAATTCAAGGCCAGCCTGGGGACAATAAAGAGCAGTTGCCTAACATGTGTGAAGCCTGTGTTTAAGGGCTTAAATCCAGCATCTTCCATGCACACTAAAATACTAAAATGCTCCTTTTGGGGGCAGGGAGTGGGCAGCTCTAGGTAATCCCAGTGCTTACAAGGCTGAGCAGGAAGATCACCAGGGGTTCAAGTTCAACATGATCTTTGCAAGCAATTCCTGTCTCAAACAAATGCAAAACAAAAGAATAGAGATGTAACTCAGAGGTTAGGAGCATCAGCTATCTTCCAGAGGACCCAGGTTCGACTCCTAAAACCTACATGGCTGCTCAAAGCTTCCTGTACCTGGGATTCTGAGAGATCCAATGCCCTCTTAAGGCCTTCTTGGGCATTAAACATGCACTCAGTGTACAGATGTACACATAGCACAATAAAATGATTTAAAATTTAAGAATGAGCTTCTTTCAGAAGGCTAATGTGTTTTTGCCACATCAGTTTTGGAGGGGCTTCAAGAGTGGAGGAGAGACCTTATGCTTGTGGTGGGAGACAGAATATATGAAAACATGGGAAAGGGTCAGGGGACAGAGTGGGGAAGATATTGTCACCGTGTTGGTCCTGGGACCCAGAAGCCATCGGAGGGGTGAGAAGCCCCAGGGAGTTCACAGATGAGCAGCCACACGTCGGGACACCCAAAGGGATGAGCACCTGAGCTCTGACGGATGGGAAGAGTCAGCCTCTTTCAGTCTGCACCCACTGCACAGGGTCAGTTGGTGGCTCTAGAGTTGGAAACCCACACCAGAGAAAGCGGCCGAGGCCTGCAGTTCCAGAGCGTCTCCACAGTCAGCACTGGACGCACTGGGATTGGATACTGATGGAGTCAGAGGCCTGGAAGCTGTGTTCTGTCAATGAGCCTCGGGCAAAGGGTGGGGGTGGGGACAGAAAGGAAGTTCTAACCAGAGGCCGCTAAACCCAGAGTCTCACAAATGCACTCTACCTCTGAGCTATGTCCGCAGCTCTCTTCTTTAGTTTTTATTTTGAGATGGAGTTGTCTAGAAGTTGTGTGAGTTTCCCTGTGTAGACATGAACACACATCTGTTCACTACCGAGAGTAGCAGTGACAGGCCAACCCAAGAAACAATTCCATCGGAGTCTAGCTCAAGGAACCAAGGAGTTTATTAATTCTTCCAGGAGTGTGGGTGAGTGACCACTGCACAGGAGCAGTGATAACTCAAAGGCAGCTGCATTACCCACAAGTCCATCCTGGCATGGATGGAGACACAGAGAGCTGTATTTCCAGAGACACCTCCACATCTTAGAAGCTCAGAGACTGTACTGTTCATAGCCACTGTTACTGCCTTTATAACCCAGAAGTGTGTCTCTGAAAATCTTGTAACTTTCAGGAACTTCCTAAGCTCTGTAAGTTTACTTTACCTCTTGAGTCTTATGGCCTTCCTCTTCTCCCCAGTAGGTACTATTTATATTTAGAGGAAAAAGCCACACAACACTCCACCCCTTCCTCTGATTTTTTTTTTTCCAAGAAAGGACTTATTGACAAGCAATGGTGGCATATGCCTCTAGTCCCAGCATTTGGAAGACAGAGGCAGGTAGATCTCTGTGAGTTCCAGAATGTACATCAGACATCAAGGACTACACAGAGAAATTCTGTGTAGAAACACCGCTTCCCCGCCCCCCACCAAAAAAAAACAGGGTTTCTCTGTAAAGCCCTTGCTGTCCTAGAACTCTCTCTCTCTCTCTGTAGACTAGGCTGGCCTGCCTTTGTCTCCCCAGTACTGGAATTAAAGGCATGAGCCACCATGCTCCACATCTGACTCTTACATTCTTTCTACATCTTCTCTGGAGTTTCCTAAACCTTGGAGAGGGTGTCTTATTTTCTTCCGATTATGGCTGAACAATAATCCATTAGAGAGAGAGAAAGGTGATTGATTAGAATAGATTACAGACTGTGGTCCAGCCAAGCCGAATAAGGCTGGAATGGAAGGTCCAAGAGACCAGCAGTTGTTCAGCTGAGGCTGGACATCTCAGCTGGTCTTTAGTATATGATGGAATACTGAAGTACAATGCTCTAACACCAGGGAAGGAACAGCTTGCTAGTGAGGAAAGACTAAGAAGGCAGAGAGCAAAAGCTTCCTTCTTTGTTGTCTTTATGTGGTCTTCCAGCAGAAGGCGTGGCCTGGATTAGAGGTGAGTTTTCCCAGATCAAAATATCTGCATTAAAGGTGTGTCTTCCCACCTCAAAATCCTGATTAAAGGTGAATCTTCCTACCACAAAGATCTAAATGGGTCTTCCCATTTCATACTAAGCAAAACTCCAGTTTTGTGTCTTAGTTAAATCTGGATGTAGTCGAGTAGACAGTGAAGGACAGCCATTACAGTAGACACAGAGCCAATGGCAAGGACACTAGTCTTCATGGTGTTTGGGGCCTCAGGTTTCCCCATAGGAACGTAACTCACCTCTGACACTGGATTTTTACACAACTGTATGTATCCTAAGTGTATCCTTTCCCACCAGGCAGAGTGACTTCGCTTAAACTCCTTAACAGGGAACTGGAGAGAGAGCTCAGTGGCTAAGAACACTTGTTCTTTTAGAGGGCAGGGTTCTATTCCCAGCAACCACGTGTCTGCTCACAATGGTCCATAACTCCAGTTCCTGGGGATCCCACTTCATTTTCTGGCTTCTGATAGCATGAGGCACAGATGTGGTGCCCAAATACACACATAAAATAAATCTCTTTAATTAAAAAAAAAAACCCAAACCTCCTTTAACAGTTATTTTAATGTTTTTTTTTTTTTATTTTTATTTTTTCCTTTTTCTAGATGCTTTCCCAAATCTGTAAGGTGCTCAAGGGTTGTATAGTTAGATCTCTAACAGCCTATGGTCTCTCATGCCAAGCAAGTGCCACAGCTTAGGCGCACAGGGAGAGACCAGTAATCCATGAACAATAACATCAGTTACATCTAGAAAAAAGTCCCTCATTTCAATAGTTCATCAAAAGACTGATGCTCAGCTGAGCAGAGGCGCTCACCTTTAATCCCAGCATTTGGAAGGCAGAGGCAGTCAGATCTCTGAGTTCTGAGTTTGAGGCCAGCCTGGTCTACAGATGGAATTCCAGGATAGCCAGGGCTGCATAGAGAAACAAAGGAGTGATGCTCAGCACCCCCTTCCGCTCTGGTCAGCTGCCTGTGGGTTCTGCAGGAGCTCCAACGAGGCAGCTGCCTGTCGGGTCATCCGGGCTCTTCCAGTAACCTTTTACCTGAACTCCTGTGAACAACCTCAGTAAACCTACTGGTTTAGTAAGCTAGACCTCTGTGAAGTTGGGCTTTCGTTTGTTTTTGCAACCACATCTAGGCACACGTCCCCAGGAAAAGCTATTCACCAGGCACAGTGACAGATTTACCTCATTTAGCTCTCCATAATGCAGTCATTTTTCACGTCATGAGCCCTGTCACTCCGGTGTGGGGCTGCTGCTGTGGCATCGCTGCATTTCCGCATTCATTCCCAGTGGTCTTAGGGCTCAGCTCCGCTCAGGCCCGAAGGGGACCATGGCTACACTCCGACCTCTCATGGCTGCGGCTGGAGCCATCTCTGGTTCTGACAGGCTCTGGGATAGCTTTGTGACCCCTGCATTTCCACCAGCCACTCCTGGATGCCGAAATGTCCCCCGCTGTGTGAACCATCTCCAGCTCCCCTGGAGCTCCAGCTCTCCAGCTCCACTGCTTAATCAAGTTCGTCTTCTGAGAACTGTTGCCCAGGTGTCTAAAGACTTCAAAAAGTGTTCCCCAGGAACCCCGGTGTGTGTGTGTGTGTGTGTGTGTGTGTGTGTGTGTGTGTGTGTGTGTGTGTGTGTGTGTGTGTGCGTGCCTCTGTGTGTGTGTGTGTGTATGTGTACATGTATGTAGGCACACACACATGAAGTCCAGAGGATAATGGAAGAAATTGGTTTTCTCCTTTCACTGTGTGTCATCCAGGCATTGAACTCTGATCGTCCGGTTTGGTGGTTGACAATGACCCCCATAGGATATTTACATGCTTACTCATCAGTTAGTGAAATTGTTTGGGAAAGATTAGGAGACATGGCCTTGTTAGAGTAGGTCTGGCCTTGTTGGAGGAGGTGTATTGTAGAGAGCTGCGAAGTGCCATGCCTTAAAGTGGCGCTGGCTTCCGCCTTACACCTTCCCGTTGGTGAGGGCTCTCTGGCGTAAACAAGCCCTTAATTGGTTAAGTCTGTTCAGCCTGTCTGCTTCTGCGTTAGAGTAGCCTATCTGCAGGGTCCACGTGGCTCACTGGGGTTGGTTAGCTGAAGGGTATTTAAGCCTGTGCAGGGGTGCCCCCCCCCCCGCTCTCTCTCGAGGGCCAGAAGCAACATGTTTCAAGGATCCTGATTAAAACTGCATCAAGAAGATCTACCCAGAGTCGTGTCTTCCTTGCTGGCGAGGGTCAGGCGTGGTACAGTGTATCACTGGCAGTGGGCTTTGAGGTTTCAAAAACAATGTCAAGCTCAGTCTCTCTCTCCCTCCCTCCCTCCCTCTCTCCCTCCCTCCCTCCCTCTCTCTCTCTGTCTCTCTCTGTCTCTCTCTCTCTCTCTCTCTCTCTCTCTCTCTCTCTCTCTCTCTCTCTCTCTCTCTCTTCTCTCTTCTCTGCTTGCCTACCTATAACCAGCCCTGAGCCCCATGCCTGCATACCACCATGCTTCCCACCATGATGATAATGGACTAATCCTCAGAAACTAAGCAAGCCTCCAATTAAAAACTATATGAAAATAAGAATGGCCTTGGTCATGGTGTCTCTTCACAGCAATAGAACAGTGACTAAGACATCAGGATTCGCCTTGCATTGGTGGCGTACACCTTAAATCCCAGCACTAGGGAGGCAGAGGCAGGCAGATCTCTGTGAGTTTAAGGCCAGCCTGGTCTACAGAGCTAGTTACAGGACAGGCTCCAAAGCTACACAGAGACACCCTTTCTCGAGGGGGAAAAAAAAAAGACATCAGGATTCAGGCTTCGCTGCAAATGCCTTTACCTTTGAAGCCATCTTGTTGCGCCACATTGGGACATTTCTCAGTCCAATTGTGTTTGACCCAGGGTCTTAGTGTGCTGGACATTCAACAGTCACCCATATCAAACTGACACTGTGGCTCCAACCTTGTTGATACATGCCAATGAAAACTAAACATTCAAGCCAGGTGGTTGGTGGTGCACACTTTTAATCCCAGCACTGGGAGGCAGAGGCGGGCATTGATCTGTGAGTTCGAGGCCAGCCTGGTCAACCCAGCAAGTTCCAGGACAGCCAGGGCTACACAGAGAAACCCTGTATCAAACAAACCTACAGAAACGAAGTGAGAGTTAGAGAGGTGACACAGCAGTTAAGGGCTGTCATTTCTGACAAGCAGATTCAGGGGGTTCAGTGACCAATCAGTCTTGCCAAAACAGCAAGCTCCAGATTCACTGAATAACACTAACTCAAAAAGTAAGGTGGTAAGTGATAAAAGATATCTGGCATCCACATGTACACATGGGGAGACTCTGGTGAGTACACCTGCACGCACGCACGCACACACAGGCACTCACGAATGCACACGCACACACTACACAACACACACACTCACACACTACACACACATTACACACACACACACACACACACACACACACACTCACACGCATACACGAATAATCAAGAGCTAAAATAGCAGCATGTGAGGCAGTGAGGATGAGTAAGAGGTTTAGTAACTAGGTGTAATCAGGTGTCTAATCAGCCAGTAGCTGTCACTGTCCCTTTCATTTGGTCAGTTTGATTATATCTACTTACAAGGCCCACTGAGGTTACATAATGAGACCCTGCCCCTCCCCCAAAGTCTTAGGAAGCTAAGGAAACAAGGTCCAGAAATCGGGGACACAGATACACAGACACAGACACAGACACACACACACACACACACACACACACACAGATACACACATACACATACAGACGCACACATGCACGCACAGATACAAACACACACATACAGACACACACATGCACGCACAGACACAAACACACAGGATCTCCAACACAAGGTAGGAGTCCTGTTTTTTGTTTAGTTTTTTTAAAAAATATATTTATTTGTTTACTTACTTATTTTGGTTTTGCAAGATAGAGTTTCTCTGTGTAACAGTCAGGGTTAACCTTCCCTGTCACTAGTCAGGAGCCATTCTCCTGGGACCTAGGGGTCGCTATTAGGCTGGGCTGGTTGGCAGCCAGTGAGCTTCAGGGACTCTCCTGTCTCAACCTCCCGTGCTGTCTAACAAAGGACCACCACCACACTGTGCTTTTTTTGGGGGGTGGGTGATGGGGGTTACAGCTCGAACCTAGGTTTTCGTGCTCTCCCAGGGAGTCTTTAGCAGCTGAGCTAATCCCCCAAACCTAGAATACTACTTCTTTTCCTTATTTCCTCCATCCTTGTTCCCGTTTCCATACTGAGTTGTCAACGCTGGCCATATTGTGTAGTCAGTGCTGGATTTGGGCTCCGATCCATCCAGTGGTGTCATTACAGGCCTGGGGTGCCACATCCAGATTAAAACACAGCCTTGGCTCGATCACTGAGGGATCTGCCTGAGAAACGTGCAAGAAGCATGACACTTGGCCAAAAGGACACGATGTCCTGGCACCAGGTTTGGGGACACTTCCTCTTCCAGCCGGCGGGACAGAAGCGTGGGGGGCCGGATCCCCGCTTCCCAGTTGCGCGCCCTACAAACCCGCGATAATGCAGCGGGCATCACCACGCGGCCGCCGCGGCCGCACGCGGGCTGCGTTCGGGAAGGGGGACGCGGGGTCGCCTGTCACGTGGCTGTCGTGCGCCAATCGGCGGCCGCCCGGGCCAAGGCCATGATGTTGGCATGTAAAGAGGAACCTTGGAGAAAGGCGAGCCTTGCGAGCAGGGCGGAGCGGGGAAAGGCCCCCGTTCTTGTCCTGTCCTGTATGCCCCAGGTCCAGCTGTCGCTCGGTGCCCATCTATCTGGATTTGCAGCTCCGCGACGTCAGCGCTCAGACAGGAGGGGCGGGACTGGGCCCCTTCCACCCGCCCCGTGCTTGCTCAGTTTTTGCTCCCGTTTCTTCCTTCTTTCCCCAGACAATCTTCTCTTCCTGTTTTCTCCTCCCCGCCCCGCCAAGAGAAAAACAACTGTCTCCAAGCCCAGCCTCTTCTTTCCTCTCCTGTCCACTGGTCAAGATGACCTTTGCCCCTGCTATAATCTGGCTTCAGATCTTTGATAGTGTAGATTCACCATTGCAGGTGAATCTGCTGGCAGTTGACAACCTTTTTTATTTCACCTTTGGCATCCCAGAATCCTCTGATCCTCTACTAAGTGAGGTTTCCATGAGACGGGCTTGTCTTTTCTTTTCCCACCCTGTCCTCCCATCAACTAGAAGCGTTCTCAGTCACATCCCAGACAGGAGGGGTCTCACCTATCTTTCTTTGCATCTCTTAAACAAACCTAAGTAAAGCCTGAGCTCAGTCTGTAGCCCAGAGTTCCAAACTCAGTGTCTTGGATGTTTCTCAGGTACAGGCTCAATGTAACTCATTCATTTAGTAAATAGGGCTGGGGGCGAGGCGATGGGGGGCACAAGGGGCCCAGGGTGGGAGGAGCTCGGTAGTATAGCCCTTGCCTAGCATGCTTTGGACCCTGGGCTCCATCCTCGGTGCTTACTGTTAAAGGTATGTTCCTGTTTAAGCTATATATCTAAGTGCATAGTTACACCCATGTTAGATGCGTGACTATTTTGTCCTCTTGTAACCAGCACAGTGGTCAGTAACGCAGTGAAAGAATGTTTCGGAGCTGAGCTGGGTGTGATGGCCTCTGGGAGGCAGAGGCAGTCACAAGTCTAGATTTAAGGTGAGCCCTGTTCTGCATAGTGAGTTCTAGGCCAAGCAGGGTTGTATAGTAAGACCCTGCCTCGAAAGGAGCCCTTGGGGATAGGGTTGCGCCCAGTATTTGCCTAACATGCACAGAAGTTCTGGGTTGGTTCCTAACACCCAAAATAAATGTGTAAATAAGAAAATCAGCATAATGTTTATGTGAAAGTGTTTAGTTAGTTCCCTCTGGTTATTTATTCATTTTTGTTTTCTCAAGATGAGGTTTTTTTCTGTTTAACAGTCCTAGCTGTCCTGGAATTTGTTCGGTCGACCAGGCTGGCCTTAACTCACAGAGATCTCCCTGTTTCTGCCTCCCAAGGGTGGGATTAAAGGCGTGCACTAGCATGCCTGGCAGGTTATTTGGTTTTTGAAGCTAGAAGAACCTGGGAATGCAGTCTCAACAGCCTACAATGTATCTATACTAAGTGTGTGAATGTATGTATATACTATGCTATATACACACATTATGGGAGAAAGTAAGGTTCTATCCTTAACAGTCCATCACAGCACCCCTTTTGCAAACAGCACAAAAATGATCTGTCTTCTCTAACATTTTGCTGCTCAGGCAGCCTCTACTCTGCCAGCTCACCTAAACAGCACAGCCCCCAGGTGGTCAGCGGAGGTTGGAGCAGGTCTGTTAGTTCAGGACTGGAAGCTGCTGCCTCCAGATTGGGACATACACTGACCAGGTAGGTTCAAACTCTGGTTGGGTAATCTTGGACAGGAAGGCTATCTGATTTCTCTGACCATCAATTCCACCTGTCCCTCACTGGGATGTGGGGAGGGTCCTCAGTAGAGCTGAGTCACCTAAAGGAACTACTTACTACTCAGCTTTAAAAACAAGACATGGGTTTAATGGGGGAGGGGACACCCGCACCAGGATGGGTGTGGAGGACAGCTTTCAGGAGCCTTCAGGCTGTCCTTCCACCCCGTGGGTTCCACAGGTTGAATTCGGGCTTGGCGACAAGTGCCTTTACCTGCAGGGCCGGCTCTGTAGCTCCCACTTAGCTTTTATTTTGGCTGAAAGACAGAGGGGACTGGTTTTCATGATGCACCGTCACACCATGTGACTTAGCAAGGGAATTATGTAGAGGAGTTCCCACCAGGAAAGGATAGCTGGACTCCAGGGTCCTAAGCCTGCTCCTCCCTGAGTACCCGCAGCTCTGTGGGAATCTTTCTTTCCAAACACACACGTGGTCATGCTGCTTACTGCAGAAAGTTCTCGAGAGGCGCAAGCCCTCACCGAGGCCCACGCGATCTGTCGGCTCTGCTTTCCTCTCGTCTTTGGCGTCTTCCATCTCCTTGAAGTTACCTCTTCCTGGCCCCACCCGTGGCTACTGCAGAGGTACAGGAGGATGTCTGAGGATGGAGAAAGAGGCTGAGAGAGGAGGATGTCTGGAGACTCAGAAGGAAGGAAGAGAAACAGGGAAGAACCCTGTGCTTGTGTGGCAGGGATAGACTGAAATCCATAGGGAGGAAGCCACTCCCTATAGGCCTGGGTTGTGTCAGGGAGCCTAGACCCAGTCCTGAAGTGTGTGTGTGTGGGGGGGTGAATAGAAGCAATTACTTAGCAGTTCCCCTGAGCATGGATTAGCAACTTCTTCCTGGAGAAAACTGTCCTCCAGGGGAGGCTGGAGAGATGGCTCAGTGGTTAAGGGCCCTCGCAGGGGATCAGGGTTCAATTCCCAGCACCTGTGTGTTGGCTCACAACCATCTGTGATTAGGTGACCTGATGATCTCTGACTTCTGCAGAGTGTGCAGACATACCATTCATATACATGAGATAAAATAAATAAACATAAAAAATTAAAAGACAGAGCCGGGTGTTGGTGGTACACACCTTTAATCCCAGCACTTGGGAGGTAGAGGCAGGCAGATCTCTGGGAGTTCAAGGCCAGCCTGGTCTACAAAGCGAGTTCCAGGACAGCCCAGGCTACACAGAGAAACCCTGTCTCGAGAAAAAAAAAAAATTAAAAGAAAACTGCCCTCCAAGAAGGTTTGTAGGTTTCCAGCTCAAACCAGGCCAAAACAAGATGCTGCACTCCCTGTGCCCACCAGGAGGTGGCACCAGTGTCCCAGTGTGTCACCCTTGACTCTTCTGATTTACTGCCTTTGTAAACCAGACTGGAGAAGCAAAAGAGGGGATAAGGAGAGGGCCAGGAAATGAGTAGGAAGGAGCCTGGGTGGTTGGGTGCAGAGCACCCGAGGTAGAGCTGGAGTGGAGCAGTCTCAGCTTCTGTTTTTCTCGGGGGCCTAGCAGAGCCTGTTGGTCTGGCATCTGTCCCCCTCTCTGCCCTGCAGTCTGTCCACAAACCCTGAAACACCCAGCCTGTGGGTGCTGAGCCCTGGGCCGCCCACAGCCCCACGTGCGGAGGTCAGCCGTCTCCTACCCCCCCCCCATTAGCAAGTTCTTCCTCCTCCTCTTCGTCACCGGCTTCTTTCTCCTCCCTTCCCCTCCTCCTCCTTCTTTTTCTTCAAGACAGTGTCTGTATAGCCCTGGCTGGTCTGGAACTCACAGAGACCCACCTGCCTCTGACTCCCAAGTGCTGGGATTAAAATCTCCCTTTTGACAAATTCTTTATGCTTGACCTGGAAACTCCTGGTCCTGGCTGCAGCCTTTGAATGTAGGGGGTGGGGGTGGCCTGAGAGGTCTGGGGTCAGGGAATGGGAGGGGGAGTGGGCTGTGGTTTTGCAAGCCCTCGCTGCCTCCTTGCTTTGGTCCCCAGCTGTGTCTCTAACCAAACACTACAACCACCTTACCTGGCTCTCCACGTCCCTGTGCCGCTGGCTCTCTGGTCTCTCCCCTGGGGTGATATAAAATTGGAGTCTCTGAGGTTTCTCCAGTTGGCTTCATCGCTTGGGTCTGTCCACATTAGCGACCTGGAGTTCCTCAGATTTCCCCTGTGGCTGGGCTGCCTGCCTTGCTCCAGGCCTTTGTGGAGCTGCCCCCTCTCCTCAGAGCGTTCTCCCGCCCACTCACTGTCCTCTTGCCCTTCCATGACCCTCACCAGGGTCAGCCCTGACAGGATTGTCCAGCAGTTGACCTTCAGAGATCCTTGTGTAACCGGAGTCAGCATTTTCTCGAATGTTTGTTTAAGTGGAAACTCCTGGAGGGCAGGGCCAGGGCTATCTTCTTCATGCCTGGGCCGCAGGAGCCATGCTGCCCTCACATGGCCCTAGGCCACTGAGAGTATGCCTGGTGGGTAGGAGGTACTCAGGGACATTCGGGTCATTTGTTCCAATCCCCACACCTTCCTCTGTCTGTTTAGCTCCTCACTCCTCAGAATGTGCAGAGGTCACTGTTGTGGAGGAAGCTTCACCATAGCCCCTGGCACCCATAGACCCAGGAATGTTCTGGTAGAAGTTCCATCCCAAATCCCGTCCCCTCTCTCTCTCCAAACCCCTCTGCGTCTCAGAAAGCTGCCAAATGATGGTCCCTCTCCCACAGATGTACAAGACCACTCCGCAGAGTATTTAAACTGTCCCCTAGAAAGCAGACACATGGTTTTGTGGCCCCTCTTTCCTGCTCCTCTCTGGACTTGGTGGCCTCAAACTTGCAGACATTCACCTGCTTCAGCCTCCTGAATGCTTGGCTTGAAGGCAGACACCACCTCTGCCCAGCAAATGTGGGTGGGTTTTTTCTTTTCATTTCTTTTTTCTTTTCATTTTTTTTTTTTTTTTTTTTTTGTTTGAGACAGGGTTTCTCTGTGGCTTCGGAGGCTGTCCTGGAACTAGCTTTTTGTTTTTGAGACAGGGTCTCACTTGCAGCCCTGGATGTCCTGGAACTCACTATGTAGAACAAGCAATCCTGGAACTCCCAACCATCTACCTGCTTCTACCTCTCAAGTACTGGGGATTAAAGTCATGCACCACCTTGCCTATCTATGCCTAGCTTTAAAAATAATAATAATTTCTGGCCAGGTGAAATGGCACACCTTTAATCCCAGCACTCAGGAGGCAGACGCAGGCAGATAGCTATGAGTTCAAGGTCAGCCTTGATATATATATATATATATATATGTATATATATATACCTTTTTATTTATTTATTTTTACTAAAGATTTGTAAAAATTTTAAAACTATGTAAATGTAGGGGACACGGGTATGGGGGGGCTCACAGGTGTGTGTGTGGGGGTGTGCACACAAGTGTCAGTGCCCACAGAGGTCAGAGTGGCAGACTCCCGGAAGCTGCTGGAGTTACGGGCAATTATGAGCCACCTGATGTGGCTGTGTGAACTTCAGTTCTGGTCCTCAGCAAGAGCTCTTAATGCTCAGCCTGTTCTGCAGCTGGTTTTGCGTTTTTGAGACAGGGTCTCGGTCTCCTGTGATCTAGGTGGGTGACGAATTTGCTGAGTAGAGCAGGTCACCCTGAACTTCCCGCCCTACTGCTCCCAAGTGATGCACGGTTACAAGGGCCACAGCTGTGCACCTCTGCGCTTGCGGCTCAGAGCACCCTAAGCACATGTTCCACCACACTGCCAGCCTCGCAGTGTAGACATCTGAGGTTCTTGTGGACAAGGCAAACACCCATCTTCCAGGAGGTCACTGTCTAGTGAGGCCACACTAGTAAAGACAGAGCAAATAAACAGGGGATAAAGGAGACGGGGCTAGAGGAGGACTTCGGCCTGAGGTCAGACAAGTCTGCCTTAGGAGGGGCCCTTTGTTCTGAGAGCCATCGGGAAGACCCTGGGGAAGTGTGTCAGGCAGTAAGACCTGTCAGCACAGAGGCCCGAGGCGAAAGGAACTTAGATAGAAAGAAAGAAGGCCACAGGGCAGGGGACTTGGCAGAAAGGGGAAGCAGTGAGTCGCTAGGGACCAGCACAGGTGATACCCAGTGAGCTTGGCTCCTCCAGTGCACAGAGCTGGCCAGGTGCGTGACTGAATGTGTGTGTACCACATGCCTGCCCAGTACTCACCGAGGCCAGAAGAGGGAGTTGCATCCCTGGAAAGGGAGTTACAGATGCTGTGAGCTGCCATATGGGAGCAGTCTGGGTTCTCTGCAAGAGACACACACACTCACACACACTTTTTAAAATTTTTGATCTTTTTTTCAACACTTACTTTTAACTGATGAGCCATCTCTCTAACCCCATAAGGGTTTATTGGTGTGTGTGTGTGTGTGTGTGGCTCTTGCAGAGAGCGCAGATAAGTACCGAAGAAGGCCAGAGGAGGGCCCCGTGGAGCTAAAGTTACAGGTGACTGTATGTCTGCTTCCTGATGGGAGGGCTTGGAACCAAACTCGGTCCTTTGGAGCAGCCACAAGCTCTTCCAATATCGACATAGGGAGTTTAAGGCCACTTGGGCTGCAGAACCTGTGTCTTACTTACTGTCCCAGGACAACCAAGGCTACATGGAGAAACCCTGTCTGGAAAAACAAAAACAAAATCGAGACAGATACGGTGGCACACACCTTTAATCCCAACACTCAGGAGGCAGAGGCAGGCAGATTTCTGTGAGTTGGGACTAACCAAGTTTATACCCGTAGTTCCTGAACGACCAGGGCCGTGTAAAGAGAATCTGTCTCAAGAAACAAACTCTCCGGTATTGGTGGCCATGCACACCTTTAATCCTAGCACTCCAGAGGCAGAGGCAGGCAGATCTCTGGGTTTGAACCCAGCCTGGTCTACAAAGCTTCATAAAGAAACTCTGACTCGAAAAAAAAAATAATAAAAAACAACATCAAAACAATATAGAAAGCATTTAAATGGAGGCTGGTTTCCAGCAGAGGGCTGGAGCAGACATGCTAAGAGGCCTGGTGCTGGGGTGGTAGCCGGAAGCTTCACTTCCTGATCTGCAGGTAGCAAGTGAGAGAGACACTGGGTCTGGTGCCTGGGCTTTTGAAACTTCCAAGCCCACCCCACCCCCAGCGACATGCCTTCTCCAACCAGGCCGTGACTAATTCTTCCTAAACAGTTCCACACATTCAAACAGTGAGCCTATGGGGGCCATTCTCATTCAAACCAGCACACCCTGTTTACCCTCTCCTCAGCACCCCCAACCGTCACCCTCACCTACATCCTCACCCCCACCCCCACCCCTGCAGTATGGTAATGCAAGCCTTTGGTCCCAGCACTAAGAGGGGGGAGGCAGGAGTCTGAAGCAGACTCCACAGAGAGTTTAAGGACACAGGCTGGGGATGTAGTTTAACAGACACAGAAACGATGCTGTATCACTAAGTCCTGTCCCCAGCACTGGAAATACTCGAGTTTTTGTAACTTGGTCACACACTTCTTCAGATACCAAAACTGAAAGAGATGCAGCTAGGCATGGTCTTGCACGCCTTCAGCCCCGCACTTGGAAGCCAGAGGCAGGCAGATCTCTGAGGTTCAGGCCAGGGTCTCAAAAGAAAATGAAATGGAGGGAAGGAAGGGGCTGAGACCTGCAGTGTCTCTAAATTCACCAGTTAGGCCAGGCATCTCCCTCCTAGGAGGAAGCAACTGCTGTGGCTACCTTCTTACTATTCCCAAAGCTGGGCTGTGGTGGCGCACACCTCTGATCCCAGCCCTTGGGAGGCAGAGGCAGGCAGAGCTCTGTGAGTTCAATGCCACCCTGGTCTACATAGCTAGTTCCAGGTCAGCTAGGGCGGTTACACAGAGAAACCCTGTCTCAAAAGATCAGAAAGCAAAAAGACATTGCCTGAAAACACCTGTTATGAGATATCTGAGCAGACTGTAAAGATGTGTACATGTTTTACTTTGCCTGCATAAGGCACCTGATTGGTTTAACAAAGAGCGGAGTGGCCAATAGCTAGGCAGGAGAGGCTAGACAGGACTTCCAGGCAGAGAGAGGCACTGGGGATGAATCTAGGCACACCAGGCAGAACGTAGATTAATAGAAACAGATATTTAAGTTATAAGAGCTAGTGGGACAAGCCTAAACTAACGGCCAAGATTTCATAATTAATAATAAGTCTTCATGTCATTATTTGGAGGCTCTGGGTCTCAAAAAAAAAGTCCAACATCAAACACCAGCATGGAGTTCACACACTTTTGTTTATGCTAGGACAGGGATCAAACACAGGCCTTAGTGTGCTAGGCAAGCACTCTACCACCTGAGCTCTGCCCACAGCCACTTGACTTTCCCCACTGAGGTATGAGGGCTGAGGTCACTTCCTGTCACTATACCAGTGAGTTTTCCTCCCCTCCCTCCCTTCCTTCCTTTTATGATGTAGATTGAGTCACTAAGCTGCATCTTCTATCAGGACACCCAGAGGAAGCCCCCCCCTTTTTTTTTTTTTTTTTTTTTTTTTTTGCTTTTATTTTGTTTGAAACAAAGCCTCACTCTGAACTCTCTCTGTAGGCCAGGCTGCCCTTGAACTCAGAGGTCCAGGTATGCCTTCTGCCTGAGCACTAGGGTTACAGGCGCACTCCGGGACAACAGAGGAGCCCAGTGCTTCTAATCTTCTTAGTGCTGTGACCTTTTAATACAGTCCCACAGGCTGTCATGACCCCAACCATAAATGATTCCGTTGCTGCTTCATAACTGTAAATTTGAAAATGTTATGAATCAAAATGTAGGTCTCAGATACGGAGGATGACTGATTCAACAATCGCAGAGGTTGAGAGCCGCTGCTCTGGATAGAGTACGCTCTTCAGTAAGTATCTCCTCAACCTTATATTTGAGGTCATGAAAACAAAACTATCAAGTGATAATGCAGGCTTGTGGTCCCAGCTCTTCTGGAGGCCGAGGCAGCCTGTGCTACACAGTTTCCGCTTGACTCCTGTAATCTCAGAACTCAGGAGGCAGAAGCAGGTAGATTTCTGTGGGTTCCAGGCCAGCCAGGTCTACAAAGCAAATCCAAGACCATTGAAAAGTAAAAAAGGCCAGTCCCTGTAATCTTAGCACTTGGGAGACTGAAGCAGGAGCTAGCCTGGGCTATTGTGTGAGACTCTACCTAGAAACCGGTAAGATCTGGAGTGCTGGTGCAGGCCTGAAATTTTTCCACTTGAGAGGCGGAGGAAAGAGGGTCAGGAATTCAAGTCTAGTTTTGGCCCAGGCGAGGCACAGCCTCCTGTAGCTGTGGCTGGCCTTAAACCCCTGATGCTTGGCCATCCGGGACTCAAGCGTTCAGCTCACAGGCATGCTCTAACACTTCTGGTTTCCATGCCCGTCTCGAACGCTCTATAGAGCCTTGCTGTTCATTACTATTTGTTGTCCCACACTCTACCAGCTGACCCTCCGTTCCCACCTCCATGACCGAAGACCAGGACCATTGATTCCCCAGGTGTTGCCCAAAGAATCTCACTGGCAGGAACCCATTGTAAATACAATTTTTTTTTTCTTTTTTTTTTGAGACAGGGTTTCTCTGTGGTTTTGGAGGCTGTCCTGGAACTAGCTCTTATAGACCATGCTGGTCTCAAACTCACAGAGATCTGCCTGCCTTGTCTCCAGAGTGCTGAGATTAAAGGTGTGCACCACCACCAACCCTCATAAATAGAATTCTTAATTGGTCTAAACAATAAAAGTCCGGAGTCAGATATAGAGGAAAATGCTAAGAGATCAGAGTGAAGAAGGATCGAGCCACAGCGACCTTTACTCAATAGCTTCCCAGAGGAAAGAGAGAGTGAGTTCCTGCTTCTTCCCGCTTTTATCTTCTCTCTGCCCAGCCATCTCACTTTCTGTCTGTCTGCAGACCTCCAGACCTCTATGGTTAGCGAGTGGAAGCTCCATCCTCTGATCTTCAGACAAGCCTTGTTTGTACAGATGAGATATCACCACACCCCATCCGCCTTGCCAGGTCATTTAAGAAGGTCTGTTCTTCACTGGGCCTGAGGTCACAGAGGTGGGCCCAACAAGGCCCCTACTTAAGGTAAAGTAGCATCAGTGTGTGCATGCAGATGTGTGCAGATGTGTAATGCATGGGTTAGGCTGTGAGGTCAGGAAGGATATGCTTGGGGGTGGGGGCACTGAGTTGGGCCCTGAGGTGTCGAGGGTGACTGGGAAGTTCCAGAGCTGTAAAGAACTCATGCCACAGCTTCAGGGTCAGCTGGGGAGGTCGGTAGGGCAGGTCAGACTGGTCTTAGAGAACCAGTCCAAGAACAGTGTAGCCTGGCACCAGGGGACCTGGAATGTGAACGCGGCTGGGGCTCCAAAGGATGTGGAGAAAGCTGGTTGGGTTCAGCTGTTGGCGATTTCATGCCCCATCCTCGCTCGCTTCTTGGAGACAGGCTCCAGCCATGGAACCCAGGCCGATGAAGGTCAAATTTCCATAGCAAGAGAATAAAAGGGGTATTTCCTCTCTGTGGGGGAGAGCTGCAGCTGCCTTGCACAATACTCCCAGATTAGGCCAAATCCCACAGCAGGTGACGTGGAGGCTCCCGGTAGTGTGGGAAGTGGTGGGCAACGGGAAACCGAGTGTACACACGATTGCCCCTATGCGCAACAGTGCTTAGACATGGCGATGGACCGTCTTTGTTTCTTCCTCCTTTACAACAGTTTTCTGGGCCCAATTCTGCCATGTGTGCCCTGGGCTGGGACTTAGGGGTGGAAACAAGAATGGTCAAATGCTCAGCCGGATCAAGGGCCATGTAAGCACGGGACAGGGGTGTGGAGACTTGCAGAAGGACTCAGATAATGGGAACAGTGCTGTCTGGGGAAGTGGGTTGCTTGTTACTGAAGTCTTGGTGTGCAGTACCTAGGCCCTGTGTGGGCTGAGCACGCACTCCATCACAGGCGTGTGTGTGTGTGGTGTGTGGTGTGTGTGTGTGTGTGTGTGTGTGTGTGTGTGTGTGTGGGCACGCGCGCATGTGTGCTCCTCATACCTGCGTGCACACCCATGCACGGGTCTATGGAGGCCAGAGGTGCTACAGGTATGCACCATTACCTGGTTTATGCAGTGCTGCAGGTTGAATCCAGAAATCATGAATGCCAGACAAGCATCTACTAACAGCTGCAGCCCCCGCCCCCGTGTGAGCTCTTGAGAGTGACTAGGGCTTGGCCAAGTGAAAGGTGGGAGAAACTGTCCCCTGAAGGAAAGCCCATGGGAAGGCTGTGATGTGAGAGGCACCGGATCATAAGGCTACATCGGTCCAGATGAGTCTCAGCAGTGTCTGTCCGTCCTCACTGGGCTAACAGACCTCCGACCAGAGCCACACCAGGAAACACTGGGCCACTGAGGGGATGGGAGAGAGCTCCACGGGAACAGACTCTGCCACACGTGAGTATGCTTCCTTCCTGTGCGTTTCAGTGTCCCCCTCAGGGACACTGCTAGTGAGAATGCTTTCCTGGAAGGGCTGTCCTGAGAAGGAAATGAGCCAGTGCCCCCACCCCCAGCACAGCACCCTGCCCTGGAGGCCCCTCTTAATTGCCATGCAAAGACAGCTGCTGTTTACTCAGCACTCATGCACTGTTTGGTAGGTGTCATCATTCATTCCAGCATTACAGGCAGGGAAACAGGCTCAGAGAGGGTAGCTGGCCAAGCCACACTCCCTGCTCCGCCCCCTGCCCCCCTGCACCTTCTTCTGGGGTGCCCTTTCCGTTATCATCAGCTTTGTGTTCATGAGCTTCCAGACCACAGTGCTGTGCTGGCTATCTGTCCCTCTCAGCAGAGTCTGCCTTCTGGAGAGAAGCCCAATGTTGTTCACAGGCTTGGAAGCTGCTCAGACCTGGGACTAAGGAGTCCAGGCCCCAGCTGTTGCCATGCTGCCCAGAGCCTGCTGGGGAGGGCAGGCTTGATGGACCAGGCTTGCACAGGGGAATTAGCAGCATCTGTCTCCTGACATGGGATGTCAGGAATGTGAGCAGCCCCAGCAGCTGTGTGCCTGCCAGGGACACTGGCAGGGAGGGGCCTGGGCAGGCTGTCCAGTCCCTTCTGGGCCCCTGCGATTGCCAGGCAGCAGCTGGTTCAGAGCTCTCATAGTCACAGGGCCTGCTGAGAACTGGAGGGGTCAGTCCAGCTATTTCATGGAACCCCATTTTTTGTTTTGTCTTTAAAGTGCTGATAATCAAATCCAAGCCATTTATGTTTGTTTCTGGTTTTGTTTCTACAAGGCCTCATTATGTAGACCAGGCTGGCCCCAAACTCACAGAGATTTGTCCACCTCTGCCACCCAGTTGTCGAACACACATGTGCCATCGCCTGTGTCCTGTTGTTTTTCGTCTTTTTCTTTTTTAAGCCTCAGTCTCATTTTGTAGCTCAGGCTGGCTTGTAACTCACTCTACATCCCAGGCTGGCCTCAAATTCGAGGTGACCTTGCCTCAGCCATCCCGAGTGCCTGGATTACAGGCAGGAACCCACCATCCCTGGCTTCATTTATTTAGTTTTGAGACAGTGTCTTTTTACCCCCGGCTGGCCTCTACCCCCAGACCTGAGGCAGTCTCAGGATGTCTGTCACCTCCTGGACCCCAGGGATGATCAAGCAGCTGTTCCTATCACTCTGGGCTCTGTTGCTCACAGGCCCTGCTGAGAACCCAGGGTGTCAGTCAGCTCTTTCATGGAGCCCCGTATTATATCAGGCTGATTTCAAACTCCTAAGTAAAAAAAACAAATTGTTTTTAATTGTGCGTCTGTGTGTGGGTATGTGTACCTCCATGCAGGTGCCAGCAGCGGCCTGAAGAAGGTACCAGAGGCCCTAGAACTGGAGTTAGACATGTTTGTAAGCTGGGAATAGGGGATGCTGGGACCTAAATTCAGGTCCTCTGCAAGAGCTATGGGTGATCTTAACTGCCAAGCCATCTCACCAGTACCTTTCCCCTCCAACTCGTGAGCCTGTGTGTGTGTGTGTGTGTGTGTGTGTGTGTGTGTGTGTGTGTGTGTTGTCTTTTGTTTTGTTTTGTTTTGTTTGAGACAGGGTTTATCCATGTAGCTCTGGCTATCCTGGAACAGGCTGGCCTTGAACCCAGAGATTTTCCTGCCTCTGCCTCCCAAGTGCTAGGACTAAAGGTGTGTGACATCACTGCCTGGTGCCCTCCAGGCACTCTTGAATTTGAGAAATTGAACCTTGCTTCAGTCTCCCTAGTAGCTTGGACTATGGGTGTGTAATGCCACATCAGACACGTCCCTTGGTCTCAGCACCATTCAAGACTAAGCATATGTGGTATAGCTGTGCTTAGGGAGAATGGCACTGGGTCAGGAGAGCAGGTGTGCACAACGGGGCTTTGCTTTACATCTTTCTCAGTCCTCACATCTGATTCCAACCTCCCAACCTTCGCTTGACCCAGGCAAATCCTCAAAAAGTGACTGCCTGGCTGGGCGTTGGTGGTGCACGCTTTTAATCCCAGCACTTGGGAGGCAGAGGCTTGAGGGTTTGGCGACATTGATTGTCGTGCATGGTGCTTACACAGAAAATCTGCGGTTCCAGGCAGCTGTGTAGGAGAAATAAAAGCTAGGAGCTGTTTGGGTTGTTGCCTCTGGAGCTACCTGCAGGAGATTAGAGAACAACAGTAGAGACCTACGCTGGGAATGGGGGTGGAGACCACGCAAGAGCCCCGGTTGCCAGTAGTTACAGCATGGCCAGTCTTTTCCCCAAGCTTGAGTCTAGTCTAGTCATCCCCCATGTTCTGAAAGGCAGAACAGGGGCACCCCCACTCATCTTAGTGAAGACAGGGACCACCAGAGCAGTGACAATGCTGGCCCGGGTACCTCTACGGGATGCTGCAAATAGCAGAATTTGAACCCTCGTTCCAAGTTCAATGCTCTTTGCATCCCACCAAGGGATAATGGCTCCTGAGGAAAAGGAGTGATCAGGCAGAATTTGTGGTTGTTTTGTTTGGTGTCCCCTCTAGGATGGGGTGTTCTGGATGAGATGCAGTTTAAGGTATAGTGAGCCAGAAAGGGTAGGGACACAGTCCAGAACGATGAGGAAAATCTGTCCCCTTTATGAACCATGGGTGTCTTTCAGGGTGCCTCTTAATGAACAAGCCATCCTTAAATCTTTTTAAAAAATTATTACTGTTTTCTTTTTATATGTATGAGTGTTTTGTCTGTTTCTCTCTGTGGGAGTCAGGAGAGGATATTGGTTGCTTAGTAACTGGAGTTACAAATGGTTGTGGTGGACACTGGGAGTCAAACCTGGGTCCTCAGGAAGAGCATCTCTTCAGCTCCACCCTTAAATCCTTGTATTTTCAGCCAGCACTCCCAGAGAGCTCATGGGAACCAGGCAGCAGAACACGGGGCTCTGTGGCCCACCCCAAGGCTCCAGGTTAGGCAGCAGCTGAACCTGTCACAGTGGAGTCCAGTAAGTTTCCACGCTCAGAGCTTGGGAAGCCAATCCCTCCAGGGAAGACGGAGCAGCCTCCAGAGAAGACAGAGCAAGTGTGGACAGCTGCAGCTCAGCCAGGCAGCACGCAGCTGCTGCATGGGAGCCAGGCCAGGGCGAGGCAGGGCGGGCACGGCCCCCACAAACCCTGGGCCTGAGCTGGCAGATCCGGATCGTGGGAGCAGGCAGTGGCTGGAGGCTTGATTTCAGGGCTTCACGCTGTGTTAACGGTCAGTTTGGTTAATGCTGAACAGACGGGGTGGGGGGGCACCAGTCCCTTGAGGGCAGCTGTGGGCCAGCATGTATGCATACACATGTAGAGGGTACGAGGACCTGCTTTACAGATGGTGCTCACACCATTGCATACGCAAGGATGGTTCTGGAAGGCTGGGTGGACACTGACAGGGCTGCATATCCACTTCTGCCACAGCACAGTTGGAGGTAGAAGCCAACTGAAGGCCTGGCACACACCCCTCAGTCCCTGTCACCCAGACAGATCTCCCAGCACGGGGAGTCTTTCCACCCTACGCCCTGCCCCGCAGGGGACACACCAGGCACACAGATTTATTTCAAAAAATAATTTATAAAATGTCATCTTCTGTGTTTTCCACAGGCTTCTAGTCTCTCAGGAATACGAGAGCTGGTGCTCCTTGTGCCAAGATTCTGGGGCAAGCAATGGGGGTGGGGAGATGAGGCTTGGGGGCTGGGGCCAAGAGTCCAGAGGCCTCTAACCTCTAGGTAGTTTGGGGAAGCAGAAAGGTTTGGGACAAAAGCTTTGCAGCCAGGCTTAGTCAGCCCCTGAGATGGAAGCTAAGTGCCAAGGCCCAGGACACGAAGCCCTAACACTTAGCTTCCCTGAAGATAAGTCAGGGTCAGGACCCTGAGACTAAAGTTGAACTCTGGGTTGGGAACATAAGGTTCTTAAAACCAAGAACAGGAATCCCCCAAGCAGGGCCAGAGGATCTGAGACAGCAGTGCCTCAAGTCAGAGGCCTGGGCTGTCAGCATCAAAGGCTGTATCAGGCTGCCCCTGAGCTAGGAGGCCCGCACAACAGTGTGCCCGAGCTCACGTCTGCACTCCAGGGAAAGGGAAGGGGCTTGGCTCGTGGCTGAAAACAGAGTCACCAGAGGAGCCGGTGCTGCTGGCATCTGCGTTGGAGGGAGAGTAGGGTCCAAAGGTCAGGCGGAGGTCAAGGTACTGCAAAGAACAGAGCTGGTCAGCGGCAGCCTCTGGGACAGGATGCTTCATGTTTACGTGTGTAGGCCAAGGGGACAGGTGGAGAGGGCGCACGGGGCAGGAGTGGGCAGTACCTCTTCCGAGACGGCCAACAGGACCTTGTCCAGCGCTTCCACCAGCTGCTTAAACGTGGGCCTCTGAGAGGGCACCGCATGCCAACACTCCCTCATTAGCCCGTACCTGGGAATGAGTCAAAGAAACTTGTGTCTAATAAGGCAAAGCCAGGTCTGTGGGCTCCCTGGGGTTGGGCCTCACGGGCCTGGGAGGGATAAACGGGGCGATTCAATAGGAGAGCAGACCCAGGGCCGCGAGAGTCAAGCAGAGACGGTGAGGGGGCTGCTGCCCTGTGGCTAGGCAAAGCCAGGCAAAGGATGAGATCTGGCACGTGGGCAAGGGAGGGTGTCCTTACAACTCCAGGGGGCAGCTCGGGGGCCGGTCCATCCTGTGCCCCTCTCGAAGCAGAGAGAACAGTTCTTCCACGGGGATACCAGGGTATGGAGAGCCCCCGAGAGTGAAGATTTCCCAGAGCAGGATCCCAAACGACCACCTGCAGGTAGAAATGGGCCTCAGCAGCGTCCACCCTCCCCGAGGCCGTGGCCGGGGCTATTGTGGTCATGACCCTCCCCTGGGGATAGGGAGGGGCACTCATTTCTTTGGAGTCCGGTCCCACACAAGTCCCAGGCCTAATCAGAAGAACTAGGATCTTGTGACGACGATGGCTGATATCTGAGATCCCAGTTCCCGGACTCACACATCACTTTGGTGTGTGTATACACGGTCAAACAAGGCCTCAGGAGCCATCCACTTGACTGGCAGGCGGCCCTGGGGAAGGAGGTGGGGACAATGGTGTGGAGTTGCACAGGAACCATACCTTCCACGCCAGGCCCAGCCCCCACTCCACTCCCATGCATCTCTGCCCAGACCCTCACATTGCTGGTTTTCTTATAGTAGTCAATGTGGTGAACACCACGGGCCAGCCCGAAGTCAGCAATCTTCATCACATCGTCCTCGGTCACCAGCACATTTCGGGCAGCCAGGTCTCGGTGGATGCACTAAGAGGACGGCAGGAAACTTAGCTGTATCAGGACACGTGTGTGGGAGCTGTGCTCATCGTTTCTCAGAGGAATCCCCAGCACCAGAAAGAGAAAAGCAAGCATGTGCATTCCGCGCCCAAACCTGCGCCGTGGCTGCATCTGCCTCACCCCGGGGTTAGAGAGTAGGTGAAGAGAGAGGCGGGGCATGCAGTGTTACAAGTGGAAATGGACATGCAGGGTTAGCTGCGTCTGTATGGAGCGATGTGCACAGGACAGCGCCGTGAACAGGGAGAGGAGGAGCAGCTGAGGACATTCAGGGCCACCCGCACGAGGATTCAGAGTGGCCCGGAGCACCCGAGAGCTGCCTCTTGTCCACACCTTCCGAGACTCCAGATACTGCATGCCTCGGGCCACCTGGTAGGCACAGGAGACCAGAGCCGGGAAGGAGAGTGGCCCATCACCGCTCCGGGGCCCATCAGGGCTGAGGTCAGGGCCTGGCGGGCGCCGGGCACGGAGGAATTCCCGAAGGTTTCCCTTGGCGGCACATTCCACAATCACATACAGGGGCCCTACAGGGGTAGGCATGGGCCAGGGGATGGGAAGGCTGGCCAGACTGTGCCTTTGCATCCCAACTACCTGTCTGTGCCCTGGCTCCTGCCCTACCTTCCTGAGTGCAGACGCCCAGCAGGTTAATGATGTTCTTGTGTCGTCCGATTAGCTTCATCACCTCCATCTCAGATACCAGGTCTGCCAAATCTTTGTCGGAGGCATTGTCTGCAAAGCCAACAGCTGGACTGAGGACGCTGATCTTCGACCCCACAAGAGCAGCACAGGGTGGGGACAGGTCAAGGAACACTGGGCCAAGACTTGGGCTGAAAGCCTGCTTGGCTGTGAGCATGAGAAGCCTGTAGGGCTCGGGATGCAGCTCAGTTTGCAGAGTGCTTGTCTAGCATGGAGCTCTACATTCAGTCCTCACTACAACATAACACGAGGCATGGCAGAGCCCGCCTGATGACTGTGAGGCTAGCCTGGGCTACATGAGACACAAACTCAACTCTGTGTGTGTGCGTGTGTGTGTTTAAAGAAGAGGTCATGAATTTGAAAGGGAGAGGGAAGCATGGGAGGATAGGATGGGGTGGAAATTATGTAAATACAGTACTTGTGTATGACATTCTCCCAAAAAAGTAAATGCTTAAAAAATAATAATTCCAGGGCTGGAGAGATGGCTACACTCACAACCAAAAATACAAAAAATAATAATTCCAGACCAGGTGTGGTGGCTCACACTTTTAATCTTCCGTGAGTTTGGGACCAGCTTGATCTACTTACCAAGCACTAGGACAGCACTAGGGTATATATATATATATATATATATATATATATATATATATATATAATATATACCCTATCTTTAAAAAAAAATCCTATTTATTTATTCAAGGCGATGTTTCTTCTCTGTGTAGCCCTGGCTGTCCCAGAACTCGCTCTGTAGACCAGGCTGGCCTCAAACTCAAGTGATCCTCCTGCCTCTGCCTCCTGAGTGCTGGGATTAAAGGTGTGTGCCACTATTCCTGGCTTAAATAATTCCTTCGTGGGCTGGGGAGATGCTCAGTGGATAAAGTGCTTGCTGAACAAACAGGAGGACCCGAGTTCAGATCTCCAGCACCCACGTACTGGTGCAGCAGTATGACAGATGTCACCCTAACACTTGGGCGCAGGGGCCGAGGCAGGCGGCAGCCAGAGGGCCAGCTCAGGGGCCAAACAGCAAGCTCCACATTCAGCAAGACACTGCATCTCAGTCTCAGTGATGAGCCACAGGGGAAGGCAGCTCTACCCACACACACACACATAGCACACACATAGCTCACAAGTCTCTCCAACCTTTTGGACCCTCAGGCTTGTCTTATGTGAAGCGGAATATCCACAAGTTGCAAGGAAGAAACAGGAAAGAGCTCCAAGAGCTGACCTTTCTCTAAGCAGGTCCAGGGGATGTGAGAGAGGTAGAATCTCCCAAGGAAGGAAGTCGTGCTAGCTGTCCCTGGGTGAGCGACAGTCCCTAGGAAGTGCCCTGAGGTCTTACTGTCCTCTGGGAAGGAGACTTCTGTGACTTCCCCTGAGAAGACTGGGCTAAGGACCAGGGACTAGGCCCCTAGGGCTGACCTGAAACCCTGGGACAAAGACATAATTCTTATCCTGGCCACACATCAATACAAAGACGCCTGTTTCACAATCACTGCCTCCCACAAAGTGCCAGCTGGCTCCAGCTGTGCAGATGTGGAGGCGGGGAGGACGACACAGTGGCTGGGGCTATTCCCGCAAAGGTGGCTGGGACAGCAGCAACAGGTTCTAAGGTGGGGGCGGGCGGGGGGCAGCAGCAAGATGGCTATGGCAAAATGGTATAATATTAAACAGTGAGAGATTGAGTAAGCATGAGTGCGATCTCCACGGGACAAATCAAAAAAACTGTGCAGTGGGGTCTGGCCGTTGCCTTTGATCCCAGCACTCTGGAGGCACAGACTGATCGCTGTGAGTTCAAGGCCAGCCTGGTCTGCAGAGTGAGTTCCTGGATGGCCAGGGCTACACAGAGAAACAACACTGTCACAAAAAAATCCATATCTGTATAATAAACACATAGGAGAAATCACAAAGGAGCTGGCAATGGCTCAGTGCAAGCCTGCTAGAGTGTTTCCTGACTCCCAGAGGCTGTTCTCTGACAGCCACATGTACAGTATATGTGCTCACACATGCCCACACATACACACATGTCACACACATAAGACAACAACTGCCCTAAGTCCCAGCACTTGGGAGGCAGAGGCAAGTGGATCTCTGTGAGTTCAAGTCCAGCCTGGTCTATACAGCCAGCCAAGACTGTATGGTATGACCCTGTCTAAAAAATGTAATACAGTTTAAGAAATAAAACAGAAGAGGCTCCGCTGGACAAATGCTAAGTGACTGCAGAGCACTCTGGGGACATTGCTTGAGGTCTGGGCTCTTTGCTGTCTGTTTTGTTACCAGGGATTGTGTGTCAGCCCTTGCACCTGCATGTTTTGGAAAAGGATTTCAGTAAGTTGCCTGGGCTGAACTTGGGTCAATGCAGCCCAGGCAGGCATTGGTTTTACCATCCTATTGTCTTGGTTACCTGCCCCTAGTCCCAGCTTGAACCTGGAAATTTGATTTTTTTTAAGATTTAATTTTTATTCGTGTGTGTGTGTGTGTGTGTGTGTGTGTGTGTGTGTGTGTGTGTGTGTGTGTGAGATCTCCAGAGGTCAGAGAGGATGTCAGAATCCCTGGAGCTGGAGGGACAGCTAGGTGGTTTTAAGTTGCTGGAAACTGAACTTGAGTCCTCTGCAAGAGCAGCAAGCACTCTTGCCGGTTATGCCATCTCTCCAGCCCCGAGACTGGGGCTTTTAAACAGGGAGTAGCTCTATCCAGACTGGGATGGAAAGAAATATGGGCCGATGGTGTATACTTCAGTGGGATTGATGGGGATGACAGTCATGAGGCCAGGGCCCCAGTCACCACAAAGCTCATAGGAATCATTACCCAGCATTAAAATTTACTGGGCTAGCCAGGTGTGGTTCCAAAGCAGGGAGGATGAGATAGGATCACTGTGAGTCCCAGGCTGGGCTGGATTGCAGAGTGACTTCCATGTCAGTCCAGGACAGAGTGCGACACAGCCTTAAGGAAACCAATTCCATACCCTGTATCAAGAAATTTACAAAGCAGCAGGGTGGTGGTAGCACATTCCTTTAAACCCAGCACTCCGGAGGCAGAGGAAGGAGGATCTCTGAGTTTAAGACCAGCCTGGTCTACAAGAGCTAGTTCCAGGACAGCCTCCAAAGCCACAGAGAAACCTTGTCTCAAAATACCACACACACACACACACACACACACACACACACACACACACACACACCGGGCACACAAACAAAATGAATGAATGAATGAATGAATGAATGAATATAAAAAATTTACAAAGCCTTGTGTACCAGTCATGTCCTATGAACTTCAGCTTGAGAGGCAAGGGACCATTATTTATCCCAATGTAGACACAAGGAGAAAGTGAGGCTCAGAAGTCATTTGCCACGGCTAGATGTAAGTATTCAGGCATCTCTACTTTCCTGTCCTTGGGGTTCTGACAGCACAAGCCCTCAGCTGCAGCCACTAAGAGCACCACCTGTGCACATTCACTGTTCCCTTTTAAAAGGGCCCGCCCACCTCTAATCCGTTCTTTCTCTGCCTCTCTCTGTCTCTGTCTCTGCATCTCTTTTCTCTCCCCCACTGTTCTTGTCCCCAGAGGTTGGTCTCCCCTCTCTCTTCCCCTTTATATGATTTCTTTCCCTAATTAAAAAACCCTTCCACTTGAACTCTGTTGTATGGCATCATTCTCTCTGAGTGCCACTTTTTAAAATTTACAACACCAGCAGCAGAGTTTGGTTCCAGCATGCCCTACCCAGGTGGCCACATGTACCTTTCAGCATCTTCACAGCCACAGTGCTGGTTTGGTCTGGCCGGGAGGGGTCCATGCCGAAGGCTTCTGCACGGACCACTTGCCCAAAGCAGCCTTCGCCCAGGGGCTTTCCGAGTACCAGCCTGGAGACCAAGAAGGCCCATGCCTCAGATCTGCGGGGACCACTCTTGAGCTGGCACCCCCGTCCTTACCCTGCCCAGTGTACCTGTCCCGGGGGAACTCCCAAAGTGGGTCCAGAGGTAGGTCTAGAGTCACAAGGCCTGTGAGCAAGGGTGGGCCACTGGAAGACAGCCGGACACCTCGTACCAGGGACAAGCTTGATTTGCCAGAGGACCCGGACTCCAAGGAGAACTACAACATTGGAGATTTGTTCTGCCTGCTGGGGTCAGGCTCAGAGCCATACAGGGCAGGGGCTGGGGGATAGACAGTACCTGCCGGGCCAGAGGGAAACGGGACAACTTTTGTACAGTGACAGGCTGGCGGGAGTGGTGGCCATGGATTGCTTGTCGGTGATAGACCCCGGCTAGCAGGAAGAGCACTGCCAAAGCCAGGGAACCTGACACGTACAGGATGATGTCTGTGTATCTGGTCTCAGACGCTGCTGTGGTCCACGTGACGTCTTCCTCTGCTCTCACCATGAGAAGTACAAAGATAGAGAAACTGAGGAGTCAGGGTTGGATTGATCGGCCCTCCCAGTTCCCAGCTTAGTTCCCCATAGCTACCAGCACATATAGGGGCACACACTGGAGAAACTGGCAGCTATACAAAGTCTTATATCCCTGAGGGTCACATAGACAGTCATGTAAAATCAAACACATATCCTTGTTGGATTCTGCGAGAAAGCTTTTATCTAACATGTACAGTGCCCCAAGCAAACAAATACTGTACCCCCAACACACACAGGCCGAGGAAACTGCCCACCTAACAGGCCATAGCCCACAATAAGACAGAGAAGATGCCTGTCACCTCTCCCAGGCCTCCCTGGTGCTCACCTGGTAGCACCGTGAGCCACGCGGACTGGTAGGAAAGGCCGATGGAGTTGCCCGCCAGGCAGGTATACTCTCCTGCATCCTCAGCTGACACATTCCTCAGGTACAGGACCTCTACCTCTGAGCTATTGATGTCTGTTGTCTGAAGCAGTGGACACGGGGTCACAGGAGGGCCTGGGGACATCCTGGAGCAGGGAGGGGGGTAGGAGCCCATCCCACCCCCGTGGGGAAAGGGTGGGGCCCAGGCGGTAGCGGGAACGAACCTTTAGGACTTGTACGTAGGGGAAGCCGTCAGCGCCGAAACTGCTGCCATTGATCACGATGTGCTTCAGCCACTGGATGTGGGGCTGGGCGTCGCTGTACACCTTGCACAGCAGCTCCACATTGCTGCCAACCACAGCTGTGGTGTTGGCTGGGAGCCCCGCCTGCAGGATGGGCCGGTGCGGGGACCGCTCTGGGGGCCAGGCCAAGCCGTCAACCCTGACCAGTGGCACCCACAGAATCACCCGCTTTACCTGCCCCCAGCCACCCTCCCAGTTCAAGGGAAGGAAGGACCTTCTGCACATGCAGCTCAGACCTTGTCCATCTTCTGTTTACCCTCCTTCGGCTTTTTATGCCTTTACTGCTTCTAGGTCCAGGACAGCTTCTCGGAGTCACATTCAAAACCTCCACAGCCCGCCTTCCACCCCATAAACGCTGCGTTCATGGCACACACCTCTCACTAACGCACTGCTTTCTTAAGAAGTGAGTCAGCCTGTGCTGTCTGCCTGGATGCCTTCTCCCTGTCCCCCTGGGCAGCCTTCCCCTTCAGTCCACAAGCCCCTCTGCTTCCTTCTGATCCTTGGAGCCATTTGACTCATCTAAAAGTGACTCTAACTTGTCTCCAAGACAAGATAAGACAAGATACCCACCCTGAGGGCAGGATGGAGCCCAAGATAAGTTACATTGCTTGTCCTGCCCCAGCCCATGCACTCACCCAGCACATCCAACAGATAGCTGTAGCGGATGCTGCCCAGAGAGTTCTCCACGAGGCAAGTGTATGTGCCACGGTCTGAGGGGACCACACTTTCCATCACCAGGCTCCAGTGTTGGTGGCGCAGCTGGAAGTAGAGGAAGTAACCGCAGGGTACCACTAAACTGGGGCAAGACAGGGCAGAGGGAGGACAGCACCTGCCTAGGGGCTCTTCTCAAGCTCCCTGGGTCCTGAGAGGGTCAGGCCAAGGTCAGACATTCCAAGGCAGAGAAAAATGCTGTAAGACGTGGGTGGTGGGGCCACAGAGATTGTTCAGCGATTAAGAGCATTGGACCTCTTCTAGAGGTCCCAGATTTGATTCCCAGCACCCACATGGTGGCTCAAAGCCATCGGTAACCCCAGTTCCAGGGATCTGACATTCTCTTCTAACCTCTGCAGGCACTGCGCACATACATAGTACACATATATACCAACAGGCAAAACATTCACACACGTAAGATAAATAAACCCCCTCCCAAAATAATAAGTGTCTGGAGGTGAGGCATGGTGGTTCACGCCTTTAATTCCAGAACAGCATTTAGAATGCAAAGGCAGGAGGATGTGAGTTCAAGGCCAGTCGGAACTACAAAATGAATTCCAAGCTGGTCAAGACTACACAGTGAGACCCTGTCTCAAACAAACAAACAAACAAACAAACAAACAAACAAACAGCATCTGAGCCCTAGTTTAAGCCTTGAGTTTTAGCTGTACCCTACCCAGGTGTGCTTCCCTGTGCTAAACCAATGGGTCTCAACCTTCCTAATGCTTAGACCCCCTTAACACAGGTCCTCATGTTGTGGTGACCCCCAACCATAAAATTATTTTCATTGCTACTTCACAACTGTAATTCTGCTATTGTTATGAATTGTAATGTAAATATCTGATATTCAGGATATTTGATATGCAACACCTGTAAGAGGGTCATTTGATCCCCAGCAGGGCAGTGACCCACAGGGTGAGAACCATCATGCTGTTCTTTGCTCTCTTTGAGTCTCAGGTTCCCCTGTATCAAATGTAGCTCAGCCCATGAGCACCAGCCTCAAAGAGAGATGCTACAGCCTGAGGCACCCACCAGTCAATCTTTCTCTCCACTTTACAGGAGGAGACGCTACCCGGAAGGCTGGGGTTGGAGACCAGCCTGCACTCTACAGTAACCCTATCTCAAAAACAGCATCATCACCCAGGTGAGGTGGCGAGCACCTTCAGTCCCAGCACCAGGAAGGCAGAGGCAGCCAGTTTTTTGGGAGTTTGCAGCTAGCCTGGTTTATATAGTGAGTTCCAGGGCAGGCAGGGCTACATAGATAGAGAGAGACCCTGTCTGAAAAGATAAAAACAAAAGCAGTAGCACCAGGGCTGGGGAGACGACAGCTCAGCGGTTAGGAGCTCTTGCTGACCCCAGCACACACACCAGGCAGGTCACAATTGCCTATATACTTCTAGCTCCCAGGGATCTGATCTCTCTTCTAGTCTCCGTGGGCACCAGTGCACAAGGTATGTACTCACGCATAAATAAAGATAACAAAAGCAAACCTGTGATGCCTCTCCCCCGTAAACAGCACCATCACCAATAATGAGAACTCCACCAGAACACAAAAGGAGTTAGTTGTTGCTAAGGCCGAGAGGGCAAAATTTGTGAGTGGCAGAGCTGTCCATTGTCTGGGGCTCTGTAATTACCTTTCCCCATTAGCTATACTGAGCTCTGTGAGGGGTTATGAGGGGGCAGATGAACTTGGGAGCCCAGACTCACCCGAATGCCTCCAATGCGATTTTCCCCGTGGAAGGCCTGCCCATCCTTGAGCCAATGGATAGTGGGCATGGGGTTGCCTGCAGCCGGGCAGCGGAATTTGACAGTGTTACCAGCAGGCACTGCATGCAGTTTCTTCTCCATGCGTTGAGGGTGTGTCCAGTAGGGAGCTGGAGGGAGAAGAGTCATCAGGAACCCTAAGGTGACCTGGCTCCCACACAGCTCTCTTCTCAGTAACCAGATGGGTAGCGGGGCTGAGTCCTTGAAAAGACCAACCTTGCTGGGGGTAAACACGCGCACTCGAGGAGCCGTTGATGGTCTTGGGGTCCTCATCACTATCGATGGAGGTTAAGGAGTCTACTCGGGAACAAAGGAAGGCATCTGAAGTCCAAGAGAAGAAGGTTCCTCTCCCAAGGCACCCTTAAACTCCCTGTCAGAACCTCTTACCATTCACAATCAAGGTGAGATTGTGTAAGATAGTCATGGAACCGCGTGCCAGGCAGAGGTATTGGCCAGCATCCTCAGGGAGGAAGCTGGCGATCTCCAGGCGGCCCCTCCAGCCCCGGGCTCGTCCAGCAGACGCTAAGCGCCTGCCCTCCTTGTACCAATGGCCACCTCGCTCAGTACGTCCACAGCACTGACGGACAGGCTGCCCCAGGGCCACACTCAACACCAGCTCTTGCTGCTTCAGGGCTGGGGCTAGGCAGGGCTCTGAGGGCAGACGGCGCGAGTCAATGACACTCATAGCTCCATCAGAGGCAAGCCCCGCCCCCTGCATATGGAGAACATGCTACACACGTGGAACACAAAGATCCTGTGACACATGCTGTTCCCACACAGAACCACATGCTACAAATGCTTTGCCTAGGGCCAATGCCACACTTTTTCCAGGAAAAGTCACACACACTTGGCACACATGCTAGACATGCTACTGCCCCAAACACACATACACACACACACACATACACACACACACACACAAGGTGCATGCTATAGGTGCCACGCAGGACACATGCCACACTTCTGAGGCATACTGTACTCAGTACACACATCACACATGCTGCTTGGACTTCCCAACCAACACAGCCAGTGCATAGAACCACACACATGTACATACAGCCAAGGGGCTCACCGCTGGCTCTGCAGCCTAGCCAGGCTCTGTGCCCTGCAAGGCTAATCCTCTCTTGTAGACACACAGATAGGAGGGCTTGCTGGGAGCCAGACAGTGAATTTCAATGCTTGAGCACCGCCTTCTTGGGGCCAAGGCCAGGATCCTCTCCAGCTTTGCTCATCCAGAAGCCCCTTCCCTGCCACCCTCTCCCACCTTAGAGGCCATACCCAGCTCCATTTCCTCGGAGGCCTCAAGAAACACGGCTGGTGTCCCCAGAAGGATGCTCAATAGGGCCCATAGCAGCCACATTTCCTTCCAGCTGTTCTCAGAACCCAGGCCAGACTCCCCACTGGCCGCCTTCCTGAAACGGGGGAAAGAGCTCCAGTTATATACGCTCTCGTTTCTGGTGAGTTCACAGACAGAAAGCAGTCAGCAGCAGGGCCCATGCTGGGATCAGCCCTGCTGCTGCCAGAGCCCAAGGCCGCCCACAGGAGGTTCTGCGGGGGGTGTGCAGGACTTCCTGCTGGCCTTGGGTCCCACTGAGACCCTGGCACGTCTTCACAGAAAGAGCAGTTTTAGGATTCTTTTCTTGGAAGGAAGCAGAGATGGTGACATGTCTTTTGCTCACGCTCAGTACACATCATTTATTTTTTGCTGAATAAATGAATTCATTGCTGAAGAGTTATAGAGAAGTGAAATCTAATACAAGGCCAGCCTGCAGCATCTGGACAATATCGAACAGGACCCAACTCTTCAGTATTACCGACCTTTCCATGTCCAGCTTGGGATCCTTCCAGCGGCTGGGTGCTCTTCTCTAAGAAGGCACTGTCCAAACTAAAGACATTCTTTCTCATTCTGAGCCAGGAATGCATCCCAGAGACACTTCAGCTGGCTCATACCCTCCCAACTTCGTCTTAGACAACGTTGGTATGTGTTTGGTTTTGCTATTGTTTTTGCAGCGTTGGGGATTAAACCCATGCTAAGCAAACATTCTGCCACTAAGCTTCATGTTTAGTTGGCTATGTAAATAACACAGATTTTACATGTCTGGCAATGACAAACTCAAGTCCTGATTCCTGCCAAGGCCTATCTTTGTCCCTTTCTGGACCATTGTCATCACAGGATTGCTTCAGGGATAAAGGAGACAATACATGGAGGGGTGGTGGCACATACAGGGTGTTGGTGAGATGTGCTCCCTGTCCCCCACTGACTGCTCAGGGGCACCCTCTGTCCCACCTTCACCAGTCAGTCTCGGCCACGAATGGTTGCTGGTAAGTATGATGCACTTGCTTACAACAACTAGTAATCGTTATCCAAATGGAGGATCCCTGCTTCCCAAAAGGAGGACCCAGAGCTAAGCCTTAACTTGAGCAGAGGACCAGCATAGTCCCAGTGACGTACAGTCTTGCCACCTACTCTTGGTGGCGTCTTTGGATCAGTATTTCTTTTCTGAGGTCCGTGTAGTCTACCTCTGAGCTACATCCGTGTAGTCTACCTCTGAGCTACATCCCTAACCCCCGGCATGCTTTAAGTGTGGAATGCTTGTGAGTTTGGCTTCTTGTTTGTTTATTTTTCAAGACAGGGTTTCGCTGCATAACCCTGGCTGTCCTGGAACTCCGAGATCTACCTGCCTCTGCCTCCCAAGTGCTGGGATTGAAGATGTGGGCCACCACCACGCCTGGCTAACAGCGTGCGTGATTCTTTAAAAGTTGCATTACATATTTTACCAAACTGGGGGTGCTGCCCATTGAGCCCCCTCTCCTCAGCTCACTGCCTCTACAATCTGCCCTTTTGACCTCCTCAACCCCTCTTCATGTGTCTCATTCCCCTGCCTTTATTCAGGCCAGGTCCTGCTCCTTTTTTGCTTGGAATCTTGACAAATCTTAGTTCTTTACCTTCAACCTTCCAGTGTTTGCTTGTTTGTTTGTTTTTTTTTTCCCCCAATCACCCTATGACCCAGATTACAAGCTCTCAAGATCATGGCTTACTTTTTTCTTTATCTTTTTTTGTTATTTTGAGACAAGCTCTCACTAAAGTTGATCAGGCAGGCTAGCTTTGAAACTCACTCTATAAACCAAGCAGACCTTCAAACCGTGAGCCTCCTGCCTCCGCCCTGCTAGTGCCCATGTGCCAGACGAAGAAGCTTTTCTAGGTGTCAATCATGTTAGTCCCACTGTCTGTCCTTTTAGTTCCTTCAGGAACTTCTAAGGTCCAGCACATGTGCTTTCGTGCCTGTGCCTTTGTGTCCCTTATTCCTCTTCTCCATCCGCTTAGCTATCGTTTTAGAATCTTGACCTGTCCCCTCTCCTAAATTTGGTTGGCCCATCTGCAAGACTCCGACCACACCCTGCGAAGCAGGAAGGTCTCTGTAGCGCCCCCAACGGGTGGGCAGGTCCGGGAAGATTTTACTCCCACTCTCAGGCTGCCTTGAACTCAGAACCAGAGAGTCCTTGTTCCGGTCACCGTGGCTGGCCGCTGAAGATCGCCAACACTTGGCACCAGAGACTGTCATCAGCCAGCATTGAGCTCTCCACCCTCCCGCACTCGCACGCACGTTGTGGAACTCCGGACAAGTGACTGCACCTCTCCCAGCATTGGCTTCCTCATCTTTATGTCCAGCACACTGGGGTTACCGGCCCGAGGGCGACGGTGCTCTTACTTTAGTGCCCCCACCCCGTCACCCTCGGGGTGCAAGTCATCGGTCCTCATGCCTAGTTGCACAGACAGCTGGCCCATCGCCCCCGCCCCGGTGGGCAATAAGTAACTAGAACAGTGACCAAGGTGCTCTTTGAACGGAGGGGGACAAAAGGCCCTGTGTGCGCTGCGAGTTACTGATTTACCGCCCCCTCCACCCAACCACTCCCGCCGCGCGGGCGCCAAGGTCCCCGGGGCTGGAGGGGGCAGCTCGGGAGCTCCGCAGCTGCCCTACCCCAGGCGTCCGGGAGCGCGGTGTGGGGCCCGGCTCACCCAGAGCCAGACTTGCCTCCCTGTGCAGGGGTCCGGCTCACCTGGCTCCTCCGCCGCCTGGTTCCCACGCCCACGGGTCACGATCCCGGCGGGGCTGGCACGCTCAGCCGCCGGGAGCTCCTCCGCCCCGGCCGCAGAGCCAGGAATGTCCAGGCAACTGCAGCGTGGCGGGGGGCTGCCCACCGCCCGCCCCGCCCACCCCGGGCTCCGCCCCTCTTGGACCAGTTCTATCTTGACAGGCGAGGTCCCGGGCCGCGCGAACGTCAGCCCTGCACCCTAGCCCAGGAGCTCCGGGTGGGACAGGATCGCCCAGGCTCAGCCGCTCTGATTCAGCATCTTTTGCTTCAGCCTCCGGGATTAACAAGTTACCTGCTCTCTCCTTTCCTCTTCGTCAATCTGGACCTAACCAGCGTCCTCTTGTTTTCCATGCAGTGCTTCACACAGAATTGCCCTCTCGTTCATTGCCTGAGCGACCTTCAGGGAGTATTTTAAAAACCTGGCAGAGCTGGCGCGCACCTTCCATCTTTAATCCCAGCACTGGGTGCAGGTAGGTGGATTCTCTCTCTCTCTCTCTCTCTCTCTCTCTCTCTCTCTCTCTCTCTCTCTCTCTCTCTCTCTCTCGTTTTGGTTTTTCAAAACAGGGTTTCACTGTTTGTTCTGACTGTCCTGGAACCTACTTTATAGACCAGGGTGGCCTTGAGTTCACTGAGATCCACCTGCCTCTGCCTCTGTGTCTGCCTCTGCCTCCCAAGTGCTAGGATTAAAGGCACTCACCACCAGCGCCTGGCCAGTTTGAGGCCAGCCTGGTCTTCTTCAAGAGTGAGGACAGTCAGGGCTACACAGAGAAATCCTGTCTCAAAAAAACAAAATAATAAAAATAAATAAAATAAAATACATGTCTGAGCCAGACCTGGTAATCTCAGCTACTGAGACGTTAAGGCAGGATGGCTGCCTAGGCTACTTAATGAGACCCTATTTGAAAACAAACAGAAAAAAGCAGAGAGCTGGAATTAGAGTGGCCAAGCATTTGCCATGAGTAAGGCTCTAGGTTCAAACCCCAATGTTTAAGCACACAGGTGTTGAAATTGCCTTTTAAAAATGATTTCTTCATTTATTTTATATGCATTGATGTTTTGCCCGTATGTGTGTCTGTGTGAAGGTGTCAGATCTCCTGGAACTGGAGTTACAGACAGTGGTGAGCCACCATGTGGGTGCTGGGAATTGAACCCGGGTCCTCTGGAAGAGCAGCCAGTGCTCTTAACCACTGAGCCATCTCTCCGGTACCCCCTCTCTTCTTTTGAATTTCCATTTTTAAAAGTTTTAATATTTATGTTATGTATATGACTGTTTTACCCGCATGCATGTCTAACTGCCCCCAGACACCACAAGAGGTTCGAGTCCTTAGAACTGGGGTTATGGACTCAAACTAGGTCTTCTGAAAGAGGAACAAGCAGCCATGTTTTAATCAGGAAACTCTCTCAGGACCTTAAGCTTTAAATTTGTTTCTGGCTTTTTGAAATAGGATCTGGTTTGTGTGACACTCTCCTGCAATGACTTTCCTGCCTCTGCTTCCAGACTGTTGCAATTACAGGTGTGCCTATGGTACAGAACCCTGAATTCATCTGATGGCAAAAACTGTACGGGGCCAGGCCTGGTTTGTACTTGGTGGGAGATGACCAGTGAGGGCCATCAGGCCAGGCTACAGTGAATTTTCAAGTAATTTCTCATATCTTTTATGTGGATGGCTTTGGGTTGGCATGGTGGTCTGGCCCTCACTTTGTTTTTGGCGGCCCTGGGTTTCAATCCACTATCCCAGAACAGCCCTGTGGACTTATCAAGTTCCCTTTTTTAGGATGAAGAGAGAAATGGGCCTCTCAGTGCTGTGGCTCCTGGCCCTGCCCTCATTTTCCCCTGAGTAAATCAGTAAATGAGAGTGTGGTCCTTTGGAGGCCGGGAAAGGAGGGTTCACATGTGCCTCTGTGACCCGTGAGCCCTCAATCACTGTTCCTTCCCACTTTCTCTCTAGACCGTACATGGTAGATACCTGTGTGAGAGCGGCTGGGGAATGTCGGGCTCCTGAGAAGCCAGAGCTGAGGCTGCAGACCCCACTTTTGTACCCAAGTGCCTGGCACACAGTAGGCGTCCTCAGAGAGCTGCACCCCCGGCCGGGCCCGGCTCCTCTGTAGGCTTCTGCAGGGCGCCTGGACTGTGGCGAGACCGGGAAGCCAGCCAGGCCATGCCTCATCTGATGTCCCAGGAGTCTTTGGAGGAGAACATGGCTCAGGTCACCTGCTCAGTTCCTGGTTAGAGTCCCCAGGGGCAATATCCTGTCTATGAAGCAGCAGCTGCCTTTCCTTAAAAAGAAAAAAAAAAAATCGATTTGCAAGTGGTGTGTGTGTGTGGTGTGTGTGTGTGTGTGTATGTGTGTGTGTGTGTGTGTGCGCCGTTATGAATCATTCAGTGTGAGTTCTGGGAAGAGCGGCAAGCTCTCTAAACCGCTGGGCCAATTGTCCTGTTTTCTTTTCCTATTTAAATTTTAATCTTACTTTATTTTTAATTTAATTATTTTGTGTGTGGGTGTTTTATGAGAATGTATGTATGGCTGTGCACCGCATGCATGCAATGCCTTGGAGGCCTGAAAAAGAGATTAGCTCCCCTAGAACTGGGGCTATGGTTTACGGATGGTTGTGAGCCAACACAGGGGGCTGGGAACGGAGCCTGGGTCTTCTGCATGATCAAGTGCCCACTCTGTCATCCCTCCAGCCCCAAATTTTAATCTTATTTCATTTTATCCTGGGAATCAGGCCCCGGGACTTGTGGGTTCTCGGCATGTTCGAAACCACCCAGATGCTCCCAGCCCAACCTTTTTATTATTATTCAGGATAGCGTATCTCTCCACTTTCACTCCCAAAAAGATAGCGGCATTTCTTTGTGTCTGTCTCTTCCTCTCTCTGCCTCTGTGTGTGTATGTTTGTATGTTTGTGTGTGTTGGAGACAGTCTTACTGTGTAGTCCTGGCTAACCTTGAACTCATTCTTACTAGCACACTGAACAACACTTCACTTTTTTAGTTTTTCCTTCTTTCTCTTTAACAAAAAGAATGGCTTCTTCCCAAAGCTAAATCAGAAAACCACCAGTTATCATTGTTTTTGAAAGCAGCTTATCCTAACCAGGAAGTGATGAGTCATGCCTGCAGGAAGAGGGACCACTCTAGGTTTGAGGGGCCAGCCTTGGCTATTTAGTGAGTTTCAGGACAGCTAGAACTACTGAGTGAGAGAGAACCTGTCTCAAGAGACACCCAAACACACACACACACACACACACACACACACACACACACACACACACACACACACACACACACACACACCACACACACACACACACACACACACACACACACACACACACACACACACACACCACACACACACACCACACACACACACCACACACACACACACACACACACACACACACACACACACACACACACACACCACACACCACACACACACACACACACACACACACACACACACACACACACACACACACACACACACACACCACACACACACACACACACACACACACACACACACACACACACACACACACACACACACACACACACACACACACACACCACACCACACACACACACACACCACACACACACACTACACACACACACACACACACACACACACACACACACACACACACACACACACACACACACACCACACACACACACACACACACACACACACACACACACCACACACACACACACACATACACACACACACACTCGGGATAGTAGGGGGAGAAAAGGAAAAGAGAAAGTTTGTGGCAATCCCCTGTCCAGAATCTAGCCCTTTAGCTTCGTCCAGGAAGGAGGAGGTTTCTAGCCTGAGGGCCTGCCTGGCTGAGACATTGCCTCGAACTCCAGGTCCTTTCTTCCCCTGGCTGTCCCTGGACTCCTTATTGAAAACAGTCTTGGGGGTCGGTCCATGGAGGGCTGACAGCAGAGCTAGGTCCTGCAGCACAGATTTCATTACAATTCTGGGGTGTCCCCTTTCCAGGTTCTCCTGTACCCAGTGCTAATTAACCAGAAGCTTCCTTAGGTAGTTCCTGTAACCCCACTCTCTTCCAAGACCCCCAAGGCCCTCAGATTGCCCCACCCCCATTATTCCCAAGATATATTCTCTAAGACTCTTAGGAAACAATTCCATGAACTCACTCACACATAGACTGGTGTTCTAGAAGGTCTGTCTGTTACATGATGTGCCCTGTTCTATGGGTCCAGCAAACCTCTGCCACATCTCTCACTTCCTATGTGCACCCTTCTCTTTCTGTGTTTACTACTTCCTTCCCTTCCTTTTGTGCTGGGAGGTGCATCACCACACCCCCGACTTCATGAACTATTTTAAATTCCAAGGGTAAGGCAGTAAAGCAGATTCCACCTCTAGGCAGATAAGTAAGATTACTGGAAGGACTGAGACAGGAGGCGGGCGGGAGGGCTTCATTCTCTTGTTCTTACCTTTGTGTGTGTGTGTGTGTGTGTGTGTGAGAGAGAGAGAGAGAGAGAGAGAGAGAGAGAGAGAGAGAGAGAGAGAGACAGACAGAGACACAGAGACAGAGAGAGACAGAGAGAGGGAGAGAGGGAGGGAGGGAGGGAGGGAGGGAGGGAGGGAGGGAGGGAGGGAGGGAGGGAGGGAGGGAGGGAGGGAGGGAGGGAGGGAGGGAGGGAGGGAGAGATTGAGTCTGGCTCCACAGCCCCGGCTTTCACCGGGTGGGCCAGGCTGGCTGTGAACTTTCAGCAGTTTTCTACTTCCTCATCCTCCAATTGTTTCAATTATAGGTTTGGGCCACCACTGGCTTCTAGGCTCCTGGCATTTCCTAGACGGTAGGGGCTCACTGGAAGGTGCAAAGACAGGGACAAGGAATGTGAGGGCTGGGCAAATGCTTCTCTCCCTCCCTTTTAGTTGGGTGCTGATGAGGCACCCATGACACAAGCCATGGGTGCAAGTTCACAGGCTCTGTCCCTGGGGTGCCAGGCAGGGGAAGAAGGTCTCTGGAGGCCAGTTTCATCCACCCCCACCTGCCTGGAGGTAGAGCTGTCCAGGGAGAGAGCAAGGCTGCCGGGGCCAGCGATGTTGCTCTTGGCCGGCAGCCTGGTTCAGGAAACACTGAGCTGTGTGTGGAGGGGCTGCCACTGAGCCAGCCCAACCCCTTCCCAGGCCCCATGCCAGCCCAAGCCTGGCCCTAGTTCTGATCCCATCCTCTGACCCAGGCCTCATCTTTCTTCTTTGCTTCATTTCTTTCCTTTAAAACAATTTTTATTTAGAGAGTGTTTTAAAATATGGCAACATGTTATATTAAGATGCTTCACTCAACCACAGACCACCCATTTGATGGTGGTCCCATAAGATTGCAGTGGAGAGAAAATGCCTACAGCCAGTGCTTTACTGTACCTTTACTGTGCTTTGATATGTGTGGATACACAAATACCATTGTGTTAAAACTGTCTACAGTATTCAGTACAGTAATATGCTGTGAGGTTTGTAGCCTAGGAGCAGTAGGCTAAATGTGTGTGTGTGTGTGTGTGTGTGTGTGTGTGTGTGTGTGTGTGTGTGTGTGATAGCCTGCACCATCTAGATTTGTATAAATGTGTTCAAGATGCCTGCACAATAATGAATAATAAGTAATATTCTCAGACCATATCCCTATTAGTAATTGATACATTATAGAACAAACACAGAGCAGGCCTTGAGACGGTTCAGTGGCTAAGAGTACCGGCTGCTCTTTAGGAGGGACTGGATTAGACCCCAGCACCCACATGGGACTAACAATTCTCTTCTAGATTCCAAAGGCCCTGCGTGAATGTGGTACACAGACATACATGTGGGCAAAATACCCATACTATACACATAAAAATGAGAACACATGCCTTTAATCGCAGCACTTGGGAGGCAGAGGCAGGAGGATCTGAGGATCTCTGTGAGTTCGAGGCCAGCCTGGTCTAGAGAGTGAGTTCCAGGACAACCAGGGCTACATAGAAAAACCCTGTTTAAAAAAAAAAAAATTAATACAGGTAACCCATGTATAAAACCAATGCTCATGGTTAATGGATTGCCATCATATATCAGAATTACTACTTTACAGTGTTTTTCCAGCCTCTTTTTGTTGTTGTTGTCTGTTTTGGGGACAGAGTCTCACTCTGAGGGCCTGATCAATCTAGAATTTGCTGTGTGGATCTGGATGGCCAGGAACTTTCAGCCATCCTGCTCTGCCTCTCCAATACTGAGATTACAGACATGTACCGTTGATCCTACTTTCCAACTTCTTTTTTTGAGATTTATTTTCCTTTTTTATATATTATTTTCCATCTTAGAGTATGTGTATACATGTGTGTCTTGTGTTGGAGTGTGCCTGTGTGAGAGCAAGGGCCCACATAGTTTAGAAGAGGGTACCAGATTCCCTGAAGTAGCATCAGGCAGGTCTGAGAGCTGGGAACTAAAGTCAGTTTTGCTGCAACAGCAATGAGTGACGAAGGCTAAGCATCGTCTCCTGGTCCCCTCCAGCCTCTTTTATCATTTAAGATTCGGTTTTACTATTTTTATATGTGCATGTGTATGTTCTTAGATTCCCTGGAGCTGGAGTTATAGGCAATTGTGTGCTGGGAATTGAATTCGGGTCCCCTGGAGAGCAGCACATTCTCTTAACCCCTGAGCTGTTCCCCCAGCCCTTGCACCCTGGTTCTAGACCCTGATTTCTCCTCCTCACACTGGCTTCGGGAAGGAGGTCCAGTCCGATGGTCAGGACAGATGGCCAGTGATAACAACCAAGTGGTTGTTTGAGGTTGCATCTGGAAACAACTGGTTTTGTGACACGGGATGACTTATTTCTTCCAAGCTGGTTTCGCCTCCTGTGACGTGTGATGCTCTCTTGATTCAGTGTGATGATGTGAGAGGCACAAGATCAATGCTGGCACGCGGTCAAAGCATAGTTGGTACAGACACAGCCACTTCAGACCCAAAATCACTCAGAAATATGGCCAAGGCTCTTGTGGCCAAAAGGGACTTGAAAAGAAAGACTTTAAGGACCCAACATAATGGCACATGCCTGTGATCCCTGTGCTTCAGAGTAGGCGGTGGAAGACTGCGGCAAATCAGCCTTGTCTGCTTGCTAGACTGGGTGTGGTGGCTGACGTGCAGTCCCAGTGCTTGGGAGGCAGAATGAGGATGGGGGAGTCTCCCACAAGTTTGAGGCCAGCCTGCTATACACAGTGAGTTCTAGTCAGCCAGGCCTATTTTAAAAGAGAGAGACTAAAATCCGACAGAGAGAGAGAGAGAGAGAGAGAGAGAGAGAGAGAGAGAGAGAGAGAGAGAGAGAGGGAGAGAGGGGTAATTTTTGGTCTCAGATATGGCTGAATCCAGGCACACCCCATCTCTTTGCCTTCCTGTTTTCTGTGTTGGCTTCCTTCACAGGCAGCTCACTCTCCCAAGCAGCTCTAGGCGTCCCCATTCACAGCTCCCCAGGGAGTCTTAATTAGTCCCAGTGCAGAATCCAGATGGTCCCCATGCTTGGGATTTATGCTTCTGCTCATTTCTAAGTAAATCACAATAGCCTGAGATTGTGAATATTCCTCTATGAGTTAATTAAATCTGTTGTTATTGGGGGACTTGTACTACATACAGCATGTGTGGGAGTCAGGAAGCTGATGAGTCTGTTCTCTTTCCACCTTTATGTGGGTCCTGGGGATGAAGCACAGGTCATCAGGGCTTGGCAGCCAGCGCCTTTATCCTCTGGGCCATCCTGCTACCTCCCCTTTATTTAGTTATTTCCTTCTTTCAAACACTTATCCAGGTGTGGTGGCAGGAGGATCTCTGTGAGTTCCAGACCAAATTGGTCTATATAATGAACCACAGGCCAGGGTTACATGGTGAGACACTATCCCAAAATACAAAATAAAAAAAAAGATTTATTTATGTCTATGGGTGTTTTTGCTTGCATGTACATATGTGTACCATATGCATGCCTGCTGTCAGAGAGGCCAGGGGAGGGCATAGGAGTTTCTGGAGCTAGAGTTACAGATGACTGATGGTATGTGGATGCTGGGCATTGAACCCAGCAAGTGCTGTTAACTGCAGAACAATCTCTCCAGCCATCTTCCACTTTCCAAAAGATAGGTCCTCACTGTATCATCCAGACTGGCCTAGAACTCACCGTGTAATCCAGGCAAGCCTCCTGTTGACTTCCTGGCTCAGCCTCCTGATGCTGGGGTTACAGGTAAGAGTCATCACTCCTGGCTGGTTTGGGACACAAATATTCCGCAACAGACAAGTAGAATTCACAAGACTCCCATGAACTGTAAGTACAGTAGGACTTGGGCACCAACAAAGAACTGAGGGGCTGTTTCCAGAGAGAGACATGGGCAGAGATGTGTAGTCAGGAGTGGTCAGGGGGCTTAGGAGGGAACATCTGAGGAGAGCTCAGGATGTGGAATGGCAGGTATTGGGTGCGACATCTGGAAACAGACAGAGAGGCAAGCGTGATGGAACTCCAACAGGCAGAAGAGTAGCGGGTTCAGAGGCAGTAGGGGTGAGCCCCTCAGGCAGCTGGAAATGTAGGGTGTGAGTGGAATGCCCGCAGACTGGACAGGGGCAGCAGCAGAGGCAGGGAAGGGCTGTGCACGTGACAGTGAGGAGCTCACTGTGCCGTGAGTGGCTGGTCGAGGAAAAGGAAGGAAAGGAAACAGGGTTGTCCCACGCCCCCACCCTTTTTTTGAGACAGGTCTCATGTAAATCAGGTTGGCCTTGAGCACAGTTCTAGAAGACGACCTTGAACTTCTGATCCTTCTGTTTCTATCTTTCAGGTGTGAAGCTGGTGCCAACCTAGGCTGCATGAGACTGTGTCTCAAAACAAAGGAAAAGAAGACCTAATAAACAAACAAAGAACCCAACCAAATAAGACCCAAAGCAGATACATTTATTAAAGATGAAGGAGGAAGACCTTATTTAGGAGCATTATAATAGGGACAGGGGCTGGGTCTTTTAGTGGGGAACAGAGATGGGGCTGTAAGCGCAGCGTGGACAAATGAGGTCTTAGAGTCAAGAAGCCCGTGGGCTCAGTGGGCAGAAATGACTAAGAGGAGACATGGGAGGGTGTGAGGGGGTGTGAGGGAGTGTGTGAGGGGGATTCCGCCCTTATGACCTACCATGACTCCTGCAGCAGGCACCATGCTGATCAGAACCCTCAGGGGGCAGTGAGTACGAAGGGGTGGGTAGAGGGTGAGGTGCTCAGTCAGATGTCAAGGGTGACCAGATCCTGCCTGCCTCTGCTCCCTGAGTGCTGGGATTAAAGGCATAGACCACTAATGCATGCTAAGGATCTTAGTTACTGGTAGGGGCTTTTTTATGGGGCCACTTGAGAGTCCCCACCACACTCCAGGTGAATCAAAAGTCTGAGAGAGAAGCTGGCTGCTATGCACACTTCAGGAATCACACTCTGGCCATTTAAAACAGTTATGTAGATGTAATTATTTTATCTTTGTCTCTATGAGCAGTTTGTCTGCATGTTGTATGTGTACCATGTGTGTGTCTGGGGAAGTCAGAAGGTGCCAGATGCCCTGGAACTTGGGATCTCAAGTTGCAGATGGCTGTGAGCCGCTACGTGGTTGCTGGAACCAAGCTCAGGTCCTCCAGATGAACAACAGATTCTCTTAACCTAAGTCCTTGCCCTGTCCAGCCCAAGGAGGCTGGTCATTTCTGCCATATTCTATTTGTTAGAAGTGAGTCAATCATTACAAGGTGGAGATTAAATTCGACTTCTTGAAAAGGCTATAAAAAAATTGTGGAGGCTGGCAGGTAGCTGAGTCCTGAGTTGGAGGCCCAACACCTTTCTGAAAGAAAATGAAAGCCAAGAACTAGGCAGCATGGCTCGATCCTTGAGAGCAGAGTGCTTGGGAGGCTGAGAAAGAAGGCTCCTCATGAATCTGAGGCTAATTTGCCAGCCTGGCCTACAATTTCAGAGAAAAGGAAGTAGGGAGGAAGGAAGGAGGGAAGAAAGGAAGGGATGGATATATCTTTAACTTCTGTAAGGCCCACTCTTTCCCAAGCTTATAACAACCTACAGAAAGGTGTGTGTTGTCCAAGTGGGCATCATCCAATCCAGAAAGCCAGTGATGCTGGGAGCAGGGCTGGGGAGACCTAGAAAGAATATCCCTGGTGGATCCCCTGGTAACAAAGATGAGCCCCTGGGCACAGGGAAGTGGTGACACATATTTTGAGTCTGGTTTGGGGGTGCATAGAGTCTTGGTGGGTGGAGCTGTCCTGCAGCTGTCCTGTGATGTGAAGAGTTTCTAAAATTCCTTTCCAAAGGGAGATGTAACAATGTCCCCACTTCCTTCTGGGGTCCTAAAGGCAAACTGAGGCATAGTTCCACCCTGGGGGCCAGTGAGTCTCCGGGGCTTCCTTACTGAGCACTGATGAGGGGCCTTACAAGGCTGTGAGGGCTTCTCCCCAAAAAGGTCACACTAGAAAGTTATGCAGGGTGAAGGCTCTCCCCCGGCTGCATAGATGGAGCCCCTCCCCCTTGCCTTTTTCTGCCTATTCCTAGACCATGTGCAGTTGTATACCACAGGTCGTAGGGAATGTTGGGATACTCAGGTGACACTCCCACTCCACCATGAGGGGTGTGACAGTCAACAAGGGCAGCTGGAACAATTCTTCTGCAAAGGAGAGCAGCTGAACTCCCCAAGATGGTGGCTGCTTTACCAAGATAGTCCCATCCAACTTAAGACATTTGGGATCCTGGGTCATGCGGGCTGAGCACTGTTCACTTGTGTTGTCATTGTCATGGTTTCTCCTTATTGTTATATTTTGTTTATTTGTTTGTTTCAAGACCAGGTTTCTCTGTGTAGCCCTGGCTGTCCTGGAACCTGCTTTTGTCTTCTAAACATTCATGTATGTTTACTTATGTGTGTGTGATGGCTTGTGTGTACAAGTGGGAAGGTCTAAGGACAAGTGGCTGTCGGTCCTTAGGCCATCGGGCTTGTGTGGAGCAGCCTTACAGGCTGACCTATGCTCTTTTGCTTTAGTCTTAGCTGACACATCCTGAGGGACTTGATTCCCATGAGCCTTTCTTTATCCGGTAGCACATTCTGTGTCCCAAAGAGACAAGCACTTTCTTGCCTGAGGACCTTGGCATGTGCCTTTCAGTCTGTCTGGGATATCCCGCCTTCTTTTCCCCATCTCCCACACATATACTGATTAATCTCTAAATTTAGGTCTCCAACCCTGCTAGCTGTGTTGGGAATGGAACCACAGCCTTGTTCGTGTGAAGTGTCTCTGTCACTAACTACACCCCAGTATGTCCCCGCGTAATTAATTTGAGATATGGTCTCACTTACTACTTTGGGCTGGCCTCGAACTTGTTACATGGCTCAGGCTGGCCTTAAACTCATGATTCTCCTGTCTCAGTGCTGGGATTAAAGGTGTATATAAATTCATGCATGGCCCAGTTTGTTGTGTCTTATTTAGTTTCATTTTGCTCTGTTTTTTGAGACAAGGTATAAAGGTCAACCTGGCCTCATATTGTGTGTGTCTGAGGATGACCTTGGCCTCCCCATCTCCCTGCCTCTACTTTCCAAATGCCATCATACAGGCTTGTGCCACCATGCCTGGTGTGTGCGGTATCATGACTAAGCCCAGGGCCTTGTTTGTACTCAGTAAGCACATTACCAACTGTGCTGCGTCCCAGGCACCAGTTTGAATGCTACTTCCCGGGCTGGGGTAGACCTGAGCATCAGAACAGAGGCCTGAAGCACAAGGCCTTGGGTTTGATGCGCTCCCCAGGAAGGGAGTTTAACTCCCCAGGGAGACCTGGCCTGCTTCGGCCCGGGGTGAGCTTTGTCCGCCGCCATGCACGCCGCTTCCACTGGGACTTTGCCTTGTTGCTGCTTTGTCACAATTGTAGCCACAGGACTTTGAAGTTTCAGGGCCTTGGCATCCAGTAGGGGCGGAGGTAAAAGGGGTTCTCCTTTCTACTCTCCCACCCCAGGGGTGGCGGTCCCGGTCCCGGGTTCCCTGCTAAAGCACACTGAGCTTAGGTCAGTGAGCAGCACCTTCCATGGCTCCAGCTTCAGCTCCTGCCTCCAGGATCTTAGCCTGCTTGAGCTCCTCACTGACCTCTTTCAGTGTTACCTGGAAATGTAAGTTAAAATAAATCCCTTCTTCCTTAAGTTGCTTTTGGTCAGTGTTTTATCACAGCAAAACACACCCTAACTAAGACAGTGCTTTTAGACATTTTTTCTTTATTTGCCATTCTGTGGATTAGCAATGGTTGCTTATACTTCAGATTGTCTGTGCTGAGGGTCTGTGATGACCTCTTTGGGTAGGATTATTAATTCAGTGGTAAAGCACTTGCCTAGCATGAACAAGGCTCCAGACTCAACACCTAATACCATAACAAAGTAACAACAAAACACAAACACAGATAGACTGCCAGTTGTTTGAAACTGGCTGCTGGCTTCCTCCTCACGTGATTGCTCATCTTCCTACAGCTCAACCCAGACTCTTGCACTGTGGCAGGAAGGGAGGCTATAAGGACTCTTACTTCCTAGCCTTACAAGTCACACAGTGCCATGATATTATATTCTCAGATCAAATCCAATCATAAGGCCAGCCAGCATCCAAGGGGCTGGGGAAAGAAAGGTCCTCTCCATCGATACAGGAACACTGGCAAGGCTGCAGTGAGAAGGAAGGGCACAGGGAGGCAAAGATTCATGGGAAGTCATCACTGAAACCCTCTCCACCCCACCTCTGTCTCCAAGCCTCATCCTACCCCTCACACCTGGTTCCTTTGACCTCTACAGCCACAGAGGCTCATCTCCTGTAAGAACTCTTGATTCTGGCTGGGAAGCGGTCAGTAGTGGACACTTGCCTCGTATACTGGATTTCCTGAGTTTAATTCCCAGTACTGCAAAATAAAATAAAAAAGGTGTACACCTTTAATCCCATCACTCAGGAGGCAGAGATCTCTATGAGTTGGAGGACAGCCTGGTAGGTTACACAGTGAGATCCTGTCTCAAAATTTTTAGCTAAACAAATTAACAACAACAATACCTCAAATAAGCAAATATAAAACCCTTAACAACTGCCCCTCTCTTCCCTCCCAGGAAAACATGTTCTCTGCTATTCATCAGGGATCCAGTGTGGTAAGATCCAATTTCTGCCCATAGGGAGCAGCTTCTAGGAGCCAGCTTTGGTGGGGTGAACCTATAATCCTAGCATTTGGGAGCCTGAGGCAGCAGGACCATGAGGTTCAGACCAGCCTGGGTTACACAGGGAAAAATTGTCTCAAAAGCAAAACAACAACAAAAAAGCAAAAAGGCCACTGAACAGATCGTCCTGACAGTGCATTAAGGGCAGGGCTTAAAGGGAACACGAGGCATCCGGGTACAGGGGAGAGCTGCCAAGTTAGCCTTGGGGGCAATGCTATTTTTATATTTACGCAGGGCAGAGTATTTGTATTAGGCCATCATCTGCCTTCTTCCAACCACCTCCTCCTCTTCCTCCCTCCCCCACCTTAATCCTTACTTCTATCCCCAGATGCGTAGTGTGAGGCAGGATCTTCTCCTATACAACAGGTAGGTGCTGTATCTCCGAGGTGTGTCTCTAGCCCCTGGGCAGAACTAACTCACACTGAAAATAATAGGAACGAAACGCAGCAAATAGGCTCAAGGAAAAATCACAATTAGAAACTTCTGGACTATTAGCTTTGGGCATCGCTAGATGGGGGGGGGGCTCATTAGAAATGTTTTTCTCACTTACCACCTTGTTTACTTAGGGTTGGTTTAATTCTCAGGCAGATTTTTCTAAGATATTGGCAAAGGTGCTCACTAACAGCTCCAAATGTATGCTCTCATTGCCTGGGCTGGATTACAGGCAATAGAGTGGGAGCCCTTGCCCAGGGCCACAGTGTTAGTACTCAGGCATCTGCACTAGCCGACCCTCAGGGTCCTGACAGGGTATGTCCTCAGTTGCAGCCACTAAGAGCACCACCTGTGCATATGCGCTATGCTCTCTTGTAAAAGGTGGTCTTGTCCACCTCCCATCCTTCTCTCTCCCACTCTTCCCGTCTTTTTCTCTTGCTACTCTTGTCCTCAGGGATCTGTCTCTGCCTCCCATCTGCCCCTTCTCTCTCCTCCCATATGAGCCCTGTTGTATGATTTCTGTCTCCCGCCCTCCCCCCCCCCAAGAATGAAGCAGAAAGGCACCCTGGGTAGAAGAACAAAGGCTACGGAAGCCTGTGTGGTGGCTCGGTACTGGAATCCACTAATAGGGAGGCTGAAGTCATGGGCTATATAGTGCATTCAAGGTCAGCCTGGGCTACACAGTGATACCCTGTCTCAAATAAAACAAAAACTAAAAACAAAATATAAAGCATCCTGTGGTGTCAGGATTCCCGTGTTTGGGGGGTTGTGGCAAGATCAGGACTTGAAGGTCACCCTGAGCGACACAGAGTTGAAGTCAACCCAGTTTACTGACAGACCCTGTCACAAACTGCAATAGAGGACCCCGAGCTGGTCAGACACCAGCTTACTCTGAGGCAGGTGGTTAATCTTGCAGCCTTTCAAGCGAAACGTAGTGGTGGAAGGCGAGGTAGCCTGGGAAGTACAGGAGCTGGCCAGGGATGGTTCAGGAGCTTGAAACCCCACTCACCTGAGCTCGACCTCCGAATCTCACAGGAGGAGGGAAGTTCTAGAAGTTGTCCTTCAGCTTCCATATGTGCCCAAGAAACGCTAAAAACAGTAGTAATCCCAGCACTTGGGAGGCAAAGGCAGGCAGATGGCTCTCAGTGAGTTCAAGGCCAGTCTGGCCTACCGATTGAGTTCCAGAAGTCAGGGCTACACAGAGAAACTCTGTCTCAAAAACAAACAAAAAACTTAGAAAAGTATTGGGAGCATGGGGTCAGATCTTTCCAAGGCTGCTTGGTTGTAAGAGTGCCTTAAGACACAGCTCATGCTTTTCCTGAGAAAACTGGATCTTTTTCCAACTGTCTTGAGGGTTAAGTGAAATATCAAACACAGAGACTTAAGAGCAAACCGCCCTATTCTTGTTGGCATTAAACCAAATACTAAGGTCCTGGGGTTGATGTACTGACCAGCAAAAAAAAAAAAAAAAAAAAAGCAAAGCAGTGCCTTCCACCTAGTGGCCAGCTTGGGTCACTGCCTGGTAAAGTTGGCCCATTTTCATAATGGTTTTGATGTTTCTAGACTCGAAGCAGGATTTGTAGACAGTGACTAGGAGAGTGCTCTTTCTCTACAGCTCAGGTTTGGCACAGGCAGAGACTCTAAAGTAGGCGCTGTTTCACACTGGTGTGGGATGGGGGCAAAATAACCAAGGTCACAAAACTTTGTGGACGTTGAGGAGGCAGAGCTGTCATCCGAGCCCTGGCTGCCTGATTCCAGAGCTTGAGTTCCCTGTGTTACTTTAGACTGCCTCTCCAGGGCCCAAGCCTCTCCATGAGACCTTCCTGGGTCACTAAAATATGATGGAGCTCTCTCTGGTGCTTGCCCTGTGTGTGTGGACCCGTGCATTGATAGCTGCTTTCACTCTTACAAAGAATGCTGAAAGCAGCCTGACTCTTAGGGCGCACACCTTTAACCTCAGCACTCAGGAGGCAGAGGCAGGAGGATGTCTGTGAGTTTGAGGCCAGCCTGGACTATACAAGCTCCAGAACAGCCAGGGTTACATAGACTTTTTCTTTTTTTTTTAAATGATGAGACAAGACTGCCTTTTATTAGAAGACTTAGCCCCTGAGCCCAACTTCCTGGTTGCTATCAGAAAACCCAACTTCAGGGCTGGAAAGATGGCTCAGAGGTTAAGAACACTGGCTGCTCTCCCAGAGGTCCTGAGTTCAAATCCTAGCAACCATAAGGTGGCTCACAACCATCTATAATGAGATTTGGTGCCCTCTTCTGGCCTGTAAGCAGACATGCAGAACAGTGTATACAAAATAATTAAAAACAGTAACAAAAAGGAAACCCAACTTTAAAGACATCTAATAATTATTATAGACAAGAAACCGGGGGCCTTTACATGCTGAACATCAGAACCACTTTGGCTAAAAAGTATGCTATCCTGAAGGAATGCACACCCCAAATGACAGCAACTTTATTTGGGACAACCCTTAAGGAGAAACACTGATTCAAATACAGGGTTACTAGATAGCATTAAAACAAACAAACAAAATCAAACTTTCCAGGCACATGCCTGTCATCCTAGATGTAGAGGCAGGAGGATCAATAGTAGCTCAAAGCCAGCCTTCTACATGACAAGTGTGAGACCAGCCTGGCTACATAAAACAAACTAGAACACAAACCCTCAGCTTCTTCACACTTCAGGCTGAGTGCGTGTGCCCGGGTCACTAATATAACCCTGACTCACGATTTCAAGTGTGTGTCCCCAGAAGGCAAACAGAGGTGCTGAACATGAGCTGCTTGGGCTCCTGAATCTAGACAAGGTGGCCCTGTGAGATGAGGGCTTATGGCAGGTCTGCCCATTCATGACCTCACCCTTCACTTCTTTACCAGTTCTGACACACTGGGCTGCAGAGGATGCTGGAAAAACCGTTGAGGCAGCCTACAGTAGGGAAGTGGAAAGCTGAGAACCTATTCTAGAAGCCACGAAGGGCTTTGATAGCAGGCTAGGGGCAGGGGCCAGGGCAGTCAGCTGCAGGAAAGGAGCCGAGCCGCCTGGTCTGGTCCACCCGCATCAGTTCCCACGCTGAAGCACTCTTGTCATCCGAGCCACAGAAAAGGCCACTCCAAGGGCCAGAAGCCTGCGAGCAGCTCCGTGGAAACCCTTCATCCTCACCCAATCACTCACATCCAGAATTTAAGACACAGCATCCTGGGCATGGGGCTGGTGGATATCTTCCCTGAAGGGTTGACCCTAGAGGCAGCTTTAGTGACAGACTTCATATTGGCCTCCCTGCAGAATTCCACTTGAGAATGAGTATCTCAAGAATAAATCAGATTCCGAAGCTTAGATTCATTCAAGACCTACCTCTAGGAGGCCTACGTGAAAGGTGAACGTGGCTGGGTCGATGAACCAGGGTGGGTTTAAGAAACCAGGAAGACTCTTCCTTGGGTAAGATCATTACTGGGACCCTGGGGGCTCTGATGGTGTGAGGATATTATAGCAGCATCAACATGGCTGGCTATAAACCCTGGATCTGAAGTTACAGCCTGGCTCACAGAACAAAGTCTTTATTTGGATGGCTGAGTGGCCATGGGTTTAAGGTTAAGGCCTACCTCTACCCCTCTATGGTACCCAACTGCATTAACAAGTAGAGCCTTTAGGGATACTTCTAGAATCCTTGCTCCACAGCTATGTGAAAAAATCCATTCTTAGTAGGAAACTCTGAGTTCAGGCCTGGGGCCCCTTTCCTCACACCAGCTCTCCAGTCTTCTTTCCTGGGTCCCCCAAATCTCCTTGAGGATCACAAGGGCAGGACAGCACCACAGCAGCCTGGGTGGGATAGTCTACTACACAAGGGCACAGAATTAACACCAAGAAGCCTTTCAGTAGGCTGGCAGAGGCCGTTTGCCTTTAAGGGCACAGAATGAAGGAACATAGCAGGTGGGAGGCTTTCTCACAGGACCCTGGGTCAGAGGACCTCTGATAAAGGACATGGCCCCCTGTGGTGCTTTCCATGATCCCACTGGGGGCTCAGGTCTCGGGTCCTAGCTGCTGTGGATGCCTGCGAGCACCACTTGGGAACTGGAGAGATGGCAGCAGATGGCAGTGCTGTGGGGACCGTGTGTTCCAGGAGACTTCACGATGGCAGCATCTACACCAGGCAAGCCTGCACCCTGCAGGACGAGAGTGACACGCTAGCTCCAAGTTTCTACATGGCAGCCGTTTGCGGCCCGATGGAGTCGTCAGGGAAGCTCCAGTTTCCCAGCAGCTGTCTGGAGCCCAGGGTGGCGCTCTCCTTTACCTGCAGGGACTTGCTCCAAACTGACCTTGAGAGGAAAGACAGACGATGGGGCTGCAGGACATACACCCAGAGAGGCCTGGACAGACACCACCTCAGGTCTTCTCAAGAGCCCTGTCTCCTCTATCATGACATGACATGTAGGGCCACACTTAAGAGACAGGCAGGAGGAGCCCCATCCCGGCCCAGTCAGAGGCTGTCTGCAGCCCCATTTGGCCTCATGCCTCCCTACTCTTCTGATCTGAGAAAGGCGGGGCCGCGGCCGCCAGGGGCTGACTGGTGGCTGTCCCAACAGGCTGAGCAGGCAGACACCGCTAGTCTTCTGCCACACTTGAGTCCTTTGCAGTGGGTTGTGTTTGCACTGGCATCTGGCTCATGGGTGACACCACGGTTTTGGGTGACCTGCAATTTGAGAAGGCACAGGGTGAGTGTGTGGCATACATGCTCGGCAGCCTGTTCTGATGGTAATATGGGCAGGTGGCCTTCCTTTTCCTGAGGGCCATTGATTACTAGGCCATTGTCTCATTTCAACCTCATGTCAATTCTGCATGGCGAAGAAAGCATTTCTACATGCTTTCTACTTCAGAAAGCTCAAACGACTGGCTTAAAATGTTTCTTTAGAGATGTGCGAAATTTAGGACCCACAAAGGAAAGAAAACATGGTTTTTAATGTTTGTCCCCACGATATGGCTTGAGTTGCTCAATACGATGATCTTGAGTTCCATTTATTTTCTAACAAACATAATTCCTTCTGTGTGAATGTGAGACAGAGGAAAAGAGGGAGGGAGAAAGGGAAGAAGAGAGAGGAAGAGAGAGAGAAGGAAGGAGGGAGGGAGTGAAAGGAAGGAGAGAGAATGACCTTGGGGGTCATTCCTTAGGTGCTTTCTATTTTTTTGACACAAGGTCTTACTGGTCTAGAACTTGCCAAGTAGGCTCCACTGGCCAGAGAGCCCTAGGGATCTTCCATCTCTCCTCCCAGTGCTGGAGTTACAGGCATATCTTACCACATCTGGCTTTATTTTTGTGTTTTTAACATAGATTTGCAATTAGCCCAGGTTGACCTTAAATTTCTGATCCCCCTCGCCTTACCTCTTAACTGCTGGGATTACATGTCTGTACCATGCCCAACTGCTTAGCTCCTGACTTTGTTTTTTTGGGGGGGGATGGTGGGGGTTCTGACCCAGCATTTCTCTATGTAGCCTTGGCTATATAGCTCTGGTTCTATACTAGAATTCAATCTGAAGACCAGGCTGGCATCGAAGTCATAGACATCCACTCGCCTCCTGATTGGTGGGACTAAAGTGTACACCACCACCACCCAGCAAGAAAATTGATCTGAGCAGCAAACTTATTTATAGTGACACTTCACACGCTGCCTCTGACCCTTACATAGCCTTGAGGTGAGGCAGGTTAATGAGCCCCATGTGGAAGGAGGAGAGAAAGGAGAGCAGTTTCAGCCGCAAGGGTTTAAACCTTCGTTTAACTCCAAGTAGCCATGTGGCCCAGGGCAAGCTCCGCAACCCTCCTGACGCCAGGTGAAGGAGGTACTCTCCTGGAACTCTCCCTGAGGAGTTAATGAAATGGAGCTGTTCAATAATTGTAGTTTCACAGAAATAGTGGACACTGAAAGAGGTTTACTGAATTACCAAAGGTCTTGAGAGTAAACAAACCAAACCCAAACCAGTGTTGTCTCCCTTCCTTCCTGGTGCAGCCTGTGAGCCTCTGAGGTAAGCACACGGCCAGGTCCCTACCCCAGGACCCCAATGTCAGATTCCACCCACAGAGCATCCAGCTGCTCTAACGTGGGACCTAGCTCCTGTCCTACAGTGCAAAGACCAAGCTCGGGACTGGAAATCCCACCAGTCCCCCCCTGGAAAGCTTCACCCCCCAAGAAACTCTACATAAAGCCTGTTTTCTACTCGGTTCTCTGCCATTTCTCACCTGAACAGAGGCAGCCACCCTCCTGGGTTTTCCCTCCCAAAAAGTCTCTTGTAAGGTTTGTTGTAAGGAAATCAGTTGGCATCTCTACTGAAACTCTCACCCTCATCTATCCACACGCTAGAGGAAAGCAGACAGAGGAAACCCAGGAGATATCACCCACTAACTCCGTTATCTTCTGCTGACTGAGAACCCGACTCCTGCTGAAGACCCTGAATTCCAAAGGCTGTTACTCACTGGTTCTTGTGTTTGAAGCCACTGACGTGAGCTTGGTACTGTTCTATGGAGTTCAGCACTATCTTACAGGTCTTGCAGGGATAGCCCTTCCCAGCTGAAACACACATCAAAATGCAGAGTCAGTTACCCAGCAGGGAAGAAATGGGGGAGTGCCGCTTTCCACAGAGCACGCAGATGCCCTTCTGAAGACTGAGGGTGGAGCCGAGGGCACAGGACATCTAACACTGTACCCCTAATTCTTGTCAAGTAATCCCAGGTCCTAGTCCAGCAAACAGCAGACCAGACTGTTACTGAGCAAATGAAGAATGACAGACTATGAGCTGCTGAGATGGCTGAGTGGGTAAAGAAACTTGCATTCAGTCCCCATGACCCACGAGGCAGAAGGACAGATCTGACTCCTCCAAGTTGTCCTGACTTCTCCGTGTGCACCACCCTCAAAGAAACAAATAAATCTATAATAAGGAAGGACCACAGAACAAAGGTGACTGATTTTGCTTAGTGGCCTTCACTGGGAGAAGTCCTGGAAGGCCCGATCTCCTCAGGCTTGCAGTGACAGTAATTAAGGCATACAGCTGTTATGAAAATCCATCTGTCTTTACACTGGGGTTCAGACACCCTGGGCTCACAACCAGGGTCCCCTAGTGACATAGTGGCCTTGTGCCATATGGCTCCAGCAGTGAGTCAGGACTAAGAGGCTGTCCAGACGGAACCCTGGCTCTACTTCATGCGCTGGGGCTAAGTCCTTTTCCTTCCAATGCTTAGCTTTTCACAACCATAAACTAATTAATTTTACTACATTATAGTCATAATACTTAGGATAAAATAGCTGCATCTTGGGATTTAAATTTTTTTTTTTTTTTTTTTTTTTTTTTTGCTGAGTGGTGGTGGCACACACCTTTAATCCCAGGAGGTAGAGGTAGGTGGATCTCAGTGACTTAAAGGCCCACCTGGTCTACAAAGTGAGTTCCAGTACAGCTGGGATTATTACACAGAGAAACCCTGTCTTGAAATACAAATACATACATAAATAAATAAACAAACAAACAAACTCATGTGCACATGTTTGCCTGCTTCTATGTACACATGTGTGCAGGTGTCTAAACTGCCAGAGAGGGAGTCATACCCTCTGGAACCGGAGTTTTACAGGTGCTTGCGAGCCACTTGATATGGTGCTGAGCCCAGACCCTCTTTGAGTCTAACAAGTGGTGTAACTGCTGAGCCATCTCTCGTCTTGTTTTTTAATTTTATTTTTGAAATGAGATCTCACTACATGATGTAGCTCTTGCTGGCCTTAAAGCAATTATACAGTCTTAGTCTCTGAGTGCTGGGATTATATATGTATTACTATGCCAGGCCAAAATGTCTGCCACGGGTCACGTATTGCCTGTAGTTTCTTTTGAGATGGGACTCAGGCGAGGCCTCACCTTTATCTCCTCCAGTCTCACCCCCAGTGCCAAGGTTACGAGCATGCACTATCACACTGGCTTATTTCACACACACAACTTGAAAGCCCCTCCTGTCCTGGCCCTGAAACCTCTGAACCATCTATTACCTTCAAATCTTAGCTCTGTAGCAAGGTCACCTATGCACACAGCCCGCCTTTACTATTAATCCGTGGGACCACAGGTCAGCTGTTTAACCTCTGATCTCCTTGTGTGGAAAAGTGGGTTCCTGACACATAAAATAGGGTTATTGTTAGTATCAGCCTCAAAAGGTTAAAATGATTTTTTAAAACACTATTTGAGTTGGGCATAGTGGTGTACACACCTTTAATCCAAGCACTTGAGGAGGCACAGGCAGGTGGATCTCTGCGAGTTTGAGGCTAGCCTTGTCTATAAAGTGAGTTCCAGGACAGTTGAGGCTGCATAATAAAACCCTGTCCCCCAAAACAAAACAAAGAATAAATAAAAAGTATTGGTAAGGGGAAGGAGATTGTTAAGAACAAAGAGTTGTGATATGTATGTATGAAAATGTCATAATGAAACCCACTACTTTGTAGGCAAAACAAACAAACAAAAAAATCCTTTGTTTAGATAGGGTCTTGTAGCGTGTATGTTTCCACCAGCCCGCCAGCCCGCCAGTCTGGGCCCACAGCCGCGCCAGCCCCAAATAACACTCTGAGACTCTGTATTTGATACAATCCTGTTGGCCAATTACCATTATTGTTTATGGGCTAGCTCTGTCTTAATTATTAACCCATTTCTACTTATCTAAGTATTTCCACGTGGTCATCTTATCGGGGAGCCGTGGCTGGCGTCCTCCTTCCTCCCGGGCTACATCTCGACTCCACCTACTACTTCCTCTTCCTCCTCCTAGTCTCCTAGCCCCACCTATCTAGTTTTCTATTGGCCACAGGGCTTTATTAACAGTATGAGAAACATATATACAGAATCACATCTCCCATCAGGGTCTTATGTAGTCCAGGCTAGCCTGGACTCTGGATGTAGCTAGAGATGGCCTTGAACTCCTGGTCATCCTGCTCACATCTTTCAAGTGCTGGGATTATAGGTGATAGGCAATTTTGGATCTCATGTAACTCAATTGATCTTCAATTCTCTATGCAGCCAAGAATGAACTTTGACTCCTGACCTTCCTCCTTCACCTTTCAATTCTGGGATTCACTGTAGCTTTGTAGTATGTCTGGAAAATCTGCAAAGTCTCATGTTTTGTTCTTTCTTTTTCAAGACTGCCTTTGCTGCTGGAGGTCACATGTGACACCATACACATTCAGGGTCTTTCTCTACTTTTGTGGAGAATGTCACCGGGATCTAGATCAGAATCATCCCAAGTCCTCAAAGCACTGATAATATGGACCTTCTAGAGAAAGAGGGTTTCCTGTGGGAAGCTAAGGCAATGAGACAGAGGCCTGCCCGGGCTGCTTTGGCCTCAGATAACTCTCTTCTGGGGAGAAAGGAGTCAGTGCTCGCACTCAGCTTCTTAAGATGCTGTGCCTGAGCTCACGCTAAGCATGGCGCACACCCTGCAAACGCAGCAGGCAGGAGTGGAGGCACGACAGTCAGGAGTTTGTCATCTGGGGATACACAGCTAACCTGAGCCAGCATGTGCTACATGAGACTGTGTCTCAGAAAACAAAACTAACCCTAACCACTAAACCAAACTAAAACAATCCTGCAGGTTATGTCCACAGCGAGAACAATAACCTTGCTTCCATTTGTTTATTTAATTGCTTATGTGTGTGTACATGTGCCTACTCCTGATCCTCCAGTGTCTGACTCCCAGGTGCTGGGATTACAGCTGTGCACTATTGTGCCATGGTTACGTGGTGCTGCTAACTAAAGCTGGGGCTCTGTGTGTATGTTAGGCAAGCACTCTACCAGCCAAGAAACATTCGCAGCCTCTAACACACTAACGGGAAGGGCCCTGAGTTATTTCCCATGATGCCAGGTGACACAGAGGAGGAAACAGAGATATCCTAAGGATGCTCAGACTTTGGTAGAGGCTGTTGAGACCTTCAACAAACAGTGTGGATCTTACCTAGGGACTAAAATCAGAGGTTAAGGCTGGAGAGATGGCTAGGCAGTTAAGAACACTTGCTGTTCTTCCAGAGGACCTGAACTCAGGTCCCATCAGGTGGTACAACACTTCTAAGTCCCGCACTGGGGAGTTAACTCCCTCCTCTGGTCTCTGTGGCCATCTGCAATTACCACAGATACACAAACTCATCATTAATCTTGAGCACTCAGGATGCATTCAGGAGGATCTCCGTGAATTTGAGGTCCGCCTGGTCTACAGAGTGAGTGCCAGGATAGGTTTCAAAGTTACACAGAGAACCCTGTCTCAAAAAAACAAAAACAAAACATAAAACAAAACAAAAACAAAAATATTTTTTTTTCTTTTTCTGTGTAGCCCTGGTAGTCCTAGAACTTGTTCTTAGGCCAGGTTGACCTTGAAATCAGATCTGCCTCCTTCTGTCTCCCTTGTGCTGGGGTAGTTTTTTGTTTTTTGTTTTTTTTTTTGTTTTAATACAGACTAGTACTACCTGTCCAGGGGATTGTACTATCTACAACTTTTTTTTAAGCCAGGTGGTGTTGGTGTTGGTCATGCCCTATGCCTTTAATCCTAGCACTCATAACCAGCTCCAGGGCAGCCAGAGATAAACAAAGGAACCCTAGCTTGAAAACAAACAAAAAACCAAACTACACACCCTCTCCCCAAGACAGAAGAAACTATACACCCTCTCCCCAAGACAGAAGCAAACTACACACCCTCTCCCCAAGACCGAAGCAAACTACACACCCTCTCCCCAAGACCGAAGAAACTACACACCCTCTCCCCAAGACCGAAGCAAACTACACACCCTCTCCCCAAGACAGAAGCAAACTACACACCCTCTCCCCAAGACCGAAGCTGGTGGCTCCTGAGCATGTGCAAGGCCCTGTGTTTCGAGCCCTGCACTGAAATAGAGCTAACAATAGCGATATTAAAAACACAAATTTGGCTTTCCATAGATTTTTTTTTTGCTTTCTCTCTGTGCAGTCCTGGCTGCTCTAAAGCTGGTTATGCAGACCAAGCTAGCCTCATACTCACAGAAATCTCTGCCTCTGTCTCCTGAGTACTGACTGAGATGGAAGGGCTGTGCCACCACACCTGACTTCTGCGTCAGCAATGGCAGCGCAGCTCAGTGTCACACTCTTCAGCTGACCCTGGTCGTCTTTGGATCTTACTGAATTTCCTGCTCGCTCCCCTGCATCCCCTCAAGACAGGTTCCCCCCACGCATCCTAGACTGTCCTTGCCTTGTGATCCCCCTGCTCCAGCCTCCTAAGTGTTGCAGTATACACCACACCAGCTCGCCTCTAGCCTTCTGTGCTTGCAAACTCTGCTTTAGAAGACGCAGGAAGCAGCACACACTCGGGCAGTCCCAGGAGCTCCAGTGTCCAGTCCCTGAGCCAGCTGAGCGTGAGCCGTGCCCTCTCACCTGGTAAGTCAGAGACAGCAGGGTCCGCCAGCCGCCCATAGTGCGCCATGAGTTTGAGCTTAGTCTCCTGCTTCCTGTGTCTCTTGCCCATATAATGTTGTTGAGCCATGGCAGGGTCGTTGAAGGTTGAATGGCAGAGGCTGCAGAACTTGTTTGGGTCTAGCGTCTCTCTACTCTGGTGCAGGGCTAAGGTGGAGGCCACAAGGAAAGGGTTTGTAAGGTGCTTCGGCAGAGCTGCGGTGAGAGGTTCAAATAGAAACAATGAACAACAACCCAGAAGGGGCCAGGCTTTTTGTATGCTTGAAGTGAAAGAAAGGCAGCGTCACCCATCACTCTAGAGACGTGGCCCTGCCCTGCCCTGCCCTGCCCTGCCCGAGAGACTCACACCACAAGTGCCTGCTCTAACGGGGAAAGGTGGCAAGAGCTGAGCGAGCGCAAGAAACAACTAATTTGTTTGCCAGCTTTAGGAACATGAGCCTGAGGCTTTCACACTCAGAAGAGGCTCTGAACCTGTGCTATCCACTTGCCTAATTGTAAAAGACAAGGCAGACACACAGTCTCTCTGGCCCTCAGAATTTCTTGGAATTTCAAAGTGTGAATATTTCATTGCCATCCTCAGTATACCCCCGTCACAAGCTGAAGTAGACACTCGCTCTGAGTCTATACAGAGAGTCAGGTAACCAGATTAGGAACTACTTTTATCACTCAATCATTTATATTTGTGGGTTTTTTGTTTTGTTTTTTTTTTTTTGAGAAAGAGTCTCACTATGTAGTTATGTGGCTGTCTGGCTGGCCTACGAGATGTAAACCAGGCTGGGGCTGAAGTGTGTGCCACCACACCTGGCAGAGATGCCTGTTAAGACTACACTAAATTCTAGGCAATGCGAGGGAGAGAGAACAGTGTAGTAACAATCACACATGTGTACAAATGGCTTCCCTGTTGGTTCTCAGCAGTACTCCAGTGAGGTAGGTACTTCCTTGCCATACTGCAGACAGTAAAAATGACTTATTCAGATCACTAAGTTAGGGAGAACCCTGGACTGTGTGACCCTGGAGCTGTCACTCTATGCCAGGCTCAAGAGTACCATAAGCAAGCAGGTCTGCAGGCACCATTAATGCATCATCATAACAAGACATTCCTAACTCTGCTCAAAGAATTCACCCGGTCAGGGGCAAGAGCAGGCTCAGTGGCAGAGCGCCTGTTGTTCACGGCATCCTTGTCAGAGGGCTCGCAAAGCCTTTATCCAATTGCTCTGGCTTATGCAGGCAAGTGTATACACATGTACATGTACTCTCCCTCTCTCTCTCAAAAATAGAAACAATCTTTTCTTAAGAAAGAAGCCAGCTAATAGAGTCTGGGATGGGCCTATGTTTGAGCCTCTCATAGGTCAACATGGGATGTTGAAAGCAGGCCACACAGATGCCTTCAAAGCAGGGGTCATGGATGTATGTGTGTACATGTTTGTGTACTCATAGGTAGGTGTAGGTATGTGTTTGTGTGTGTATGCATGTGTGTGCCTAGGTGTCCATGCCAGAATACACATGTAGAGGTTAGATGACAACTTTGTGATTAGGTTCTTTCCTTTTACCTCCATATGGGTTCTGAGAGTCAGACTCAGGCCTCCAGGATTGTGTGGCAAGCACTGTGACCCACTGAGCCATCTCAATGGCCCAAGGTTATTCTTTAAAACATACTAGAGGGTGGGACTGGTAAGCTAGCTCAGTGGTTAAGAGCACGGACTGCCTTTTCAAAGGACCCGGCTTCCACATGGTAGCTCTCAAGTGTCTGCAAGTCCAGTCCTAGGGATCCGATGCCCTCCTCTGTGGCAACTATACACACATGGTGCAGATACACAGGCAGGCAAAATATCCATATACACAAAAATAAACAGATATTGATTAAAAAGTACTGGAGGGAAGTAATACAGTGAGCTATAAAGTCAGAGGAACTGTTTAATGTTTTCTATGAACAACTACTTGAAATATGCAAAGTGTGTTCTCCAGGGATAACTATTGTATAGTTTTATAACACAAAGAAATGGGAGAAGAAAATGTAAAGATTTAACATTACAAGAACCATCCAGTGGTTTGTGTGACTGCTAAAAATACCTATAAAAAGTTTGCAATACCTGGGGAATTTTCTTGTTATCAAAGACTTTAATTGTGTGTCTCTGTGTGCTGAATGCACCTGTGGAACCCAGAGGCGATGGAGCCTTCTGGAGCTGGGGTTACCCACAGACAGGGTGCTGGGAACCAAACTTGGGACCTCTACAAGAGCAGAACACACTTAACTGCTGAGCCGTCTCTCTAGCCCCCAACATGAGAAAATATTATTCTAAATGAAATAAAAAAGGAAGCTGAATATATTATACAATATGGTCATTGTCAATGTTAAAAGACTTTTGTGTAATCTATATAAATATACTGGCATTTAAAAACGTCACCAACATACACACACGCACTCACACGCATACATGACAGCATGTCATGTAGCATATGGATATATTTGTCTGCTTATTCTTTTAAGTCAGGGTCTCACTCTATAATCCAGGTTGACCTAGAACTTGATTGTAGGCCAGGATGGCCTTAAACTCAGCAATCCTCCTGTCTCAGCCTCTCAAGTGCAGAGATTATAAGCATGAGCCACTGACAACAGTGCTCTCCTTAGAAGTAGGTTTTGGGTGGCATTTTACTTGCTTCTTTGCATGTTGAACTAGAATTATTCATGTATGTGCATTATTTTAACAGAGACAGAAAATAATGCAGTCTATACTTATAAGCACATATACGTGGAGTCAACCTGAATGAACGTTAAAACAAATACAATGCGAACAGATATATGCATACACACAGTGCACAAGTCTATGTAAGAGCAATAGTACTCTAGAAGGTTAACAGCGCTTTGAAATGTAAAATCATGGAAATTTCTTTCAATTTATCTTTATTTTCTATAGCATGCATGTTTCATTTTTATGTTAGACAAATGTTTAATTTCAGGGTTAGAGTTATAATAAACCCATGAAGTAATATGAACATATATGCTTAAACTATAAAACTGAAAAGTAATAGCAGAACATAAACAGTTGATGCACTAATTGCAACAGCTGAGAGTGAATGTGGAAAGTAACTTATTGCTCAGAATGGAAATATTGGGAAAAGGCATGTTCCACAGGGTTTTCCCATTGTGGGAAGCTAAGTCCATGACATTAAAAATTCAGTTCTTAAGATAATTTTTCTTGACCTAATGTTTGAACATTGTGGTGCTATTGTTACCAGCTCTCACTTTATAGGTAAAAATCAATCAGTCCTCATCTAAGTTAGCAATTCAACCGTAAGCAAGGTCAATGGTGCACTAGATTGGCAGCTCTCAGTCTGTGGGTCTCAGGCCCTTGGGGAGGGTCAAATGACTTTCACAGGGGTTGCTTAAGACCATCAGAAAACAGATATTTACACAATGATTCGTAACAGTAGCAAAATTACAGTTATGAAGCAGCAACAAAAAATAATTTTATGGCTGGGGATCACCACATGAGGAACTATATTTAAAGTTGCAGCATTAGGTAGGCTGAGAACCTGCTCTAGATAGTGGCTTCCTGATCAATGACTGCATTTTATGAGGGGATTTCATTCACTGGCTTTTTAATGGTGACAATAGTAACAATAGCTATTGTTTAGTGAGTATCTGCTATAGCCTAGACTTTTTGGGAGGCATTTGCCTCTTATGAATTTTTTGGGTGCCATATAGGCCAGGCTGGTTTCAAACTTGTAGCCAAGGATGGCATTAAACTCCTAATCTTCCTTCCTCCACTTCCCAAGTGCTGGGATTCGAGGTGTGTGCTATTACTCCTGACTGTCCAGTGTCTTTAGCATTTATTGTCACAAGCTCCGGAAGCAGATGGCACTGATACTTTACAGGTACAGAAACTCAGGCACAAATGGTAAGTAAAAGTGCCAGGACTTAAGTCTGTGCTGTGCTGACTTCAAAGCCTACATAATCCATTGTTTCATACCCTGGATAACTAGATTTGGATATGATTAGAGTATATAATTGTGAGTAGATTTTTCTATTCTATCTTTAAAACCTTCTAAAACACCATTGTCTTGTTTCAGTGATGCAGTGAAACAAAGATCAAGTTCCATCAATAGTGCAGTCGTGGTCCAAACAGAGAACACACACACACACACACCCAGAGAGAACACACACACACACACACACACACACACACACACACACAGAGAGACACACACACACACACACACACACACACACACACACACACACACACACCAGAGAGAGCACACACACTCACACACCAGAGAGAGAGGAACAGAGAGAGAGAGAGAGAGAGAGAGAGAGAGAGAGAGAGAGAGAGAGAGAGAGAGAGATCAAAGGCCTCCCACTTTTGACTAATGGCAGCTAGCCTGGGGTAAAAACCTCAGGACTCAAGTGAAAATGAAGGCTGGTCCAACAGTGATGGGATAAAGGAGGCTAATGGTGAAGTCAGTTGTGGGGAGTGGGATCACGGCAGCTGCAAACAGCTTGCTGGACAACATAGCGTGCCCTGCTTTGAAGGCTAGCCCCCACCTTGAGGACAGGCAGCTTTTGCAGGTTAAAGTGAGCAGGGCATAGCCTGAGCCCATGAGGAAGATGGGAACTAGCAGTCAACTAGCAACACGTAATAAATAGTAAGAGCAGGTGGGTAGTAGTGGGAGAGGCAAGTGACAGAATGCTCACAGCATGCGCTGGCCTTTGGCACTCCTGACTTAACAGTTACTGGTCAGGACAAAAGCTTGGGTTAAGAAGCTTCTACAGAAAATCTGCTACAACAACACAGAGATAAATAAAGTGAACCCAGTCTGAGGCCGAATCTCAATGAGGCAGGGTCTCAGGCAGCCCGGGTTGGCATCAAACTCCCATGGTAGCTGAGGGTGACCTTGACCTTCTAATTTCCTGCCTCCACCTCCTGAGTGCTGAGATTACAGGTGTGCACATCTGGCTTACATAAGGCTGGGGACGAAAGCCAGCCCTTTGTGAACATTAGGGAAGGACTCTACCAACTGAGTTACATCCCCAACTCTTATGTGGCTGTTTCAGCGCTCTTAAAGCAACCTCTCCAAGTCTGAGGCCTCGGTGAGCATTCTGGGAGCACCTGCCATTGGTGGCCTGCGGACGGGAGGGGTCCCACAAGCACTACTCAGGAAACCAGTACCTGCCCCCTTAGTGGACTGCTGCTTCAGCTTTAAGTTCCTGGCGTGGGTCTTCCCCAGGTAGTGCGACTGTGCCACCACAGGGGAGGAAAAGGTCATGTTACAGACGGGGCAGCAGTGGTTCTTGTCTTTGCTTCTGCTGCTCTTCTGGTTGGGAGAGAGAACACAGGTCTGATCACGCCACTGCGCATCCCAAAAGCCTCCAATGGTTCCCCTGCCGTGGGCTGGGACAGTTACGACCCCTGCACACACTGACCCAACACACCTTAACAGTCTCTCCAGCTGCTTCCAGGCATGACTTCCCATTTTATTCTGTTCCTTCCTTGCTTTGCTTGGGTTATCCCTACTGTCTAGAATGTCCTTCCACCTTCCTATCTGGCGTTAGGCCTGCTGTCAGCCATTCAGTGACTTTCACGTAAAGACTGGACAGCCAGCAAGCCCTCTCCTATGTTCATGCAGGAAGAACGACCCTCGCTCCTCATCTGTACTCCCAGAGTCTATCAGGGTTCTATTACAGCCTTTGTCACCCTAAACTGACAGCTTAACAGCTTAAGAGACTTCATGTGAACTTGAGTGCAACGCTGGGTGCGGACAACTTGACTGTGCTACCTACTCTGTACAGTGACGAGCACAGTCCAAACCCCGGGCTCTGAGAACAAGCACATCACCAGGTTCCATCTGTCACTATGGTTATGTTAGAAAGTGTATTTTAATCTTCCCGAAAAGCCTGTCCTGTCCTTCAACATTTCCAACCTTTGCACTGCGCATGTTTGGGGTTAATAATTCCTAGCTGCTGGTGGGTGCGGTGGGGTCATCTGAGCCACTCGGTCATCGGAAGCAATGAAGTGCAAAGAGGAGAAATGGCCATCAGGGCCACTAGGAAGTGCTTTCTGGAAGGGAAGCAAGGCCCCTTTAAACCGCTGGCCACTAGCAGGAACGCAGTCTGGAGAGTAACCTCCTACTTATCCAGCATTTCCTGGGGACTGGAACTTTACCTCACAGCACTAATGGGGCAAGGCCATCTCCACTATGAGTTGTTAAGTGACTTGCTCAAGGTCAGCCCTCTAAGTTAAAGCATCTTGTCTACTACCCTATGATGGGCATAACTTCCATACTTTGAAAGTCACAGTCCTCAAGGAATTAGGGCCTGTTCCACTGTAATTCTTCTAGTACTTCTGAGATTAAAAACTAAATGCAATTGCTTTGTAATCAAAGGAGGTATTTATTTTCTTTGATTGTTCAGGCCAAATGCTGAAAGTTTGTTTCCCCCACAACTCAAGAAACGAGTGCCCAGGCCTCCCTCTCCATTCTCTCTTGTTCTACTCAGTGACCTCTGGGTGGCAAAGCAAAAAATGAATGGTTCTGTTTCCTGATCCACTGTGATGACAGGTTCAGGGTCTGGTACTGTTTTATAAGATCCTCCTGCCTCCACCTCCAAGGGCTCGGTCACATGTGCACACCACCTCGCTCAGAGGCATTCTTGTTTTTAACCGAGGAAGGAATCAAGGCAAGTTATAAGACTTGCCCAAGTTAGACAACAGGGTGGAGACCGGCAGCCAAGTCAGTCGAATCAAAGCCTGTGCATACACCACACTGACCTGCTTGAGAAGCAAGCAGCCTCAACAAGGCAGTGTTTTACCTGATCTGAGTCAGACTTCTTCACATCCCCCTTTACCGGCTCCATTCCATGGATTGCTAGGTATCTCTTCACTTTGTTGGCATGTTTTTTGCTCTGCAAGAACCCAAGAGAAAGATCAAAGGTAGGTAAATGCCATTTCACAGAGAAGGCAGCCATGACACACCAGATTCTCACCTGACTTCTCCTCACAAAACTTCTGAGAATGAGAAAATGAGGGAAGAAAACTCATTTTCTGAGTTTCTATTATGAGCTAGGCCCTTTATATGCTATCACATTTAACCTTCAACAATCTATGAGAATACTACTATCTTATACATGGAGAAGCTCAGGCCAAACATGGTGAAACTTCTTGCCTATAAGATGATATAAGAGGGCTGGAGAGATGGATGGCTCAGCCATTAAAGGTTAGGCTCACAACCAAAATATAAGATGACATAACACAGTTGGAGTCAGACTCAGATGTAGGTAAAGCCAGAGGTCATACTTTCTGATGTACAGAGCAATCTACACATAGTAATCCTGATTTGGATGGGAGAGATGAGAGTCACAGAAATTAAGTTAACTTCAAGCCCCAAGCAAACATGCATGAGGAAACATCTGGTAGCTACGGAAGAATCAGCAATCACTGTGGAAGGCAGGAGAGGAGAGGCTTGGCACTGGCCCAGAAGGCAAGTGCAGTAGAAATGGCCTACCTGATAATGTGCCAGCTTCTGGGACTCAGAAATCAGCATGGCGCAGCAAACTTTGCACTGGGTGCTGGTGAAGAGACACTGGTTCTTCTCGATCATGTGCTCCACTACAGAGGGAAAGGAAGTCATGCAAGTTGACAGACGCGACCTCAACAGTGCCTTCTCAGATCTCATGGAACCATACCAGCTCATGTGCAGACCTCTCTCCTCTTTGCAAACCAACTGCACTATTACTTATTTTATATAGGCCAATGTACTTTACCCAGTCACACATTGCTGTGAGGAGAGGTGAGGCTGCCCCGTGCTGCCATGAAACCGTGGCTCAAGGCATCCTTCAGCCTTAGGTGATGTGACTACAGGCTCATACCACCATGCACTCTGGAGTCCAATCCCTGGGATCACATAGTAGAAGGAAAAACCGACTACCACAAACTGTCCTCTAACCTGCACATGAGTGCCAGGGTACCCATGAGCCCATACAAATACACACAAATGCAATAAAAAATGAAGAAGATAGCCAGACACGTGGTACATGCCTTTAATCCTAGCACCCTATGAGGCTGGAGCCTTGTCTACACCAAGTTCCAGGTCAGCCAGTGCAGCATAGTGAAACACCCCCAAAAGAAGATAATCTTAACAAAACGAAATAAGAAATAAAGACAAGTCTCATATAAAACATATATGGACATCATATCTGAAATACAGGATTTGCACTCTGTAGTTTTGAGGTCAACCTGATCTACATAGTGAGCTCCCGGCTGGCCATTGTTAGATAATGAGAGCCCCCTCCAAAAGAAATTTCTCAGAAAGAAGTCCAAACTAGAAACTATCCAGATAGTCCAAATAGCAAATGTACAAGCAACTATAATATACCAATACAGCAGCTTCCTTTTTTTAAAATTTATTTTATTTTTAGGCTCATTGACATTTTGACTGCACGTATGTCTGTGAGGGTGTGTGCATGTCTGTGTGTGAGCCCAGGAATGGAGTTACAGACAGCTGTGAGCTGCCAGGTGGGTGCTGGGAATTGAACCCAGGTCCTCTGGAAGAGCAGCCAGTGCTCTTAACCTTAACCACTGAGCCACCTGTTTAGCCCCAGCAGAGTTCTATTTAGCAATAAAAAGGAACACACACTGTGACTTGGCTAAGCCCCCAAAACATGCAGAAAGAAGCTAAACACAAAAGACCGCACATTGTAGGCTCCTGTTTGATTGAGATGCTAAGGAAAGGTAAATTTGTGGAGACAGAAAACACATTAGTGGTTACCTAGGACAGGCGTGAGAGGACATTCAATGGGAAGGACCAGAGATGGACACTACTTATGATGACTGAACTATTCTAATAGGACTGTGGTTATGCCTACACAAATCTCTACTCTTAGTCCCTGACTAGGGGCTGGTGAGGTGGTTTGTCGGGAAAGTGAACTTGCCACTAAGCCTGAGCTCGATCCTCAGGGCCCAAATGGTGGAAGGAAGGGGAGAACTAACTCCTGCAAGTTCTCCTTTGACCTCCACACACACACAACGGCACATGTGTGAGCATGCACACCACACTCCCTCTAAATAAATGTAAGAAAAATTAAGCCACTGAGTTGGGGGCTGCAGAGACAGTAAGAATGTGCTGCTCTTCCAGACGACCTGAGCTTGGTTCATAGAACCCATGCTGGTTCACAACTGTCTGTAGCCCCAGGGCCAAGGGATCCGATGCATCTGCATCTGTATGTACTGACATGGACACACACATACACATAACTAAAGTAAAAGGTATTTTAAATCATTGAGTGGTACATGTATGATGGTTGAATTTATGATATGTAAGTTATAATAGTGGAGGTGCTACAAGGAAAAAGTGGGTGGATGTAAATGCTGCAGGTATGTGAGACTAGGAAGTGATGATAGGGAAATGAACTGGGTTGTAGTATATTACATATGTACTATGCTCACGCATGTGTAAGCAAATAGTTCATTAAGCAGCTGCTGTGTTCTCTGCTTCAACGTCCAGTCCAGGGCACCTCCTTTTTGTGTACCCCCAATTCTGAGATATCCCACAGCAGTAAAGAGCGGTAAAGAGCTTTTGTAGAGAACCAGGGTTCAGTTTCAACACCCAAATGGTAGCTCATAATGGTATGTAACTCCAGTTTTAGGGGACATGATGCCCTTTTCTGGCCTCCTTGGGTGCCTGGCGTGCACATGCATGAACACATGAACACACACACACACACACACACACACACACACACACACACACACACACACCTCACAAATACTCATCCCATAAAGTTTGAAAAAATCTTTTAAAGAAAGTTTAAACATGTCTCCCTTGAACATGGTCGGAAATTTCAGCTTCATCCAGAGTGAGCAGGTCACAAACATATTAAACTTTCCAAGATTAGTCTGCTGAGCAAGCAAACCAATCAGGACAGAAATCCAGTTTCTCTGCAGAGGCCTAATTAGCACAGAAACCCAGATACGCTTCTTGTACATCTGGGTTAGCATTAAGTAGCTGGCTCTGGAAAAGGCTGTTGGAAGAGGCTAACTCTTCCTGCTCTCCTCCATCCCGTTATCCATCCAGTTTTGGGTCAAACAAAGCCATGTGTTAACTTCAGCTCGGAAGCGAACGCGGACAGAGTCACTGTTCTCCAGAGCTCTGCATCAGTGTGAGGTGAGGCGTCTGGAGTCAGACGATTGATTGCCCAGGCCAGTCTCCCCAGCTCCTGGATGTCGTCTTTGGAATAAGGGCTTGGCAACAGACACAGAAACATGGTATTGCAAGTCATGAAATACGGCATTGCAGGGTATGGTGGTGCAAGCCAGTAATGCCAGCACTTAAGGAGGGTGAGGCAAGTTCAAGGCTACTCAGGTCTACCAAGAAGGAAATACGACAAGCCAGGACACAGTCCTCAAGCTCAGGAGGAAGCAGGGATTTCAAAGCTCAGACCCGCTGCAGGGAGGACCGCCACGAGTTTGAGAGGCGTCACAAAATAAATAAAGATACAGTAAATTGAATAAAGCCATTCAGATCCGTCAGGACTGTAGGGCTATGAGAGGGCAGGGAAGCCATGCGGAGAAGTGTAATCAAGGACAGATAGGAGTGGCAGCGGGCTCGGCTACGGGTCAGGCTGGGAAAGTCCTGTCATCTCCAAGCGGGCAAGACCTGGGCTTGGGGGGAACTGCCCTCGTGTGGATGCGAAAGGAGGGCGGAAAAGCCCCGCAGGGTAGCGAGTTTCGAGTGTGGAGCTGTGGGACGTCGCGCAGGGGCTGGCCCGCGCCGGGCAGTGACAGGCGGCCGTCCCGCCCCCGAGCCCGGCCGGAGCCCGGACTCACCTTCCTCCCTCCCCGCCGGCTGCGCACCGGACACAGCTTCCAACAGGCGGCGCGCCCTCTCGCGGTCGAAGCGCACTCCGTCCGGTTCCCGACCCTCCTGCTCCTCGGAGCCGTTGTTCGGTCCGGCCCCTCCGGGCTCCGCAGCCTCCGTAGCACCAGGCGTGGGACGCTCCATCTTTCCCGCAAGCCTCGCCGTTGGAGGGCTGCGCATGCGCCCGCCGCCGCGGGGGGGGCGGGACTAGACCCGGCCAGCAAGTCTCGCGAGGTTCGGGCTCCGCAGAGCACGCTGGGGCGGAGCCCCGAGGCTGTTTCGTTTTGGTCCTCCGGGAGCTTGGGGCGAGGCCGAGCCGGGCAGGCGGCGGGCGCTGCTCGTGCGGGGCAGCTCTCAGGGCGCTCGTCGTCGCTCCCGGTGAGCCGCTGACGGACGCTTCTCCTTTCTTTTGGTTATGACGTGGAGAAGCTTCTCCCGTGTCTTTGGTAGGGAACCTAAAGCCCAGATTGGAGAAACGCTTGACCTACGAGTTCCTTCGAGCAGACGCGGTGGCTCACGGCTCTAATCCCAGCACTCGGGAGGCAGAGACAGGGCAGGAGTCCGAGTTCGAGGTCAGCCCGGTCTACAGACTGAGATCCAGGACAGCCCGGGCTACACAGAGGAACCCTGGGTCGAAAAACAAAACAATAAAACTAACCAAAAACTATTAATAGAGTCATCTGCCCTTACAGCCTCAGTTTACCCCAATAAATCTGTAGGATAGCGTTCTTTTTGTTCTCTTGAATGTCATTTATCAGTCTGTGCTGATGAGTGGAGCCAAACAGAAGTGGTTATATGTTCTACCCTCAAAATAGTCAAACGCTGCTTGTGAAATGGAATCTCTGAAGGTAAGACAAACAGTCCGAACCGGGAAAGCACGTTTTACGTGATAATCGAGTACAGGCTTGAATATTACAATAATGGTAGGCATCTTATTATTTGAGGCAAGGTCTCTCTATGTAGTCCTGGCTGTTCTGGAACTCACTAGGTAGACCAGAGTGGATTCGAACTCACAAAGTCCCACCTGTTTCTGCCTTACGAGTGCTGAGACTAAAGGTGTGCACAATCATGTCTCGATTTAGATATGGTTTTGTGGCACAATAAAAAGGCAGAAAATTAAGGAGACATTGAAGTGGCAGGCATCTAGCTTGCTTCTGTGCTGACTGAGAGATGAAATTTCAAAATAACCAAAGGAGCCAAAGTTGCTGACAGAGATAGTGCCTGACTTCCTAAAGACCTCTCAAAGGAAGATGTTACAAACAAACTCAGCTGGGTGTCCTGGGGGCAGGCCTGTACTCCCACAGTTTGGGAGATAGAATTGGAAGATCAGGAGTTCAAGGCCAACTTGAGATACTAGAGTTACTCAACTTTTTTGTTGTTTGTTTGTTTGTTTTGAGACAGGGTTTCTCTGTGGCTTTGGAGCCTGTCCTGGAACTAGCTCTTGTAGACCAGGCTGGTCTTAAACTCACAGAGATCCACCTGCCTCTACCTCCCGAGTGCTGGGATTAAAGGTGTGGACACCACTGCCTTTCGAGTCACTCACTCTTAAACCAGAGGACAGGCTTAACCTGTAAAGATGCTTGCCACCAAGCTTGATAACCTGAGTTTGATTCCTCTCACGTAGCACCCTGCTAGTGGTGGCGTGGGGTGGGTAGAGTCAAGGCTGAGTATGTCTATGTTTCGTGGTTTCTTATTTCAAAGAATAGAAAAATAAGATGTGACTTTTCCATGGCTGTGATAAAATAGCAAGACTAGATTAAAATTAGAGAAGGAAGCGTGTATTTTGGCTTGTAGTTGTGGAGCAAGAGCCCACAATGGGAAGGAGGCATGGCAGCAAGTGGGCAGCCAGGTCAGGGAACTTAGAGATCACAGCCACATGCAGAAGCAGAGTGGGAACTGGAAATGCGGCAAGACTGTCACTCAAACCCCACCCTGAGTGACTTACTTCCTCCAGCGAGGCCCCACCCACCGAGCGAGGCTCCACCCACTGCCACCCCCACTCAGCAGGGGACCAGTGCTGAGCCTATGGGAGACGTTTCTCCCCCAATCCAGTAGGTAAGAGCTCACTAAGATTTACAAAGGAAGCAAGATAACTTTATTTGGAGCAAAGCAATAGTACATTTTATAGAGTATTACAATTGACAGCAGGACACATCGAGGGCCCGCAAAGGCCTGGGTTGTACCTTGGGGTCTGTGTTTGTTGGGTGTAAAGGAAGGCAGGGCTGGTTACTATGGGCTGTAGTTCAGGTGGTTCTCTACTTTGACTGATAGATTGGGTCATATATTGACTTTCCCTAGTGCACATCTCCTTTCCCATAATGTATCTGCTTTTAGAAACATGCACACAGCATAGACTTAAAATGGTAAATAGGGGATTCTCCTTAAAGTGTTTCTAGGTATTTTGCTTTTCTGCACACCATCCAAAACTAGTTCAGACCAGATTGGCCCTTCTGTTCTTCATATCTGAATACATTGTGCACACATTTAAATAGAAACTGTCTAAATTTGATTGTTAGTAGGAGTGGAGAAACTCCTGTTCAGAGATGGGAGTGTGTATAGCCTGAGGAAGGCTGGGGTTTGAGGTTTTGAGCTCCGTGGGTATATTGTTTGGAGAGGAACATGTGTGGATTGTACATACACGTGAAGGTACTCAAGTGTCAACTGCATTGTTCCCAGAGATGTGTGTGTATATTTATAATCCAAACTCAAGTAGGGTCCTAGGCTAAATTATCTCTTATGCATGCTTGCTTCAGACAGACAGAACAGACTTCTGCAAATTATCCTCTGACCTCCACAAGCTCATCATCACACATGCAGGCTAAAACACACATACATACACACACAGAGACACACTCATATACACACATACATACACACACAGAGACACACACATATACACAGACACATACAGATACACACAGATATACATAACACACACAGAAACACAGACACACATATACACAGACACATACATAAACACACACACACACACATGCACACATACACACACAGATACACAGAAAGACACACACACATAGACACACACAGACATACACAGACACACAGACACACATACATGCACACACAGACGCACATACACAGAGACACACACACAATCACACACACACATATATACACACATAAACACACACATACACACATACATATAGACATACAGACACACACATATATACACACACACATACATACACACATAAACCCATACACACATACATATAGACATATAGACACACATATACACACAGACACACATATATACACACACATATACACATAAACACACATATATGCACACATACATATAGACATACAGACACACCCATATACATATACACACACAGACACACATACACAGAGACACACACACACTCACACATACAGATACACACATACATACACATACACACACAGACACACATACACAGAGACACACACACACTCACACATACAGATACACACATACATACATACATATACACACACATACACACATACAGAGACACACAGACACACACAGACACACATAAACACATAGATACACACATACAGACACAGACACATACATACATACACACAGACACACACATAGACACATAGATACACACATACATACACAGACACATACATACATACACACACACAGACACACACAATTACACACATACACACACATACATACACACACCCTCAAGTAAGTAAATGTAATTAAAATAAAAACCAGTTTATGTTTTCTTAGGGCCAAAATATTTGTGATATTGAGTTTAACTTTCTCATACCTAATCTAAATAAATGCACCTTACCTATATTTTTAAAACAATATGTCTTGATGTATTTATTTTACTGTATTACTATCTTGACAGTTAATGCTTGTGAGGCTTATTAGACATCTAAGTGCAACATTCCATAAGCAAGTGAATATAGGCCTGGGGTTTGCAGGGCTGAGCGGGGGTTGACTCTACTATTAGTAGAGCCTTTTTTGGGTTTCATTGGGTAGGGTCTTTCTGCAGAGCCATGGCTGTCCTGGAACTCACCATGCAGATCAAGCTGGCCTTAAACTCAAAGGGATACACCTGCCTCTGCCTCCTGAGTGCTGACATTAAAGGTGTGTGACACCTCGCCTGCTCATTGTTTTTAAACCACCCTTGCCTTTCTCTGGCTCCTGAGATCCCTTGTTTGTTTATGAGACAGTCTTGGAGTCTGAAGGCTGCCTTGCGATTGATTGCTGTAGCTGAGGTTGGCCTTAAGCTCCTGTTTCCTCTACCTTACATGGGTTTTCATGTGTGTGCCTCCATGCCTGAAATCCTTTTTTGCAATGCATGTCAAGAACTTGGCATTCTCTGATTGGAGGTCCCTCAGAGGGAGTGCTGATAGAGAGGCTGGACTGCATTTCCTCATCCCACTGGGAAGTATGTGCTGATGGTATGTTCAGTCCATCCTGGCCTACACAGGGACACCCTACCCCAGAAATGCAGTCTCAGTCCTCTGCATGAAAACCATATTTGTAAATATTTGGTGTGTGCGTATGTGAGTAGGAGCATGTTTGTGCCGTGATGGAGGTCAGATGACAACTTTTAGGGTTACTTCTCATCTTCTTTGTAAAAATTAACTTATTTTTAACATTCCAATTCTAGTTCCTCCTCCGTCCTCTCCTCCCGCTCCTCCCATTGCCCCCCCCATCTCCTTGGCGAGGGTAAGGCCTCCCCTAGGAAATCTACTAAGTCTGTCTAATCATCTCATTGAGGCAGGACCCCACCCAACCCCAAGCAGAGCAAGGTATCTCTCCACATAGAACGGGCTCCACAAGTCAGTTTGTGCATTAGAATGAGATCTTGGACCCACTGCCAGTGCCCTCTCATATATCGCCCCAGTCACACCATTGTCACCTATATTAAGGGAGTCTAGTTCAGTCTTATGCAGGTTCCACAGTTGTCAGACCTGAGTCAGTGATCTCTCACTAGCTGGGGTCAGCTGATTCTGTGGTTTCCCCATCATGGTCTTGACTCCTTTGTTCATATTATCATTCCTCCCTCACTTCAATTGTACTCCAGAAACTCGGCCCATTGGTTGGTTGTAGATTTCTGCATTTGCTTCCATCTGTTTCTGGAAGAGGGTTCTAGCTTCTCTGGGTTTGTGGATTGTAGGCTGGGTATCTTTTGCTTTATGTCTGGTATTCACTTATGAGTGAGTACATACCATATTTGTCTTTCTGGGTCTGGGTTACCTCACTCAGAATGTTTTTTTCTAGTTCTGTCCATTTGCCTGCAGATTTTAGGATGTCATGGTTTCTTACCACTGAGTAGTACTCCATTGTGTAAATGTACCACAATGTAAGATGGTATCTCAGAGTTGTTTTGATTTGCATTTCCCTCATGACTAAGGATGTTGAACAATTCCTTAAGTGTCTTTCCACCATTTGAGATTGTTCTGTTGAGAATTTTCTGTTTAGATCTGTATCCCATTTTTTAATTGAATTATTTAGTAGTTTTATTTCTAGTTTCTTGAGTTCTTTGTATATTTTAGAGATCAGCCCTCTGCCAGGTATAGGGTTGGTGAAGATCTTTTTCCATTCTGTAGGGAGCCATTTTGCCTTGCTGACTGTGTTCTTTGCTTTACAGAAGCTTCTCAGTTTCCAGAGGTCCCATTTATTAATTGTTGCTCTCAGTGTCTGTGCTACTGGTGTTCTATTAGGAAGTGTGGTTTCTTGTACCTTTGCATTCAAGTAGGTATTTCCTACTTTTTCTTCTGTGTTTTTTTGTGCATGGATTTATATTGAGGTCTTTGATCCATTTGGACTTGAGTTTTGTGCATGGCGATAGATATGGATCTATTTACATTCTTCTACATGTTGACAGCAAGTTATACCAGCACCATTTGTTGAATATGCTTTCTTTTTTTCCATTTTATAGTTTTAGCTTCTTTGTTAAAAATTAGGTGTTCATAGGTGTGTGGGTTGATATTGGGGTCTTCGATTCTATTCCACTGGTCCACCTGTCTGTTTTTATGCCAATACAAGCAATTTTCATTACTATAGCTTTATAATAGAGCTTGAATTCAGGGATGGCGATGCCCCCAGATGATCCCTTATTGTACAGGGTTGTTTTGGCTATCCGAGGTTTCCATATGAAGTTGAGTATTGTTCTTTCCAGGTCTGTAGATTACTTTTGGTAGGAATGTTATTTTTTGCTGTTTCCTACCTATCCAAGAGCAAGGGAGATCTTTCCATTTTCTGATGTCTTCTTTAATTTCTTTCTTGTATTTTTGGTTGTGAGCCTAGCCTTTAATGGCTGAGCCATCTCTCCAGCCCTAATTCATTCATTCATGTCTTTCTTTCTGTTTTTTTTTTTTTTGTTTGTTTGTTTGTTTTTTGAGACAGGGTTTCTCTGTGGCTTTGGAGCCTTGTAGCTCTTGTAGACCAGGCTGGACTCAAACTCACAGAGATCTGCCTACCTATGCCTCCCAAGTGCTGGGATTAAAGGCCCTAATTTCTTCCTTTATACTTAAAGTTCTTGTCATGCAGGTCTTTCACTTGTTTGGTTAGAGTTACCTCAAGATATTTTATGTTATTTGTGTGGTTGTTGTAAGGGGTGCTGTTTCTCTGATTTCTTTCTCAGCCTGTTTATCATCTGTATATAGGAGGGCTACTGCTTTTTTGTTTTTTTTTTTGAATAATCTTGTATCTGCTACATTACTGAAGGGGTTTATCACTTGTAGGAGTTTCCTGGTAGAATTTTTGGAGTGACTTACGTTAACTATAATATCATCAACAAATAGGGAGAGTTTCACTTCTTCTTTTCCAACTTGTATCCCCTTGATCTTCTTTTGTTATCTTACTGCTCTAGCTAGAACTTAGAGTACTGTGTCGAATAGATATGGAGAGAGTGGACAGCCTTGTCTTGTTCCTGATTTCGCTTTGGGTTTCTCTCCATTTGATGTTGGCTGTTGGCTGTTGGCTTACTGTATATTGCCTTTATGTTTCTTGTATCCCTGTTCTCTCCAAGACCTTTAAATGAAGGGGGTGTTGAATTTTGTTGAAGGCCTTTTCATTTCATTTAATGAGATGACCATGTGATTTTTTTCTTTCAATTTGTTTATATAGTGGATTACATTAATGGATTTTCTTATAGTGAAACATCCCTGCATCTCTGGGATGAAGCCTACTTGGTCATGGTGGATGATTTTTCTGATGTGTTCTTTCACAGTATTTTATTGAGTAATTTTGCATCTATGTTCATGAGGTGTGGGGAAGCCCAGAGCAAAGTTAGCATCTTAACAGCCATCTTTCCTGCTACTCTCTTAGATACTAACATACTGGTAGTTTTCCATTCCCCTATGACTGTTCTCTTGTTAAACATATGATGCAGCCTGAGCCTGAAAGAGTCCCAGCTGCAGGCTCATCGTATAGCAACTTATCTTACAGCAGATACCTGCACCCTGCTTGGAAGGACATCCTGCCTCCCTCACATCCCCCCTTTGGCCCATTCCCTCATTTCTCCACTACTTAAACCCTGTGGCTATAGTCATTAAATGAGCCTTGATCAGAATACTGTCTTGTCTCCATCTCTCGAGTCTCTTGTCCCCTCATTCTCACTCCCTCCCTCAGGGTCCCTGTCAACTGACCCTGTGGACCTGGGCAATGAGGGAATTTGGTTTGTAATTCTTTCTTAGTTGTGTCATTGTGTGGTTTGGGCATCAGGATAACTGTAGCCTCCTAAAAAGACTGGTAATGCTCCTTCTATTTCTATTGTGTGGAATAATTTGAGAAGAATTTGTATTAGTTCTTCTTTAGACTGCCCCCCCCCGTTTTTTGGTTGTGGGACTATTGATATAGTTGTTTTGTAAGACCCACTAGAGCGTGTTCCCTTGTGCTCCCACTCAGGAAAGGCACCCCCCCCCCCAAATCACTCACGAGAAGCGGTCTTGATGCAAACGCATAAGTTCTTTTATATTCCAGTGCACTGGGGCCGTCAGCCATACACCATGCAGGGTAGAGGGCTGAGGACCCCTGGTACAGAATTGAGACAGCTTTTATAGGGTTACAACAAAGCCCGTGCATCGTGAACCAATCACCTCGTAGCATCCAGCACGGACCAATTAATTTAAAGCATCCAAGCCCGCTCTTAGAGCAGGAAGTAAGCTTTCACACAGGCTTCTGGGTTTGGCAACAAGGCTCATTTCCTGTGTTCATTCACTCACAGGCTACCGTAAACATTAAAGTAGGTGACCGTCAGCTTGGGACTTAAGACTCCTAGCTTCCTTGGGTCCCTGGAGAATTAGGCTATATTTTTCCATCCTAACAGTTTCTATTTCCTTATGGGTTATAGGTATATTTAAGTTGTTTCTGTTCTTTATTTAATTTTGGTATGTGGTACTTATCTAGAAAATTGTTCATCTCTTTAAACTTTTCCAATTTTGTGAAGTTGAAGTATGACTTGATGATTTTCTAGATTTCCTCTGTTCTAATGGCCCCTTTTTTGTTTCTGATTTTGTTAATTTGGATGTTCTCTCTCTGTCTTTTGGTTAGTTTGGATAAAGATTAATCTGTTGTGTTGAATTTCTTAAAGAACCAACTCTTTGTCTCATTGATTCTTGGTTTCTATTTTATTGATTTTAGTTCTCATTTTGACTATTTCTTGCTATTTAACTCCTTCTGGGTGGTTTTGCTTCTTTTTATTCAGTTGTTATGTTAATTCGATAGTGTGGGATTTTTCCAGCTTCTTTATGTAGACATTTAGTGCTGTGAACTTTCCTCTTAGTACTGTTTTCATTGTGTATGAGTTTGGGTATGTTGTGTGGTAATTTCCATTAAATTTTAGGAAGTCTTTAATTTCTTTATTTCTTTCCAGTGGTGATTGATTTGATCATTGTTCAATTTCCACGTGTTTGTGGGCTTTCTGAAATTAATGTTGCTGTCGAATTCTAACTTTAACTTTAAGCTGTGGTGATCCTATAGGATACATGGGGTTATTCCAATCTTTTTTTTTTTTTTTTTTTTTTTTTTTTGTATCTGTTGACGTTTCTTTGTTGCCAAGTATATGGTCTATTTTTGAGAAGGTTCCATGAGGTTCTGAGAAGAAAGTATATTCTTTTGTGTTTGGGTGGAATGTTCCATAGATGTCTGCTAAGTCCATTTGAATCATAACATGTTAGTTCACTCATTTCTCTGTTAAGCTTCTGTCTGGCAGACCTGTCCAGTGGTAAGAATGGGGTGTTGAAATCTCCCACTATTAGTGTACAGAGCTTAATTTGTCACTTAAGGTTTAGTAAGGTTTCTTTTACAAATGTGGGGGCCCTTGTGTTTGGTGCATACATGTTCAGAATTGAGATTTCCTCTTGGCAATTATTTCCTGTGATGGATATTAAATGTTCTTTATCTTTTTTGATTGATTTTAGTTTGAAGTTTATTTTGTTAGATATTAGGATAGTTACAACAACTTGTTTCTTAGGTCCATTTGATTGGAAATACTTTCCCAATCCTTTATTCTGAGGTAATGTCTGTCTGTGAAGTTGTGTGTTTCTTGTATGCAGCAGAAAGATGGATTCTGTTTTTGTTCCAATCTACTTGCCTGTGTCTTTTTATAGGAGAATTGAGTCCATTGATACTAAGGGATATCAATGACCAAGGATTGCTAGCTCCTGTTATTTTTTGTTTTTGTTGTTGGTATTGTGTGTGTTTGTCCCTTCTTTTGGAATTGCATGGGATTATCTATTGCCTGTGTTCTTATTTGTGTAGCTAACTTCCTTGGGTTGGCATTTTCATTTTAGTACCTTTTGTAGGGCTGGGTTTGTGGATAGGTATAGTTTAAATCTGATTTTGTCATGAAATATCTTGTTTTCTCCATCTATAGTTATTGGAAGCTTTGCTGGGTATAGTAGTCTGGGCTGGTATCTGTTGTGGCAGGTTGTTCCCGCCGGTGCCAGCCTGCTAGCTCGCCCCCGCCTGCCGCCAGTCTGGGCCCACAGCCACGCCAGCCCCAAATAACACTCAGAGACTCTGTATTTGATACAATCCTGTTGACCAATTACCATTATTGTTTATGGGCTAGCTCTGCCTTAATTATTAACCCATTTCTACTTATCTAAGTATTTCCACGTGGTCGTCTTATCGGCTTATGGGGAGCCGCGGCGGGCGTCCTGCTTCTTCCCTGGGCTACATCTCGACTCCTCCCTACTACTTCCTCTTTCCTCCTTGTCTCCTAGCCCCGCCTATCTTGCTATCTCATTGGCCACAGAGCTTTATTAACCAATATGAGAAACATGTATACAGAATAACATCTCCCATCATCTCCTCTTTTCTGTCTAAAGTAAAAGAAGGGGTTTAACCTTAACATAGCAAAATATACCATACAACAGTTATCAAATAAGAATCACATTTAACAATATTTAGTCCATTAACATTTAGTAAGACTTTAAGAAAATATCATCTATCCTATCTTTGTGAGGCTAAAGTCCTATATGTAACTTATCTTTAATCCTAACTAAGGGAAACTATAACTATAACTATCTGTCTTCAACTCCTTCAAAGACCACAGAAGGTTAACATGTAAACTCTAGAAATGACAGAGACAATTCATTGCCTGGTCAGTCACTTGAAGTTCTTCTGTAATATTCCATCTTTAGCCCATAGGCCATAGTGTGTCTCCAGACTCCTCAACAAAGCAGGAAACTTTAAATTGTCCACCTGTAATGGCAGTTTATCATTCATTTTTCTCTGTGTCCTGTAGACTGGCTGTCTGGCAGCCTCTTCCATGAAGCAGGAACCCTGTAGCAATGTCCATTTTGCATCAGCAGTCACCTTTTTGTGGGTCCTGCATGTCCAGTTTCTACAACATAAAGTCAAACAGTCTAGACAAGAGAAGTACCTTGCTCAAATGGCTAGTTTTGCCATATTAGAAGCAAACTTCATAACGAGTTTCTTCAATGTCCATCTTCCTTTTTGATGCAGGTGGTATTATCAGGAGCAGTTGTGCTTCATTGTCAAGAAAATCCCTAAACCATTTTAAATGCCATATTCTGTAGGTCTTTGAAAGGTTTGAAGAATGCCTATCAATCTCAAATACATCTCTGTATATCTAGAAATCCTAACTAACTTAACTCCAAGTTTTAATTATCATAGGTAACTCTCTATAATCTGTATTAAATTATACATTACATTTTCCAATGAGCTATATAAACACAATGCCTAAACAAGAGGAGAAATATACATATCATAAAATTGACCTTAACACAATACCTAAATAAGAGGAGAAATATACATATTACAAAATTGACCTTAAATTGCATCAATAAAAGAAAATCCATTCCAAAGCAAAGTATTCATATCTATACCATAATTCCCTTTTTACCTTTAAAAAGATTGCTTGTGGTTATAACCATTTATAACCAAGCCCATTTAATCGAAAACAAACGTTTATAAACATTATTTGGGAATTTGGGCGTCGTTCTTTCCAAACTACTTCCTGCTGGTAGAGGGCGCTGTCATGGGGGTCCAAAGAAGATGCAGAAATCTTGGCTGTAGTGGTCTGTAAAGTTGCAATGTCCCATTGACGTTGCTTCAGGGGGTCTCGCTTGATCAAATCACATAAGTCTGGAAAGAATCCACAGCTTTTCATTTTCTGTGGAAACAAAAATAGAAATCCTTTCCGCCAGTAACATGTCCTTAGGCTTAAATTTTGGAGTCAAAGCATTTTTAAAATATATAAATTGAATTAATCCCGCAGCCTTTCTTTTATTAGTAGTTGTTATTTTCTCAGCAATCAAATAATTTAAAGACAACAGAAGCGCGTATAGTATCCAAAATCTCTCTGTGTTTTCCATCTTTACGTGGCTTTTTTATTACTCTATTTATTCTACTTCTATTTTTATATATTTTGAGACAGGGTTTCTCTGTGTAACTTTTATCTGTCCTGGAATTTCCTCTATATACCAGGTTCACTTTGAAATCACAGAGATCTGCTTGTCTTTGTCTCCCGAGTGCTGGGATTAATGGCGTGCGCCACCACACCCATCCATTCAACTTCCTTTTTTCTTTTTTAAACCATTGTATCCTGTTTCTTTTTCTCTCCCAAGCCAGCGTATTTTTTAAAACACAGTGTAAACCTTCATTGCAGCTCTTGTACACACCAATGAATTGTTAGCAGAGCTCTTTAAAAGCAAGGCGGCTTTTTTGCCGCTTATGCTAATTTTGGAAACCTCCTTTAAAGGAGCTGAGCAACTCTCTGTCTACAGCAAAACAAATCCAACCGAGAAAATGCTGCTACCAAGAAGTCTTGCTAGTCTCTGTTCCCTTGTTTCTAAAACATTTCTTAAGGTCTTATTAGTTTTAAGTGAAAGTTCTTATAGCCATGTTGGGCGCCATCTGTAGCGTGTATGTTTCCACCAGCCCTGACACCAATATGTTATGGCAGGTTGTTCCCGCCGGCTGCAGCGGGTCCTGCCGCCAGTCTGGGCCCACAGCCGTGCCAGCCCGAAATAACACTCTGAGACTCTGTATTTGATACAATCCTGCTGGCCAGTTACCATTATTGTTTATGGGCTAGCTCATAAACCCATTATTAACCCATTTCTACTTATCTAAGTATTTCCACGTGGTCGTCTTATCGGGGAGCTGCTGCAGGCGTCTTGCTTCTTTCCTGGGCTACATCTTGACTCCTCCCCCCTACTTCCTCTTTCCTCCTGGTCTCCTAGCCCCGCCTATCTTGCTATCTCATTGGCCACAGAGCTTTATTAACCAGTATGAGAAACATATATACAGAATAACATCTCCCATCAGGTATCCGTGGTCCCCCAGTGTCTGCATAACTGCTGTCTAGGGCCTTCTGGCTTTCATTGTTTCCAGTGCAAGAGAAGTCAGGTGTAATTAATTCTGATAGGTCTGCTTTATATGTTACCTGGCCTTTCTCCTTTGCAGCTCTTAATATTCTGTCTTCATTCCTTGTGTTAATTGTTTTGATATGTGTCAAGGGGACTTAGTTTTTTGGTTCAGTCTATTTGGTGTTCTGTAAGCTTCTTGCATTTTCACAGGAATGTCCTTCCTTAGGTTAGGAAAGTTTTCTTCTATGGTTGTGTTGAATATATTTTCTGTGCCTTTGAGTTGTATTTCTTCTATCCCTACCGTTGTTAGGTTCAGTCTTTTCACGATGTTCCTGATTTCTTGCATGTTTTGCATTAAGGATTTGTTGAGTTTAAAAATTTCTGTGACCAATGAATCTATTTCCTCTAAATTCTCTCTTCTATCTCTTGTATTCTGTTGTTTATGCTTGCATTTGTGGTTCCTGATTGTTTACCCAGATTTTCATTTCCAGAATTCCCTTGGTTTGTGTTTTCTTTATTGCCTGTGTTTTAGATTTCAAGTCTGGAATTGTTTCCTTCACTTGTTTGATTGCTTTTACTTGGTTTTCTTTAAGGGATTTGTCGATTTCTTCAATTTTTTTGTTTGTCTTTTCCTCCATTTCTTTAAGGGAATTTTTCATTTTTCTTTAAGGGTCTCAATCATCCTCATAAAGTTATTTTTAGGTTATTTTCTTCTGCTTCATCTGCGTTGGGATGCTCCGGTCTTGCTGGCGTAGCACCATAGTTTCTAGTGGTGCCTTATTGCTCTTTATATTGTTGAGTGTGTTCTTACCTTTTGTCTATGCATGCCTTCCTCTAATGGGCATAGGCGGAGCTTGTGCTTCAGGGCGCTCTCTCCAGTTGGTATAGCCGGAGGCCGTGGCTCTGTTAACCACTCCTTCAGGAGCGAGCAGAGCCTCAGGTGAAAGTTCCTCCTGGTGGAAGTGGGCCCAACGCTCAGGTGGTTGCTCCTCAAGGTGCAGGTGGGGCTACTGCTCCAGTGGACGCTCCTCCCATTGGAGGCGGGGCCGCAGCTCTCGCGATTGCTCCTCCCATTGGAGGCGGGGCCGCAGCTCTGGGGATCGCTGCTCCCATTGGAGGCGGGGCCGCAGCTCTAGCCATGGCTCCTCTAGGTGTTGGTAGGGCTGAGGGTTCAATGGCTGTGGGGTACCTTGAACTGAGAAATGGCAGTGATGCTGGATGGGACAGAGGTGCTCTTTCACAGAGGAAGTTCCCGTGAGAGCTCCTGGAAGCCACTACTGTCGTCTAACCCAGTGGTGGCTCTCTGCTCATGGGTCTGAGTCTTGGGCCTCCTCTGATGCTGCTGCTCCCAGGCCTGACGCTCAGGCCTTTCTCTGGTGCTGCTTCTGGGCCGGTGATTCGGGCCTCCCTTTTCCCCAATTGAGTTTTAATTGTAGAATTTTATTGTATGAATATTTCATGTTTTATTCATCATTGTTGTATTAGATATTTCTGCTGTTGGGCAATTTTTTTTTCAAGGAAATGGACTACCTGAAACACATATCTCCTTATGCTCACTTGTAGAAGTTTCAGTATTTTTAAGATTAAAAGTATCTGTGTATGTGTGTGTATGCCAGACTTGCAGATGTTAGAAGGCATTGAATCCCTAGGGCTGGAGTATTATGCACTTGTGAGCCACCCTATGCGGGTTCTAGGAACCAAATGTGCATCCTCTGCAAGAGCAATACATACTTTTAACCACTACTCCATCTTTCCAGCCTCGTTTCGTATTTTTCTACAAATGACATTGTCATAAAAATGCATATTTTAGCTGGGTGGTAGTGGCACATGTCTTTCTTTAATCTAAATGTTTGGAAGGCAGAGGCAGGCGGATCTCGTGAGTTTGAGGCAATCCTGGTCTACAAAGTGAGTTCCAGGGCAGCCAGGATTGTTACATAGAGAAACCCTGTCTAGAAAAACCATTTAAAAGAGGAGAGAACAATGCCTATTTTAAATTTCATCACATGAGGTCATCCTCAGAAGTGGCCCATTCTAATTGCTATGACCCGTAGCTGAGTGAACTGTGTGTTCACTTCTCACCAAGATGATCAGATACTAATTTACCATGAGAGTTTCGAAGTCGTCATGTGAACATTTAATTTCAATGTAACTCAGAATTCATGCAAATAGAGTACCGGCCTGATGTAGCAGAGCCGATTTCCAAGGGTTTACTATAGGCATTTGGGGACCCTAGTGACTTTACTTGCTTCCCCCAAACCATGACCACGCTCTAGGCACAGCAGTCTTGAGGGCTGCGGCGGTTCAGCGTGGTTAGCTCGGCCCACACTGCCCCGCGCCTGCGCGCCCCGCCCCTCGCCCCGCCCCTCGCCCCGCCCCCGCGCCCCGCCCGCCCCGCCCCCGCCGGTTCGCGCCGCTTGGCGCGGTCTCCTCTTTTGGAGGAGTTGCGGCCGCTCGCGACCCCCAGCGTCGGGGAGGCGCTCAGCGGAGCGGCCGGCGCCGCGGTGAGTACGCGTCGCCCCCGCTCGCTGCGGCCGTCGGCGTCGCGCCGGCTGTCGGTCTCCGTCGCCCGAGGCGCGCCTCGTAGCGAGTAGGCCGCTCGGCCGGGCGGGAGCCGATGCGGGGTCGCGCTCGCCGCTCGGAGCCGACCTGGCTTTCGAGCCCCCGGTGTCCCCTTCCCGTGAGGGCGGCCTGCGGCCTCCTGGGCGCCCGGCGCGGCCTCTCGCCCTCCGAGCCTCCTTCCTGCGAGGGAGCTGGCCTCGTCGTCGCCAGCCCGGCTAACGGACCCTCGGAGGACAGGCGGCCAGGCCCGCGAGCCCGGTCCACGTTACTTCGGTTGTCCAGTGGAGTGGGTTTCCCCAGTTCTCCGCCCGGGTCTCTCTGGGTGGTAGCCCCGGCTGGCTTTGAACTCACCCGGTGCCCAGGATGGCCTCTAACTCGCGATCCTCCTGCCGTAGTAGTCTCCCGAACGAGAAAGAATTCCCCAGGAAGTCTGGATCGTTCACCGCTTACCGTCGTCGGTTGAGCTGGCGTTTCCCGTGGACGGTGACAGGCTGTGCATCAGAACCCTGTGATCCGAGCCTTGGTCTCCTCGGGATGGAGTGGGGTGTGAGTCTGGTGTCCGCTTGACTCCAGTCCACTGCAGTTTAGTCTTGGTATCAGACACAGACGAGGCGGAGGAAAGAGGAGGGAAATCAACATTTTGTTTGTTTTGTTATGAGAGAGAGCTTCGTAGTTGAGTCAAAGAAAGTAGTTTGGAATCATACATTTCTCAGCATAGCCACTTGCCAGCTACTGTGTTTTTGTTTTTTGTTTTTTTGTTTTTTTTTTTTCTTTAAACGGGTTCCTAACGTGTTAGGTAGTGATGTCTACCGTGGAAGAAGGATAAGCTCTGTAATGGGTGTGATACACCAACAAGTTTGCTCATTGATTCCGTCAGTGATAACTATTATTGCTCAAGGTGTGTTTGAAATCTTTTATTTTTGCCTGTGTGTGGGCTCTCGTGGGTATGAACACACACACCTTCCAATGAATTCAATCTCTTCCTCCTTTGAAGGAATACCGCAAAATTTTTAGTTTTAAATTTTATATACTTACTTGTTAAATTTATTTATAAGGTTATTATTATTATTATTTTTTGAGACAAGGCTTTTCTTTGTAGCCATGGCTGTCCTGGAACTCCCTTTGTAGATCAAGCTGGACCAGGTTGGCCTTGAACTCAGAGATCCACCTGTCTGCCTCCCAAGCACTAGGATTAAAGTCGTGAACTACCACTACCTGCTAGGATTTTATTATTCTTTATGCTGTTAGGGTATAGAGCATTGGTTCTCAGCCTGTGGACCTTGCTCTCTTTGGGGTCAGCTGACCCTTCCACAAGGGTTACATATCACATATCTTGCATTTATTTACATGTCGATTCACAACAGTGGCAAAATTAGATATGAAGTAACAACAACAATAATTTTAAGGGTGGGAACCCTACAACAAGAGGAACTATAGTGATATATTGTTTGTGCTCTAACAAAGCTCAGAGGGCGGAGCTAAGCCACTAGTTAGCCATAGAGGACAGGCAGTGGTGGCACACACATTTAATTCCAGCGCTCCAGAGACAGCAGATGGATCTCTGTGAGTTCAAGGCCACTCCGGGCTATGAGACTGAACCTTTCTGAAAGAAACAGAGCTCACACGAAGGTGATCTCAGCCCTTGGGACCCCACGCCTTTAATCCCAGCACTAGGGAGGTGGAGACAGGAGCAATATGGCTGAGCGGAGAGAGGAATATAAGGCGGGAGGTGACAGGAGCTTAGGGCAGACCAAGTCAGTCTGAGGAGGCAGACTGAGGACAGGATCACCCCTTGGTCTGAGCATCGGCAGAGGTGAAGACTCTAGTGGCTGGTCACTCTGCCTCGCTAGTCCTTCACTCTCACCTCCAATCCCCATAGCTAACTCCGAGTTTTTATTATTAAGAAAAATTAGAATTAGAATTAGAATTCATACTGCGAGGAACCTAACAGTCGCAGCATTAGGAAGGTTGAGAACCACTGGTGCAGAGATGGCTCAGAAGTCCAGAACACTTACTGTGCTATAGAGGACTTAGGTTCCGTCCTCAGTACCGGTGAATAACCAGTTCCAGAGGGTCTGGCACCCTCTTATGCCCTCTGAAGGCACCGGTCACACAAATGGTACACGTAATACATGCAGGTAGAACACTCATAACATAAACTGAATCTTTTTAAAAAGTGGAATTGGGGGGTGGAAAGATGTGTCAGTGGTTAAGAGAATCGATTGCTCTTCCACAGGACACTGGTTAAAGTCCCTGCACCCAGCTAATGACTTAGAACTGCCTGGAACTCTAGTTTGAAGGGCTGCTACCTTCTGGCCTTCAAGGCACCTTAATTAACCTTTCTAGAACCTCCAGTATAGTCTTTGGTGATGAAAACAAACTTTTCTTCCTTCTCTTCCTGAGGCATGATCTCACTATTTTGTTCAGGGTTATTTCCTACAGTCCTCCTGCTTCAGCCTGCAAGTAAGCTGGAATTATAGGCACAAGAAACAGCCAAGGTTTGCCCTATTTGTCTTAAGTAATAGTTAAATATTTTACCTTTAAATATATTGCTACCTTAATTGTCACATAACTCTATAAACATTAGCTATCAGATTTTGGGGAATTTATCAGATTGAGGTACTGAGGTTTTGTTGTTAAATTTTTGAGACTGTCCTTACATGGTCTGGGTTATCTTCTACTGTGTGGTCTTTCTGCCTCTGCTTCCTGATGGGCTGGGAGCCACTGCACCTGAGTATTGCTATTTTTTAAAAAGATCTTTTGGGTAAATTGTTACTGTATAAAATTAGTTGTGTAAATTAATATATAAGACACCAAGATAAATTGTTTTTATGGTACTGAAATTTCAATAGAGGGATTAGAATTATTTGTATGTATTTATATGGATACGTACATATGTCTGCCACCTGTATAGGTATGTATATGCATATGTGTATATATTCTTTTTACAGAAGAAAAGGTAAAATTTTTAATGAACAGTAGAAAAGTCTAAAATCTAGAGTTGTTGCCCTTAAATAGCTGTCATATGATCAAATCGAATAACTTCTACATTAGAAACATATACTTTGAGTAAATTATTGAATTGCATTTCAGGCAAAAGGATGCCACGAAGAAAGAAAAAGTGTAAAGAAGCCTCTGAAAGCCAGACCCTAGAGAAGGATCCAGAAACCAGCGGATGTGTCAGTGTGAAGAAGAAGCGTAGACTTGAGGACTTACTCATAGTGATATCTGACAGTGATGGAGAGGTCAGTGTCTGACATGGAGTTGGAGGTCTCAGGCTAGGCCTCGTTACCCAGGAGGGTTTGTTTCAACTGTGCCTGCATGCTAGCAGCTTTACTTGATTTTCTTTTGATTTCTACGTGGAATTATGGGCTATTTAAAAGAAGGTAGCCATGCTGTTTGGTGGGGATGGATTATACTTTTCCTTTTTTGTAATATGTTAACCCAATATATTTTAGAAGTGTTAGAGTAAGTTAAGCCAAATATACAGTGTAATTTTTGTGTGTTTGGGAAGTAAAAGCAGATGTGAGTGGTGCTTGGGATGGCTTTGTATGCTAAGGAACCACACTAGCACTTGAGCAGAGAAATTGACATTATTGTGGAAAGGTTTTTAGGAGAGAGTTTTCTAGATTTTAAACCTTCTCCTTTATTTACCATTTCTCTTTGTTTCTTTTTTATCTGCTTGTTAGGTCAGATCCAGTGCATGATGAACCAAGCCATTGTGTCTTACGTCTTTCATTTGACTCAGTGGGAAAGTGTTCATCTCTCTCCATCAGTTTCAGAGTCACCTTTGACTCCTTTTTTCATCTGTTACCCCTAGTCGGTCTCCACATGCTTTGGGTTTTACCTCTAAGTGAATCTCAGTTCTCTTTCCGTATCCATTTCTTGCCCTGTTCATCTGTTAGGTAATTTTTGCAATAGACTAAAATGTCTCTTCTGCCTTGCTTTTCCTCCCTACATTTCATCTCATTTCATTTATTGCAACTATTTATTTAGGTCCCTGTGTGGAGGGGGGTTTGTGAGATACCCTACTCACATGTGTGGGAGGCAAAGCTTGAACATCTTGTACTCACTGCTGCAGAAACTGTGGCATTCTAGAGTGTTCCTCTCCTATTGTTTTCCCTTTTTACCCATTGCTGTATTTATTTTACTTTCCTTTGTTTTCCCTTAGTTTTCTTTATAAATCTTAATTTTCTTAAATAAAAATAGATCTTTTTTTATACAGCATATTTATTCTGTTTATGGTTTCCACTTTCTCAACTCCTTCCAGATCCTCCCCAATTCCCCACCCACTCAAATCCGCCGACATCAAAAGATAATAGTAAGATAAAATAATAAAGACTGGAGTGGAAGAAGCAAACAGAGGAAAAACCCAAGGACCACATAATAGATGCTGAGACACACAAACTCACACACAGAAGCCCATAAAACACAATGTAAAACCGTAGTCTACCCAGAGACCTGTGAGGAAGAAAGAAAAGTAGTGCCCACACAAAGCGTTATGAGACAGAAAACCTCCAAAATTGCATTGAATTTGTTTTGTTAGTTTTCTAGCGCTGGGCATGGGGCCTGTCCTTAAGAGACTTGGTTGTGAACGGTTATCAATTGGAGATAGCTTCTGGGTAAGGGATGAAGGCTTGTCTCCACTTTCCTTCCCATCACTGGTACCCCAACTGGTGAGACTGTGCAGGCCCTGTGCAGGCTGTACAGTCTCAGTTCCTATAGGCTTTAGGCCTGCCGTGTTTGAAAGGCTTGTTTTCTTGGTGTCCTCCACCCCCTCAGGCTCTTACAGCTCTTCGCCCTCCTCTTTGGGAGGTCCCTTGAACTCTGAGGGGAGGGATTTTTAGGTCTTTTGCTCTCTTCACATTGTCCATTGTGGCTCTTTCTAGCCCCGTCTACTGTAGAAGGAAGCTTCTCTGATGATGATTGAGCAAGACACTGATGTGATTTCCCTGTTGTGTATGTGTGTGTTTCTGTGAAAGTGTACCATGTGAGTTAAGGTACCACAGGAGGCCAGGATAGAGTGTCAGACCCCCTGGAGCTGGCTGAGCCCCTGATGTGGGTGCTGAGAGCTGAACTGTAGAACAGGAACTCAGGAAGTGCTTTCAGCCACTGAGCCATCTTTCCACCCCCACCCCCAATTTAGCTTTTTTGCATTTTAAAGAATACTTTTTTATTTTGGATTTTGGAGTCAAGGTTTCTCTGTATAGTAGTCTTTTTGTCCTGAAACTCACTTTGTTTACTAGGTTGGCCTTGAACTCACTTAGATCCACCTGCCTCTGCCTCCCTAGTGCTGGGATTAAAGGCACTCACCACCACTTCCCAGCAAAAAAAAAAAAAAACAAAACTTTAAATGACTCTTTTAGAATATTAAGAAGCAGTTGGTATTAGGAAAATCAACTTTTTGGTTTTGTCAGTTGAAAATCAGTATGAATTAGTCCATGTTTCTTATGACCTTTGTGCTGCCTACTGTGATTTTCAGCTGTTTTTCAGCTTGGGCAACAGCTCTTTTGGTTTCCATTGTAGATCTAAGGCTAGGTCAGTTTCTTGATTTCTTATGGTCCATAACACTTGTGCTTTTTTCTGTGGTATTATTTGTCACTCTTTGAAATTGCTACTGTTTTAATATTTTTAAAAATTACATTTTCATTATTTTGTGTGAATGTGTGTGGGTGAATGCTTGTGGAGGCTGGAGAGTAACTTTTTGGAGTTTGCTCTCTCCTACCATGTGGATTTGGGGATTAAACTCACACTGTCTGGCTTGGTGGCAGACATGTTTACCTCTGAGCCATCTTGCTGACCCCTGCCTGCCATGATATTTTTTAACATCTATTATTGAACTATTTCTGGAGAGCAGTAATTTTGCATGTTAAGAACCTATCAGTAGAGCTTATCATTTAGCATTCTTATAAAACACTTGCATTAGGTTTTTCTTTTATCTAAAAACTTATTTATTTTAATGTATGTGTGTGTTCTTGCATGAGTTTATGTGTCCCATCATATGCAGGTGCCTGTGGAGTCCAGAGGGCGTCAGGCCCCCTGGGACTGGAGTTACAGGCACCTGTGAGCTGCCTGATCTGTGTGCTGGGAACCCATGTTTGGTCCTTTGTAAGAGCAGTAAGTGTTCTTAACTGGTGCGTTAACTCAGCCTCCAGGTTTTACTTCTATTTATTTTTAAGGGTTCTCTCCCACCCCCCTGTTTTCTCAATGTTTTGATACACAGTCTCACTATGTAGCCCTGACCATCCTAGAACTTGCTTTGTAGAGCAGGCTGGCCTTGAATTAACAGAGATCTTCATAATTTTGCCTCCCAAGTGCTGAGATTGAAGGTATGAGCCACTATGCTTAGCTTTAGCTTTATTTAAATATTCCTTGAAGAAAATGTCTTACCTGGGGTATAGCTCAGTGGTCAAACATTTGCCTAGCATGAGAAATGGCCTCCTAGGTTTGATCGCTAGCATTGTAAAACACAAAACCACCAGATGTAGTGGTACACCTTTAACCTTGGCATTGGGAAGCAGAGGCAAGATGTATTTCTATGAGTTCAATGGCAGTCTGGTCTTCATAATGAGTTCCAGGACAGCCAGGGCTACAGAGAGACCCTGAATCAAAACCAAAACAAATTACAAAAAACAAGTAACCCCCACAAAACATAAAAGTACCCAAAAACTAAAGTACTCTAAACAAAAAGTGCCCAAGAAACCAAGAAAACGTTCTGTTCTGTGGTGTACAAGAGGCCAGGGAATGCCTCTTTTTAAGTGTAAAGGTGGTAACACACAGTCATGACATATTTCGGGCTGTAGTTCTGCTTTCAGCACATGTTCTCTCTTGCGTTGGCTCCACCCATGCTTCCAGCTCTTTTCATCCTATGGTCCCGGCACCTCTGGTACCTTGGGCTTTCACGTGACCTAGGTAGGCCTCACCTATAGCTTCTTCAGTGGCTCAGGATCTCCTTGTACGGGCTCTGACTGTAACACATTGGCTGACTTCAGCTGCTCTCAGAAAACACGGAATACCGGACTCCGTGGACTCTTTAATCTTGTTCCTTCCATGCTTGCAAAGTAAGTGCCAAAGGAAGGCATTGCCAAGTGCTGCTGTCAGCACAATATGTAGCCTGACTCAGAGTACAGCTGTGTCTGCTTTTGAGTGCTGACCTTGAAGAAACTTTGCCAAGTAGTTTCTCTGAGGAGTGGGCAATCCATTCAGTTTAGGTTTTCTTCCGTTAAATGTATTTGATTTTCATAAGATAGCCTCCAGTGGATTTTGCCCTGAAGACACCTTTCCTAGTGTCCCACTGTAGCACAGTTTTCAGTGCTAGATCCAATTCTGTCTTAAAATTCCTACTGCCAGCTGGGTGTTAGTGGCGCACGCCTTTAATCGACTCGGGAGGCAGAGGCAGGCCAGGCCGATCTCTCATTTCAAGGCCAGCCTGGTCTATAGAGCTAGTTCCGGAGTAGGCTCCAAAGCAATGCAGAGAAAAACCCTGGCCTGAAGAAAACAAACAAATGAACAAACAAAAACAAAACATCTTACTGCCAAGCAAATTAGTTTACTTGTGTAAATTCAACTTTATTCAGGTTCTCAGGACACAGGCTTAAATGACTTCTGTCCTAGTTCCTGATAGCCATTGTTTTCCTCTGAAAACTCATGAGCGAGCCCCACCGTTCGTCTCTCTCTCTCTCTCTCTCTCTCTCTCTCTCTCTCTCTCTCTCTCTCTCTCTCTCTTCTCTTCTTCTTCTTCTTCTTCTTCTTCTTCTTTTTCTTGTCTCTCGTCTCTCTTCTTTCTTCAGATTTATTTGTGAACAGTATTCTGTCTGCTTGCATGTCTCCACACCAGAAGAGGCACCAGGTTTCATTACAGATGGTTGTGAGCCACCATGTGGGTGCTGGGAATTGACTTCAGGACCTCTGGAAGAGCAGCCAGTGCTCTTAACCTCTGCACCATCTCTCCAGCCTTTCTCAGCATTTTTGTCTTACCGGTTCCCATTAAAATAGTCCATTAAGCTCTGTTTATAGCACTCAGGGACTTTTCTTACACAAAGTTCTAAACACTTTCACATTTCTACCCACAAACCAGTTCCAAAGGCCTGGGAACCTTGTGGACAGGCTTATCATGGCAATGGCCTTACTACGTAGTACCAGCTTATCATGGCAACGGCCTCACTACTTAGTACCAGCTTATCATGGCAACGGCCTCACTACTTAGTACCAGTTTATCATGGCAACGGCCTCACTACTTAGTACCAGGTTCTAAGTTGCTTTACTCTTGTGATAAAGTGCCCTGATAAAAGCAACTTAAGGGAGAAAGTTTATTTTGTCTTGCCGTTCCAAAGTCATAGAGCTCATCATGGTAGAGAAGACATGTCAGGAGCAGGAAGCTATTGTTCACATTACATCTACATTCAGGAAGCGTGTGTGTGTGAACAGGAAGTAAGGCAGGTGGTGAAGCCTTAAGACCTAACCCAGTGACCCACTTCTTAGAGTGAGGCTGTCGTTCCTAAAAGTTCTACAATCCTCCCAGACAAGGTCTCTGTCTGGGAACCAACTATTCAAATATACAAACAAGCCTATGGGACCTCGTTTCATATTCAAACCACATCTCTGCTCCTGTTTTTTTTTTTTTTTTTTTTTTTTTTTACTCTTGTGATGCTTTACTGTACCTGATGATTTGAAGGACCAAATCTTGTACCTGTGTTCAGTGTTTGTCCTTAATTTTATGCTTTCTAAGGATGTTCTGCCTATGACATAATGATATAAGTTTTTTAATATTACTGTTTTTTTGAGACAGAGTCTCTTACTTTGTAGACCTGGCTGGTCTAGAACTTACTGTGTAGATCAGGCTGGCCCTGAACTCACAATCTGCCTGCCTATGCCTTCCAACTGTTATCTTCACTCTTTTTTTTTTTCTAATTTTTTTTTGAAACAGGGTTTCTCTATATTGCTTTGGAGCCTGTCCTGGAACTTGATTTGTAGACCAGGCTGGCCTAGAACTCACAGATCCACCTGCCTCTGCCTCCCAAGTGCTGGGGTTAAAGGTGTGCGCCACCAACGCCCGGCTGTCTTCACATTTTTAATCATTTTTTCTGAAGTCTTTTCATCTCATTTTCCGACTGTTCTTTGTTCTCACGGCTTGTAGTAGCAGTGGGAATGCGGATAGAATTTGTTTAATGTTTTGTTCTAATGGTTACTTTTATAGTGTGCTTTTCATAATTCCTTTTATTGTCTTTTCTTATTATGGCTATCATCTGGTTTTTCAGTTTTGATTGGTATTATTTGACTTTTACTTTTCAATCTATGTAGTAGTTGATGGATTTACTTTACTATATTTTTAAATTTAATAGTAACATAATTTCTATACTAGTAGAAAGAAGGACATTAACATAGTTTTCTTTTTTAATGTAAAAACAGCTCTCACTGGAAAAAGGGAAAGAGATAGTTTATTCTGGAGCCATATATGTGTGGCCATGGCCTGGGAACATGGATTGAGGTTACCCCAAATTCCATGTTCCAGTATGGTAGCAGTTTTGTGACATTTCCGTGATAACAGAATAAAGAAAATCATAAATCAAGGCACTTCAAAAAATAGGTGGTTATAGCAAAGTAGCGAAATCTCAGTTACAGGTTTTAAATGCTATCTGATGGCTCTTATCCTTTTGGTTGGTGAAAACTAGGATTTTGTTATGTCAATATATTCCAAAAGGTTTTTATCTGTGTTAGCCATAGGATGTTAGGTCCAACACAGAGGTAGGCAAAAAATGTGTCTTTAAGGGGCAAAGATAGCCCAAGATAAATTGTAATTAGGACCCAAAACATTCCAAGTTTTAATCAGTACATGAGCCTTTGCAGATAGCTTCTTCACAGGAATTCCATTCACTGTTTTAGTGTTCATTAGTGTGTGTGTCGCTACCGTGTGTGTCGGTTAGAGGACAGCTTTGTATGTCACTACTGTGTCACTACCGTGTGTGTCGGTTAGAGGACAGCTTTGTGTGTCGCTACCATGTCGCTACCGTGTGTGTCGGTTAGAGGACAGCTTTGTGTGTCGCTACCATGTCACTACCGTGTGTGTCGGTTAGAGGACAGCTTTGTGTGTCGCTACCATGTCGCTACCGTGTGTTCGGTTAGAGGATAGCTTGTGTGTCACTACTGTGTCACTACCGTGTGTGTCGGTTAGAGGACAGCTTGTGTGTTGCTACTGTGTGTGTCGCTCTCAGCTCTTTTCTTCCTCTTCCACCTGCATGCAGAGCCGTCACACAGGCCATCACGCTCGCATGGCAAGTGCTTTACCTGCTGAGCCATCTCACGGTCCCCTTTTGTATTTATTTGTCCCTAATTTTGTTTTATTCTTAGATCTAAAATGAAATATATGAAATATTTATGGTTAGTTTTTTTTTCCCTGTGTTTCTTTAATCACTTGTGGTTGAATGATGTGTGTTTATTAAATTTGTTAAAAAGGTGCTATAAGTATAACATTTCCTGAGTTCTTAAATGTTTTATGATGTTTGCTTGATGAGATACAAAATGCTTTAATCATTTTTGCTTTGTAATTCTTTAGTTTATTGCTTTTAGCTTTTGTTTATTTATTTGTTGGTACTTTTGCTTTTGTAAGCTGATTTTAGGATATCTACTAACTTTCCTTTTTGATGGTCAGTTATTATGTCTGTCAATCTGAATACTTTAGGAATTTTTCTTTTATTTGCTTAGCATTTACTATAGGATATGTCTGGGAAATTGATTGTTCAGGCCATTTTCTTAGAGAACAGTAGACACTTTAATGATTCCTGATCTCCCCCCCTGAAATTTAATATCTTAATTTAGAATTTAATATTTTGTTTCCTCTTCTGGATCCCCAATAATACATATATCATATTTGCCTCTATTCTTTTTCATCTGCTTTCTCCTATTTTTTTAAAATTGCTTTCTCTATTTCTTTTTTTTTTTTAAGATTTGGATGAAATCAATTTATTATATATAATAATATATATATACCCAGACTTATAGCACTCTGTGCCAACTTCAGGGTGAGAGCTGTAACCTCTGCATGCATCCCATAGTGTGGACAGTAGCGCCAGTTCCTCACAGCTGTCCCCAGCATAACAAGGTGAAAAGCTCAGGTCGTGCTAAATTCTTCACATGCATAAAAACCGACTTCATGCTTATCACAGGTAGTATTAGCCTGTGAGCAGTCTTTACCTTCCACACTAAACTGAAGCCAGGTGGTGATGGCAGCCCACACCTTTAATCCCAGCATTTGGGAGGCAGAGGCAGGTGGATCTCCCAAGATCAGCTTCGTCTACAAGAGCTAGTTCCAGGACAAGCTCTAAAGCTAGAGAAACCCTGTCTCGTATAACTTTTTTCAGCCTTTGACTCCTTCCGTTAGGGTAACACAACCTCGTGTGTACACACTAAAAGCAGCTGGAACCAGTCACTAAAAGCTAAAATATCTGCTTGCAGGTAATTATGCACCCTAGATACCATTGAGACTGGAACTCAGCCTGTCCAGTTAGCACCACTCTCAATGCTGTATTCAAGTTCCATGCCTTTGTTTTCTGAGATAGGATTTCTCTGAGGCTTTGGAGGCTGGGAGTGTGCACCACCAACGCCCGGCTTCTAACTGCCACTGCCTCCAGAGTGGTGAGGTCAAGGAATCCTAACTTTGATACATTTTTTGTCTGAAAGTAATGGTGTTTATCAAGTTTTGAATAACAAGAACTATATAGTATATATGGGCACACATGAATTTACAACTGCTGGAATGTATCTAAAGAACCTACACTCAGACCACATGAAAATGTTAGCCCTTAATTAACCTCCGTCAGTGGTTCAAGCCCACCGGGACACAGGCACCTCCAGTACCCTTTATCTTCTCTTCAGCTCTTCTGCTGAAAAATGTGGCTTTCAGGATGACAGGCTGCTTAGGGAGCTGTCCCTTCCCCAGGACTTTGTAGTAGCCCGATCACACAGCATCAGTGATGGGAGCAGCTCCAGTCTGGTTCTTGCAGCATTGACCCGGGTCTGCTCACTGACCAGTGTCCACACCTTATCCAGGCTGACAGCGGGCAGAAGCTCTGGTTCCTCTTTAAGTGGTAATGCCTCACACCAGCTTTCCCAAAGCAACCTGGCTGGTATTTGTCGAAGTTGATCCTGTGGTGATGCATGCCTCCAGCATTTCCGCATCTCCTGGGTGCTTGCGGTGTTTACCAGCGGACATGCAAAGCAATGTGACCGGGGCCATGGCTCACGTGGCCCGGAGTTTCAGGTCTTCCTCAGTCTGGATGGCATGGCGGCAGCAGAAAAGAAAGAGCTGCTTTCTCTATTTCTATTTTGGTTATCTTGATTATTGTTTGGTCTTTTTCAGTGCAACTTATTAAGTTTTGTTGTTAAGACAGGGAGTCTTCATGACTCTGGTTGCCCGGGAACTCACTGTGTAGATGAGGCTGGTCTGCTTTGTCTCTTAAGTGCTACTTTCTAAGCTTTGATGTGGAGTGGGGTTGGTATATTTGGTTTTCTATTGATTTTATAGAATTCCTTTCTTTTTCTTTTCATCAACCAGTGGCCACAGAATGATTTACAATAAATGAATATACACTGAATTTATCACTTATTGAATCAAGTGTCTCTGGTCTTGGGTAGATGTCTACTAGTATTTTGGAGATTGGCCAGTTTTTATGTGATTCTGAGTATGTAATCATGTCAGTGTATTATTCAATTCCATTTTTATGGTTTAATTGGTTTTAGATCTTGCATGCTCTCTTTTGAATTAAAAAAGACCTTGTTGTGTGTACCATTTTAACAATCCCTGATAATTCAAAGGCTTTTACTAATCAAAAGGAAATATAGAAGAAAAGGAGAAATTATTAATTTTAATGTCATTTAGTCTGATCATATCTCTTGTTTACAGCAGGAAGCAAAAGAGGAGAATGGATTGCAGAAACTGAAGATGAAACAGTCGAACAGATCAAAGTGTTTGGCTAAAAGAAAAATTGCACGTATGTTTTCATTTTTTAGTTGAATTGATAAGTGTTTTCATTAGGAAAAGAAAATTCTCTAGGGTGTATATGTTTCTTGTTTTGTTTTTTTTGTTTTGTTTTTTAACTTTTGCAAGTTTCTTTCTGTCTGTCTTTCTTTCTTTTTTTTTGTTTTGGTTTTTTAAGACAGTGTTTTTCTGTGGCTTTGGAGGCTGTCCTGGACCTTGCTCTTGTAGACCAGGCTGGTCTCAAACTTGAACTCACAGATATCTGCCTGCTGCTGCCTCCTGAGTGCTGGCTTTAAAGGTGTGTGCTACCACTGTCCAGCACTTTTTTTTGCAAGTTTCTTAGAGAGTTACTTTCTGCCTACATTTGACTTGCTAGAGGAAGACTGTTGAAACTGAATGCGATCTTCATGGCTGGGCACTCTTACTAGAGTGCCCTTAAAGATTTTATGTGTGTTTGTGCTAGCTTGAATGTGCCTGGTACCAGCAGAGGGCATTGGATCTCCTGGAACTGGAATAGAGATGATTTGATTTGAGCTACTGTGTGTTAGGAACTGAACCCAGGTGCTCTGCAAGAGTAGCCAGTGCTCTAACCATCGATCCATCAAGAGACAGTCATTCAGCTCCCTTTCTCTTTCTTTCCTATGTAAATCTTAGACAAATTGCAGTTTTCAGCTGACCTCTATTCATCAGTAAAAGGCATGGCTGGGAGATGACTTATTATTCTTTTGTATTAAGAAAAAAAATTAAGTTTAATGTGTTTAAAATTAGTGTTAGCTTAGATAGGTAATTCTGCCATGGGTGCTGTTGAGCAGCATATTACAAAGCTGAAATCCACAGTGGCCAGGCACTGCCAAGACTCAGAGCTTAAATCTGCGTGGTGTCACTGCCCAGGAATGACTGTGCTGGAACAGTACAAGGGGCCATATTGATGGAAGTATGCAGTCAGCTCAGCTCTGTGATGAGTGGCCCAGGGTGGCTCCACTGTGTGACCCAGATACATTTCTCCACCTTGGACCATAGGAAGTTCTGTGCTTTGATTTAGAGAGTTGGTATGCATACAGTAGGGTGGCTGACATGTATTGGTGCTAAAGTAGCTTTTTGAACTTTTGGGAGAAAAACTGATTTGTTCATGCCTTCTGGAGGGAATGTTATACTTGAACTCATGATGGTTGACCTATCTAAATATATCGGATAGTTCTTGGTAAGGGCATCCTTAAGAGCTGCACAAATGTATAATTTTAGTAAAATTGTATCTTTGGGGAACTAACTCATTTGAAAAGGAAAAGTCTGGGCCATTTTTCTGTGCTGAAATTTGTTTATAAAACTAAAAGTGATGATAAAAACTACATTCCCCCAGTTAAAGAGCTGGACTGGTTTCCAGGGATTGCTCTCTGATTTAGGCTTGCTTATCCCCCTGTTTCATGAAACTGCACTGCCTACCTAAGAATGGCACCGCTTACGGGGGTGGGGATGGTGTAGTGGTGGGGCGGGCCCTCTCACATCAGTTATTAATGAAGAAATGCCCCATGGACTTATTTACAGGCCAGTCTGATGGAGGCATTTCCTCGGTTAAGATTTTCTCTTTCAGATGACTCTTGCTTGTGTCAATTTGATAAAAGAACCAACCAGTACAGCCATATAAAATAAATTGAATTATAGTTGAAAGTAAAATCAAGACTAGGAAAGAGAACTAAGTTGTTTATATGGAAGTAGTATGAAGAAATGTATGCCAAAAAAATAGATGACTTGTACTTTGTGGATAAATTCTTAGGAATACACAAACCAAAATTTATTCAAGAAGTATAAAATTAAAACAGAACTAATCTAATAAAAAATTGAAGGAATACACAAACCAAAACTTATTCAAGAAGTATAAAATTAAAACAGAACTAATCTAATAAAAAATTGAAGTAACAAAAACCAGTAGCTATAAACAAAAAGTAAGTTTGGCTTCATGGGTGAACTTTGTCAAGGATAAAGAAATATTAGCAGCAGTTTTTCATAAGCTCCTACAGATATTAGATGGCACATTACTGTCCATCTTACTCCTTAAGTCCAATACCATGTCCACAAGAAAACAAAAGACTGATATTTCTTTAGAATCTAGATGCAAAAATGTCATCATTGCTTGGAATTGAATTCAAGGCTTCATGCTTACGAAAGCTCTCTACCTGCCAGGCAGTGATGGCGCACACCTTTAATCCCAGCCCTTGGGAGGCAGAGGCAGAGGCACGCATATCTTTGTGAGTTCGAGGCCACCCTGGTCTACACAGTGAGTTCCAGAACAGTCAGGACTACACAACGTACACAGAGAAACCCTGTCTCAAAAAACAGAGGGGTGGGCAATGTTTCCTTAGCGTGCATGAAGTCCTAGTTGAATCCCCATCACTATATAAAGTAGGTGATGCATAGCTATGACCTAGTGTTACTAGAGGCAGAAGTCATCCTCAAGGCAGTCTGGACATCACATCCCATCTGAGAAAAGCAAAGATTCTGAAGAGTAAAATTGTTCTGCTTAAATGTTGAGCATAAAACCGTATGGTATTTAGCAAAAAGCGCTATCATGGTTTCTGTTTGTTCATTCAACAACTGCTGATTTCCAGGGGCTCGTAAGTGCTAGAGATACAATAATGCACAGGGCAGGCAAACTGCCTCCATGAGGGCTTATGCTCTAGGTAACGCAGGGTTCTTGTAAAATTTAATAATCCTGACCACACTTTATCTTAGCTGACTTTCCATATTAGATTAAAAAGTCATCCTAAATGGTTTGCAGTAATGTCCATCGACAGTTTGATGGATTCTGTTTTTTGCCATCATGCTAACTTTTCGTTTGTGGTATTCTTCTCTTCCCTATACTCTTACAGAGATGTCTGAAGAAGAACAATTTGCTTTGGCTCTCAAAATGAGTGAGCAGGAAGCTAGGGAGGTGAACAGCCAGGAAGAGAAAGAAGAGGAGCTCTTGAAGAAAGCCATTGCTGAAAGCCTGAATGTAAATACATGCTGTGTTGAAAGTTTGTGGGATTTATTAATAATGTTCTTAGTTACTTAGTGGTTGGTATAGCTGCATTAGAAATGAGCTATGGTAGTGTATAGGATTTTCAACTAACTATATCTCGGTACTTTTTTTTTAAGTCTGTGTTGGTGAATTGCTGGTTAATCCAGTTAGAAATGTTTTTCTTACTGTATGAGTTTGCTTCCACACCACAGATTTTTCAGTCAGTGGCTTAAAAGAATTATAGTAAGTGGGCAGCTTCTGAAGAGTTACAGAATACCAAGAATTCCAAAGGCCAAGTGTAAAAGGGGCTGGAGAGATGGTTCAGCAGTTAATCCAGCTTCAGGGTACCTGAAACTTCCCATGGCAAAACACTAATGTACATTAAAAAATGTTAAATTATGATTTAAATACATGCAATAGAAATTATTTTAAATGTTAAGGATACTTGCCAATAGCAGATTTGGAGACATTCTTTATTGTATTTACTTGTTAGCTTGTTTGAGCTGGAACCTCCTAGAGTTGAAAGGGCTGGCTTTGAACTTGTAAATTTAAGCAGTCCTCCACTTCAGCATTCTGAAAAGCTTAGGATTATAAGAGTGTATCACCATGTGAATATATATGTCTAATTTGAACTATTCTGTATACTATATTCCCTTTATATGAGAAATGGTATAATAAATATATATAGGCATTCACTTCACATTGGGGAATCTGTTTGAATTGAGCAGCTATGTTTTGAAGAAGAGAAACTCCTAGGGACAGTACCTACCAGTTTTGTTCTTCCTATGACTCTTCATATACATCTATTTTAATAATAAACCTGGTCTGGTACGGGATCACTTGTTTCAGAGTTGCTGGTCTTCTGATGCTTCTGCTACCAAATCTCGACCTCTGGCTACTGGAACATCTTCACATTCCCATGAAGAGAACACCAAAGATTCTGGAACCACTGAAGGCATGTCTTCCTGTTCTGACTCCTTCCAGTCATCAAGTATAACTATATCACAGGGATCTTCTACTGAGTATAGAGACAGAGCTGCCCCAAATCCTTGTTATGATGTAAAAGAGTTTCAAACAGAAATAGTTGAAATTTCATTAATATCCAACATACTTTTATCTTCAAGGAAAAACCACCCTTTGGCTAAAGTCAGAGAAGGGCTTTTTGTAACCACATTTTGTAATTCTTGGTAAGTGATAGCTTACCAAGTTGTCTTAATTGAAAAAGAAATTTGTCCTTAGCCCTACTTTTTCTCAAATACCTACAGGCGTATGGCAGCTGGTACCTTCATCACTGTTTAAAGGCTCACATGTCAGTCAGGGAAACGAGGCTGAGGAAAGAAAGGAGCCCTGGGACCACAATGAAAACCCTGAAGAGGAGCCGGTCTCTGGCAGCTCAGGAAGCTGGGACCAGTCAAGCCAGCCAGTGTTTGAGAATGAGAGCGTTAAATGTTTTGACAGATGTACTGGCCTCTTGGCTGAGGCTGAGCACACACAGTGTGGGAAGCTGCAGGAAAGTACTGGGAGTCGCTATGCTTTTCCCAAAGCTGTCCAGGGTAGGGGGGACACAGCTAGGCAATGCCTCTCTAACCCAGCAGACTCCAAAGGTCTCCAGGACAATGGGGGCACTGTGCACTACTACTGGGGTATTCCATTCTGCCCTGCTGGGGTAGATCCTAACCAGTACACCAATGTCATTCTCTGCCAGTTGGAGGTTTACCAGAAGAGCCTGAAAATGGCTCAGAGGCAGCTTTTTAAAAAAAGAGGGTTTGGGGAACCAGTGTTACCTAGACCTCCTTTTCTGATCCAGAATGGATGTGGCCAAGAAGATGAGACTAGTGAAAAAGATGAAGGAGTCTCAGAAGACACGGGAGAGGAAGCCAAAGAGCAGAGGCAGGAGCCTAGGGCATCTGTCTGGCACTCAGAAACCAAGGATTTTCAAAAAAGTCCAATTAAAAGCTTGAAACAGAAACTTTTGTTGGAGGAAGAACCAACAACCAGTCATGGTCAGGTAAGGGTCAGTGGTACTATAACTAAGGATCATTTATTTACAGATAATATAAGGATTATTTTAACTATTTTTTTTGTGGTCTTTCCCTCTATCTGCTTATTAAAACAATACACGCTCACTATATAAGATGAGAAAAGTGCAAAAAAGAAGAAAAGAATCTGGTGGTGGTGCACACCTATAATCCCATCACTCGAAGGCTGAAGCACCCTGGCCAGCCTAGGCTGCATTGTGAGATAATCATTATCATTTTTAAACATACAAAACACATTTTTCTTTTAAATTTTTGAGCAATTTTTCTGCACAAACTTTGTTCATTTATTTTATAGCTTACCAAAAATCTTATTGTACTTAGCAGATAGACGTCAAAACATTATTCCATCTTGTTAGAATATACCATATTTTCCAAACTGTTTATTTTTAAAAGACAGGATTTCTCTGTGTAGTTCAGGCTTTTCTGGAACTCATACTGTCAATCAGACTGGCCTTGAATTCACAGAAATCTGCCTGCCTCTATCTCTGAGCTGGGACTAAATGTGTATGCCACTACATACACATTAAACTTTTTAAAATGTTTTTCTATAGGAAATATTTTTAAAAATTTTAGGAAATGTAAATTTTTCCCATACTGGATTCAATCCATGCTACTAATTTTAAGTGTACCTTCCATGAAATACCTTTCCTCACTTTTAAAAAATTTTTTATTTATTTTTAGACAAATGTCAAAGCAAAAAACACAGCTCTCATTTCCAAAGGCATAAGAATTAGTTTATTCTGCAGCCAAATATGAGTTGGTGTTGCTGAGTTGGTTGCCCCAAATTACATGTTTCAGCAAGGTATCAGTTTTATGAAGATTTTAAAGTAACTGGACAAAAAAAGTTATAGACCAAAACACTTTTCAAGGGACCTGGAGGGACAGCTTGGCAGTTAAGAGAGCGCTTGCTTCTCTTCCAGAAGACCAGGGTGTAATTCCCAGTATAGCTTCATCCAGGTGACTGGACACCTCTGTCTTCTGAGTACATACTTACATGCAGAGATGCACCTTTACACAAAAGAAAAAAAATTCAAGAACAGTATGGTGCACAAAGTAAGTTCTAGGCCAGGGCTGTTGCACAGAGAATCCCTGTCTCGAAAAACAAAACAAAACAATTATAGTTTGTTTATTTATTTATTTATTGTGTGTGTGTGTGTGTGTGTGTGTGTGTGTGTGTGTGTGTGGCAGGTGCACAAATGTCATAGCATGTACAAGGTCAGAAGACAGCTTTCTAGAGTTGTAATGATTAAAGTGAATTTGATTAAATTGCCTAGTGTAACACTTAGGGGCTGCCTACAGGGACCATTCTTCTTTAACAATTATGTCTTGTGTGTGTGTGTGTGTGTATGTGTGTGTGTGTGTGTGTGTATTGAGGTTTGTGTGTGTATGTATGAGTGTATGTGTGTGTGATGTGTGTATGTGTCTGTGTGTGTGTGTGTGATGTGTGTGTGTGTGTGTGTGTATTGAGGTTTGTGTGTGTATGTATGAGTGTATGTGTGTGTGATGTGTGTATGTGTCTGTGTGTGTGTGTGTGTGTGTGTGTGTGTGTGGTGTGTATGTGTGTGTATGGTGTGTGTATTTGTGTGTGTATGGTGTGTGTGTATATGTGTGCTTGCATGTGTATGTGTGTTTCTGGTGTGTATATATGTATGTGTATATGTGTGGTGTGTATGTGTGTGTATGTATATGTGCATGTGTGTGTGTATGTGCATGTGGTGTGTATATGTGTGAGACTGTGTGTGTACACGTATGTGTGTGTGTATGTGTGAGTGTATGTGTATGTGTGAATGTGTGTTTGTGTGTGTGTGTGTGTGTGTTTTATAGGTTAGAGACCAGAGGTTGACATTGTCTTTATTATTTTTCACTTTAATTAAAACAACACATTATTAAAACATTTATTTATTTGTTTGTTTGTTTGTTTATGTATTTAGTACCATAACATAAAGGTGAAGAGTAGTGGACAGCTTGTGGGAATCAGTTCTTTTGACCGGGACTCTGCTAGCAGTCCATGCTCTTAACTTTTGAGCCATCTGTTCCGTTCCCTAAATCATCAAAATTCTGTTATGTGGACACTAGGTGTCAGTGTTTTCTTTTTTTTCCTCTCAAAATAATAATAATAATAATAATAATAATAATAATACTTATTCATTGCTTAATTCAAAGAGTTGGGTGCATTATTCACTGTTGATATATTTTAACAAAAAGGCTTTTAGAACGTTGCATTTTATCTGTGTGGGTGAGTGCATGTAGGTCAGAGGGTAACGTGTGGGAGTCCCTTCTCCTCTTTTGCTGTATGAATCCCAGGGATCAGACTCAGGGTTGTCAGGCTTGGTAGCAAGTGCCCTTTTCCACTAAACCATCTTGCTGGCCCATTGACACTGTATTCCAGTTCAAATAGTACTGTTCATCTTTGATTAGTCATAGCTACATTTCCAGTCTTTATACAACTTTACCTTCCTCTTGATTATAGATTCAGTTTTTCTCCCTTTCCCTTGCTCACTTCCTCCTTTCCTTCTTTTAAATTTCATCATTTATTGCAATCAAAGACAGATTCCTAACTTGTTTGGGGTATTGATAAGATGTTAAGAAACCCTGAAAACTTTATCAAGTAGCTAAAGAGCTGTGTTTGCTGGAAGAAGGGCAGTGCCAGGGCCAGGGCGCTTTCTCAGAAAACCCACTTACGGTGGCATTTGTCGCTTTTTTTCATGGAGTTCACTAGATAGACCTGGTTAGCCTTAAACTTACAGTGATCTGCCTGCCCCTGCCTCCCAGTTGCTAGGATAAAAGGCATCAGCCACCATGCCTGGCCTTTGTTTTGTCTTAGTTTTTGAGACAGGGTTTCATTGTGTAGCCTTGGCTGTCCTAAAACTCACTCTGTAGACCAGCCTGTCCTTGAACTCGCAGAAATATGCCAACTTCTGCCTCCATAGTGCTGGAATTAAAGGCATGTGCCCCATACCCAGCATGTTTTATTCTTACTGCTAACTGTTAAATGGTAATTTTGAACAATTAGATTATTTTTAAAGGAAGAAACTAGGACTGGGGGGACTGGTTAGCTGGAGCTGACTGCATAGAACCTGAGGAGCAGCGTTCCATACCCAGAACCACTTTCAAGTCTAGCACTGGAGAGTTGGACACAGGGGGATGGAACCCTGGGGCTGGCAGGTCAGCTGAGCCTGGTCTACTTTGGGGTGCTTCCGGCCAGTGAGAGAGGCAGTCACCACCAAGAAAGAGGGACTTGATGACCTGAATTTGATTCCCGGAGTCCACATGGTGGAAAGTGAGGTCTTGGTACTTACCCTCTGACCTCCTCAGGTGCACCAATGACATGTGCATTCCTTCCCCAAAGATAAATAAGTGTAAAACAAAACAAAAAATAGCAAGAAAATATGCCTAGTGTGGTAGCATCTGCCGTTAGTTCCAGAGGAGAATCTATGTGAGCTGCAGGCCAGCCTGGTCTACATTTAGTGCGACTCTGCTACGAGCACTACACAGCAGTAACAAACACACTAACCCAAGGTGGATAACTTGTGGGGAATGACACGCAAGGTTGGCATCTGGCTTCCATGTGCACACATAAACATGAACAAAATATGTAATAGCAAGGGAAGAAATACGTTTGTCTGTGTACTTAGGATATTTCCTGTTTTTTGCAGTCTTCCCAAGGTGTGTTTGCTGAAGAAACCTGTGAAGAAGTTCTGAAGAGTTCTGAAGAAGGAAACTCTGTGCCTGCCTCACAAAGGTGGGAGCCAGGCCTCTTTCTACAGTTAGGCATAAAGACGATGAGCCCTGAAAGAGACTGACATGGAAAACTTGCCAGGGGACTTTATCTCCTTTATGTGTCAAGACTAGAAACCTTATTTAGTTCTAAGTTTGCAAAAAAGCATATTAAGCCCCTTCTCCTTTTTTTCTCCAAGACAGGTTTTCTCTGTGTAACAACTCTGATAGTCCTGGAATTCTCTGTCCTTGAATTTAGAGATCCATCTGCCTCTGCCTCCAAGTCCTGGGATTAAAGGCATGTGCCACCATTGCCCATTGCAAATATGCATCTCTTAGAAACTGAAACTATTAAGCGTGGAAGAGATCATAACGGGTTCTTACCCACTCTAGTCATCTTGGTATACAGTTTACCTGCCTTATTTCTTGCTGCTCTCTAATCCTAGCTTCCTAGACTGCCTTTGGCTTTCTTTCCTGTCTTCTTTCTCCTTTGGTTCTCTCTGCTTATGTTACTTTTCCTTTCACATAGCATACAGATAGTAGCTTTCATGTCATCCCCTCAGATTTGTGCAATTGTTCTCATTCACTTGCCTCTCTCACTGCCCTCTCTCACTGCCCTCTCTCACTGCCCTCTCCGTGCTCCCGTCCAGCTATGCCCTTTCTTCTGGATAGTTCATTACTCTCTACTTCTCTCCTTTCTTAAAGTCGCTTCCTCCTCTCTCATGACCCTCTTAATAGTTTCATGTTCTGCAAATATACATATATATTAACAGGTATTTATTACATATTAGAGTCATATACTATGTATATAAATCTAGGTTTTGCATATGAGAAAACATGGCATGTGGTCTTTGTTTTCCCTGAATCTGCTTATTTAACAGTAACCTTGCATCCATTTTTTTCCTGCAAATGTCATGATTTCATTTTTTTTGTAGCTGTACAAAGTTCCATTGTCTATATGGATCTTGTTTGTCCATTTATTGATTGAATCTAGGGTGATTTCCATTTCTCGGTTATTGTGAATAGTGTATCATTAAACATAGATAAGCAAGTATCTTTGTGGTATGTTGATTTAGAGTTCTTTGGGTGCATAGGTATAATGTACTGGATTGTAACTCTGTTCTTCCTCTTTCCTTCCCTCCTTTCCTCCCATCTTTTCTTTCATTTTTGCTTGTCTGTCTTTCTTGGACCCTCCATATTGATGGTGAGAATAAAGTTTAAATCTCCCTGTATCTTTAGCAGCATTTGTTGTTATTTTGCTTTCTTGATTCTGGCTGATGAGAGGTAGAATTCAAAGGCTTTTTTCTGTTTTTGTTTTTGTTTTTTGGCAGGGTCCCTCTACATGGCTCTGGCAATCCTGGCATTTACTATGTAGACCAGGCTAGCCTTGAACTTATAGAGACCCACCTGCCTTTGCATCCCAAGTGCTGGGATTAAAGGCATGCATCACCATCCCTGGTGAATTGTTCCCTTTTAATATGTAATGGTGTTTTATGTCTTCTGACTAATTTTGGTTTGAAGTTTAATTTATCAAACACGAGAAAGCTCTACCAGCTTGCTTTTGGTTTCTGTTTGCTTCAATTTTCTATCTCTTGGCTTTTACTGGAGACAACAGAAGATTGGAATAGGTTAGTCTGTGTCTTTTTATTGGTGAATCAAGGCCATTTATATTGAAAGTTACTATAGTGAGATACTTATTAATTCCTGTAATTTTGTTGGTTGTCTTTTAGTTGGTTGGATTGCTGTCCGTTCTTTCTTCCCTATTAGTATCATGGGTTTGCTGGTTTGCAATGTTATTTAGCCATTCCTCTCCTAAAATTTATTCTTTCGTATGCTTTTTAAATTAAGGCTGGCTCTTCTTCCTTTGTATATAGTATTCATCTACATATCTTCTGTGCTGCCAGCTTGATGATCATGAACTACCATAGTCTGTACTTGTCTTGAATGCTATTATTTTTCAAAGATAGCTTTGCTGTATGTAACACTCTTGGGTGGCAGTTATCTATTGTTAGGGTGACGTCTTTCCTTGTCTCCTGGTTCTGAGCAAGGCTGATGAAAGATGGATATTATTCTGATGTTTTTGCCTTTGTGAGTTAGTGTTTTTCCTTTACAGCTTTTAATGTTGTTTCTTTGCTTTGTATTTTCCTTTCTTTCATTTTCATGTGTATGTATTCATGTTTTTGCATGTGGGCGGGTATGCACATGTGTAGGTATATGCACAAGCTCATATAGCATCCCTCCTGATCACCCTTATATTCACTGAGGCAAAGTGTCTCAGTTCAGCACAGAGCCTGCAGTGTGGCTTGTCTTGCTATCCAGCTAGCTGTGGGAATCTACCTTCTGAGACTGGAATCACAGGTCACTGCCTTACCCACCAAGCATTTAAGTGGGTTTCTGCTGACCTGAACTCTGGTCCTCAAACCTGTGAGGACTTTCATTCTTGAGCCGTTTCCTCAGCCCCTAACATACATGTTTGAGCTCTTCAGCAGCTCTGTCTTTTCTCGTGTGTCTACCATAGGGATTCATTTTTATTATTTTGTATTTTCGAGACAGGGTCTCATTTCACTATATACCCTGGCTGTCCTGAAACTCACTAGATCCCGCTGGACTTGTGCTCACAGAGATCCACCTGCTTCTGTCTCCCTAGTGTTGGGACTAAAGCTTGTGCCACCATGCTCTGTTATTCCAGAATTCTTAGATGTTGTGGTAATGCTCATTTATTTTTTTTCCTCAGTAATAATTGAATCTAGTATTTGTTTATCTTTGTCCTCTCTCCTTGATATTATTTCTTCTGCTTAGTCGAGACTACTGGTGATGCTTTCACTTTACTTAAAAAAAAAACAACAACAACAACAAAAAAAACTTATTTTATTGTGTGTGTGTCTGGGTATATGTATGTGTACTGCATGTATGCAGGAGCCTACAGAGGTAGCAAGAGGCATTGGATCCCCTGAGCTGGAGTTTCAAATATGGTTGGTTGCAAGCAGTGTGGGTGCTGGGAGCCACATCAGGCCCTCTGCAGGAGTGGTGAGGGCTCTTACCTGCTGAGCCAGCTTTCTCGCAACTCTATTTTTTTATTCATAAGCTTTTCAGTTCCTTCGTCGCTTTCTTCCTCCCTCCTTTCCTTTTCTTGCTTTCTTTCCTTTCCCTTCTTGCCTCCTCTCCTCCTCCTTCACTTCCTTTCTCCCTTTCTTTAAGGAAAAAAAACCTCTGAATTTTTCTTCTTTGTTGTTTTTTCATTCATATCGATGATTTTTATTCATTGATTTTGATTTTTTTTTTTTTTTTTTTTTTTTGGAGACAGGGTTTCTTTGTAAGTTTGGAGACTGTCTCTTTGAAGACCAGGCTGGCCTTGAACTCAGAGATCTGCCTGCCTCTGCCTCCCGAGTGCTGGGACTAAAGGTGTGGCCACCACTGCCCTGCTCTGCTTTCATATTTTCAGGGTCTCTTATGTATTAATTGCCCTGCTGGAGGGATGTCTTTGGGTATCATTGTATCCCAGGAACTTCACAGTTCTTGGGCTTAACAGTAACGAATGTAGGTAGGTTATTGTAAGTTTGATCTGCTCACTGGCCTAAGCCTCAGAGCTATTAACCTCCAGCAGAGTGCTTTGTTGATGAGATGTGTTCCTGGCTCCTGAGCATGGAGTTGTCTCTCTCTATATATGATCTAATCTTAAGCCAGCCTCCTGTTGCTTGTTCCTTTTGGCCATAGTCCAACCCTGTTGCTGTCCACAGCTGCCTTTAAGAGGCTTCCCTGATTACAGGTTTGTAGCAGGCCAAATTAAGGTTCCTCGTCCTGTGAATTTTCCTTGATCTCAGGCCCCCAGGAGAGTTCAGTAATTTTAAAAAATATTTTATTTATTTTTATGTGTGGGGGTGTTTTTAACTGCAAGTATACTGTGTTTGGTACTCTTGGATGCCAGAACACATCAGATTCCCAAGACTGGAGTTACAAACAGTTATGATCTGCCGTGTGTGTGTGTGTGTGTGTGTGTGTGTGTGTGTGTGTGTGTGTGTGTGTGTGTGTGTGTGTGTTGGGAATTGAACCCGGGTCCTTGGGAGGAACAGCCAATGCTATTAACTACTGGGCCATCTCTTCTGCCTCATTTCAGTTTTTAACAATGTTTTCCCCCTCAAAATTGTTCCTGGCCACTGCTTTCCAAGCCATATGGTGTAACAAAAATGGGATTTGTCTCCACTACAGATCTGTCTACTGGAGTAGTCACTGCCTCATGGAAGTCTGAAACTGGATTTGAGGCTTATAAGGACTAGGGCTTTTCCTTGGGGTAGAACTACCTTGTTTGCATCTGGCTTGTTTTTGGAAATGGCTTCTGAGTTTGCTGGGCCAAAGAACTGTATAGCTCCTATGCTCAGCTTGCTATAGGCTTGGCATGACTTTCTTCTTGCTCTTCCCAATATGCTTTCATTTACTTTGTAGATTTCCAAAGCTTTCCCCTTTATCTCTTTGGCATAGTCTGGTTTTTCTTATTCTGATGGTCTGCTTTACTGGTTTCACCAGAGACAGCCATCTTTCTGGTCTGCTCATGCTTATATGCATTTCCAAATCTCTTCTTCTTTTAAAAGATTTGTTTATTTATTATGTATACAGTGATCTGTCTTCATGACAGAAGAGAGCACCAGACCTCATTACAGATGGTTGTGAGCCACCATGTGGTGGCTGGGGATTGAACTCAGGACCTCTGGAAGAACAGCCAGTGCTCTTAACTGCTGAGCCATCTCTCTAGCCCCCAAATCATATTCCTTACACCTATATGTTATTCAGGCCACAGAGATTCTGTACTACCCTCGCTCATTATCTCTGCCATTGTGTTTAGTTATTGTCTTATCTGATACTATAGCTAAGTATTTGCATCACTTCTATTGTTTAAATTTTTCTTTATTTTGTGTGCACTGGTGCTTTGTCTACATGTATGTCTATGTCAGGGTATCAGATCCTGGAGTTAACAGTTGTTAGTTGCCCTTTGGGCGCTGGGAATTGAACCCAAGTCCTCTGGAAGAGCAGTAATCAGTGTTCTTAACCACCGAGCCATCTCTCCAGCCCCATTTCTTCTATTCTTGACCATTAGTTATAGGGGTTACTTTCCCAACTTTTTTTTTTTTTTTTTTTTTTTTTGTAATAATAGATAATGGCTAATTGGTCTGACAGCTGAGTTTTGGGGATTTCTCAAGAGTTGATCTTTGTATTGAATAATTGTTGTCTCTCATATGTAATTTAAGGCCCAGTTGCCATTACTCAAATTTAGGTAGTGGTCTTTGTTAAGTGTTTGGTGGTTAGTACTAAGTATTTATCCCTAAGCTGAAGAATATGGAGTTGGTTTCATTCTCTTACTGTTAAGACACTTTCGGGCTCCAAAGAAATACAGAGAATCCCTGTCTCGAAAAACAAAACAAAACAAAAAAGACACTTTTGGGTTGGCTGATACCGGCTCTTGTCTTTAATCCCAGCACTCGGGAGGCACAGGCAGGTGGATCTCTGTGAGTTTGAGGCCAGCCTGGTCTACAGAGGGAGTTCCAGGACAGGATCCAAAGCTACAGAGAAAACCTGTGTTGAAAAACAAAAAACAAACAAAAAGACAGTTTTGGAAAATGTTTTAGAGTGGAGTTGGTCTTCTGCTCCCTGTAGGCCTCTGTTTTATTGTGGTGAGCCTGTGAAGAGCAGATGTAGGTTTTAATAAATGATTATATACTTTGTCACTAGGAAAGAGTTGAAATCACATACAATGTGGTTTGACTTCAAATTGATTAGCCCATTTTATAAATGTCAACAAATTGTCTTGTGATGGGCTTTTTGAATAGAGCCCTAATGTTACATGCAGAGTAAACTGTGTCTGGCTTGGGTTTATAACAAATGCTCTGAAATGTTTTATTTAGAGAGAGAAATCACTTGTGGTTTCCTGTCATGATTTAGTTATTTATCATGAGTCTCAGTGGTGACTATTCTCTCTTCTCTGTGGCTCTTGGTCGATGTGAGGATCGGTGTTTTTAAGTGTTTTCTTGCATACTTGATCAAACTAATCATAAAATTCTGTGAAGCATGAGGGAACTATTTCAGATGCTCAGATCTCTCAGCCATGTGTTCTGATGCCAGGAAGAGATCACACTCCATGAACAAACAGGAAAAAAACAGAAGGTTGGATAAGGGAATCCATTCATAATTAAGTTTTTCCCAGAAGAGATAGTCAATTTGTGTGGGCAAATTTTGCTGTAGGATACTTTGGGATTTTATTTTTGTTACTTGGAAAGCTGTATCTTGAAATAAGGAGAAACTTTTAACTATAAAATGAGGAAAGCTACTGTGCTGTCAGGCAAAGCTCCCGTTTTCTGAGTTTATATGTCTTGCATTCAGAAGGCTGTAACTGGTAGCCGGGATGTTATGATAAAGCTCGGGGGGACCTTGTTGGATTCCATGGCAGGCGAGGGTGACTGAGGCAGAGGACAAACACATCAGGCAGACAGAGCATAAGTGAGAAGTTTTATTAGAAAAGGAAGTGGGGGAGAAGGAAACATATAAAGAGACAGAGACAGAGAGAGGACAGAAGAGAATAGGAAGACAGGAAACGACCTGTCTGCCCCAGGAGAGCAGAGGGATGGAGGCAGAGAGAGGAAAAAGAGGGAGAGAGAGCATAAGTGGGCAGAGGTCTTTCTTTTAAAGGGGTTCTTTGCCCCTGGGCTGGCCAGAGTACTGCCTGAGCGTGTTCTGCCAGGTGATTGGGGCAGGCCAGCATAGTGCCTGAATCTTTACAAGGATGCAAAACACCTTTGACGTTTTTATACAGTAGTGTAACTTCTGTCTTCTGTTAGTCACTGTAGTTCTTACCCTTTAAACCTTCCTTTGTGAAGACTAGAAAAGGGAGTTTCTTTTTCAAACAGTGATTTCACTGGAACTGAAGTTGCAAGCAAGCTTATTTTCCCCATTTCTAGCCCACTTGCACTGCAGATTCCTTGCTTTCTGGCTGTGACACTGTACAGGATATATCAAGTTTGCTTGTGGCTTTGTGAAACGCCCACCATTGCTTGTGGACCTGTGCTCTGCTTTATTTTATGAGGAGTTCACTTGGATTTGATTCTGTTTTCAGCATTGCCGCTTTGACCAGTAAGAGAAGTTTAGTCCTTATGCCAGAGGGTTCTGCAGACGAAATCACTGTTTGTCCTGGTAAGTACACCATGACTTTACCGGATTTCTGATATTACTTATCTACCTTTTCATTCCTATTACAATTTTTGAGCATTCAAGCCATTCTCAGGAGGGTTATATGTGAATGTGTTTATCACTAGTATATATATATATATATATATATATATATATATATATATATATATTGCATACATTTGAGATATATTTGGATCACTGCCTCATGGTACCTACTAAGAGACTGTATTACCAAATTGCTCTGATTTTGGCAAGGGCACTCAAGGATGTGGTGCTCTCACATGCCTTTAATCCCAGTTCTCCAGAGGCAAAGTATGGTGGATTTCAGTGAGTTTAAGGCCAACCTGACCTACAAATCAGGTTCCAAGGACAGCCAGAACTGTTACACAGAGAAGTCCTGTCTCAAAAAACAAAACAAAAAACCCAAAACAAACACATTTAAAAAAAAAAAAAAGAATGTGGTGGCATTTTCGTGAAAAGAAAACTTTATCCTCCCTCTCTGTCTGGAACTGATAGATCTACCTGTTTGAGATGATGTCATTGCGGTATCTTTGAGAAAGATCCTGCAAATACAATGACTGTCAAAATCTTAGCTAATAGATTTTTATTTTTACATGTGTGTAATGGGATGTGGAATAGACCATAAAACTAAAAAGGGGCCCGTGGAAGAACAAAATGATTTTCTAAGGAAAAATAAGGTAATAGAATATACATTACATGAAAATGCAGAGAGGGCTACCTGGGAAAGGAAGGGTGAGTAGGGGAGGAGGAGCAGGGGGAGGGAGGGATGGACGGAGGAGGGTCATAAAAACAAGTAGATATGAAATGTGCTAATAAAGCCATTGTTTTACATACTAATTAAAAAAAATAAACAGAGTCCTAGGGGCGGGAGACATGGTTGAGCAGTTAAGAGTACTGTCTACTCTTTGAGAGAACGCAGGTTTGAATCCCAGCACCCATGTGGAAGTGGTTTATGTCAGCAAACATAAAGTTGAATTTAACCTTTAAACTAAGGGTAGGAAGTCATGACCATAGAAGCTGCCTGAGTTCAGTTGGAAAGGGCTTACTTTTCCCTCCCCTCGCTTTAGCTAGCACTGTTTGTTTGGTTTTGTGTGTATGGAGTGTGTGCACCGTGTGCATGCAGTTCCCATGGAGGGCAGAAGAGGGCACTGGGCTCCCTGGAACTGTTGTTACAGGGAGTTCAATCCAGGTTCTCTGGAAGAGCGCCAGTGCTCTTAACCACTGAGCCCAGTTTTGACTTGGTTTCAGGGAGTTTAGTCAATAGTTGCCTCTCTCCATGCCCTTGAGCAGAACATAACATGGTGGGAATGTGTGGCAGAGAAGCTTCTTTACCTCATGCTATGTAAGAACCACTGAAAAGAGAAATAACAGGAGGCTTGGGCCGCCCTAAGGATGTAATTATCAGTGGCCAGTGTCCTTGAACTAGGCCTCACCTCTTTTACCATCTCCCAATAAAGCCATCATTGTGAGTCCCCAAGAGATGACTCCATCCACTGAGTTAGAGCCCCCAAGAGCCAACTGTATCAAGACTGCTGTCACACACACACCCATTTGTACTTTACTAACCTTCTAGGCCTCTTACGTCAGTCAAGTTGTCAATCCAGGCTGTCACAGGATGGTACCAGCATTGTTTGTTTCTGAGGCAGTGTTTCCATAGTTAGACCACTCCTCTGTTCATCCTTTTACTGCATTAGTCTATGCGGAGTGATTTGTATCTTCCAACAATGTATTTGGTGATAAGCTCTTTCAGGGAAATACACCACAGTAGATTTTGCAGTTTAAGAATTGTGAGCTGGGTGTTGGTGGCTCACGCCTTTAATCCCAGCACTTAGGAGGCAGAGGCAGTTCGAGGCCAGCCTGGTCTACAGACCTAGTTCCAGGACAGGCTTCAAAGCAATGCAGAGAAACCCTGTCTCTAAAAACCAGGGGAAAAAAAAAAAAGAATTGTGAGCCTTTTAACACCAAAATAGATAGTGTGTGTGTCCGTCCAATTTTCAAATATAGAAAATAGTACTATAAATGTATTTAATCTTTAACAATTCTGAAAATAATTTAGAATCTTATAGATTGTTTATTTGTCCAATGTTGACTATTCGTTATATGTATAAAGCATGAAAGTGTCAGGTATAGTGTCAACTGAGAACTTAACAAAGTTTGCCTTCCTAGTTATGGTTATAAGTGGAGAGATGGCTCAAAAGTTAAGAGCACTGGCTGCTCTTCTCAAGGACCTGGGTTCACCCCGTAAGGGCCCACATGGCCGACAGTCATCTGTAACAAGAGTTCTGGGGTCCAGTTCTCTCTTCTGCCATCCATGGCTAGCAGGCATGCATGTGGTCCCCAGACATACATGCAGACAAATATAAGAGAAGGATATAATTTTAAGAACACTTTTAAAAAAAGAAACACTTTAGACTGTGGCTTATAAACAACAGACTTTATTCCTCAGATTTGTAGGCTGGGGAATCCAAGGCCAAAGCACAGACAGATTCAGTGTCTAGTGAGAACCCACTTTCTGAGTCATGCACGTACCCTCTTACCATCTCCTTATGTGGGAGACAGAGAATGAGAGCCCTCTGTAGGCTTCTGATAAAGGCAGTAATCACATCTTTTTTATTTCTCCACTCTTGTGACCTAATCACCTCCCAGAAGCCTCCTCTGCAGTTCCATCAGTTTGAATGGGACATAGGCATTGAGTTTACAATATTTCTTTACCACATGTGTTGTCATTTGAAATACAGTTGTTGTTCTTTTGTTATATTGATAGATGTCTAGAATTTCTAGTTAGCCAACTTCAAAAAAATCTTTTCATGAATTCACCCCACCCCCATGCCCAGCTTCTTTTAAGATTAGTAAATATTTTAGGTTCTTTAGATATTTTGTTAGAGCTATTCGTCCCTGTTTCACTGCAAAAGCAGCCATAGACAGTATGTAGCTCAGTGACTATGGCTGTGCTCCAATAAGGCCTTATTTACAAAACCAGGCAGCTGGCCAGATTGGGCCCAAAAGTTATCAATAGTTTTCTATTCCTGAGTTACACTATATCTCTGTGTTAGTAGTAGGTAGTACAATAACTGAGACTTGTTATTCCATCAGTGTTTGTTGAACTAATAGATAATGCTTAAAAAACATATTGAAGAATGGCATATCCTTGTATAGAATATTCTTTCTTTTTAAAGATTTATTATGTATACAATGTTATATGTATGCTTGCATGCCAGAAGAGGGCACCAGATTTCATTATAGATGGTTTTGAGTCACCTTGTGGTTGCTGGGAATTGAACTCAGGTCCTCTGAAAGAGCACCCAGGGCTCTTAATTAACTTCTGAGCCATCTCTCTAGCCCTAGAATACATTTTCTTATTTTTTGTCCTACTTTGTTATCCCTATTCATCCTTTAACCTTAGAGCTAATATAGGCAGCTTTTGGTTTCTGTTGAAATCAATAGATTTTGATACTAGAACTACAATGAAATAAGCCAAATAGAGGTATATTCATTTAGTAGAGTCCTACTTACCAGAAAAAAAAAAAAAAGGGATGTGCCATTGATGTCTGACAACATGGCTGCCTCTCAGTTATATGATACTGTTTTAAAAAGAGAGGTCTCATTATGTCGTTCCATGTTTGAACTTGAATTCTGTCTCAGCCTCCTGAATAGCAGGGATTACAGGTGTGTGCCCCCACATCTGCTGATTCCATTTGGGTTATTCTAGGAAAGTTGAAGTGGTAGGCGTATGTAGGAGTATGTACAATTGACTTCGGAGGGTACCGGGTTATTGTAATGGGTGCTAGAAACATTTTCTGTGTTGCTGTGGTAGTTACCTGATATGAATTATTAGTCAAAACCCATCAAATTATAAACTGAAAAAATTGAATTCTGTTGTTTGTAAATTATAACATAGTAAAGCTTCAAGAAAAAAACAAACTGGTCTATATTGTCATTTTAACATTATCATACCCTAAACGATAGAGAAATGAGAATTAATGGCATTTACTTGTTTTTTTTTTTTTTAATTACAGAGACACAATTAAGTTCCCCTGAGCCCCTTGACATCAATAGAGAAGACTCTCGAGATAGCAGCAAGATCCCCATTGAAGTAAGAAGGGCAGTTAGTGATAAGCAGGTGAGCACTCTTTTATGATTTTCTCACTCATTTGTTTATGCTGTTGGCCCTCTGTGTGACAGACACAGTGTTCACCTTGGCCTGAAAGGTTCTGGTGGTAGAGTTTTAGTTTTGGGAGACTTATCTCAGAGAGAAATTTTTATAGTTAAAATTATCATTTCAGGATAGGCAGTGCTGGCACACACCTTTAATCCCAGTAGAGGCAGGTGGATCTCTGTGAGTTTGAGGCCATTCTGGTCTACAGAGCTAAGACTTACTATGTAGACCAGGCTGGCTTCAAGCTCATAGGCATCCACTTGCCTCTGCCTCTTGAGTGCTGGGATTAAAGGTGTACACCACCACACCCAGCCACTTACCATTACTTGAATGCTTTTACTATTTCTGTTAGAGATAGGGAAAGAAAGATTAAAAATGTTTACATGATTTGCACCAGTTGATGTTACTGTTAATTATGGAACTAAAACCTGAACATAGCTCTGTCTCTAAATCTATAGAGACATTTTCCATTATAGTACAGATATGTTGAAAAAAAATTAAACAATGTGGGGTAATCACTGTATAACATATATATATATTTGTTCAACCTTAATTTATAAATGTTAAAAGAAATACAAAGGGAAGACAAGCAATGTGCATTTCTATTTGCATCATTAGATGTCTCTGGCCGTAGCCATAAAGTTGAGAATCTTAGAATAACTCAAGCATGGTGGCACAACCCTTTAATCCTAGCACTAGAGAGGTAGAGGCAGGTGGACCTCTGTTTGAGGCCAGCCTGGTCTACAGAGTGACTTTCAGGACAGCCAGGACTACACAGAAACTGTCTAAGGGAAAAAAAAGATTCTTAGAGTATATTTTCTTTAGAGTGCACTCACCTGTGTGTGCTCATATGGAGACCTGAAGTTGATATCTTCCTCAGTCAGTAGGGTCTCTCACCGAATCTGGAGCTCACCATTTTGGCTAATCTGGCTGGCCCTCAAGGCCCTGGGTTCTTCCAGCCTGTCCTTCCTGCATCTCTGTTACTGGTGTGCACAGCTGGTTTTTCTGTGATTGCTCAGTGTCTCAGCTCAGCTTCTCAACTTGAGTAGAAAGCACTTTACCACTGAGCTATCTGTTAAGAGTAGGTTTTTCCTGCCAGTCTGGTCCCACCACCACACCAGCACCAAAAACACACAGAAACACTATTAGATATAAAACTGTTGGCCTGTTACTAGCATTACTTATTGGCTAGCTCTGTCTGAAATATTAAACCATTTCTATTAACCTAAGTATTTCCACGGGGTCTTATCTTACGGGAGAGCGGGCCCGGACCTCTGTTCTCTCCAGTCTCTCCCTACTTCTTCTTCTCTCCTCCTAGCCCCGCCTATCTTGCTTTCCTATTGGCCAACAGTGCTTTATTCATTAACCAGAATGACATCTCCCATCAGCCATCTTTCCATCTCCTTTACTGTATATGTTTTTCCTGGGACTCTGTTGCTGTAAAAAGCAGTTCTTATAGAAATAATTTTTTTTTTATATTTATGTTTATGGTCTTGACCACTTTAAAGAGACTTAATTTTCTTATTCCTTTTTATACGTTATGTGTAAAGGGTTTTTTGGAAACAATTTTCACAGGAGATGTTAGATCCTTTCCTAGTCTCTGCACTGCAGGTAGTTGGCTAGAAACTTCTTTCATGAATCATGCACAGGTTTCTTGGAACCTGTATGTCACAATAACAGGCTGGGATTTCCTCATGCCAGTGCACAAAGAATTATCCTCTGTAGCAGATCTAAGGATAGATCCTACTATATAATATCAAAATAGCTTCTGTTTGTTTGTTTTCTCCCCAGGGAAGATATAGAATCTTCTAAATGGGAATCAGGGAACAGTATTAGTAATATAGTTATCTTAACATGCAGAAGAACATGCATCTATCCATCACTACAAACCATACTGTTCTTGGGGTCAAAGATCACAAACCCTTTTTAGACTTTGTAATGTGCATTATGCTCTGCTGGATATCAAACGGCTGTTGCTGTTTGTGTCTGTGTGCCCCTGAGTAATCATGGAGGGTTCTTAGGATCTGTCTGCTTCTGCCTCCTGAGTGCTGGGTTAAAGCCATGTAGTACCATACCGTGTTTTATGAGACAGGTTCTTTCATAGGCCTGGAATGTGTCAATTCCAGTAGGCTGGCTGGCTGGTTTCTGAGCCTTAGATATTTGCTTGTCTCTGCCTCCCCAGTGCTGAGATTATAAGCATGTGCCACCATGCCCAGATTTTTACTTGGGTGCTGGGGATCAAACTGAGATTCTTCTGGTTTTTTGAGACAGGGTTTCTCTGTATACCTCTGGCTGTCCTAGGACTGGCTCTGTAGACCAGGCTGGCCTTGAACTCAGAGATCCTACGTGCCTTTGTGCCCTGAGTGCTGGGATTAAGACATGTACCGTCATTATGTGGCTCCCCAAATACATTTTTAAAAATTGGGTTTCTTAGAATATTAAATTAAACAGAGTGTATAAAACATATAGCTGATCTGGCACAAGTAGAAGTGTGCATATAGAAATAAATTTTCTGCTTAGAAAATTTTGTGACTGTTTAGTGATGTTAGCTTGATAATGAGGATAACTACTTGACTGCTTGGTAGTACTGACTTATGCAGTCTCTTGATTTCTTAAAGTAGAAGGTCTCACTCCCTCCCTCCCTCCCCTCCCCTCCCTCCCCTCCCCTCCCTCCCTTCCTCCCTCCCCTCCCTTCCTCCCTCCCTCCCTCCTTCCCTCCCTCCCTCCCTCCCTTCCTTCCTCCTTCCCTCCCTTCTTTCTCTCCCCCCTTTTTCCTTTTTCTTTCTTTCTTTTTTTTAAAGTTTTCCTGAGACAAGGTTTCTCTGTGTTACAGCCCTGGCTGTTCTGGAACTCTCTCTGTAGACCAGGCTGGCCTCAAACTCACAAAGTTCCACCTGTCTCTGCCTCCTGAGTGCTGGGGTTAAAGGCCTGTGCCAACAATTCAGGCTAAGTCAGTTTCATTTGGAAATGATAGAATAATGTTTTCTCAATATTGTGCTGGAGAATTTTCTTGAGGTGCAATATCATATAGATACTGTGTTCTCAGGTGAGATAAGAGAAGTGTTCCAAGCCAAGCAGATAGTTTAGTAAGTTTTTATGTGAATGAAGAATCATATAGAGCCTGGTTTGGTGTCACCAGCATACACCTTTAAAACTAGCATTTGTGAGGAAGAGGCAGGCAGATCTCTGAGTTCAAGGTGATTTACATAGTGAGTTCCAGGACAGCCAGTGCTGTATAGGGAGGTCTCATTTCAAAAAACCAAACAAAAGGAAAAAAAGGCAAGAAGGATCAAAATGAACAGCTTTCTAAGCTACTAATAACCCAGGTAGGGAGGGTGAAGGACTTGGTGATTTGTAGGGTTTGTGTTTTCACTGGGCTTGCGTGTTAGGGTGACATTTCTTTGGAGGACAGAAGTTTATGCTACAGGAGTTATTTTTTGACATAGTGACATGATACTGGCATCTATAAATATATTAGGTGGCATTCACAGCTTTCCTGGGATGTGGTCTAAGTGTATCAGACTTTTGGGCCACCAGTCAACTCTCAAATTGAGACACGGAGTTATTATTATGAATGTTCAGCCTTATATGCTTGTCCCACTAGCTCTTATAATTTATATTAACTTGTTTCTTTTAATCTACATTTTGCCTTGGGTCTTTTTTACCTTTCTGTCTGTATGCCCTACTCCCTGTCTGACCGGCCGATGGCTGATTGTCTGACCCAGGACATCCCTCTCTCTTTGACCCTTGTTCTCTCTTCTCGTTCTCTGGCCTAGATTACCCCTCCTTATTCTTTCTGCCTGCCAGCCCCTCACATCCAGCCCCTCACATCCCTCTACTGCCTAGCCATTTGCCAGTCAGCTTTTTATTAGACCAACCAGGCAGGCAAAGTGAAACAAATGTAACACACCTTTACATAGTTAAAGTAATATTCCATAACACCCAAGAGCCCAAGATTGAACATACCTACAAGGATTATGAATTCTTTGTCTCAGTACCACTTTTGATATCTCATCGTGTAGTGTTTTTACTTATTTATTCTACACAGTGTGTGTGTGTGTGTGTGTGTGTGTGTGTGTGTGTGTGTGTGTGTGTGTGTATGGTCAGAAAACAACTTGCAGGAGATTGTTCTTCCATGTAGGTTCTAGGGATTGAATTCAAGTTGGTGTCAAACTTCCACCGAGTCATCTTGCCTGTGTAGCATTTTAAAACAGTAGAAACAGTCCTATGGCTACGCAATCCTAATAAAAGCTGCTTTACTCAAGTTTTCTGCCTTAATTCCTTTCTAGTAAATATTTAAATAGACCTTTTTAGTGGTATTGGGGGGAAATATCTTTATTTTATTTTTTAATTTATTTACTTATTTTTATTGCATATACAGTGTTCTGTCTGCATATTTGCCTACACACCAGAAGAGGGCTCCAGATCTCATGACAGATGGTTGTGAGCCACCATGTGGTTGCTGGGAATGCAGGTCCTCTGGAAGAGCAGCCAGTGCTCCTAACCTGAGCCATCTCTCCAGCCTGAAATATCTTTACTTTTAAGATAAGAATTTTCGCTGGGTGGTGGTGGTGCATGCCTTTATTTAGTCCCAGCACTCAGGAGGCAGAGGCAGGCTGGTATCTGTGAGTTTGAGGCCCGCATGGTCTTCAAAGAGAGTTCCAGGACAGTCTCCAAACCTACAAAGAAACCTGTCTCTAAAAACCAAAAAAAAAAAAAAAAAAAAAATTTCAGAAATTTTCTGAATTTTGTATAATGTAGTTAGAAGTCATTTCAAATTACAATGAGACAATAATAGATTCCTTAAATACATTAATAGTTATGGGTACATTCATTGCATTTTATAGAACAGTGGATGAATACAGAACAATATAGTGGGGTTCTTCTTTTTTTTTTTTTCTCCATGTGTTTTCCCCCTTTGGACAGAGTTTCTCTGTGTAGCTGGGATTAAAGGCGTGCATCGCTGCCTGTGCCTGGCTAGTACAGCTGCTTCTTGTTTGTTTTTTTCTGTGAGCATTGATGATCCGCCTTTGTGTCACATCTTTGTGCTTAGTGAACTTTAGAATGCCAATAAGCAGCTTCTCAGTAACCACTAACTCTTCAGTAACTCAAGACTGTTTGCGAAGGAGGATGAATCTGCTTCCTCTTTTCGATAAAAAAGCTTTGTGTGCACAATATAGTATTTTCTTAGAACATCTGTGAACAATAGAACCTAGGTTTGTAAGTTCAGTCACTGAACTTGGCATAGTATCATCTAAAACTTTCAGACCTACTTTAATCTCTTGACCGCCTACCAAACAATCAGTCTGGGCCAGCAAATGGCTCAGCAGGTAAAAGTGCTTACTGTACAAGCTTGATGACCTGAGTTTGATTCCTGAAATCCATATTAAAGACTGGATGATACACATCCACAATTCAGTACTCCCAAGTCAAGATTGGGGTAGAGACGGGAGGCCTGCCTGGAAGCTTGAGACTGGCCATTTTCATGTCAGCAGACATAGCCTCCAGGAGACTGGGCCCAGCCCTTTGTGGGTGGTTCCAGCCCTAGGCTGGCGGTTCTGGATTCTATAAAAAAGAAGACTGAAGCTGGGGCTTTAACGCCAGCACTCTGTGAGTTCAAGGCCAGCCTGGTATACAAAGCGACACAGAGAAACGCTGTCTCAAAAAGCCCAAACAGCAAACAAACAAATAAAACCAAAAAAAGAAAAGAAAAGAGAAGACAGAACAAGTCATGACGAGAAAGCCAGTAAGCAGCACTCAGCACTCCTCCATGCCCTCTGCACAGCCTCCTGCCCCCAGGTTCCTACCCTGACTGTCTTTGGTGATGAACTGTAATATGGAGTTATAAGCAGAATAAACCCTTTCCTTCACAAGTTGTTTTTGCTCATAGTGTTTCATCACAGCAAGAGAAACCCTAACTTAGCCAGCCAGCCTGTCTGGAACATATGGTAGAAACAAGGGAGACCTTACCTCAACAAGGAGGAAGGAGGGAACCAACGCCCAAACGTCCCCATGTGTGCTGGCAACTGTAGAAGCAGGAGGAAGACTTAACGGCTTAAGTAAACTGACTGTCTTAACGAATGACTTCTTTTTGTTTGTTTGTTTGTTTGTTTTGTTTTTCGAGACTGGGAGACTGGGTTTCTCTGTGGCTTTGGAGGCTGTCCTGGAACTCGCTCTGTAGACCAGGCTGACTTGGAACTCAGGAGCTCTGCGTGCCTCTGCCTCCTGAGTGCTGGGATTAAAGGCGTACGCCACCACCGCCCGGTTTAACTAATGACTTCTTTAGGCTTTAACTTGAATTTGGATGTGGTATAAACTGATAGGTGTTGTTTCTCTGAAAGTAATTAAAATGTGGATATATGTCTTGTTCTTGGGGGAAAAGACTTGAACTAAAGCTGCTTTCATTGTTGTCTCCCGTGCTCTTTAGGTTGATAATAGAGATGGCGAGACAGCAAATCCCACTCCTGCGTTCTCATCTAGTGCCCGGGTGTCCTGCCCACTGTGTGCACAAGACTTTCTTCCCACAAAGATTGAACAACATGCCATGTACTGCGATGGCCAGGTGGAGCAGCAAACAGGTAGGTAAAAACTCACTGTGTAGTCACAGGCTTTCACCATGCAGCCTTGGCTGGCCTGGAACGCATGGAGATCCTTCTGCCTCTGCCTTCTGATGCTAGGGTTAAAGGTGCACACCACCATACCCAGCTGACAGGGTAGCTCTTAATTTTTTTTGCACAGTGCTTTTGTCATCCTATATAATACAGTCCAGGAGAAATAGCTCTATCCTCAAAGTTGCTGCTGTTTGTATATAACTAGTTTTTAGAACATTCGTATTCCTTGTACTCAGTAGATCTATTACCTTGTACCAAGTTCCTCGGGAAAGGTAAAGGGAGAAGCCTTTCCTCTTGATGCCCATTTGCTCCTCACTGTGAGTGGCTGAAAAGCTAATGCCCTGCAGGAGACCTTGCGTCTCAGCCTATGTATTTAAATATTGAGACGCCCAAGAACCGAAGTTCTAGCAGGGCCCATTTTTTATTGAAAAGAAATGTCTTGTGGTTTACTTCTATAGACATTCCACTTAGAGACAGGTGTTAAAACTGTTCCTAATTTATAAATGTGTCCCTAATGTCTTTGCTGGGCTATGCTGAAACTGTCACCTTTCTAAGTATACCAAAGCCATAGTTTTGATACCTGAGGTGTTGACCATACTTGTTAATCATATCCCTTGATTTTCCATCCAGATTCTGCCTTTCTGTCTTATACTCTTAACCCGTAAGTAAATTAGTGTCAGCATAGCTGGCTCTCCATGATCCAGCATACAAGTGGAATGTAAGCCTTAGCTAATTTGAAGTGTTGCAACCTTCTTAGTGCTACTTGATTTTTATACCTTAGATGTATTTAAATTTGAAATTGTGTATTTGTGAAGTATTTTATAAGTTAAAATTTCCAGAAAGGACCATTTGGCTCATCCACAAGGGTGACACATGAGTTGGCAGCCCAGCCATCCATGGCCCTAAAGATTCAAGAGTACCCATCCCTAATTAGTAGTAGACTAATAATTCTATTGGATTTCTCTGCTTACCATCCATATCATATCTCAGATCCCAAGCAGGTGAAATGGCTCAGTGGGTAAGGTCATTTGCCACCAAACCCGATGACCTAAGTCTGACCCCTGGACCCCACAGGCACAGAGGCTAGAAGAGGGCCTTGACTATCCTCCTCTAGTACTCTCCACCTGTTCCTTTGTGGCAGGGTCTCTCTGAACATGGGGCTCACATTTTCTCAGACTACACTTCAGCAAACTCTCGTGTTCCTCCTCTCTTCTCTCTGCTCGGAGGCACTTGTGGGATGCCCAGCTTGTTACGTGGGTACTAGGATCCAAATTCTGCCTTCATGATTGTTCACAAAGACTTTTAGTCACCAAGCCATCTCCAGCCCCTGGAACAGGTTTTTAAAAATTGGTGGTAATCCTTTATGTGGTAGAGAAATTCTAAAGCAAGTTTCTGCCACCAAGAGTTTGTGGTCTTACTGGGAAAGTAGATTTTTACTCAGGAAAGTAATTACAGTTGCTTAGAGTGCATGGTTTATACCTAAGCGAACATCCCTGAAATGAGTGCAGTGGGGGAAAGGGGAAGAATTGGGATCCTGTCCTAGACAGGCTGGGGTTTAGCCTGGACTGTGCCAGCTGGCATTTTAGACCTTTTAGGAGATTTTAGAGCATGGAATCCTCACTGGAACCATCCCATAGTCTGCTCACTCCTATGTTTTCTTGGGACAATTGGGGGATCTAGGTAGGCTGGGGAGGTGAGGGAATATGTGAAATACCAGTGTGCGTGGCCTTTTTTTTTTTCTTTTTTGATACTTGGCAAATCTGATCTCTTAGTTTCCATCAGTTTGCCTGTGCCCACATCTTCCTTGTTAGAGATGGAAATTAGTGGTTGTTTCTTGTTCCTCTCAAAATAGTTTCTAAATCTTGGATAGCAGGCTTCTCATACTGCAGAGGGAAAGTTTCCCATCTTGAGAATGGGAATAAGGCACATAGCTGAGCCTGGAGAACATTTGCCTAATTCCTGGGGAGTATAGCAAGAGAGTTCTTACCCCTCAGAGCTAAGTACCAAGATTTCTCCCTCCTTTCTGTTTCTCTCTGAAGCTGATCCTAGACATGCTTGGTTTGGCTGTGTAACAGAATAGTAATTAGCGTCATTTACATGAAATGTCTACCATTTATGCCTAGTTACCGTGCAGCACAATAACAATTATGCATGTCATCAAAGATGTGTCTGATTAACTTTGCTGTAAGTTTTATTTGATTACAATACTACAGTGTGGTTAAGCTGGCTGGTGTGCTCAGTTTATTTAAGTGACATGGTTATCTGATTAGAACTATAAAAAAATTGAGTGTTCTTTAAGAGGTTTATTTGCAGGCAGTAAGATTCACTGTGTTGATCCAGACTAGAACAAAAGCAAGCTGCCTCTGTATTTATTTTCTGGAAAATACATTGGAGATCATTTTTATGTAAACACTTAGGAAAAATAAAGCTCCCTACTTACTTATTCAGCAAGTTTGTATCAATACCTACTGTATATCAGATACATTGATTTAATATGAAAAGTCGCTACCCTCATGGAGTGTACATTCTAGTGATAGAAGATAAACCAGAAAAAAATAAGAAAGCAACATGTCAAGTGGTGATAAATTTTTAAAATTTTGCGTTAAAATTTTAATATTTTGAGTTGGTGTGTGTGTGTGTGTGTGTGTGTGTGTGTGTGTGTGTGTGTGTGTGTGTGATAGGCCCTAGGTCAACTTCAGGTGTTATTCCTTGGGAGCCATCCACTTTGTTTTTTGAGACAAGGTTTCTCACTGGGACCTGGAGCTTGACAGTTTAGGCTATGGCTGACTAGCCAGTGAGCTCCAGGAATCCTCCTGTCTCCACGTCCCTAGTGCTAGTATTACTAACATACAACATCATACCCAACTTTTTCTGTGGGTTCTGGGTATTAAACTCATGCCCTCATGCCTGTGTGTTATTTAACTACCTAACCTAGTCTGGTGATAAATATTTTAGGGGGAAAAAGTACAAAGCACAAGGAGAGTACAGATGTAACAATTTAAAATAGTTGTCAGAAAGGTCTGTAGCGAGATAGTCACCTTGTCTGCACCTGTGGCTTAGGCCATGCCCATTGGGGCGGAGACAGGGCCGGACGTGAGCTGGAGGAAAAGGCTGGGAAAGGGTCGGGCCACTCCTTTTGGTGGTGGACGCTGGAAGGCTTAGGATCCTGTGGAACCCGCTGCGTTCATCTGCCTATGTTGTGAGTTATTTCTCCCTTAATAAACATCTATTAGGCCTAATTGTTTATCCTGATCCTTATTAAATCGCAATAAAGGTCCCATTTAAGATGGTGGCATTTTGGGGCTGCAGAGTTAGCTCAGCAGTTAAGAGCATCTGCTGTTCTTGCAGAGGACCTGTGTTTAATTCCCAGCACCTACACAGTGGCTTATAACCATCTGTAACTCTCTGTAACTCCAGTTCTAGGGCACCTAACAGTGTCTTCTGACCTCTGAAGTCACGTGCATACATTCAGGCAATAAGTCATTCACATAAAATAAAAAGATACTTTAAAAAAAAATGGTGGCATTTGAGTAGAGACCTAAAGGAAGTGGGGGAGTTTTAAGAGAGAAAGTGTATTACTCAGGGTCCTCTGGAGCAACAGGATACATAGAGCAAATCTATATAGAAAGGAGCTTTATTGGGGTGACTTCACAGGCTGCAGTCCAGCTAATCCAACGATGGCTGGCTGAGCGTGGAAAGTCCAAGGTGCAGTTCTGGAAGGCTCAGCTGTCTTCAGCATATGCTGGAGCCCCAGAGAGGGAGGCTGTAAGCAAGGCAAGAAAAGCGGGCGGGCGGGCGAAGAGCAAAAGCTTCCCTCTTCCCTACCCTCACAAAGGCCTCAGCAGAAGGCGTGGCCTACATTAAAGGGGCGTCTCCTTCCTCAGATCCGGATTGAAGGTGTGTGATTCCTACACCAAAGGCCCAGACGGAAAGTGGATTCACCCACTTCAAACCAAGCAGAAAATCTGTCACAGGTGTGCCCTCCACTTTCTGGATTGTAGCTCATTCCAGATGCACTGAAGTCAACAATTGATAATAGCTATCACAGGAGGGAATATGTTACTGTGCTAGCTGCTTTTATGTCAGCTTGACAAAAGCTAGAGTTACTTGGGAAGAGGAAACCTCAGTAGAGAGTGTCCCCACCAGATTGGGCAAGTTTGTGGTCCATTTTCTTGGTTGGTGATGTATGTGGGAGGGCCCAGCTTATTGTGGGCAGTACCTCCTCCTGTCTGGTGGTCCTGGCTGCTGTAAGGAAGCAGGCTGAGCAAGCCATGAAGAGTGAAGAGTAAGCAGCTCCTCCATGACCCCTGCCACTCACCCCAGCAACAGAGGCCCTAACTAAGGTGGTTAGACACAGAGAGGCAAAAGCAGTACTTCAAAGACTCTTGCGTGGGGACTGGCCTGAGTACAGTTGGAGTGCAGCAAATGAGAGCGAGATGAGAGACTAGAGAAGTAACTAGGGAGGGGCAGGTGGATATACCACAGAGCTCTTAGCTATAAAAGGGGAGTGTGACTTGAGGAAAAATGAACGTTTAAGCCGAGGATGGCAATTTTAAGGGTCACTAAGTTTGCTGTGGGATAATAGATTATTAGAATGGGGGACAAGGGAAAAGATGGGAGAACAGAGTTAATTTTGTTTTGGGAAGTATGACAGAGTGGACGAAATGTGGCCTTTGGAGGTAGGCAGGCCTGGGTCTAAATTTTATCAGTAATATTTGCTAGTAGACTAATATATACCTCTTTCAGAACCAGGCTCCTCACTTAAAAATTAGTCTAACAGTGGGGTCATGAGAATTCGAGACACTTTATAATGAATCTGGGTAGATATATAAAGCATTATGCCTAGATATTTAATAAATGCTAGCTGCAACTATGAATTACTTCATGTGTCATTTGGGGACAGGCTTTGGGAAACAGTCCTGGCTGTCCTGGAACTCACTCTCTAAACCAGGCTGGCCTCAAATTCACAGAGATACATCTGCCTCTGCCTCCCTAGTGCTGGGATTAAAGGTGTGGGCCACCAATGAAGAGATGGCTCAGCCATTAAAGGCTAGGCTCACAACCAAAAAGTATTGCTATAATCTGTTCTAAATTTTAACAGTTGAAAAATAGGATAGGTTTAATAGGAAAAAAAAATGTGATTTAGATGATGTGGGAGATACACAAATCAGACATAGCCTCTGGTCTCATGGGAATCATGGTTTAGTTGGGTAGGTAAGAAGTGCACATAAATAGTTGTAATACACTGCTAAAACTACTCACAGCCATACAGAGAGCCTGTGCTGTTGCAGAGGAAAATGTGATTGAAGGCTTAAAAGAAAGGGTGTATCTTATACGAGTGTAAGATAACATAGATGATTTAAATACAAGCACATAAAACTGGACAGAAAGGAGCAACAATCAAATGTGATAGTAGTGTGGCCGCCGAGGAAGGCCATGCGGGATGGTGCATGCAGCTGAGGCCCCTGGGTCATCGTGCGAGAAGGTTTCTTTTCAGCTTTGGAGACCATTTATTCCTTTATTTCTGCTTCCTATATTGTGCTTTCTAGGTGTAAGCATTGAGATACATTTCAGGTGAGTGTGTAGGCCAAGGCCAGAGGATTGCAAGTTTGCAGCGTGGTTGGCTTTGAACCTGTGGCAGTCTTCCTGCTCCAGCCTTCTGAGAGCCGGCATAGTTTAAAGTTGGCTTTGGTGTGGTGTGTGGAACGATTGACTGGCCAGGTGCAGCATGCCCACTTAGGATCTCAGGCATCTTTGTTCTCGTCTTGTTTGTAACAGGACTCTTTGTTGTAGTTATTCCTACTCATTGTGTTTTGATGTTGAAGAGCCAGTGTTGTGTGGATTTTCTTGGAGAGATGTAAACACTTTTTTACCCCAGTAGGACACCAACAACAGACCAAAAAAATGATCCCACTCAAGTCTAGTTTGGTGATCCAGTGAGCTTTGAGAGTTACTTATAGGAGCCTGAGTGACTCAGGCAGATGTATAGTTGTATCAGGGATGAAATGGATGCCCACTCACAGACTGCTCACCCCTGGAGCGCCCTGCTCAGCTTGAGGCAGGTCCCTTGCCTGCTGTTCTGTAGCCTCTGGGAGCCCTGTAATGTACAATTGGAAGCACCTTGTGCTCTCAGCGTAGTCCCTCTTCCACCCAAGTGAGGTAGCAGCCCCACCCTGCTCAGGCTCCTCTCACACTTGTCTTCTGTCACATGTGCCTATTCCCACCTTTGAAAAGTAAAATAGCCGCTGGGCATTGATGGCGCAGCCCTTAATCCCAGCAGTCGGGAGGCAGAGGCAGGGGGATCTCTGTGAGTTCGAGATCAGCCTGGACTACAACAGCTAGTGCCAGGACAGTTTCCAAAAGCCACAGAGAAACCCTGCCTTGAAAAGTTAAAAAAAAAAAAAAAAGAAAAAGAAAAAAGAAAAATACAATAGTCCTTTTAACACTCAGAAGTATTGTGTACAGGAGGAATATCAGCAGGTGAACACTGGTTTACTTTAGGTTCTAGGCACATTTTTTATGATATTGAAGCTGTATAAATATCCTATTTCAAAATATTGTTCACCATGTTTTAACATTTTTTAATGTTACATTTATTTACTAGGGAGTGAAAGGGCCACTTTAACATTTCTCTAATATTCCCTCCCCTTTAATGTTTCTTTTTAATGTAGTATGGACTGTGGACTGAATGTTTCGTTTTTAAGTTAGTACATCTTTATTATGGAACATTTGGGGAAACAGAAAACTTCCTTCCTGTGATCCAGTCTTCTCCCTGGTGGTGGTGGTGGTGGTGGTGGTGGTGGTGGTGGTGGTGGTGGTGGTGGTGGTGGTGGTGGTGGTTTTGTTTTTTGGAGACAGGGTTTCTCTGTATAACAGCTCTCACTGTCCTGGAACTTGCTTTGTAGACCAGGCTACCTCAGATACACAGAGCTCTACCTTCTGCCTCCTGAGTCCTGGGCTATAACGAATTCTTTTAAACACGTCTCTCAACTTGAGTAATCATCAATATAAGACCAATCTATTTTTATATGTACTGTGATCTCTTACCCCCTTCTCCATTAAAGCATTTTGAAGCAGTTTTCTAGAATACTTTTTCATCTACAAATATTTCAGTGTTCATGTCTAAAAGATAAAGGCTATCTATAAAAGTGTAGCCCCAGACATTGTGTGGTAGTGCATGCTTCTAATCCAGAACTTGAGAGGCAGAAGCAGGCAGAAATCTAGCCTGGTCTATATAGAGAGTTCCAGGCCAGCCAGGGCAGCATAATGAAAGCTAATCTTAAAAAAGGAAAGAGAGAGAGAGAGACAGACAGAGACAGAGAGACAGAGAGAGAAAAGGAGGGAGGGAGAGAGCGAAAAGAGAGAAAAAGAAAAAGAGAGGAAAAGAAAGAAGAAAGGGAGGGAGGGAAAAGAAACCGCTGCTACACGTGTGATTTGCTGTTACAATCCCAGTATCATTGCCATCATCATCATCACGCTAATTCCAGGCTCGAGACAGAGGTTTGCCTTTTTTAATTGTTTTTTGAATTCTCATTACCACCCCGGCTTTCCATTGTACTTCATTTATCAAGTAGAGTTCATTGTGTTTTAGAACTTGCTCCCTGGAATCAGAAGCTCAATCAGGCTCATACATAGGGAGCTTGAGGCCAGCCTGGAATACATGAGACCCTGATTCCAAAAAAAAAGAAAAAACAAAAACTAGTTTTTTCTTACTGTATTTTGCTGGCTATACTTTAACATGTTTCTCTGTTTTAGAGTATAATTTCTGGAAAGTACTAATTGGATCTGAGGCTTGGTCAGATTCACCTCAGGTGCTTTTGTCTTCTTTCAAGTGTGTTTCATAGATGATATTGTAAATCTCATTATCAAATTAAGCTATGAGGCACACACTGTCTGCTGGTCTTTTTCTGATTTTAAGATTAGCTGATGCTGGGTGATGGTGGTGCATTCCTTTAATCCCAGCACTTGGGAGGCGGAGGCAGGCTGATCTATGAGTTTGAGGCTAAACTGGTCTACAGAGTGAGTTCTGGGATCGCCAGGGCTACACAGAGCAACCCTGTCTCAGAGGGGAAAAAAGATGAACCAGTAAAATCAGTGTCTTAGAAAACTCCAGCTGTATTCATTGTCCGTTAGTATGGGCTTTGTGTGCGTTCTTAGTGTACTTTAAATATTTTTTACTATAAATAATTTTTTAAATTATGAAAGTGGCATATGCTCTTTGACAATATAGAATGGTATGAGAAAAAAATATTCTCAAATGCTGCCTCACTACAATTTATGTTTAATATTTTGGCATATTTTCTTTTGTTATTTTGTGTGCTTTTTAAAAACAATTTATTATGTATGTATATAGTGTTCTGTCTGCATGTATCCTGCAGGCCAGAAGAGGGCACCATATCTTATTACAAATGGTTGTGAGTCACCATGCGGTTGCAGAGAGTTGAACTCAGGACCTCTGGACTAGCAGTCAGTGCTCTTAACTGCTGAGCCACCTCTCCAGCCCCCTTCTTTTGTATTCTTGCATAAATTAATTCTGTTTTTGAACATTGGCTTGTTTAGTTCTCATTGTTATAAATAGTGCTTTGAGAAAACATCCTGGTAAGCTCAGATTGTCTCAGAGTAGATAAGCTATATCACCAGTCAGAAGATAAATATTACTTTAAAAGTCTAACCAGGTATGGTGGTCAAAGCATGTAACCCTCAGCTACTCAGAAGGTCAAGGAATCGAGATCACAAGTTCAAGGCCTGCCTTGGATTACAGAGTTAAGTTCAAGGTGAGCCGGCCTGGGCAAGTTTTACATGTAACGTGTGGTGATTTGAATAGGTATGTCCCTATGGACTCATGTGTTTGAATGCTCGGCCCACAGGGAGTGTGTAGCACTGTGTAGTGTAGCACTGTGCTGGAGGGTTTTGAAACTGCACCCAGTGCACACGTCACTTCCTGTTGCCTACCTCTTCAGCACTATGTCTGCCTGCACCCTGCCATGCTTCTCTCCATGACAATAATGGGCTAAGCCAGAAACTGTAAGCCAGCCCCAATTAAATGTTTTCCTTTATAAGGGTTGCAATGGTCATGGTGTCTCTCCACAGCAATGACAACCCTAACTACAACTTAGTGTCCTTGTGACGGCTCAGCGGGTAAATGTGCTGCTATGAAGCCTACGGACCTAAGCTCAATCCCCAGACTTCATATGCGCACCACCACACAGACGTACTCACACGTTTGACTGTGTATATACATATATGCACACAAAATAAATGGGTAAATATAATAGACAGGTAACAGAATTCTATGGCAAGTTGCTTAAACAAAAATTTAAGCTGTCAAAGAAATGATTGAGGGCTGGGCGTGGAGCCCACGCCTTTAATCCCAGAACTTGGAGGCAGAGGCAGGCGATCTCAGCCAGGTCTACACAGTGAGTTACAGTACATCACAGGGGCCCTGTGTGGAAAAACAAAACAAAACAACAAACAACACGGATTGACTTGTAAATGTAAGGAATTAGGTCAGTTACTTTTTCTGCGGCTTCTGAATTGTTCAGTTCATGATAGATTGAGGAATCAAAGAACTCTAATAGTTCTGGACTTTCATTTCTACATAAATGTAATGTGTGTGTTCGGTATAAACGTTTGTTTAGGGTGGTAGTATTGATAAAAAAGAATTCTTTATATGAATATTGTTTACTTTATGAGGAAAGATTGAGCAAACTAGGCGGCACACTAGCAAACTAGGTCAACTAGTTTTTTTTTAATTCTCAATTTAATTTACTAAAATAAATAAAAATATAAAATGTTATCAGCAACTTATAACTCATTAAGTAAAGTGAAGAACCATTAATCTACATGGATACTAGTAAATGATACTAGTAAATGAGTACATTGTAAGTTTGATGAAAAACAGATATTTACAGTTACAGATTACCTCCCCACAAAACAACTATTACAAAGCAAAAGTAAATATATAGAGGAAAGACACAGCACATAATTGCTCTTGTGATCAATGTCAACATCACAATAATAGGGAAAATCTAAATTAGAGATCACATAATAGGATAAAATGAGAAATAGTACATCTGTAATACTCTTGCCAAAAAAAAAAAAAATGCATAATGTACTCATAATGAACTAGAAAAGTCAATTCAAGGACACTACATGAATTCTACCCTGGAGAGTTAAGGTCTTGAAAATCAGACTGAAGCAGTCTAAGAAATGTAAGTAACTGAACCCACCAGTCTGAATGGCCTCAGTCTTTGTTAAAGGCCACTGTAGGCAAGACGTTGAACTGGAAAGAATCTGAGTATTAAGTGCTAGGGTGTATTAGTGTTAGCCTTCTAATTGTAAAGGGGACACCACAATTACTCAGAGTGTTGTCAATTACAAAAAATAGTCGAGAATGGTGGTGGCAAGACTGTTGGAAAAAACCATCAAAGATGAACAAGAAAATGAATAAACAGAACAGGTAACTGTGCTTCTCTGTAGGATCAAGAACTACAAATCAGTGCTTAAAATTAGGCAAACTGGTTTTACACACACACACACACACACACACACTGTATGCATGCATGCATGTATATATGCATGCATGTATGTATGTATGTACGCATACACATCCACCCACACACAGCACAGTATGTAAAGGTCAAGAGTTGAACATTCAAATGTACCTCTAAGAAGGAAACTTAAGAATGTTACATAGTGGTAGGGAATTTGCCTCATATTATTGAGGTTCTAAGTTCAGTCCCCAGTATCACAATGAAATAAACAATAGGCAATCTCATTTCTAAACTTGAAAATTACTACAGCTTGAGCAGGGATGAGGGGTCTTCAGCATTGCAAATCCTGGCTTTGGAGTGTACCATGTTTCAGGGAGGAATTTATAAGCTTGAGACTTCTAAGCTTTTAAATGTACCATTGTTAAAATGGACTCAAGGATATCTGTTTTTTCTTTTCTTTTTTTTTTTTGTGGGAGGAGGGGGGATTATAAGGACTTCTTTAGGAACTATCAACATAATTATGTGGGTGTTTTGAATTAGAAGTTATCAATAAAATAAAATTATTGAGGCTAGCACCTGTGAGAACAAGAGTTTATTAAGTGAAAATGTTGTGATGAGAAAAATATGTGACTGAAGCTCAAGGTGAGAGAAGGCAGCCTTGACATGAATCATGATTAATCAGCTTCAAAAGACCTTTATATGTTTTACCCTGTTAAATGTACTTTGGGATTTATTCAGTTTAATTTCATATATGAGTAGTATGTGTGCATATTTGAATGGGGACTAGGGGAGCATGAGCATCTACCACACATGTGGAGGTCAGAGGGCACCACACATGTGGAGGTCAGAGGGCACCACACATGTGGAGGTCAGAGGGCACCACACATGTGGAGGTCAGAGGACAGCTAGTGGGAATTCAGTTCCTTTCTTCTGCAGTGTGGGTCTTGTGACAGATTCTGGGGCTTCAACTCAGGTATCAGAGTTTGAGGGCAGTGTCATCCCATCACTGAGGAGGCAGAGGCAGGAAGGTCAGGAATACAAGGTAAAACCAATGTGTGCTACATAGCAAGTTCTAGAACAGCTTGGGTTGCGTAGCAAGACCCTGTGTTGAAATAAAGAAGGAAAAAGAAACACATGCCTTCGTACACATGAACATAACAAAAATATGAGTGCAACTCACCTGGGGAAGAGAGGTCCCCTTTCTCTGTGCAGCCCTGGCTGTCCTGGAACTCACTCTATAGACCAGACTGGCCTCGAACTCACAGAGATCTGCCTGCCTTGGATCCCCAAGTGCTGGAATTAAAAGTGTGTGCCATCACACCTGACCATATCCTGTTTTTTACATGGGTGCTAGGAATCAAACCCAGGTTCTTATGCTTGTATGGCAAGTACTTAACTGCAACCTAATTGATTCAGTAGCTGGTATAACCCATATTATACAAGCCGAAAATTCAAGTCATTCACAGGCTAAGTTATTTCATGAACTGGTAAGTTTTCTAAATTCTCTGTGATATGTTAAGAGTGAGGAAGGAATGTTTTAAAGAGAAACATTTAGTATTTTTATGACAAAGACTAGCAAACACTTGATTAAATTACCTGCAAGGTCATTAAGAAGAACTACAATTTTATAAGCAGATATCTTTTGTTGTGATACAAATATTTACAGTGCCTCTACTCAACCCGTTTATACCCAGTAGAAGTCAAAGGTGGTCCTAGTGTAGTGGGAGAGACCAGCTGTGCTTACGTTCTAACCTTCCTCACTTGCAAAATGTAGCACAGAAAAGTTTGTAAGGGTCAGGGCTCGTGTCAATTAGTATTCACTTGTGCTATCATTACTGCATTTCATAGAGTACCTTACTGGAACATGTTTCACATTAGACAGGATTGCTACAGGTGTAAGTGGTATACAGAAACCTTCCTTGGTGTCTCATGGTTTGGCAAGCAGGGAATGTGTTGTGGCTGGCAGTTTTGGTCACAAGTGTTATTTTCAATATTAGAAAGGTTGTGGTTTTCCAGTCAGGGGACTTCTTCCCCACAGAACAGTTTAAAACTGCTTCTTCATATGGATGTTGTCGATTCTTTTATACCCTGAATCTACTGCCTACTAACTCTTCTCTTTTCTTTACTTTTCCTTTCTTTTTTATAAATGGGAAAGTGTTGACTCGGAGACAAAGAGAGGCCAAGAACAAACGTGACAATAGGACAGCTACGCAGACTGCCCTGGACATCGACAAGTAAGTAGGCACAATGCATTCATCCAATTCTTGTCTAACACACCATTGCTTGCACTGAGTGAAGAGACCACTTCCTATTACCATGCATTTCTTTGGTTGCCCATCCTTCCTTTATTGTTTGAAAGCTTGTGTTTCTTTTTCTTATTAATAGTTTATTTCAGTGTACACATCCCATCTGTTACTTTTCAGTACATTAAAAATGTACATTAAAAATGATCCTGCGTCTGCATTACTCTTCTGTTTCTGTTTTCTGTGAGTTTATATATTGCTGTTTAGTGCTTTGGGGAAGCAGTGAGCATTTTGCAATGTCATATAGAAGTTGAGTTGCAAGAGGTTGAGCAATATAGAAGACTTCCTTGGGATGTGGGTTGTAGCTTGACTAAGAGAACCTTCTGAGGAAGGGGTTAGGTATAGAGGCTGCCTCCTGAAAGCAAATCCATTTCTAAGAGTGGGTCAGAATGGTGAGTTATTAGGCAGAAACTTCTGTTTTCAGGGTTATTTTTTTCTTCATTAAAATTTTATTTTTATTAAAATATATACATACTTTCCCTTCACTTTCCAACTCCCTGTGTCCCCCTCTTCTCCCTCTCCAATTCATGTCCTCTTTTCTTTGATTATTATTGTTATGCTTGTGCATAGACACAGACACACATAAATACAACCTGCTGAGCATGTTAGTGTCACTTATATGTATGATTTCTAGGCTGACCACTGGTGTTAGATGGGCTGATCCCTAGGAGAGACTAATTATCTCTAAGTAGTCATTAGTTGACTGTAGTTTTTTGTATAGGTTTCTCCCTATGTGTCATATTGTTGAGATATCATAGGTGTAGCTTTTAGGAAACACAGACTTCTTTCCTCTGGCCAGGTGGTAGTGGCTGAGGCACATGTCTTTAATACTAGCTCTCGGGAGACAGACACAGGTGGATCTGTGAGTTCAAGGCCAACCTGTTCTACAGAGTGAGTTCCAGAAAAGCCAGGGCTACACAGAGAAACCCTGTCTCAGAAAACAAAAACAAAAACAAACAAACAAAAAATGTATATGAGAGTTCTATCCGAGTATATGCCTTTACTCCAGAAGAGGGCATCATACCCCATTAGAGATGGTTGTGAGCCATCATGTGGTTTCTGGGACTTGAACTCAGGACCTCTGGAAAAGCAGCCAGTGCTCTTAACTGCTGAGCCATCTCTCCAACCCTCCTCTGTCTCTTAAAATCTTTCTGTCCCCTCTTCCATGATGTTCCCTGAGCCTAGCTTCAGGAATTGTAGATATATCCTTTAGGGCTGGGCTTCCCACAATCATCCATTCTCTGTATTTTGACAAGTTATGATTTTCTACCATGATCTCCATTTTAAAAACTAATGTGTGAAAATTCCATTAAGCTTGTTCAAATTAATGGAGTCCAATACAATGTTTGAGTCATGTGTACATTGTGTAGTATTTAAAATCATGTTAAACATCTATTCATCATTTCTTTGTGGTAAAAACATTAAAGACTCTTCTAGCTTGTTAAAATGTAATCGCCCCACTATATAATAGTAAATTAGAACTCCCTATCACTATCTAGCTGTAACTCAGTACAACTAACAACTTCTCCCTTCTCTGGGATCTTGCTTTAATATAGACCTCTTGGACAATATCCTCACATTGCTTAAGTTTGTTTTGCAAACAAACTGTGTTCTTGGACAAGACCCTGTTAGGGTGCAGACACTTGTTTTCATTTTTGTTTATATTCAGCATCTAATAAGATGTATCTGAGATAGCACTTAAAGTATTAGTTGTTTAATGAGACCTGACATCATATGCTAGTTGTCACTGTAGATACTTCATTTACTTTATAATAAACTGGGGTGGCATAGATTTTTTTCCCTCTTCTCCCCCCCCCCCACCTCTTCAAGTACTAGGAATTGAATACAGGACCTTGTATGAGCTAAGCAAGCAGTCAGCTGCTCAACTTTGTCCTCAGTGACTTTTCCCTCCCTCCCTCCCTCCCTCCCTCCCTCCCTCCCTCCCTCCCTTCCTTCCCCAATAAAGGTATAAGTTATTTGTAACTAAGTCATGTGGCCAACAGTAACAAGTCAAAGTCTGCCTGACTTTAAATGTCCAGGTCTTCCCTGTCGTGCTGCTGTCTCTGATATGTTAGGTTATTCCAAAGGAACTGGGATTTTAGACCATGAATTCTAAATCATGACTAGGTTCAACCACACTTTATTAATCAAAACAGGAACCTTTATAGTCAGTGCATTTTTGCCAGTGAAAATGTTTGTTTTTTCCTGTAGTGTACAAATTCATGTTTCAGGATTTGAGGAACTCTTGGAAAGTATCTTTCTTCCTCTCCCACCTTCCAAATTGTGTGCGGAGGTCAGCAGACAACGTGTAGGTGCTGATTTCCTCTTCTCCATATGGGCTCTACCTTTTATGTACAGAGCCAGCTTGCTAGCTCCCATAGAAAGCATTTTCTGCAATCTTCTGATTATAAAGCATTTTCCTTCAAAAAGTTGTCAAGATGCTTGAAAAATTGGTAGTTGATTAGAAGGAAGTCAGATAAATAAAAGAATCTTGTAGCAATTTGTTCAACTTTTTAAGTGTTGGTTGTGCCTTATGCGTCTGGTATCCTGAAGGTGAATTTGGGCCCTTTCTGTTGGCCACTGCCGGCTGATTCAGGCAGGGTATCAGATCGACAGCAGAGCACTAAGTAGTACCCGGCCAGCCTTATTTTGGCGCACGTTTGGCTGTGGGAAGTGCTTTGGAGCTTCTTGATCAGTCACTGAGCTGGTTGGTCATCGATAGTTGTCATGCACAGTTCACTTTGTTACATATCACAATCTTAGTAAGAAATGGTTTGTTGTTCTATAGAATAAGAGGGATTACAGTTCAAAACAACTTAAATATTTTTTCCCCCAGTTCAGTTAAGAGATACCCACTTATAAAACCTTTCCACCTTTCCAATTTTTTGTTTCAAATGCTTGAACAACTTGCGTGGTTCACATTGAATTCTTTGGCAACTTTTTTCCCCCCAAGACAGGGTTTCTCTGTATTGTTTTGGAGCCTGTACTGGAGCTCTTGTAGATCAGGCTGGCCTTGAACTCACAGAGCTCCTCCTGCCTCTGCCTCCTGAGTGCTGGGATTAAAGATGTGAGCCACCAAGGCCAGCTTCTTCTTAAGAGAGCATCAGTGAGTTGCTCTCTGATGCTCACTGCCAACTTCCTGTGGCTGACTGCCAAGCTCCTTACTTTCACGGCTCTGGAACCACCACTGTACTCTATGCCCCTTATCAGTTCCTGGGCTAAAAACCTGTTGATGTTGCAAATTGCTTCAGCTGTTTTACCACCTACTTTGCCAAATAAGAAAACTGCTCGAATTTTTGTTTCACCCCATTTCCATATTATAAAATAAATAAAAACAAGTAATATGCCATTACCAAAAAACAATAAAGTGAAAAATGTACATTAAAATGATATATATCATAACTGTGTTTGAGAATATATTTTATTATCAAATGACAAATTTCAGCAGTGCAGAAAACAAAATTACTTTTGTACTAATCTAATAGTAAGAATTAATAGTGCTTTTTGCAGTAATTGACAAATTTTGAAGATACACTGATCTAACCTTTCTCATAAGGTAGAGTTTTACTCACATTCTTCCAGGTAATTGAGTATTTTGAGATGTTATTTCTGTTATTGTCCTTTAGAGTAAATCTTCTATAGAGCAAATCTTTTGCCATAGTGACTGAATAGTAATGGTCAAAAGGAAGTTTAAGATGAGCTTATGATTCAGCTGTAACAACCTTAGGGGCTGAAGAATTAATTGAGAAATTGTGTTGAAAGGAACTGACCACAGGGAAAATAGTTAATAAGTATTCTTCACCAACTCCCACAGTTCATTGATACATCAAGAACAATCTTTCCTTTCTCTAAATGATATTGTTATAAAAATGATGACAGTAACTATGTTATTGTGCAAAAAACCTCTGGCAGAGCTAGCCACACGTTTTAGTAACTTCCTAGTTGATGCATCAGGTCATAGGGCTAAGAAAGTTAGCATATAGGCGGACTTGATTTACTAACCAAACAAATTCATCCACTATGGTAAAACTCTCACTATTGATTTAATGCTTTTGGTACTCCCTTTTCTGTCAAAATTTTAACTTCTCTTTGAAGAAACAATTACACTTCATTTCAGAAGAGTTTGACAGACTGTTTTATGTCTGAGGAGCAATCAACATTGTTTGAGATAGTTAGACAAGCTGATTTTATTACCATCCCACTGCTGCAACAGCAGGGTACAGAGAAACAGCCAGGGGAAACTGCTAATCACTTAGTTCCTATGACTGGCACAGGGTTAATTTTATTGGTGATCCCACTGAGTGAATCTGCATTGGTTGACAAGTCTCCTCTGCAGACATTTCTGAGATGTAAAAAGACAATTTGAAACATTCCAAGAGCTCAGAGGCAAAAGCAGATCTTAAAACCACCTTCCCTCACCCCCCCCTCCCCCCCGTCTTCTGATTACCCAGGAGGGAGAAGTGTTACCTATGTAAGTCCCTGGTCCCACTCGAAGAGTATCAGTGTCACGTAGAGGCCTGTCTCCAGCTTGCGAGGGATGACAGAGGAAATGGGACTGAAGGGAGCAAGAGAGCAAGAGTGTGTGCGGCTGCGGAGGGGCGGCGGCGGCTGAGGAAGCCTCAGGTATGTGCTGTAGGGACTGTGCTTCCCTCCTCCTCCCTCCTCCTCCTGTCTGCGCTCATCTGCATGCCAGATCTGTGCTTGTAAAGCTGAGGGGGGGTGTGAGCGAAGCCGTCATGTTAGGGTTGTAGCTGCTTGGGGCCATGCCAGCCTTTTCAGTTTGTGTTGGGACCCAAACTCACGCAGTCACTTTTATGACGACACCCTATTCCCAAATGACTATATCTTTGTTTGTATTTTGTGAGAATGTTTGATTTTAAAAACTGCTATTTGAATTGTTAATTCGTAATGAAATTTGATTTGGGATTAAGACAAATTTCCATCAGTTTCTGAAATGACCCTAAGCATATACCTGTCAATTTGTAGTATGTATTTATGTGAAGCAGTGTTCTTAGCACTGATGATAATAAAATAAAAATATCAGTTAACTCTGAGAAGCATTGAAGATGCTCTGTATTTTGCAGTGTTAGGTAGACATTCAGCAAGGATTTAACTCTTAGGTATTCAGCCAGGAATTAATTCTTATGTAAAAATAAACAAGTATGGGCTGGAAGTTGTGACTGATTCAAATAAAGGATTACTAGATAGCATTTTTTTTCTTTTAATTAACTTCTTGCCAGGTGGTAGTGGCACAGGCCTTTAATCCAGCACTCAGGAGGCAGAGGCAAGCAGATCTCTGTGAGTTTGAGACCAGCCTGGTCAACAGAGCGAGTTCCAGGACAGGCTCCAAAAGCTACCAAACAAAAACAAAAATACCTTTTTATATTTAAAACTTTTTATTTTATGTATATGACTGTTTTACATACATGTATGTGGGCACTGGGAACTGAAGCTGAGTCCCGTGGAAGAGCTCTCCGTCACTCGGCCACTGCTGTATTGATTTGTCATTACTGCCTATTCAAGTTGCCTGTTCTTAGTCCTCCAGCCCAGAGGCTCTGCTTTGATGTGCTTTGTGGACTGATTTGATTTTATGCTGAAGCCATCCTTGAGTCTCTCTCTGTCTCTCTCTCTCTGTCTCTCTCTGTCTCTCTGTCTCTGTCTCTCTCTCTGTCTCTGTCTCTCTGTCTGTCTCTGTCTGTCTCTGTCTCTCTGTCTCTCCCCCCCCCCCTTCCTTCTTTCATTTCTTCTTTTTTACAGGGACTCCGTGTGTAGCCTTGACTGGCCTAGAACTCAGCGTGCTTCTGCATGCTGAGTCAGGGGCTGAAGGCGCACCCCCCCCCCCACGCTGTGCCCTTGATGTTCTGTGTGTTGTGGTGCCGTTGTAGCCTCTTCCTTACAGTTTCCCCTCGTCTGCTCTCATTTATTACAAAGCAAACACTAACCTAGTGCCGGCTGGGAAACACTTGATCAGGGCTCAATTGTAGTCGGGCTTTTCCTTGGGCCTCCCGCTCACAAAAAATGGCACAGAAGGTTGTATTAATTATGAAAGCTTAGCCTTAGTTTAGGCTCGTTTCTAACTAGATCTTACTCCTTAAATCAATCCTGTTTCTACTCACTTCCTTTCTGTCTCATGGCCCTATCACCTCCATACTGCCCATCTCCTGGCAACTCTGCCTAGCTATTGGCCATTCAGCTTTTTACTAAACCAATCAGAGTGACATTTTTTCACAGTGTACAAAAAGGTTATTTCACACAACACTAAGTCAATTGTGTTTTAAATCTTGCCGTGAAGTAACCCTTGTGTCTTATTTTTCTCTGTCACAGGAAAAAGGCGAAGGTCAAGGTCGACTGCTCAGTCTCTTGGAACAGTCTGAGCACAAGACCACAGGTGAAGACCCCGAGACCAATTTTCTGGGTTTCTGTGTAGGCCTTCCAGTGAAGATAGCAAATCTCAACTTTCCCCTGATTGTTGGGTATTATGAGTAAAGTTTTTTTGGAGCCAATCAGCCAGCCTTTGAAATTTAACCTAGGTTGTCTCCTCCCAACGAAGGATGAAAGTTACCTTGTCTTACCTATCATAGGTTTGCTGTAATGCTTTATAAAGCCTAGAGTCTGGGAAGTGGTTGTTCCAGATTGCAAAACATGCCAGAAAATAGATCTATAGTAATAGTCATGGAAGACTGCACATGCAGACATTACTGCCTCTTCTGAATGTTTGTAAATCATTCATATGTTACCTTTCTTTAGCTTAGAGTCCCAACTTACATTCCTAAGAAATTGTAGGAAGTAATTCTTCTTTGTGTTGGAAGTATTTAGGGAGCATTAGCATAGAGTCATCAGGAGCATTAGGGACCCTGACTTTAGAGCTGGCAAGGACTGTATCTAGTGGAGCACTGTGCTCCCGACATTAGTGGCTTCTGATGGGCGGCAGATGCTATTGTTACTGTTGCTCCTGTTACTGTATCTAGTGGAGCACTGTGCTCCCTGCATTAGTAGCTTCTGATGGGCGGCAGATGCTATTGTTACTGTTGCTCCTGTTACTGTATCTAGTAGAGCACTGTGCTCCCGGCATTAGTGGCTTCTGATGGGCGGCAGATGCTATTGTTACTGTTGCTCCTGTTAGTTGCTCTTGTTAAAATTTACCAATTGCAAATCGAACAGTAACTTTTTGCTTGCTGTCTAGTTATAATAGTTTATTATCACCAAGCAAATCTGTTTTGCTTTGTGATGACTGTAAAAAGAGCATGTCTCACATCCTGCTTCTAGATCACCAGGTCATGAATCTCTCAGGTGGCAGATTTTCCCTGGAAGCCCTTATTGCCTGAGTCGAGATCTGAAGTTGATTTATTCAGAAATGATTCATTGAGAAGTGTTCACCTGCAGATGAGCCTGTTGGATGCTAATGCTCAGATCCCATTGGTCTAAGGATTGGAGATCTGAGCTACTTGAATAGGCCTGATGGAAAGCACCAGACAGTGAGAAAGTATGGCTGCTAATGTTAGTTCTTTTATCTCTGCAGGTGTAGAGAAGAAAAGCAAGTCTTCAGTAGTGAGACCCTTCAGGTAAGTTGGGGTGTGCACTGAAGTGTGTCAGTCAGCAGTTCCGGCAAGGGACACCCTGATGCTGCAGTCTCTGTGTAGAATGATAGTTAAAACACTAAAATAGAAATCACTGTAGAACTAATACAATTCTTTAACTTGTTGGTCCTCTTACATCTGCAGTAAGAATTCAATTCCCCCCAAACCTGAATTTTAGCAGATTTGGGAATTTAGATCTGATTCCATAGTCTTTCCATGTCTCTGTGGCTTTAAGTTACGTGATTTACCCGGTAGCCTTATCTGTGGAAGCAGAATGGACAACTTACATGGCTAGAGTATTACCGAAATTCTGTATACTAATATGCTTAATATAGTACATAGCTCATACTTGGCTTACCAGCTTCATACTGAAGTTAAAACCAGGCATGGCTGGCCACATCTTTAATGCCAGTACTTGTGAGGCAGATGCACACTATGCAGACTGATCTTGAGGTTAGGGTTGAGTGCTTAAGAGCACCGGCTGCTCTTCCAGAGGACCCAGGCTCAGTTTCAGGGTCTGCATGGTGGCTCCAACAGACTCTCCTCTGTCCTTGAAGGGCACCAGGCATACATGAGGTATACAGACATATTCAGACATGCATGCGGGCATCTTTGCACGTAAGATAAAAAAGCTTAAGAGCTGGATGGACATATTACGCACACACACAGTCTGACTCGAATTTTTGCTTTCTGTCTAGGGTACCTTCACTGCAGGTGGAAGAGGCTAGCTGCAGCGGAGAGACGCGGGGCTCTGTCTCACAGCTCAACTTAAATGAGTCTCCCATCAAGGCTTTTGTTCCTGTTTCAGAGGCCACAAATTGCTTAGTGGATTTTAAAGACCAATTTACTTTCCGGTCACGGACCAAATCAGGCAGAGGAAGGAGGAAAAAACCTTGAAGTGTTTGACTGGAGGTTGACCAGAACCGTTATTGCTGGGTTGGTCATGTTCATTAGTTATGATGGTCTCTAGTTTGTCGTGAGAGTTTTGACCCTGTCGTTGTCACCAGCAGTACCCACTCAGCATCCTGATTTTTATAAGATCCATTCAGATGATTGTGAATAGTATTCTGGTTTACAACAGTCTGTTTGAATTTGCTTGTAGTTAAAATATAAATATATTTATCTATGTTTGTATGAACTCTTATTTCAGTATTTGAAGATTTTCCTTTATGTTTCTGTTGAGAGCTTTACCAGTGGGAATACCGGGCAGTTAGCTGTTTAAACCAGATTTTTTTCTTTTGCTGCTACAGATACATGGCAGCAGCAAACTCTGTTCCAGTGGTAGTACTAGATAGCAGTACTCATTCTCTACTGTGCTAGCTGAGCTCTTCCCATGCAGAGGAGAGATGTGGTTTATCTGCAGGTGGGACCCAAAGTGAGAGACTCAAAAAGCTGAAGTAACTCACCCAAGGAGATAATCAAACAAGGGTGCAAAAGAGCCAGCGTTGGCCCTAGCTGATGGGCAGTTTGGGGAAAGGCACATAAGGGTAGGTAGGTGTTAACCAGTACAGCATCTTAGACCAGGGAAAACCAGCATACAACCCAGATGCCTAACTTCTGATTCTTCATATCTGAAGCTGCCTTTTATTTTAAAATGGAAATGAGATGTGTGCCACACCGGGGGTTCCATAGATAGCTGCATTGGAGGACCCAGTACAGACATTGAGGCACTCTGTCATACCCTGTGCACACAAACTCTGAGTTACAGTCACAATGGAAACTATCGATTCCCACCACAGACACTGCCTTGCTCTTGGAGGGTGCTGACACTGTGGCCAGTGTCACACATACGTCCAGCAAATATATGTACTGTTGTTGATCCTTGTAGAAACTGGTTATAACCAACTCTGAACAAGTCAAAGGTCTGTATCCCGTGGCTGTGAGACCCCCATGGCCTCGCCATCTCTAAAGGAAACCGTGGTGCTTTGATAACAGCATTGATGGTTTCTTGTTTTCCTTCTGAGGAAAAGTGTGCCAGATGCAACCCACCAGTATTAAGTGTCATCGAGGAGGAAGAGCTCTATGAATGCTGAAGTTTGTATTGCTATGTGTGAGGTCAAGGGGAAGTGCTGCTTCTAGAGAGATTCGCTTACAACCGAGCCGTTGCTAGAGAGTGTGAGCATTGGCGAAGGGTATGATTAGCGAGCCTGGGGGCTCTCAGCCTAAGTGGGGGAGGGGAGGGCTGCTGGTTTGTCCAGTCTATTGTCTCCTTGCTGTGCCTCACAGTAGGTGCATTCATCGGAGTACAGAGATAAGTGACAGTTATGTCAGATCAACCCAACTCTGCACCCTACTTCTGAAATAAGTTACACAGCCTCTCCTGGACTTAGTTCAAGGATTGACAAAATGTTTATAAAGATGCTAAGCACATTTGCTACAAATGTGTAGTGGCAGCAACTATTACTAACATTATTCTAGTAGGATTGCAGTGAGGGGTGGAAGGCCAGAGAGGTGGTCTGCTGCTGCAAGAGGGAGCATTTGTCTTAGGAATGAGCACACTGGGCATCTATTCAAGACCCGTGAGCCACAGGAAGCCTGAGTCTTAAACACTCAGCTTTCCCGAGGCCTCTGGGTAGTTCTGAAAGATTACCAGCTGATGGAGAATTTTAAAGCTCCATGAACTAAACAAACTAGTTATAAACTGAGGAGGGAGACTTGTATCTAAGGACATCATAGTTGTGTTCATTTTGTCCTTATCAGAGCCCTCTGTGCCTGCCACTTCACCTGGGTGCTTGCCTTCAATAGACGACACTCACAGGGCTTATTGTAAATACACGTGACCCATTTTCTTCATGTCTCGGGTAGAACAACTGAGACACGTCTGCCATTTTCTCAGGGATCTTCTTGTAAGTTTGGACCATCATACCACCCTTAATAGCTTAAATATTCTAACTGTCTTGGCTTCTTTTTCTTGCTATCTGACTTCCAAATTCCCTCATGACTAGGTATAAGGCAGGCCCTTACTTTTGGGTTCAGGTAAGCGCAGGGTTAGCGTTAGCGTGAGCCAACATTCTATCTAGCTTATTTTCATCACCCTGATCTCAGCTCTGTTTTAGAACCTGAAGTACAAGATATGATTTGGTCTAATTCTGGGGAATCCAACTTGGAAGTAGACATCTTGAGTCTACTTAAAAAGATAAACATCTGTTGGGTGGTGGCGGCACGCACCTTTAGTCCCAACACCCGGGAGGCAGAGGCAGAGGCAGAGGCAGGTGGATGGATCTCTGAGTCCAAGGCCAGCGTGGTCCATTGAGTTCCAGGACAGGTTCCAAAGCTACACAGAGAAACCCTATCTCGAAAACCAAAACCAAACAAACAAACAAAAGATTAATCTGCTAGTGGTGACACATGCCTTTACTCCCAGCACTGGAGAGGCAGAGGCAGGTGGGCCTCATAAATTCAAGGCCGGTCTGATCTCCATAGTTTGAGGACACCCAGGGCTGTATAGTGAAACCCAGTCTCCAACACAGCAAAGATAAACACTGGGTCAAGTGGAGTAGAAAGCAGGAAGAGCTCTGGCAGCACTTGTCAGAGGCGTGAGTCACAGCGCGGCCTTTCATCGTCTACTCCACATTCGACTTCAGTGAAACGAAGTTGAGAGACCGTAATATCTGGCTAGACAGGACGCTGCGTTGTGGGTAATGGCTATCTGCCACTTTGTCCTCTCCGGGATCATCTAACTTTTACTGCCTATATGGCTGGTTGGTATCAGTAAATGTACACCACGGCTGATGTACATGTTCTCAGGTCTAAAGCAAATCAAGGCTAGCAAGATGGCTCAATAGGTACAGTGCTTGCTGCATAAGCCTAATGACCTAGGTTCGACCTCTAAAGCTCTTGACGTGGGATGGTGGTGCGAGCCTTTAATCCCAGCACCCTTGAGACAGAGGCAGGCGGATCTCTGAGTTTAAGGCCAGCCTGGTCTAGAGAGTGAGTTCCAGGACAGCCAGAGCTGGACTATTTCACAAAGAAACACTGTCTTGAAAAACGAAAAGAAATCCTCTGACCTCCCCCCCTGCTCACCATGGTGTGTGCTTCCCCTGCACACTCACATCACATTATACACAATAATAAAAATAGCATACACACTCACATCACATTATACACAATAATAAAAGCAGCGTACACACTCACATCACATTATGCACAATAATAAAAACAGCAACAAAAGCCCACCCAATCTCAGAAAAGCACTTTCAGGAATCACTGGGAAAATGGATTGAGTTTGAACCTAGATCTGCCCGGTACCAAAGTTGATGCTGCCTTTGTTACCTCTGAGTCACAAAACTGATGACTGGAAATTTGATCTCAGGATGAACTCCTTACCTGGGCACCAAGGCAGCTTTAGCCTTAGGGCAAGTAGTAAATCGATGAAAAGTTGGTGATTCCAGCTTAGGAAGATTGCTGAAAATGTCTATCAGAAGGGGGAGGAAGCTGCCTGCTTGCTGTTTCAAAAGCCCTGGACTGGTGTGGGAGGGCTCTCCAGTTTAGCAAAAGATAACTGATACTCCAGATGAGATCTAGAACCTGGTCCCGAGTCTCTAAAGGTGTATAAGATCCGTGAGAGCCCACAGCTGTGCAGGTAAGGTAACTAGATGATTTTTTGTTTGGTTGTTTTGTTTTTGCTTTTCCGAGACAGGGTTTCTCTATGTTGTTTTGGATCCTGTTCTGGAATTCACTCTGTAGACCAGGCTGGCCTCGAACTCACAGAGACCTGCCTGCCTCTGCCTCCAGAGTGCTGGGATTAAAGGTGTGCGCTATTGACGCCCGGCATGGCAAATATATGATTTTAAATAAATATAGTGGTCTGGCCCCAAGCTGGGGTCAGAGCTGGGCCTAATTTGTTGGGGACGGGTCCATTGCTGTTAATAACTGAACTGAAATTTAAAGATGAAGGGGAAAGGATGAAAAGGTTAGAGAGGCCCGTGGTGTCAGCAGGCCACTGTAGAGAAAACGCCGACAGAGACACAGAAGCAGGGAGAGCTGCGAGGCACATCCAAAGCAGAAAGGGCATGGAAGATGATGGACTAGGGCCTGCCTGCCTGGCCGTGGCGCTGTAGGCCGTGGGGAGCAAGCTCGAAGGACGGAGGGGCCGGCCTTCCAGCCCAGCAGTGATATTCTACTTTTGCTGTTTGGCTCTCCCCATCCTACAGTGCTTCTGGTGGCTGAAGACGGCACCTTCTCAGGTCAGTGGCCATCTGGTGTTTGCTTGAGTATTGCTGTGTCTCAGCTGCAGACAGGACTGACCCAATGTTCACAGACCTCAAAACCTGCAGCCTTGACTTAGGAGGTCTGTACTTCCTGGAGAAATGAAACAGGACTTTGAGAATCACGGACAAGGAGTCATGAAAATGCCCTTCAGCAGCGGATCCTCATGCTGACTCAAGACTACAGCCAGAGCTACTCTGTTCAGTATTCTCCCTCAGCTAAACACAGCTCAGGGCCTGGAGCCTTGGGGCAGCAAGGTGCTGCTGTGTTGTAGGTGACGGTCAGTTGACCATCTTTCATAGCTGTATGTCTGTGTTGGTGTCCTAAGTAGGGCTGTGCCTGCCATGTGTATATGTCTGACCACAGTGAAGCTGCTCATCTGTGTCCTGTGCGAGCCTTCACTAACTGGATATCAGTGGCTGCCACTGCAGTAGCCTTTAGTTTTACTGCGCCCACCAGCTTGCCCGAACTGTAACAGGCACCTACAAGCTGCTTTTGTTAGGCGTTGTTTCTGACTCCTCTGCATGGGCATGCTAATTACTCAGGGAGTGTATGTCTCTCCAACCTCATTCTCCACCTAACCCTGTGACCCTTAGTGCAGTTCCTCATGCTGTGACCCCCCCAACCATAAAATTATCTTTGTTGCTACCTCTTAACTAACTTTGCTGCTGCTATGAATTGAAATGTGTTTTCTTATGGTCTTAGGCTGTGAAAAGGTTGTTCAACCTGCAAAGGGGTCACGGCCCATTGCTCTAACCTATCTCTTCCTTCAAGGCTGAAGGCACAAAGTTAAGTCTGTCCTAAACCTTCAGTCATTTTGTATCCAGCAACAGCAAAGTCTGTCAGGACAGTGCTCCCATCTCTATAATGACAACTATGACATGGAAGTCACACCCCAAAGCAGAGGTCCCAGTAGTATTCAGAGTGGCCTCTTGAATGACAGATCAGCTTATCAGGTGGCTTTGCAGGATCGGGGCTGAGAGTGATGGGTGGAACCACACCTGCTAAATTATGCATATCTCTTGACTGCCCCAATTCTTTCACTGTCTGAAGATGAATCTCTTCTGAGTACCCTGTAGAGAATCCTGGAGGTCACTGGGCCCCTCTCTCGGTCCCTCTTCAAATGCACACTGCTTTTCATTATTACTCATTTCTTTGGTATATTGGGGATGTCTGAACACACACGTGAGCACACACACACACACACACACACACACACACACACACACGCACCCCTGTGGTTACAAAGTGAAGATTGTTGCAGTGTGCCTAGTTTCCCACATTAGTGTCCAAGACTGCATTTTAGGAAAGTAGTTAAATGGAGCATAGCGGCCAGTGGCTCCACAGACGGGGAAGGACCCCGCCCTCCAGAAGGGAGGGCTGCAGACAACCCACCTGGCCTACAGACTAAAGGCTTGACTTGCTCTGGCTGTCACTTCTCTCTCCAGGTCAGGTGCCCCGCCTGTGGGCATCTTCATGCGACCCTGAGAGCTGTACCCAGTCCTATGAAGACTGCATGGCGGTTGGCTGCATGCATGCTCTCTTCGTGAAAGGGCTTCTTCAACTTGCCCAGCTCACTCTCCCCTCCTGCAGAGCCACGATGGCCCTTCCTGTTAGCTTCATTGCTTCCTACACAGTTCTTGCTACATCTTCAAAAGTTGCTTCTTGTAACCACATATTTCCAGGCTGGTGTCTTCTTCTTTCCAAGGAATTTACCACTTCAAAACCTAGTGTTTCTAAAACAAACAGAGCTCCTAGCATTGCAGAGAGGACTGTGGTGATATTTTGTTAATGATCTAACCAATAAAGCTTGCCTGGAGATCAGAATGCAAAGCTAGCCACAGCCATAGAGGCCAGGCAGTGGTGGTACACACCTTTAATCCCGACAGCCACCCTAGTTAGGCATAGAAGCTGGGTGGTGGTAGTGCACGCTTTTAATCCCAGCACTAGAGAGGAATATAAGGCCGGGAACTCGCTCTCTTCAGTCTGGAAATTTCATGGAGGCAAGAGCGCTCTGGTGGTCAGCCACTCTGCTTTTCTGATCTTCAGCCTGAATCCCAGTATCCGTCTCTGGGTTTTTATTATTCGTGTTGCAGGCATCTTTAACACAACCGGGGCCTCCAGATTCCTCTCATCACCTTGCTTGTCTGTACCATGGTCCTGCCCACCCTGGGTTCCTGGTAGGGCAGACTTGTGGGGAAGTACACTTTCCTGAATTAGCATGTTCAGTGGTGGCTTAAGAAGAAGGTGGGGCTTGGGGAGTTTATAACAAGTCATCCCTGAGTTTCACTTTTGAGTGTGGTTCAGGGTCACCGGGGTCCAGGTCCTCATTTGGGAGACGTGCTGAGCCCGAGGCAGGTAAGGTGAGCTCTTCCTCTACTCCCTGCAGCCTCATCCCAAGCCTTCTTCCCTGGGATATCCCCCCCCCCATAGCTGATGGAGGCTACTCCTCAACGGTGATGTCGGTACCCAGCCTCAGAAGGGGCCGTCATACAGAAGGAGCACTTCCCATGTCACTGAGTTCAAACATGGGCAGACTTGGGGCTGCTTCTGGGGATGGGGGAATGAAGACATGTCTCTCACTCCAGGAAGAGATAGGCTGAATGTGTAGACCTCGAGTTTAAATACTGGGGTTCCTTGGAGGGCGCTGCATAGTCTGCCGTGTGCTGAGTAAATGCTGAGTGCGTGAGCCGAGCAGTAAGTGAATGATTATGCGGGCTGGGCCTTGAACTAAGGTAATTGCTCCAGCCACCCTTTAACAGGCTGCTGGGATATATGTCCTTCCCACAAATTTGGAAACTAAGTGTTGGAGTGTGTAATGAAGGGGAGACTTGTCAGAAACAAACTTTTGGTTTACCAAATTACTGCCACGTTTTGAGATAGGGTCTCACTCTGTGGCCCAGGTTGTCCTCAAACTCATGATACTTCTGCCTCAGCCAACCAAGTACTGGGTTTTCAGGCGTGCGCCCCAGGCCTAAATTTGTCCAACCCTGCCCTGGCGTCAAAGATGCAGAGGTGACTCAGACAAGGTTATGAGGCTAGCCCTTCAGACTGGGACCCAGACATCACAAGGTTATGAGGCTAGCCCTTCAGACTGGGGTCAACTTGGGTAAAGACTAAAAAGCAGAAGACCAGGAGTCAGTGTGGCTGGAGTTCAGAGTGAGGAATAGGGAGAGGAAGCTCTGTCTCAGGATGGGGGTGGGGGCGGGGAGCGATTATAGCGTGATCAGGGCAAGATTCAACCTGAGGAGCGGAGGTATCACTCGGGGTTGTTGGAATAGTGAGTGGTTGTGGGCACAGGAAAGAGAGGACAGGCAAGAAAGTTCTTTCTCAGAGCCCCAGTAAGGTCATAAGTGACTGCTCCCTTCCTGATGCTTCTAGTCAAGACAGAGGGCAGGAGATGTGTGGGAGAATAGTAGGGAGACCAACTGCCTTTACTGAGCTCAGGGGATCTCTCTACCAGGACAGCGGACCCAACAGCCTGCTGGCATCAGGGATTTGGGATCCCTGACAGTTTTTAGTGGTGAAAAACAGGGAGTGTAGACAGGCACAGCCCAAAGCTTGGAAACCTCTCTATATTTAAAGGTAGAGGAGAGGAGTTGCTAATGGCTCAGGAAGGGCAGCCCCCACAGACTCTGCAGGAGCCAAGGAAGGAGAGAACACAGGAGCAGAGAGACTCCAGAGGCTTGGGGGGGGGGGGATGCAAGGGTTGAGAGAAGATGCTCTCCTTTTTGTTTTTGCAATGAAGGGAGAGTGCTCATTGGATCATTGTGCCATCTTGACCTGTCTGCTGGATTGTCCTTCACATCTGAACGGTGTCCCCTAGGGTGAGCTGGGACAGTGGCAACTGTGGTGGCAGTAGTCAGCTAAGCTGAGTACCTGACATTTCTACAGACTCTTTTAGCATGACAAGGTTCACAGCTCCTGGCTTTATCATTCTCTCATGTGTTTGGGAGAGGACTGAGGATAATGGGGTTGCAGTTCAGATTCTGCTAGATAGGTGTAAACCTGCACGCTCACTTTTGTTCTATGCAGCCTTCCGGCATATTCATTCTCGTTTCACAGAGGAGGGAAAGGGGGTGTCGAGTTTGGGAGGTCTGGTGCAGCCATCCTGTGGAGGACCGGGGTCCTGGCTCCCCGCTCAGGCTCTCCCATCCTACTACATCTGGTGAACTGTCCAAAGCCCGGCTGCGAGGGTTACAAAGACCCGTGGCCTTGTGCTGTTTGGTACAATAGCCCTGTCAGGGTGGACAACATCTCCTCCCACGTTACAGACACTGAGACTGAGGCTCTGAATTACCAGGGCTCGTCCAAGCTCAGGCCAATTAGTACGTCCCTCTTCTGAGCGCAAGTTCAACGCTAAAGCACAGGCCCCTCCGCACACCCCTCTGTCTCACGTCCTCTGCACACCCCTCTGTCTCACGTCCTCTGCACACCTCTCTGTCTCACGTCCTTTACACACTGCTCTTCCTCAGGGTGGAACTTAAGTGCTCAGCCTTGTCCTGAAAATCAGCTGCTTGGTTTCTGGTCCCTTCTTATTTTACAGTTGTCACCTCTACCAGGTCCCCGACTTTCCAGCCACAGCAGCAGCAGCATATTTATTCACGCTTTCTGTCTGCCACTGCTTGTGCTGGTCCTACTGTGAAGTTTGGTAAGGCTGTGAAATTCCTGAGGGCGGGGCCTGCTTCTGCTTTCCCAGCGAGTTCACGGTGGGCATTAGGAAGCAGGGGGTCTGTGCGCATGAACATTTGAACTTGAATGAGCTTTCCCATACTGTCCCGTTGCAGATACTTCTGGAAAACAGCTGCCCCCTGGTGGATTGCTAAAGGGCCCTTTCTGTCTGGAGCTCTTAATTCTGCCTACAACTCCCTCCTTGGTCCCCTTTAGGAGGAACGAAGTTGTGGGTCTGGGTTATTGCCTCTTGGAGCCCATAGAGTAAATGTTCTTGAATCCAGCATCCCTTTCCCCTCTAGGCAGTCAATACCCACTGTGGAAACATGGACACCACTGGGCCTGTTGGTTTGCAGCCCGGAGAAAGAGCCTCAAGCTGCCCACCCGAGGGCTTGCCAAGGCGCTCGGATAGCTTAGAACTGGTAAGCCTACCACTGGGTTCCAATTCTGTGCGTATTTGAGACGGTCACAGATACGATGACTAGAGGAATCGGTTGCTGGGCTCACACACTCTGCAGTTTGCTGAACTGTGAATCTCCAATCTTTGAGATTCCAAATAACTGCAAGGTGTAGACTGGCTTCTGGGGGCGGGGCACTTAGAGATGAAATCACAAGAGTCCCTACCGAAGGCTGGGGGGGGGAGGGGCACTTAGAGATGAAATCACAAGAGTCCCTACCGAAGGCTGGGGGGGGAGGGGCTCTTAGAGATTAAATCACAAGAGTCCCTACCGAAGGCTGGGGGGGGGAGGGGCACTTAGAGATGAAATCACAAGAGTCCCTACTGAAGGCTGGGGGGGGGGGAGGGGCACTTAGAGATGAAATCACAAGAGTCCCTACTGAAGGCTGTCAGCTTTCAATGTGCCACGTTTGCCAGGTGGCTACGCCGATGCTGTGCCTGCTCCACAGGGTGACATCTGGAATGGGCCCTCCCCATTTCCTTAAAGTAAAGTAAAGGGGTCTCTTGTCAAATGCTTACACTTTCACCATCTATTACACGTTTGCAGACTTATTTACCACAAAAAGGGAAGAAAAAAAAACTGATAGAATTGAAACTTTCAAAAATTAACTTTGTAACCCTTTCCTGACTCATGTGTCCTTTGGGCTGCAGCCCATCCTTTGTTATTACCGTTTCTTAGCCCTCAATCTAAATGTTATACTACACACACACACACTCACACACACACACACTCACACACACACACTCACACACACCACACACACACCCACTCACACACACATACACTCACATACATACACACACATACACACACTCACACACACCACACATACACACCACACACACTCACCCACATACACACTCACACACACCCATACTCCACATACCCACACACTCACACCCACACCCACACACCCACACACTCACACACACAACCCACACACACACACTCACACAACACACTCACACACACCCACACACCCACACACTCACACACAACCCCCACACACACACTCACATAACACACTCACACACACCCACACCACACAACACACTCACACACACACACACACACTCACACACTCCACACACCCACACTCCACACACCCACACTCACACCCACACCCACACACACTCACACACACACACATACACACACACTCACACACACTCACACACCACACACACACACCACACACACACACTCACCCACACACACACTCACACACACACACACACTCCACACACCCACACTCCACATACCCACACACACACTCACACCCACACCCACACACCCACACACTCTCTCACACACACAATCACCCCCACACACACTCACACAACACACACACACCCACACCACACACTCACACACACACTCTCATACACACACACTTACACACTCCACACACCCACACTCCACACACCCACATTCACACCCACACACACACTCACACCCACACACACACACCCACACACTCACACACCCCCCACACACACTCACACACACTCACACACACTCACACACACTCACACACTCACACACTCACACACACACTCACACACACACTCACACACACTCACACACACACTCACACACTCACACACTCACACACACTCACACACACTCACACAATCACACTCACTCACACACACACTCACACACTCACACACACTCACACACACACACTCACACACTCACACACACTCACACACACTCACACTCACACCCCCACACCCCCACACACTCACACACTCACACACTCACACACTCACACACACACTCACATACACACTCACACACACCCACACACTCACACACACACACACTCACACACACTCACACACACACTCACACACACACTCACACACACACTATAGGCCAGGAGCTGAGTCCTTCAGTGGCCTCTCCAGTGTCTCCCTGGTGCGGTTTCCTCACAGGGTCACTGTGGTTAGATGCCAGAGGTGACTAAGTGCTGAATTGGTTTCCTTAGAAGTCAGTCAGTCCCTCCCTCCTCCTGTCCCTCCCTCCCCATCTCTCTCCCCTCTCTCCTCCTCCCCCTCCCTCTCCTTTATCTCTCTTTTCTTCTCTCTTGGTTTTGTTTTGTTTTGGTGGTATGAGTATCGAACCAGGGCTTGGCCACTACCACACCCCAGCCTTTCCCTTCATCTTGACTAATATTCAGAAGCTTTCACTTACCACACCCCGGAGCAGAGAATGCTTATGTAAACCATTTCATAACTCTTGGTCTCCATTTCCTCATCCGGAAAGCATAGGAAAATAACTTGAATTATTTGAACATTCTCCTCAAAATAAAAAAAAAAAAGCCTCGTGGGAATAAAGGAACTGTAGAGGCCATGCCCACGGAAGCGGCTTGGGGCGCTCCCTGTCTGTGTCCTGTAGTTTCCGCCTTGTTTGTTCTCCACCTGTGTGTGGTGGCATCATTGTCACTGGATTTCACACATGCACACACCCCTTTTCCCTTGTGCAATCTCTGCCTCAGACCCTGCTGTGAGAGTTTCCTCTATGTTCTGCCCATAGCTGGGCCCCAGAAATGAGCAATGACTACCAACCCAAGGCTTGTCCCGGGCCATCGCGTCCCTTCTCAACGCCTTCCCCTTCCTCCTGAGACCTGCTCAGGTCCCACATCTGCTGTAGTGGCTTTGTGTATGAATCTGCAGCTTGTCAAATTCTCTATGGCTTTGCTTGGCTTCACAGGGATAGCAAATGCCAGGGACCCCACTCAACACCCCTGGCCTCACTTCAGACCCCTTTCCATAGCCCGTAGGGTGAGGGGACGGCCACATCCCCAGGGTCCAGCCACATCTTCTAGTCCCTTTCCAGACCTTCGCAGAGGCCTCTTTGTTACCCGAGGGTGCAGACTCAGGGCCTCTGCGATAATTGTGTCCCGCGCACTGAGGAGAGTCCTTGCTTCACTGAGCATTGCCTGTCACACTGTTCTGGCACGGTTCCAGCCCCTCAGTGTCCTTGCTGTCCTTGTACTGTTACTGTTCCGCTCGATAGAAGAGGCCATCCACTCAAACAGGTGAGGGAGCCAAACTGACTGGTACAGCAAACTCGTTAGAGACATCGTCATGGAGACCATACTGGACCCCACACCATCTCCAGGGCCTTTGTTCTCACTCTCCTGAATGAGGCCCGCGGCTTTCCTGGGACCACAGAGCCACAGGGGCCGAGTGAGGACTGAGGTTCTCTCTTGCTCTTTTTGCCTGGGTTTTCATCCTGTTTTGTTCTTCTTGGGGGAGGTGTCAGGTTTTTACCAAGCTTCCCATTGATAATGGCAACATTTTTGTAGTCGGATCAACCTGGGTTCACAGTCCACCCTTCCCCTCCAGAGCATCATGGGCTGGGCAGACGCTGCTCCCTGAGCCTCAGCTTCCTCATTTGTAACAGAAACAGTCGCTCCCAGTGTGCATGGTGTCCAGGAGCACCTGTCCCGTGTGACATATACCAGGATGCCTCCGACTCCAGCTCTGCCTCCTCAGAGAGCACCCACCCCCTGTTCATAAAGAGGTGTGGCACTGAGTCCTCACCCCCCTTCCTCACCCCTACTCTCTTTAGAGCAATAGTTCTTACCTTCCTGATGCTGCCACCCTTTAACACAGTTCCTTACGTTGTGGTGACTCCAACCATAAAAGCATTTTCATTGCTACTTCGTAACTGTAATTTTGCTACTGTTATGAACCATAATGTGATCATCTGTTTTCAATGGTCTTCAGAGACACCAGTAAAAAGATGGTTCGACTCTCCCACGGGTTGAGAACCACTGCCTTATTGGGCCTTTATTCTCCTGTTGCTTCTCAGATTTGTATCCAGTTTGGGGCAATGGGTCTTCAGAATAGAATTCCTGTGTCACAGGAGGTGGGGCTTCTTTGGGTGATGAGGAGGGTTGCTCATTGCAGGGACGTTTCCACGCAGAGCTGAGGCCTGTGATCTGCCTATTTCTTGAGCTTCTAGTACAGCGAGAACCTGGGATATCACATCCTCTGTCTTCTCTCATCCTGTCAGCCTTCCCATCAAGCTCCGATCCCAACACACCCCGTGCTCAGGGGGAGATCTCAGAGAATCAGATGGCGGATTCTCTTTTTATTTAGGTCACCACTCGTGAAGCCTCCTTTCCTCCTGTCTAAAGACGTGACGTCTCCCGGTCACACGTTTCTGATCCCGCCTCCCCATTTTCAGTAGCCACCATCAGTGCCAGAACCATGCTGTATGCGGCCTCTGGGTTCCACAAGGGGACCAGATGAGCTCAGCAGGAACCGCACTTGTTTAGCTGTGTGGCGGGGCAGTGTTTGGCGCTAGATGTTCTGCAGGGCTTAGTTGATGTGTTGGGAAGAATGGCCAACTGAGGGAGAGGTCTGGTCTGTGCTTATCCCTGTGGTGGGCTTGTTCAGGCTCTGGAGTCTGAGAGAGGGTTGGGGGAGGTAAGCATTAGGGTGTGAATTTTGTTTATTACAAAGACAGCTATGGAGCGCTGGTTCTGGAGATCAGGGAAGCAATTAATAGCAGTGGGAGAGAGGCTTCACCAAATCACACATTTCAGAAGCTAAATGGTCAGGGTGGAGGATGTAGGCGCTGAGAGGCTGTCACCAGGGCATGGAACACAAAGAGGGAGGTGGCCTCTGTTCCTGGGAACCTGCAGAGGATGCAGGAGCTTGGGGTAGGCAGCCAGGAGGGGGACCAGAGGACCAGAGAGGCTCTGGGAGAGCAGAGCAGGTGCCAGCCAGCCATGGAAAGCAGAGGGCCTGAGAAGGCAGGACAGTCAGCCCTCTGTGCGGGTGGAGTGGGGAGTGGCTCCCTCCTACATTTGGCTGCTTCTTAGGTACAGCAATGCCTGCAACAATTCAAAGTGACAAAGGCGCAGCTGCAACACATCCAATCCAGTCTTCTGTGCTCCATGGAGCAGGCACTGAAGGGACAGGACAGTCCTGCGCCTTCTGTCCGGATGCTGCCCACATATGTGGGGTCCACGCCACACGGCACTGGTGGGTAGCACAGGCTAGGACGGGTGGCCTGGCATGGAGAATGTGTTCTGGTCTGGGGGGAGGGGACGTTCCTTGTCTCTGTCCGCCATCGCTAAGGCCGCTTTTACTGAACTTCTTGGGCTTTGGAAGTTTTCCTGGGAGGCAGGCAGCTCTGATGCTGCCCATGCAGCGGCATGCGTTTCTATGGCCTTTCCCCCTCTAGAGCAGGGAGACTTCCTGGTGCTGGAGCTTGGGGCTACAGGAGCCTCACTACGTGTGTTGTGGGTGACACTGACGGGCACCAAAGAACGCAGTGTGGAGCCTAAGAGCCAGGAATTTGTGATCCCTCAAGAGGTGACACTAGGTGCTGGCCAGCAGGTGAGTAGTCACTGCATCCGCGGGCTTGAGACGGCTGGGTGGGTGGGGCGCAGGTGGTCAGAGCTAAGGCGTTCATCTTGTTCCCATAGCTCTTTGACTACGCTGCCCGCTGCCTGTCTGAATTCCTGGATGCACATCCCACGGAGAATCAGGATCTGAAGCTTGGGTTCAATTTCTCTTTTCCTTGTCACCAGACGGGCTTGGACAGGGTGAGGTGGGGGACACGTGGGGCCAGTGAGCGGGGAGAGACTGCAGCTCTCGTGAAGGCCACGAGGGAAAAAACCAGCCCTGCTCTTCTGCCCCCCAGAGCACCCTCATTTCCTGGACAAAAGGCTTTAGGTGCAGTGGTGTGGAAGGCCAGGATGTGGTCCAGCTGCTAAGAGAGGCCATTCAGAGGCAGGGGGTAAGTGAAGGTCAGGGTGATGGGGAGCCGCGCTGCTGGCCTGGGCTGGGCAGCTGTGGGGAATGCCCGTGTTTCTGCTTTTGTTTCCTATGCACAGCCTTTATCCAGTTTGACCCTGGGGTTAATGTTGCTCCCATAGCAATCAATGAAACAGAGGTTAAGAAAGGCTCAAATAAGACGATCATGCCCTGGGGGAGGGGCCTGAGAGAGGAACAGGAAATGAAAAATCCCTATGACCCAGCCCTCAAGATCCTCACATTCTAGAAGCAAAGGGTTCTAATAGAAGATAGTGGCAGCAGAGGGCGCAGGGAAGGAGCAGGTTGTCTTATGCATGAGCCGAAGCAAGGCACGGATTAGAAGTCAGGTTAGAAGGTATAGCTCGGGGTGCCAGGCCAGGGTGTGGGTGGGCCAGTCAGTCTTCCAGGAGGCACCCAGCTGTGGGACCATCTTCCCGGTGCTATGGGTAGGAGCCTCTGTGACCCTGAGAGCCTGAGCCGGGGGAGGGATGGAAGGAGGACCTACAGCACAACAGGGGCCGGGGGTGCGTGTGGGGCATGCAGGCATTTCATGGGCCCTGGGTATCTCCTCCAAAGCCTTGGCCCTCCGGCCTCCCAGGCTGGCTCTGACTCCCTGCTCTCTTCCACCATCAGACCCACAGTATCGATGTGGTAGCCATGGTGAATGACACAGTGGGCACCATGATGGGCTGTGAGCTGGGCACCAGGCCGTGTGAAGTTGGGCTTATTGTAGGTGAGCCATGGCCGTGTGTGGAGGGCGGGGCTGCTTGGTGGGTAGCCTCTGATGGGTCTTCCCCGCCAGACACCGGCACCAATGCATGTTACATGGAGGAGGCACGGCATGTGAAAGCTCTGGACGAGGACCGTGGCCGCACCTGTGTCAGCATCGAGTGGGGTTCCTTCTATGATGCTGAGGCCCTGGGGCCAGTCCTGACCACCTTTGACCACACCCTGGACCTCGACTCCCTAATTCCTGGTGCTCAGAGGTGGTCGCCTTCCCGTCCTTCTGAGGGTCTGTCTGTAGCTTGTCCCGGGGGGGTGGGGGTCCCAAGTCAGACTCAAGGAAGAAAAGCCTCAGAGTACTGAACCCAGTTTTCAATTCTGGATCCGTCTGGTCTGCCTTGGCTGGTCGGGGGTTGGGAGTTGGGACAGCTGAGTGAGATACTCCTGCTCTCCTGGGTCCTGCTGCTTTCTAGGAGCCCCCCCATATGACCCAAAGGGTTAGGAAGGGTTAACCCACGTGTCCTCTGGGAGGTTATTTGTTTCTGGAATCTTAAACAGCTATTCCTCTTTGCCCATTTCCCCTTTCCGCCGTAGGTTCGAGAAGATGATTGGGGGCTTGTACTTGGGTGAGCTCGTGCGGCTGGTGTTGGTCCACTTGGCCCAGCATGGGGTCCTGTTTGGTGGCCGCACCTCTCCCGCCTTGCTGAGTCAAGGCAGCATCCTCCTGGAACACGTGGCTGAAATAGAGAAGTGAGTAAGGGAGGTGGCCCCTTAGACACGGGATGGAGGAATCTGCTTGGAAGAGGAAAGGGCACTCTCCCCAAGGTAGCTGTGGGGCTTGGCGGGATGGGCAGCTCCTAGGTTGCCCAAGCCCCACATAAGCCAGGTGTGTTTTCCTTTCCTCCCTGCAGCGCCTCCACAGGGGCAGCCCGCACCCACACAATCCTGCAGGACTTGGGTCTGAGCCCTCGGGCCTCAGATACTGAGCTCGTAAAGCACGTATGTGCGGCTGTGTGCACACGGGCTGCCCAGCTCTGTGCTGCTGCCCTGGCTGCAGTCCTATCCCGCCTCCAGCACAGCAGGGAGCAGCAGACACTGCATGTGGCTGTGGCCACTGGAGGGCGAGTGTTTGAACGACACCCCAGGTATTGTGAGAACAAGATCCTCTGCGAGCAGGTGGCATAATGTATGCTTTTATGATATACACCCAGAGGGCATGCTGGCATCATGTGTGCGAGCTGGTGGATGTGAATGGCAGGGTGAGAGCTGGACCAGGCTGTGGGAGGCCAGGAGGCATGTGGGGAGAGAAAAATGTTTCTTTTTCCTGTGTGCCAGAGAGAGGGGCGCCGAGGGCAGTGGATGTATGATTGGCGCCAAGGAACAGGTTTAGGACTGAATGTATTTAAAATGATAAGACCTAGGGCTCCAGCATGCCAGGATCTAGGATTCAGATGCCAAACTGGATGTGCCTGGTGTGTTTACATAGGTTCCACCGCATTCTAAAGGAGATGGCTATGCTCTTGGTCCCAGAATGTGATGTATCCTTCATCCCCTCTGTGGATGGTGGTGGCCGAGGTGTGGCAATGGTGACAGCTGTGGCTGCCCGAATGGCTGCCCACAGGCACGTCCTGGAGCAGACCTTGGCACCATTTCAGCTGGACTTTGAGCAGCTGACCGCGGTGCAGGCACAGATGCGGGAAGCCATGATCAGGGGCCTTGCAGGAGAGGCTTCTCCCCTCCGCATGCTGCCCACGTATGTGCAAGCCACACCCGATGGCAGCGGTGAGTCCCTTCCCTGGGCAGTGATCTGGGACGTGGGTTCCTGGGAGTGACAATGTGTGCCATTTCCCTCCTAGTACTTACTGAGGGTTTCTGCCCCGCAGAGCGAGGTGATTTCCTGGCGTTGGACCTAGGGGGCACCAACTTCCGGGTCCTGTTGGTGCGTGTGGCCGAGGGCAGTGTGCAGATCACCAACCAGGTCTACTCTATCCCCGAGAGTGTAGCCCAGGGCTCTGGACAGCAGGTACCCACAGTTGGGCCCCGGCGTCAGGGGTGGAGAAGGTGGGGAGTCCACCCCCTGAGATGCTCCGCCCTGCAGCTCTTTGATCACATTGTGGACTGCATCCTGGATTTCCAGCAGAAGCAGGGCCTGAGTGGACAGAGCCTGCCCCTGGGATTCACCTTCTCTTTTCCATGCAAGCAGCTCGGCCTGGACCAGGTAAGGGAGCTAAGTCTTAGAAGTGATCCCCAAGGAAGACTGAGTAAGGGAGCAGCCCTGCTGAGCTGGGATTGTATGTATTCGACCCTGGCTTCCTCCAAAGACGTGTGCCCAAGGTTAGGGTAAGAGGCATTTTAGAACAGTACTGGCCTAGTTGATGCTGACCAGAAGATACATCCTAGTTCGGCCTTACCTCTGGTGTTCTGCCATGCCGCTGGTGTCAGCCATGCCGCTGGTGTCTGCCATGCCTCTGGTGTCTGCCATGCTCCTGGTGTCCCGTCTTGCCTCGGGGTCATCCTTGCCTCTGGTGTGGTTCCTGCCTCTGCTATCTTCCTTCAGGAAGCGGCATTTGTTCTTTTCTCCAGAAGAGGCTTGAGGTCACACGTTTCTTTGCTTGTGTCCTTCTCAGCTTGGCACATTGCCATGTGCCTAATCTCAGTGGCAGAGTGACAGTCATAGGTCAGAAACACACTCAAGACTCATCATATTCTTCAACCTGTATATCAGACTTCTCAATGCCCGCCTCAGAAGTCTGGCGTAGGGACAGCTAGTCTTGGGCCTCTTGTCCAAGCTCTCCAGTTTCTGTTTGGAAGCGTTTTGTGCTGAGCAGCCTGCTTCCCCTGGGGGCCTCTGCTACATCTGCAGTTCCCTTAAGTCCACTGTCTTTATCTGCTACCAGCGTACGTGGCTTGTTCCACCCTGTGTTTCTGTTTTGACTCCCATGAAGCACAGCTGATTTCTCTGCTGTCTTGTACGCCATGCTATTACTCCATGGCCTGCACGGTACAGCTGCCTAGTCTCTCCTTTAGTATGGCTCCGGGCCAAGCATGCTCACCTCTTTGAGCTGTTATACACAAGATATGGGGAGTGTGTATCAGTGTGTAAATGTGGGCATGCAAAAAATGTGGCCTAATTGATTCTTTTAAAAATAACTGAATATAGCTTATGTGTTGAGCCCATGTTCTTGCTAGGGATAGTTCAGTAGTTGGACACTTGTATGTGGGAGATCCTGCACAGTCATTTTTCTCTTTGACAGCCGTGGCTAACTCCTACCCTCCTACCCTTCCCCTCAGAAATACACAAAGAAACAGCACATCCCTTTTCCAGGTACAGTTCTGCCCCTGGTACTAAGTCTCCTTGCTCACAAGAGACTTGCCTGTCTCACCCTCCTTACCCTGCCCAGGTGGCAGGCTTTTGCCTTTGCCTTTATCTGGAACAACTGACGGCTGTGCCTAACTCTGGGAATTCCTTCCTTCAAAATGACTCTTGGAATTTTTCTTTGAAAGGATGGGTTTGCTGACATTTGAGTCTCTAAAGTTTCTCCATCCTCCTCCTTCCTACATCTTCCTACATGCAGCAATCATTCTACCAGCTCTGTTCATTCCTAGCCCAATTCCAAAGGGCCATTCCTTCTGGGCAAGCATCTTAAAACAACCAGGCCTCAGACCACCTGAGCATTCTGCAACTAATAATGGAAGACATAGGTCAAACCATTATTAATAGGTTTCTTCACACTGGAAGTTTCCTAGGGAGTTGAGGGGCGAGAAAGCAACCCCTTCAACCACAGGGCAAAGTGGGCAAGGAATTCTGCATGGGAAGGGTGGAAACTACACTTCTGGTGGGTACAGGGTTTGTGAGGCACAGTAACATTCCTGTCTGCTTGATCCCAACTCAGGGCATCCTCCTGAACTGGACTAAGGGGTTCAATGCATCAGGCTGTGAGGGCCAAGACGTGGTGTATCTATTACGGGAAGCCATTAGGCGCAGACAGGTAGGAGCCTACCTCCAGGGGTGCTTTGGGGGCTGTGACAGACCTGGAGGGGAGCAAAGTATCATTTGCTTCCTTGAGGGGAGCAAAGGGGCCCTCTACAATAGAGACCTCTGAGTCCAGTGCTGGTTGCCATGACAACTATGTTGCCCAGCAACTAGCAGCATCCTTTTGTATGCAGGCAGTGGAGCTGAATGTGGTTGCCATTGTCAATGACACGGTGGGGACCATGATGTCCTGTGGCTATGATGATCCCCATTGTGAGATGGGCCTCATTGTCGGTAAGGAGGGTCTTGCTCTTTGTGCTCCAGTGCCAGATAATTCATTGCCTTCTGTTGATTCCTTAGGATGGACATTTCTCTGACCTTGGGGACATGTGATTATTTCTGTATGACCCAACAGTTCTGGGCCATTGGACCTAGCTAGGAGTCTGGAGCTAGGGCATTTCTTCCCAATTAGCTATGGTTTGTTTAGTCATTAGATCTTTCAAAGCCTCAGTTTACCCATTTGGTAAATGGATCTCTACTAGACTGGCTTTGCTGCTCCCACCTGTATGACCTTGGGTAACTCACTAGAGTCTTCATCTTAAGGTAGAGACAATGACAAGAGGTTAAGGGAATAGAATGAGAAGGAAGGGACCAGGCATAGCATAGTGCCTGCTCATGATGCATACTCAGTGTTCAGCACTGGGGAGGGATGGCGGGCTGGTGACTTGTGAGGATCTTTGGATAGTGAAGTATGTAAGGCGCGCAGCTCTCTTACCCTGGGGCTATCTGGCATCTGGATAAAGGGCTGGGAGACCAGCGCACCTGGAGGGATGAGCCCAGGACAGCCTGTGGCACCTACAGCTGACTGACTCCACACCCAAGGGCAGACAGGCTGAGATCAGAAAGGGGCCAGTTCCGAGCAAGTGGGAGACGGGCTCTACAGGGGAGCCTTGGGCAGGGAAGGAAGGTTCTCGGGCCCCTGAGCACAAGGATGCTGTGGCCTCTCACGGGCAGGGAGGTGCTTAGGAGAGGTAGCGCTATCAAGGGGCCCACCGCTTGGAGTTGGAAACCTGTAGAGCAGTGGTTCTCACCTTCCCAACCCTGTGACCCTTTAAACAGTTCCTCATGGTGGTGACCCTCAACCATAAGATTATTTTCACTGCTACATCATGACTGTAATTTTGCTAGTTATTAATCATAATGTAAATATCTGCGTTTTCTGATGGTTTTCGATGGCCCCCACGAAAGGGCTGTTTGAGCCCCAAAGGGGGCGTGACCTAATACAGATTGAGACAGAGGGAACACCTTTCCCTGTCTGCTTCTCAAATATGACTTTCTCTGTGCAGCTTTTCTGAGTCTTGTAAGCCAACTCCGTGTCCCAGGGCTAGCACAGTGCTCTTTTTGTTTCTGTTAGACCCCGTGGAAGTGCTATCAGAGCAAGCCACTCACTGCCTAACTTCTGGCCAGGCAGCGGGGCCTCCGTGTCCGTCTGTGTCCCCAGCTCCTGGCCCACTCCAGTCAGATTAAAGGCACACTAGGGTCAGGAGACTGTAGCCTTTCACCCGCAAGAGAGTACAGCCACACAGATCTCTCTCCCTGGGGAGACAGGGTTGATGGCAGCACAGGGGCGCTTTTGGATAGCGGCGGGGGGGGGGGGGGGGGGGATACGCTCATGTGGGCACTGGTAGGGACGCAGGGGAAGCTCTGAGGCTTTGGCACAGACGAGGTCTACTACATCAGAAATGTCGGGAGGGGAGGCCAGGGCCAGGGATTGGCTTTGGATGTTTGGAGGTAGGAATGAAACGAGCCTACATTCTGATGTTCTGCATGGGTTTAGGAGGAGTTTGGGCAGGGGAGGAAGGCTCTCAATTACCCGCCCCTTGACCCTGGCCCGTCTGCAGGCACCGGCACCAATGCTTGCTATATGGAGGAGCTCCGGAACGTGGCAGGTGTGGCCGGGGACTCGGGCCACATGTGCATCAATATGGAGTGGGGTGCCTTTGGGGATGATGGCTCACTGGGCATGCTCAGCACCTGCTTTGACGCTAGTGTGGACCAGGCCTCCATCAATCCGGGCAAACAGAGGTATGGCGGAGGCCCAGGCAGTGGCTACCAGTGAGCAAAGCTGATGGGCCTCTACTTCACGTGGACACGCATGCGCCTCCGTACAGGTTTGAGAAGATGATCAGCGGCATGTACCTGGGCGAGATTGTCCGCCACATCCTCCTGCATTTAACCAGTCTTGGGGTTCTCTTCCGGGGTCAGAAGACTCAGCGCCTTCAGACCAGGGACATCTTCAAGACCAAGTTTCTCTCAGAGATCGAGAGGTGCCTGCATCGCAAGGCAGTCGGTCATTGTGGGGGATGCTGGCTGGATGCTGGCTGATGGCAGAAGGACCCGCTCGAGGACTAAGTGGGAGAGACCCTGAGAGAGGGGACTAACACCAGGTGGCCTTACTATTCTGTGTTGTCTCTTCCTGACTTCAGTGACAGCCTGGCCCTGCGTCAGGTCCGAGCCATCCTGGAGGAGCTGGGGTTGACTCTGACCTCGGATGATGCCCTGATGGTCCTAGAGGTGTGCCAGGCCGTGTCTCGGAGGGCCGCCCAACTCTGTGGAGCTGGCGTGGCAGCTGTGGTAGAAAAGATACGGGAGAACCGGGGCCTGCAGGAGCTGTCGGTGTCTGTGGGAGTAGACGGGACTCTCTACAAACTCCACCCTCAGTGAGTCTGGGTGCGTGGGCCAGGCAGGGAGGCATGGCCAGGTGGGCTGGGCCAGCCTGGGCTCAACTCAGCCCCTTCTCCTTACAGCTTCTCCAGGCTGGTGTCGGCTACAGTTCGGAAGCTAGCCCCTCACTGCACGGTCACCTTTCTGCAATCAGAGGACGGGTCTGGCAAAGGTGCAGCCCTGGTCACTGCTGTTGCTTGTCGCCTTGCCCAGATGGCCCATGACTGAAGGAATCTCCAAGAGTGATGGGCTCTCACTGGACTAAGGTCTCAGCCTAGCCTGACTCTCAGCAGGCCCAGCCCCCGGGAACTCCTAAAGAAGCCATGTGTGGCCCCCTTGTAACCAGCTATCCATAGCCAAAGGCTTTCTGAGAGAAGTCACACTCTGGTTAGCAATATATATATATAATTTATTTACATTCACGTCTGCTAAAATCCCTACGTGCCCCGGCAGCCGGGCAAGGCTGTGTACATAAGGCCAAGTGTAAGTGCATGAAAGCACTTAAGACAGAGTCAGGACACAAGCGTCACACAACAGGCCCCGCACCGGGGCACTGGCCAGCCCCGGGAATGGGCACACCACGGCACGCACACTTGCCATTGTACAGCCCGGGACTTCCATTGCATATTCACACGCCCCGCTGGGCAGGGCACCTCGAGGCTGGGGGCAGGGAAAGGAGCAGGGAGGAGCCTTCGGGTGTCCCTGGGTGGGTAGGAGAAGGGCAGCATGTGAGAGGCAGGTGTGTGCCGACACCGGGTGTGAGGCGTGAGCAGCCTCCCAGTGCACTGCATGAGATGTGTGTAGTGGGGGAGGGTCCCGCATGACTTGGAGAGGGGTGTGTGTGACGTGAGCACACGAGGCATGCACGAACACATGCCTGTGTGGTGATGGTGTGCCTGAATCCAAGGGCCAGCCCCTGTCCAGCTGGGGCCCTCAGTCCCCCAGGCTTGAAGCCAGGCCCCTCAAATGTACCCCTACCCAGCAGGCACAGAAATGTTTGCATAAGGCCCACCTCAGGCAGGAGCTCCGGGGCCGTGTCCCAAGCCCAGCATGTATGCACATGCTGTGTGTATGCGGGGCCCCTGGCAAGGGACAGGAGGAGAGGTAGCATCACACGCATATACACACACACACACAGATGGGCTGGGCTCAGCCCAGGCTCCAGGCACTGTCCACTCTGGACCTGAGATGAAGGCAGAGTGCGAGCAGGTGGCTATACCAACCTGGCCAGGCAGGCCATGGAGGGATGGAATTGGGGCGGGGTCTGAAGGACCAGCGTTAAGGGACAACTTCAGCCAGGAGGGGGCCTGTCCAAGCAGTTTTCCCCCTGTGTGGGGGTAGGGCCCCTGTCTGGCTTTTGCCTGTCCCTGGCAGGTGCCAAAGCTGGTGAGAGTGTAGGCATTACCGGCCTGGTCAGTCTCAGCACTCGGCCTCTGACACTGTGAAGAGGCCAGCGTCTGGCTGGCCCAGTCCAGCCACGGCTGCTGCCAGCTGGCCGAGGTTGCCACTGGGGAAGTGCCGAGCCTCCCACAGGTTGAGGATCATGGCTGTAGGGCTGGGCTTGGAGGCAAAGAAGCTAAGATGGCTGCGAAGAAGAAACAGTCTTTGTCAGTGTCCTGGCCCCACGCCAGGCTGCCCTGTCATGCCCAAGCCTAACCCCTCAGATACACCAACCACCTTGGCCACTAGTGGCTGTGGCAGACCCTGTAAGTCTCCGGTCTACCTACCCCTGTGGCCCACCAGCCCCACTCTGCCTATCTCCACGCACCTGTCCAGGTGAAGTTTCTGGGCTAGAGTCCGCCAGTCGGCACCCCGGCTGCAGGGTGGGTCCAGGCTGGTGATGATCTTTTGCCGAATGAGGAAGGGGATCTTGAAGGCACTGGGACCCACCAGGGCTGGGACCCCCCCTTCACTCTCCAGAGCCAGCAGTTCTGCAAACCTCGTGTCCTGGGTTGTGAGGTGGCAATGGGTGCCAGTCAGAACTCAGCCCACTGCTGCCCCTGCGGGGGCTTGCAGGCCACCCCAGACAGTGGGGGCAGCAGGCCCTGGGCACGCTCTCCCTTAAGCACGGGGCTACTCTTTGGTCTCAGGTGTCACCTGGCCAGTGTCACAGTGAGCGTTAGAGGAAGCAGCATGTCGTCCGCCGCCCCCAGTGCCCAGCGCTACTACTCACACTCACTGCCCTTATATCATCTCACTGCAAGCCTCAACTCAGTTCCTGCTGCCAAAAAGCCCTCTCCCACCCCACTCTTGTCAAAGCCCTGCTTACCCTTTAGGACCCAGTGTAAATGTAGTCCCTCTCTGGGGAAGCCTCCAGAGTCTCAGGCCAACCCTGACTCCTGCTCCCTTACCCTGTTTGACATCCCCCCCCCCCATATCCCGCGTGCACACGTCCCCGGCAGCTTGGAAGACGCTGTAAGAGTGGGCAGGGCTGGTGGCAGGTTGGCAGCCAGGCCCAGTGATGAAGTGTTTCTGACGAGGGCGGGGCGCTGGTAGTGGGAGTGCAGCATCTTTCTGCCCACCTTAGTGATGTTAAAGTTGATGTTGAAACTCTGCCCGTCGCCCTCCACCTGCCACACCCACACCTTGCAGGCCAGGTCACTGGTGCTGGGGTTGATACGCTCCAAGGTGAAGGTACAGTGCAGATACTGCTGGGTGCCATTCCAGATGTCATAGAAAGGGATCTCCTGTGGAGAGGGACAAAGAGGCGCCATCAAGTGTGCCCAGCATGGGACTGTGGTGCTCTGGCGGCGGCACGGGCCTCACCTGGTAGCTGACCAGGAGTTTGCTCTTCCACAGGGAGCTGGGCACGTCATGGATGGACAGGCGAAGGTTGTGGTAGCTGTCTTTGAAGTGCAGGACACGAGGCTCCTGGATCAGCTGTCCGCCTAGCTGCTTCTCCAGCTGGACCACCTCCTGCAGGGCCCAGAGGGTCAGCGAGGCCCGGGGTGGCGAGGCCCCGGGTGGGGTAGCCCTCTGCTCCCGGCGGGAGGCCAGCCCACGGGGCTGTGTGTGGACGTACCTTGAGTGCATCACGGGTGTCGTGCAGGCAGTACACACGGATGTTGTACTCGAGGGAAGGGCAGGCCACGGGAGCGAACAGCAGAAGCTTGAGGCGCTTGGTGGCAGCCACACTGAGGGCCTCCCCCACCAAGGCAAAGCGGCCGAGCTGCTCAGTGAAGACATAGCAGGCACCGGCCTCCAGCTGGCAGTAGTAGAGGTGGGAGGGAGACTCCTCACCAAGGTGCAGCACATCCTGGGGGTGTAATGGGTCAGTTCTTCACCTTAGGAGTCCCCGGAGCCATCAGCCACTCTCAGCTCTGAGAAGTGGCCAGAGCTCGGCAGACAGGACCACGTAGTTATTAAAGGCCCAGGAATGGGAGGCCACGCCCACGCGAAGGCCGGCGCTTGGGGTGGGTGCCTCGGCTGCTGCCCCTGCTTACCTCCCAACTGCCCTCACAGGACTGCTTTTTGAGGTGCAGGCTCCAGCTGTCAGGGCTGGGCTCTCCGCAGTGGTCCATGGCAAGGATGACTGGCCGCGTGAGCAGGACTCCCGGAGGCCCACAGCTAACGATGGGACTCAGCAGGGTCTGACAGCCAGCTAGGGGCAACCTCAAGTGGGGAAATACGGGTAGGTAGGGAAAGGTGTCAGTGGCCAGTCCTAGAGACTGTGAGGCTAGGGGACGAGCTTTGGGAGGCAGTTGGCACCCTAGGGACAGGAACTGCAAAGCAGGCTGAGCTTAAGTGTGCCTCATCCCGTCCTCCCTCAGGCCAGGTCAGAAGAGGGATGACAGAGCTGGTGCATGTGCGCGTGCATGTGCCTGTGTGTGTGTGTGTGTGTGTGTGTGTGCGTGCGCGCGTGTGCGCGTGTGCGCGTGTGTGAGCGTGTGTGTGTGCGCCTGTGTGTGTGCCTGTGTGCATGTGTGTGAGTGTGCATGTGTGCGTGTGTGCGTGTGCCTGTGTGTGTATGCATGTATGTGCATGTGCCTGTGTGTGTGTGCGTGTGCATGTGTGTGTGTATGCGTGTGTGTGGTGTGTGTATGCGTGTGTGTGCATGTGTGTGCACGTGTGCCTGTGTGCGTGTGTGTATGCATGTGTGTGTGTGCCCGTGCGCGCGCGTGTGTGCGTGTGTGCGTGTGTGTGCACGTGTGTGTGTATGTGCCTGTGTGTGTGTGTGTGTGTGTATGTGGTGTACGCACATGTGTTCAAGTGATTCAGGACAGCAGGTGGGCGCCCTCCCAGCCCCCACCACAGCAAGGCCCAGGCCCACACCTCACATCTTCTGGCTTGTGCAGTGTGAGGTAGATCTCGTAGATCTTTCCTCGGGGGATGGCATCTGGGGGAATGAGGAGGCTGATTCCTGTAACGGCAAAGGGTCAGGGCTTATTGCTACATATATATACTCAATGTCCTGTGATCTAGTCAGACCCATGACTGTCTCCTGTAGCCTGCCTTGTCTGGCGACAGAGGTGCTTCAAGGACTACCATGCTGTCCCACCCACATAGGCACGACTCTGAGTCAGGGAGACTCCAAGAACCTCTGAGGAAAAACAGCTAGGAAAAGGCATAATTAGGAAAGAAGGTGCGGCGTATGCTGTCCCCACCCCCCCCTGTTATCCAAACGTTATTATTTGGATCGGGGCATTTTTTGCTTAAAACCTTCCCCATCTTTTGGCCTGTCATTTAAGGCCTGTCACGGTCACTCTGACAGTGCCTCTGCCCAACCCATGCTACATTCAGCACTTTCCAAACAGTGGCCCTGCGACCATGCTCAACATCCTCCTCTGCTAGTCCTGGCCCCTCTAAGAGCTGGCGGCTTCCTGCCCCCGCCTCCTCCTTTGCAGGTGGTGGTGGATCTCTAACAGCCTCAAGGACCAGCATTTACGGCCCAGATGTCCTGCCCCACAGGCTTTCAGGAGCGGCATCAGAGTGTGTGGGAGAGGGAATTTGGGGTAGATCCAGGAGGACGGAGCTGAGGAATTACAGAGTAGGGTGAGGCCCTGCTCCAAGAATAGGCCCCCCAGATGTGAGGAACCTCTCAGCTCATACAGGAAAGGGGGACACTCTGTGAATTTGTCCCTAAAGCAGATAGATGAAGCTCCAGGGTGTGCTGGGCTGGACACCAGGCCAGTCAGTGCTATATAAGGACACCACAGTCTGCCAGTGTGCAGTGATGCTCCACGGGTTATATGTCCCATTGACGTCGGAGTCGCTAGGTTTGTGATGTCCACCCATCTGTGTGCTGCCATTACGTGATATGTGACTGTTTCACAGAGAGCTAAAACCCCGAACAGGTAATCTACTGACCACAGGCTTGCAACGATTGCTCCCCTCACTAGCCTGTGCTGTTTCTAGAGCCGGGTTGCTAGTGTTGCTGACAACTGCAGACATCCTGGCGTGAATGCTGGCTATGGGGAGGTGCACACCTGTGCGCGCATTCAGAACTGCACACTCATGCTGGGCACCCAGAAAGCTGTGAGGAAAAAAGGGCGCGCTCAGTACAGCAAGGAGAGGGCCAAGCAGACATCGTGAGGCCTGCAGGGGAAACAGGCAGCCTCCCACACTGCCAGGGGCCATTGAGCACCCACCGTCTGTCGGCCTTTTCAGTGGAGCTGACGGTACTGTCTCACCTCACTGCCCCAGGAGGATTTATCATACCCTGTCCTGGGAGGGGGGGTGAGGTATAGACAGCAATGGCAGATGAGGCGGTAGGACGGGTAGACAGAGCTTCATGAGCAAGGGGCAGCATGGTGTGTTCAGGTGCCAAGGCTCTGTAGTGACTGTCACACGTAGAAGGAGGCGAGTGTACAGTCAGCTAGCCAGCAGGGGTGGGTCATATCGGCCTCGCTACGTGGGCTCCTAGGGAGCAGCAGGGAGCCCTAGAAGGGGCTGAGTAGGGGAGGGACACAATGAACTCGGGGATCGTTCAGTAAATGTTTGGGGATGAGATAAGGGGAGGGATAGTCTGGGTGTGGTAAAGTATGGGGCAAGATGGGAAGTCGGAGGAGGCAGCAGCTGTTGGGAAGGGCGAGCACACAGAACAGTGCGTGACTACAGCGAGGGGTGGCCAGGGGTGAAGGAGAAAGAGCAGGGACCACGGTGTCCCCAGCCAGTCTCTAGCTTAGGCACAGGCTGTGCTAACTATGGGCTTGGGGAAGCCCGCGAGGAGGTGGCCGTGGGAGAGGTGGGGATGATTCTGTTTTAGGTATGAAGACTGAGGTGCTGTGAGACATCCAGATGGCGCTGCCCAAGAGTTCTAAGGGCCCGGAGAGCTGGGGGCTGGGCTGGCAGAGTGGGGGAGAGCACTTGGAGAGAAATGGCAGAGGCGGGCAAGGAGATCAGGAGCACATGGGGGTCACCTCAAGACAGGGAGCAGAGGGTTCAGAGTGGGGGTTCAGCAATTTCCCCACCGGAGACCCAAGAGGTGTCAGGGACCCTGTCTGAGGTGCTTCTGCGGAGTGGCCGATAGGATCCAGGATGCAGTGGGGTCCTAAGGGGTGCTCTGCCCTCTTGTCATTTGTGAGCCGTACTTCTGAGCCTGGGGCCCAACACGGAACCCACCACATGTAAGGCTGACTCTCTGACAAATTTACAGACCGCTCTCAAGTCCACAGGCAGCAAGGATGCACTTATCCACGGCACCGTAGCTGCGTTCTTCCTAAACTACCTCCCTTCCCGCTGGCACTGTGCCCTCCACAGAGGCTGGTGCACTCGGGAGGACCATCTGCGCTGTCCTGGCCTTCTCTGGGAGGAACAGGAGACTAGTCTGAGCCCCTGTGCTCTCCGCGGAGTCCTGGGGTCCTACCTGTATTTGGGATCATCAATCGGCCCCCAAGGAAGTTGAAGGTCCCGTAGGCCATGTTGCTGGTACCGCGGGGCAGGGAGCGAAAGTAATTTTGGGTGGAAAGGCGGGAGACGAAGTCCTCAGCCTCAGAGGTGGATGAGCTGTGGTGCAGGGTATGGCGGCCACCACCCAGCGGGCTGAGCAGGTGGCCATTGGAGAGCTGGAACTTGGGGCCGGGACCATCCTGCCTGGGACACAGGCTGCCCTGGTAGGTTGTAGTGGTAGTGCTGAGGTCTGGTTGGATGGTGAGCAGATGGGGATTGTCTGTGGGATAAAGACAGACTCAGCTGGTGGCTCAGAGGGACTCCTCCGGGACAGCCCGTGCCTTGGGGACTCAGGCAGGAAAGTGGGGGGCAGAGGCACCCCACCTGCTTTGTTGGGTTTGATGCTGACAGGCTGGAAGCCTGAGGTGAGGATGGAGGAGTCTGCCACATCTGAGTCCAGTCCTTCCTTCTTGCGACAATAAATGAGGATGAGGACGAGCAGCAGCAAGATGAGGCACACAGCCACGGCTACAAGGCCTATGTAGAGGGCCACGTCCTCGGTGCCAGAAGCAGCTGCAAGAGAAAGAATGGCTTTGGGAATGGCGGGGCTGCAGGGGCGGTGAGGGAGAGGGCCATGGTCTATACAGCAGGATAAGGCTCCAGCACTCCCCGAGGGGTGGGCACAGGCAGGGAGCAGGAATTGGCGTGTGTGCTCTCTAGCCCTGTGCTTGCCTGGGACTGAACAAGTTGAGTTCCTTACAGGCATAAGACTTGGCCTGAGGTTGTCGGGAGAGTGAGGAGGAGGAGGAGGAGGAGGAGGAGGAGGAGGAGGAGGAGGAGGAGGAGGAGGAGGAGGAGGAGGAGGAGGAGGACGAGGAGGAGGAGAGCTTCTTCCCCCGGGTGATGGCCTATGCTCAGCTGCTAGGTTGGGCGTCGGGGTGGCAGGGGCAAGGTGTGTTCCTGGGTACCAAAAGTACGGTGCTATAGTTTACAAATGCCTGCCTAAGGCCTCACATATTACAGGCCTGGCCCCCAGTGTGTCAGTGTCAGAGGCACTGGGACCTTTTAGGAGGCGGGGCCTAGTGGGAGGGCATTACATCACTGTGAGGACTGTTCTCAGTCCACGGGAGGTGTCTCTCTGTGTCCACCTGTACCCTCTCTCTCCCTTACATGTGATCTCTCTCTGGCATGGTACCATCTGCCACTAAGTAATGTGGCTGGGGTTGGGGGGGGGTTGCATTCGCCAGAGCCCAGCATCATGCTACTTGGAATTTAAGCCTCTAAAACTAATAAACCTCTTTTCCTATTTCATTATAGCAATGGACAAATACATGGGTGAGCAGCTCCTCATGTGTTTCCAGGTCAGTCTGAGCCCCGATGCATAGCACCAGCCCTGGGACTGGGGTGGGGGCTAACCACTTGGAGGAAGTGCTATCGATTTTTGAGAGTTTTGCATAATGGAAGAAATGTCCATCAGAAAGGAATTGACACAGATAATTAGGTTTTTAATTGAAAGGATAGGGGAGGGTGTAGTCTAGAGAAAAAAGTCCAACAGAGATCTTTAATTGTTAGTTATGGCCTTGTAATTAACAGGCCTCACGAGCCCAGCGTCCACACAGGACTTACATGTGAGCTTGGGGGCTGTGGGAGAGCACACACGAGTCCAGGTTCACATCTGTGCGTGTCTCAGGAGGAAGGGTGGCAAGACTGTGTTAGAGACGAAGGGGAACTGGGAGGCCGAGCTTTGGAGAGATACAGCCTATGGCAAGAGAATGGCTGCCTTGACCACCACCTCTGGCAAGTGGAAATGGCCCCGGGGCAGAGCAGACTCACTGTGCAGGCAGAGGTCACTGGTACAGTTGCGGGTGTCCAGGTCGGCACCCCGGCACTCCTCACCTCCGTTGCGGGGTGCTGGGTCAGAGCACTCACGGCTCCGCCACTGGCTGCAGTCGAGCCCACAGGCTGACCACTTACTCCATGAACTCCAGCTCCCATCCACTGGGCAAGAGAGACACGGGCAGAAAGCGAACAGTACAATCAGCTTAGGAAGCTGGGCTGGGTAGCCTGCCTGTGTGGCCCCACTGGTCATCTGGACCAGGCAGGGCAAGCTGGCCTGGACTTGGGCGAAATGCCAGGGTCAAGCCCTCCGATCTGTAGCCTTCAGCTGTCCACCTAGCCTTGATGACACATGCTAATGACAGGGGGCGCGATGATGCCAGGGGCTGCTTGGCTCTCCCCACCCAGGGAGGCGGTCCTGGTCCTGAGGTGGTAAGGGCTCTCGGTCACATGACTGCCCTTCTGTCCCAGGCACAGGTGGATGTGCAGCCCCAGGCTGAGCCTAGATCCTATCCTCAGGTTGCATTAGACGCTAAGTTGAGCCTAGGCCTGGCAGACCGAGCCCTGACTGTGACCACACTGCGCCCTGACCCCCACCTCAGACTGAGCCTGGCCCTGCGAGGCAGGCGGGTGGGATGGAGCCATGGGGGGGCAGGCTGGTGGGTGCGATGGAGCCCGGCCGCGGAGATGGCGTGGAGAGGAACGATGCAGGTGGCCGCTGGTACCTGGGCACAGAGTGGCGCAGGCTGTTTTCTGGACATTCTGCCCCTCACAGAAGGCGCCCCCGTTGAGAGGGGCCGGGTTGGTGCAGCTCCGGCTCCGTTTCTGCCAGCCACGCCCACAGCTGGCGCTGCATACAGACCACTCAGTCCACGTCGACCACCCACCGTTCACTGGCCGGACAGAGAAGGACTGGGGTCAGGGAGCGGGGGCATCCTCAGAATGCTGGTCCAAGGGGTGGGGCAGGAGGCAAAGGGCCTGTGAACTGGCAGTGAGTGGGCTGCTGTGCGAGGATGCCGGGGAGGGCCAAGCCCAGGCTGCTGGACCTCCAGCACCTTCACATACTCTAGCCTCTTGGCAGTCAGGCTAAACTAGCTCGCAGGGCACCTGCGGCCGGGACCTCCCTCCTCGGCCTGTTCCCGGGCTCCCAGATTATGTGGCTCTATGTGCCGCTCTGGGGCCTGGGACGCACAGGGATGGCGTGTGGTGTTCCTCTGAGCCTCGTCCTGCCTCCTCATCTCTGACACTGTGCTCCCGCTCACAAGTGGCCAGCACCTGTCCCCTCCCTTTGCCCAGACGTACCTCTGGCCTCTTTCCTAGCCAGGACACTGTCTGTCAGCCTGGCCCTTGCTCTGTGCCTTTCCATCCTACGAGCCACACATCACTCCCCTGAGGGTACCTCTTCCTGTGACTGGGGAGCCCCAGGACCCACCATAAACAGTGACAGCAGCAGAGGCACTGCGACGGCGGGCCACGATGTTCTTGGCCACGCAGGTGTAGTTGGCAGTGTCCGCCAGGCGGGCCTGCCGCACCACCAGGCTGTGCTCCCTAGTGATGTACACGTTGGGATCGAGGGAGGGGTCCACAAGGTCCTCATTCCGGAGCCACTCCACCTACGGGGAGAAGCCATGCCACTACCCGGCTGGCCCAGGCTGGCCCGACCAGGGGATAGTGACCGCCGAAGGGGCAGCAGTCAGGAGCGCGAGCTTTAGGTGGCATGGGAGGTCTGGGAGCCCGGTGCCCCTGTGGAGTGGGCCCTGTAGCCCCACTCACCTCAGCTGGGGGGATGCCTTCCGGGGGACGACACGGCAGCACAATGCCCTGCTCCAGTGAGACTTCCTTGGCCAGCGGTTCCTGCTCAAAGTTCTTGCGCAAATCTGGAGGAAGAAAACCGTGTCCTTAAACGTCTGGTTTAGCCAGACCGGCTGCCGGCCCTTGGTCCTGCAAGAACCTAATACAGGGCAGAAGGAAGTGCCAAGAGCACCCGGGGCCACGGGGACAGTTTAGGTCGCCGGGACCTTCCTCCACCCATCAAGGCAAGGCTGTGGCCTCCAGGAAGCCTGCCGCCCTGTCACCCACCAGGGACACCCTCTAACGACCACGCCTTTACAGCATGGCCTGGCCCCGTACTCACAGGCGATGCGGATGTAGGCCTTCTGACTTTTGGTGGTACCCGAGGAGCTCCACGCCACACACTGGCACCAGTACTCCTCCAGCCCGAACACTTTCTCTACCTGCTGCCTTGACACATTGATTCGGACCTCCATGGTTGGCAGCCCTGCCGGGTTCAAGGGCTGCGCTGAGTGTCCCTGTCCTAGGCAGTTGGTGCCCTGCGTCACCTACAGCAGCCTGTGGACGCCGAGAGCTCCCCTAAGCCTGGAGGGGGCTCCAGGGCCCCTGAAAGGGATGCTGGCATATCTCCTGGACATAAGGAAGCATGGCTTCTGGAACTCTGTCCCTTCTACTTTGTTACCAGAGGCACGTCTCAAGTAAGTCACTGACAGAGAATCTCTAAAGTGGTTACTCACGGAGGCGAGGTCAGCAGGCTCCGGCCTCCAGGAGCCCCTGAGAGCACGGGTGGGGCAGACAGGCTGAGCTCTTTGGAGGGAGAGGAGGGTAGGGGAGTCTCTAAGCTCCCTGGAGGGCTAGCAGGTAGATCTGACAGGTGATAATGTAACAGCTATTATCATTACAGCCAGGCAGGATGGAAATAGGCTCCTGGGACTGAGGGTTTCCCACTTGCCAGGGCCGTATCTCACGCATGCTCCCTTCCCTGGAACTCCTCCTCTGGGTGTGCTCCAGGGGGTGCCCCACTCTGGGTAGAGAAGCAGGCGCAGAGAACAAGCACAGGGGTGGCCTGAATCCAGTGCTGTCAATATTCTACAGACACCTGGGGTGGCTCATCCATACCCCAGGGGGTGGCGCACAAGAGGCCAGGGTCAGCAAGTGGAGGCCAAGGGGGCTGGTGGTGGGGTCTGGGTGTGCTGGGAGAAAGCCCTCTCCCACCCTACTCAGCTCCCCGCCTTCTGCAGAACCAGAACCAGACAGCGGGGTGCCTGGGGGAAGAACCCTGGTCTCTTTGACAACTCAGAATAGGGGATGCCACCTCCCACCCTAGTCTGCAGCCAAAACCACTGTCCCAGGAGCGAGAAAAGACTGTTTGTTTCCAATCTCTCCTCCTCCTGACCCCAATTTCCCTTGGGTCACTGGCTTATCAGAAAGAGAGAGAGAGGCCAGCCACCAATGTGTTTCCATTGTTAACAGAGAAATTCAATTAGGGTTGCATTGCAGGAGCAGTGAGCCCAGCTGAGGCAGCCAGCCTGGGAGACTGTTTTCCTTTTTCATTTCTGTAGCGTGTCTCCCTGAGCGCCCCGGACCCTCCTCACAGAGTCTCTGCAGGTGCAGTCCCGGGAGCCAGCTGTTTCTGTCACTACCCCACTCCATCCCTGGCTAGTCCTCACGGGCGTGCCTGTCTACAGCCGCCTCTGGCTGCGATGACGGCCATGCGGCCGGGCACTGTCTCCTGCTACTCCCTCTCTCTTGGGTGTAGAACCCAGGGCCTGGGTGCAGGAGAAGAGCCCTAGGCACCAACTGTCTGTCAAACACACACAACTTTGGGGCCTCTGAGACCGAGTCATGGGTGGAGCCGAGGCTTCCTCTCCCTTCTTTCTGTGTCAGCGATGGACAACCTCCAGAACATTCTGGCCTGGGGCACTGCGTGTCCTCTGGGTGGACAGGCCTACTGATGGCCCCCAAGCCCCAGACCTCCTCTACTCTTCAGATATTCACTACCCCAGGGGGCTCAGCTTGGGGGCCAGAGCACAAAACTGAAGAAATGAAGCACTGTCTTCCTTTGCTTTCTGTCCCCTTCAGCCCCCTTCCCACATCTTCTTCCTGCTGCGGTGGGGGGGGGGCGCGTTTATCCACAATGTCCTGACTTCAGGGTGCACCTTGAGCTCCAAAAGCTGAGGGGCAGGGGGACAGTAGACCCTGCTCTTCCTTCCAGAAGGTCGTTAAGGAGCCTGGTTCCTGGGAACAGGTACTAAGCGGGGCAGAATCAGCCCCTGGCGAGGGAATATGAGCAGGTGCTAGGAAGGAGGGACCCTAGGGTGGCTGGACTAGGGGTGGTGTGTGTGTGTGTGTGTGTGTGTGTGCGTGTGTGTGAGTGCATGCATGCGTGCATGCGTGCGTGTGTGTGAGTGCATGCATGCGTGCGTGCGTGTGTGTGCGTGCGTGTGTGCATGTGTGTGTGCGTGCGTGTGTGAGTGCATACATGCGTGCGTGCGCGTGTGCGCGTGTGTGCGTGTGTGTGCGTGTGCGTGTGTGTGAGTGCATGCGTGCGTGTGTGTGAGTGCATGCATGCGTGCGTGCGTGCATGCATGTGTGCGTGTGTGTGCGTGTGTGCGCGTGCGTGTGTGCATGCATGTGTGCGTGCGTGCGTGTGTGAATGCAGATGGCACATACGGGACCCCACAGTGGGGTCTTGCTGAGTGTTTCTGGGAGGAGGAGGATTACCTGGACACGCTGAAGTCGACGTGGGCCCCTTCTATCCGATTTTAATAAGCACCCAGTCTAACAATGCATCCTACTCTGTACCTGAGGCCAGTGCTTGCTTTTACAGATCCCAGGCTTCCCCTGCCTTCTGGATGGGAAGTGGAGGCAAGGATGGGCATGTGAGAGCCTCTTCTGCCACCCAGCCCTTACACACGAACAAGCAGGGCTCAGGTCTGCATGGAGCCTTAACTCCTGCCACGCCTATCTGGCTCAGTCTTTGGTATGTGCAAGACGCTTTTGCCATGGCCTCTGTGTGTAGTTAAGGAAAACCTTTCTCCTGGCCTTGCAGCCAGCACTCTGGCTCATAGCTTGGAGATAATCAACTCAGTGAACTCTGATGTGCTGGCCATTGCATGCCCGAGACTTGGAGTTCAAGGCAGAAGGACCGGGTGCTAAGTGGGATATGTGCCCGTGCTTCTGCTTCTGTTCTTATGTGGATGGACAGACGGCACAGGTGCCAATGGGAGTATAGGCTGGGGCTGTCAGTGTGAGTGCTGCAGAGGCCAGAAGGGGGCGTAGGAGACAAGGAGGGGTGGCCAAGTCCATGGCAGGGCTCATTAAAACACAGCGGGACTTCGCCTATGCAGTTAGAGTTTCTCCTGCAACCTGAAAAGGCCGCTCACCCCAGTTCACAGATGAAAAGCTGGTCTGGGGCTGGAGAGGGTATTTCCTGGAGCTCTCATGTCCAGGCAATGTGGGTTCTGGAGCTGCGCTCACAGTCAGTAGTCTTGGGAGGTACCGCTACTGTCTAGAACTTTCTTGAGCCATGCTCCCCAGCTGCATCCTGCAGGCAGCAGTCAGCAGTCTGAGAGCTGTGGGGGCCGAATCTTTAACACCTAACCTGGCATGGAGGGCGTGCAATGAACACTTCAGGGTTTGCAGGACGGGAGTGGCAAGCAGCCGGCATGGACACACTTGGAACAGGCCAGAACGCAGAGCTCAGCTAGGAGTCGCTAGCCTAGG